>NKDA01000004.1:415000-1066000 GCA_002872375.1 Eulimnadia texana
TACAAGGAAAACGTTAACTGATCTTTCTAAGGTATACTGTTGAAAATATGCGTCAAAATATTTTAGAATTGCTAACTAGCTTTGACGTCGAGGTACATTTTGTAATAACGCTGGAAAATTTTGATAAGATTGGGGAAAAGTGGCTCAGTTGCGAAGCATTTTTGCAGTGAGATTGGCCAAAGGGTCAAGCGGTTGCATGTGGTCACTATTTGTCGTCGCTCTTCGGTAACAGCAGGGCAGCTCAGAAGGATGTGCGCTGCCGTTCCAGGGATGGAGCAGAAAGGGCAGTTATCTGTAGGGGCTTTTCGAATTTTGTGGAGGAATTCGGGCGTTGGGAAACGATTGCTGCGGAGGTTTATCAGTGTTTTTATTTCGGTCCGGAAGAGAGGGCAAGTTGTCCAAATGGTGCCGGCTGCACGTGGTTTGATTTTGAACAGGTACTTGTTTTCCCCTTTCCATTCTTCTTCCCATTTGGTCCAAACGGTGTTGCGGACGCACGCTTTAAAGTGTGAGAATGGATATTGTTGAGTGTAGTGAGTTGGGCGAAGGTTGGTGGCCTGTTTGGCGAGAGAATCCGCCATTTCGTTACCTGGTACACCTGAGTGGCCAGGACACCATATGAGGGTGACTGCTGTCCGCTCTGCGAGTTTGGCAACAGTGATCCACGAGTTATTTACGAGGACGTCGAGAGAACTGCGGAACGGTCTTCTTAGTAGGTCGATGGCGGATCGCGAGTCGGTGAAGATCGAGACAGAGGGCCATTTTTGATGTACAGCATAGCGGATAGCCTCTGTTAGAGCAAGCAGTTCGCCATGAAAGCTCGACCATTCTGGAGGTAGGGACCCGGTCACAGGGGGAGGGCCATTTAAGGTTGTCACAGCAAAACCTACATTTCCTGTTGCTTTTGACGCGTCTGTGTAGAGGCTTCTCGTCGCATTTATTGCAAGGTCAAGAGTGTGTCGAATTGCATCTTCTTTCCTTGGGTGGATGATGCACGTTAGAGGAATTTTTTTACTGTCCCATGGTGCTGGTGTCAGGTCGGGTAAGGCCTGGAAGGCGTTATCTTGGAAAATGCTTGAGATTTCAGATTTCATCCGGGCTATGGGAGACTGGTATCTTTTGCTTCGTTGTAACGTTGTCGGTCGATTTAGGATGGTGCGAATTATTTCAGGGCCCTGGAGCTGGAGTTTGACGCATCGGTTTAGTTGCTTGAGCTGAATCTGTCTCTCGACAGGAAGTATTCCTAGTTCGACCAAAATCGCGTTGTTTGCGAATGTTCGTGACACTCCTGAAATTAGCAGTAACGCACTTCGTTGTATTTGCTCAAGTCTTTGGAGATTGATTTCAGTCAGTCTGGTGAATGATGAAGACCCATACAGAATCATTGGGGATATTATGGCTTGGGTTACCCGCAGAGCCACTGCCATACTCAATCCACTTTTGGTGTGTAGGACTGGCCGAAGTATGTTTATGACGCGCAAGGCTTTGGCCTGCACTGTCGCGATCTGGTCTGACCATTGCAGTCTGTGTTGGAATACGATCCCCAAGTAGGGCAATGAATCTTGGGGCTTGATCATAAAGCCATCTATTGTGATAGTCGATGTTCCAGGAATGTGCTTTCGGGAGAAGTGAATCAGTCTGTATTTCTCCGAGTTTAGTTGAAGGCCAATTTTCTTCAGCCGTTCCATCAGACGCACTGCGCAGTTTCGTAGCATCACTGAGTTGGTAGCGTCTTTTCTTCCGGTAACGTAAAAAAGAATATCGTCTGCGAACACTAGTGGTCGAACTCTTTTGAATGGGTGGCGCTGAAGAATATGATCGATGTACATCACGAAAAGAATTGGCGAGAGAGGCGAACCTTGTGGGAGTCCTTTTGTGGTGGTCAGAGGCGAGCCAGCAGTGCCCTCGTAAGTGACCTGGAAAATGCGGTTTTCTAGGAAGGCTGACATCCAACTGCAGTATCCGCTCGGGACGAAAGTTTTCAGTTTTTCCAGAAGGATTTTATGACGCACGTTGTCAAAAGCGCCCTTCATATCAAGCGATAAAGCAGAAGTTACGTGTCTGCGCTCGAACCCAGCTTGGATGTCGTGCGTAAAGAGAAGAATTGCGTCTTCTGCAGATCTATTTTTCCTGAAGCCAAACTGTAGTGGGTGGAGCGAGTTGGAACTTTCAAGGAAGTGTCGGAAGCGCCGAGCTAGAATTGATTCAAGAATCTTAGAAATCGTTGGTATTAAGGCGATGGGACGGAACGAAGTATAGTGGTTTGGGTCTGGCTTGTTTTGTTTAGGGACTAAAATAATTTTGGTCTTCTTCCAGGACTGAGGGACGTGGGAGTACTGTAGAGAGGCATTGAGTATGCTCAACAAGATTTCCCCAGCAGTGTTCAGAGTTTTTTGCCAGAAGATTGCAGGGATCCCGTCAAACCCTGGGCTTTGTTAGGGGGCAATCTGGTCACTACTGACATTAGCTCGTCCTCTGTTATCAAGGGTAGGGTTGTAGAGATTTTGGTGGTCTTCCCTTGTGTTTGCTTGCTAATGTTTGTGGTGGCCCGACGCCCATTCAGTAGATTATGGCCAATTGTAGTCAGTTTCTCTTCGTCTGTGTTTGCTGCTTGATCAATTTTCAGTTGGGCCAGTGGTGGTTTGCAGCTCTTTTTCCTTACATTTCGAATCAAATTCCATGCCTGAGCACCAGTGGCGTTTTCAAGTTGTTTATTCCAGAAGAGAGTTTTTTGACGTCGTACTGTTTTCTTGAATAATTTGAGCTCCCTTTTCCAGTGATCCCTGTCTTGTGGGAGTCGCGTGCGGAAGTAGATATTTCTTAGGCGAGCAGTCTTCTTCTGGATATACGTCAGCTCTTCCGTCCACCAAGGGTTCCTCGTGTGGTGCAAACTGCGTTTGGGGACGTACGCATTTATGGCGGAAGAGACAATATTAGTGAGAAGTTCACATGCAGAGTCTAACTGCTGTGGCGTACGAATGTTGTCAAACGTTCGTTGGTTTAGGAGAAACTGGTTGCGCAAATGTTGGTTTATTTGGTCCCAGTTTGCTCGACGAAAACTTGGGCTTAGTTCGGGCAGCGGGGAGAAGGGGTCCGCTGGGAGAAAATTTACAGTCAATGGGTGGTGGTCTGAACCGACTTGATACTGCGATTGTACTTCAGTGATCACTGAACTAATAAGCCGGGTACAGCTGTTTGACGCAATCGCCATATCGATGAGTGACGTCTGATTTAGGGAATTGCAGAAGGTTGGCCTCTCCATGTCGTTTAGTAAGCTTACATCGCGGGCCAGTAGGAATTGATACAGCTCCTCTCCGGCTGGGTCCAGTCGGTCTGGTCCAGTTGTTGCCTGGCCCCAAGAGGGGTGATGGGCATTGAAATCTCCGAGTAGTAGGATGTTGGAATACAAAGGACTATACTTGAACCACAAGTTGTTAAGCGTTGTTCCTAGACAGTTTGAATTTGGCCGGAAATATAGGTTGACCACGAGGATTTTGGTTTTTTCGGTTCGAAGCTCGAAGAGGATACTTGTTGGAGATATTTGTTGGAAGGAGATATGGGGAAAGACCAAGGGACTTACCGCTACTGCGCACCCAACGTCACTGTTTCTGTCGTAAAGTAAGTGATTACCATGAAAAAATTGGGATTTTAGGTATTGGTAAGGTTCCTGGAAAAGAACGATCTGAACGTTTTCTTTCTGGGCAACGTTCATTGCAGCATCCATGTACGTGTTACTTTTCTTGCAATTGATGGACATTATTTTGAGGTTCCCAGGTAGCTTAGACATCTATGTTGTTCATCGAACGTTTTTCCATGAACTTTTGTCTTTCACTGCATTTGCGGTCATAGGATGGGTGTCGTTGTTTGCAGTTGGCGCATTTGTACTGATCTGTAGAGTTAACTGCGCATTCCTTGGTCCAATGGGCTTCACTACATTTACCGCAGACAGCCGATGTCGATTTGCATTTCCATTGTGAATGACCAAACTTTTGACATTTGTAGCACATCAGTATATTTTGGGACTTGTAATCAGCAGCAGGGACTATACTGTTGAATGCTACCAGCTGCGAAGAGAACATCTTTAACTTTATCTCATTTGTTTCCACTTCAGCCACAACGGATCCGTAGGGTTTTTCGCTTTGTGGGTTAAGCCATCTGCATGTGCGAACTTCGTTTTTCAGCTGTGGGTTGAGACGATTTAGTTCTTCAACAATGTCTGAAGTGTTTTCTTCTCTTGGGATTCCATGGATGACTACCATGTTTTGTGTCTTCTGCTGTATAGGTTTCACTTCTCCAAATTCCGACAATGAGCGTTTGGATGAAGTGAATGCTTCGTTTACTTGTTTTTGTTCTTCAGCAGTCCTGAAGTTTAAAACGATGTTGCCCATGGCTGACTTCCTTACCAACGTTGGGGCTGGTAGGGCTGTGTCGATGCTTTTAAGGCTTTGTTATTATTATTGTTATTATTATTATTATTATTATTATTATTATTATTATTATTGTTATTATTATTATTATTATGATTATTATTATTATTATTATTATTATTATTATTATTATTATTATTATTATTATTATTTATTATTTAATATTATTATTATTATTATTATTATGATTATTATTGTTATTATTATTATTATTATTATTGTTATTATTATTGTTATTATTATTATTATTATTATTATTATTTTATTTTATTATTTTTATTATTATTATTATTATTATATTATTATTTTATATTTATATTTATTTCTATAGAAATATTCCTAAAGGACAGGGAGTTCTCTGTCTTCTAAGAATATATTTATAAATACGTTTTATTTATAAATTTTAATTATAATATATAATTTAATATATTTAATATATTTTATAATATTTTAAATAATTTTTATAATTGTACACATTATATTTAATATATATATAATTTTATTTATAAACGCGTTTTTAGTATATCCCACGTATAGTCATGTTCATTGAAAAAGGTAAGGGGTCGGAAACTTGCAATAATCTTCGTACACCTAGGCCGTGTTATCACTGTTATCATCCTGTTATCTCCGTGTTATCATGCGTTATCAAATAATCTTCGTACACCTAGGCCGTGTTATCACTGTTATCATCACTGTTATCATCCTGTTATCTCCATGTTATCTCCATGTTATCAAATAATCTTCGTACACCTAGGCCGTGTTATCACTGTTATCATCACTGTTATCATCCTGTTATCTCCATGTTATCTCCATGTTATCAAATAATCTTCGTACACTCTTCCTCGGAGTTTCGGACCCCTTGAAAAATGGCTACAAGAACGGGAAGGTTCTACGCTACTTTTCCTTTGTTTTATACGAGAATGTTTGAATATATTACTTGATGATCCATGTATATATTTAGTCCAAATATAGTTTGTTTTATCAATACTTATGTACATTAATTGTAGAATAACTTAATTAATAGCCAAAAACGACTTTGAACTTCATCCATGCTGTACCCTTTCTTATTGAACATGACTGTACGTGTCCAAAATTAGAATATTATTGAAGCGTATCCCAAGTAAAAATTTACTATAGCTGTAAAGTATAGTGTGGCACTCAAGTATATTTGCAACATAGTGGACTATAGTTTTACTATATTTTAACTATAGGACACTATAGTCCACTATAGGGCACCATAGTTAAACTATAGTTTTACTCTAGTGCAATAGTATAGTGTGATACTCTAGTATTTTGCAACATAGTGGAGTATAGTTTTAGTATAGTTATACTACAGGGCACAAAAGTTAAACTATAGTTTTGCTCTATTGTAATACTATAGTTTTCAACTGTAGTAGAATACTACAGTGTGATACCCTAGTATTTTGCAACATGGTGGACTATAATTTTACTCTAGTATTACTATCTTACACTATAGTTTCACTATAGGGCATTATAGTTAAACTACAGTTTTCAACTATAGTGTGGCACTACAGTGTGATACTCTAGTATTTTACAACATAGTGGACTATAGTTTTACTCTAGTTTAACTGTAGGGCACTATAGTTAAACTATAGTTTTACTCTAGTGCAATACTATAGTGTGATACTCTAGTATTCTGCAACATAGTGGACTATAGTTTTACTATAATTTAACTCTAGGGCACTATAGTTAAACTATAGTTTTACTCTAGTGCGATACTCTACTATAGTGTGATACTCTAGTATTTTGCAACATAGTGGACTATAGTTTTACTATAATTTAACTATAGCGTACTATAGTCAAACTATAGTTTTACTCTAGTATTTTGCAACATAGTACAGTCATGTTCAATAAAAAAGGGTACAGGATGGATGAAGTTCAAAGTCGTTTTCCGCTATTAATTAAGTTGTTCTAAAATTAATGCATAAAACTAGTGATAAAACAAACTATATTTGGACTAAATATACATGTATCATCAAATAATATTCAAACATTCTCGTAATAACGAAGGAAAAATGGCGTAGAACCTTCCCGTGCTGTACCCTTTTTTAATGAACATGACTGTACATAGTTTTACTATAGTGCACTATAGTACATTTGTACTTGGGATGATTCGTGTAATCAGCCAATATGGCTACAACTAAACAAAATGAACGACATGATTTCTCCGTGAGAAAATTAAGAGTGGTGACTGAACTTAGTTATCTAGTTATCAACCTGCTATCTGTATGTTATCATCGTGTTATCACGTGTTATCAAATAATCTTAGTACATTTTTCCATGGAGTTTCCCGACCCCTTGTTCATTTCTTCTCTTCTGTTTCTTCGGAAAATTGGGAATGAGCAAAACTCACATGAAATTGAAATTAAAATTTGAAATTATTTAATAGATTTATTTTAATAATTAATTTTAAATTATTATTTATTTTTCTTGAAAAGTTCGAAATGAACAAAAATCCAGCAGGTCCGAAACTCCGTGGAAAAGTCCGAGATACTAGAACGACTCTCTCGTTTAAGAGACTAAACTAGAACCAAGGGGTCCGAAACTCCGAGGAAAGGTGTACGAAGATTATTTGATGACATATGATAACAGGTAGATAACAGTGATAACTCGGCCTAGGTGTACGAAGATTATTGAAAGTTTGGGACCGCTTGACTAGAACGAAAATCTCGTTTAAGTTCAGTCACAACCAGTGTTGTGTAATTGCGTCTTTAAAGGTAATTAACTACATTTTAAATTATTCGGTGGAAAAAGTAATTGATTACAAATACAAATACTTGTACGGCCAAAGTAATTCATTACAACTACAAAAATAAGCGTGTAATTGCTTAATTACATCATAATTACTTTTACTATTAAACGAAAAACCGACAAAGCACATAGCTAGTTCAAGATAAATCTATTTCTTTTGAAAACAAGCAATTTTTCAAACAGTTCAGGCTTCAATCGATTGCGTTTAGCAGTCATTATATCCTGGGCAGTAGAAAAAACTCTTTCAATATTGCCGCTTGATGAAGGAACACAAAAAATGTTCTTAACGTAGGCGGCAATAGTCGGAAACCGTCCTGAATTTAACTTCCAGTACTGAAGAGGAGCGACACTCAAAACAGATATAGGCTCCGAGAAGTACAGTGATGCTTCCTCCTCGACGCGCTTCATGGGCGAAGAAGTAGTACCACGAGTCTCAGGCTGAGATGTGTACCGCCGGTTGAAGAGTCTGCTCTCCTGCTTTGCATCTCGAGAGGGCAGCGTTGTCGCCTGTGGAGTCAGAATCAAGGCTGCAGTAGCCGGCGTAGTCTTGCTGGAGGCGATGATCTTCTCTACAACGTGGGCCTTGGCTCGGGTTGCCGTCCAAACTGCGGAGTCCGTCGTCCAATCCAGTTTCCATCGTGGATCCAGACAGGTTCCAATGATGTACAGCTGACAAGATTCCTCGACATACGCCAATCTTCTGTTTAAAGAACTGGTTCAGCGACCCGCTTGGTGTACACAAAATTGCTGTCAGGCCCCGTGTGTCCACGTAGTTTAACTGCAAGGTCCAGGTATGCAAGAATGACGACGCCCAGAGACTCTCCGTCTTTCTGGATGGCATCTGTCGTATCTTTGAAGGGCTGCAGAAGCGTGACCAGTTCCCGTAGCTTCGCAATATTGGTGGCTGAAAGGGTTCCGTGCTACCGCGTTGCTTGAAGTTTCGCCGGTAGTTGAGGATCCCTTTCCAGTACCTCCAGAAACTTACTGATCATTTTAAGCTGTGAGTTCCAGCGGGTTGCATTAGAAATTGGGATACGCAGTCCAGTGCTATTCACGATAGCCTCGGTGTCTAAGGTGCTTTTGCGGATAGACGAAACAATTTTGCTTAATCGAGCGATTGCATGGTTCGACGTACCTTCCAAAACCTTGAGTGCGTCCTTGACGACCAGCTGGAGAGTGTGCGCTACACAGCTTGACCTGAGTAGAGCATTCGATCCCGAGACAGTTACATCCCTGATGTCTGTCTCTGGAAATAAGGAGCTGCATTCGGCGTCATCATCCTCGTCCCTCCAGAGGCTCCAGATTGTTTTTGCCGTCTGACTCGCTGGAACGATCCTTCGCACCATCATCCCAAGCAGTGAATGATGATGAAAAAGCCTTCTTCATGTTGGCTGCGTTGTCAGTAACTGCTCGGACGACTTTCCCTCGTAAAGCCCATCGCTCGATGATTTCTTCATACTGGGCCAGAATGCTATACCCGGTGTGCATGTCAGTGAAGTGACGGCAAGACAGGAGAACATTGACTGTCTTGAACTCGTCCGTCACATAACAGCAAGATACGCCGATATATCAATGCTCCGATATGTCAATGCTCCTGGAAGACCATGTCAAGTATGATGGCGGACGACGTGACTTCCCCAAGATGGTTTGATAACGTCTCCATCATAGAGGAATACGCAGAGTCAAACAGGTTGGTACGAAGTCGTTCACGCGAGGGAAGTACGTAATCAGGAACTAGAACCTATAGTTATAAAGGAAAACAGCGGTTGAAAAAATTATCAAAAACTTGTGGTTATGACAGATATGCGTTACCTCATGGTATCTGCGAAAGTCATCCAACTCCACGATGCTGAAAGGGAAACATGCACCGACGATCAAGTGAACTAGAGCCTCGTCGATCTCCCTGGATCACGGAAGAAACTTGCTTTGGAGTAGAAGGTGATAAGAAGAGCTTCATTGCTTGGTGTTCCCGTGTTCGAGAACAGTCGGAATATGACTTTCACTCGTCGAAGTTGCGACTATATACACCCATTTATTGATCCATTTTCTAGGAATCCTTCGAAAGTTGGTTGGATAAAATTCGGTCAGTTTCTCAGAAAAACTCGTTAAGTCAACAAAACTTCATACTTAAGTCCATCTTACCTTGGAATTCACGAAACAAATTTCAAGAAGACGCACAAGGCCGTATATGCTAATAGCATTTTTATCCTCTTTTAAATCTCCAACAAAGTGTAGAAAAATGTAATTATTAATTGAAGTAATTGCGATTTTTGTAATTTCGAATTACAAATACAAGCACAAATACTTTTATATTAAATGTAATTAATTCCAAATATAATTACTTACAAAAAGTATTTGCAATTACAAAATTAAACTAAAAATTAACAATTACACAAGACTGGACACCACTATCGACTAAATCGTCCTCAACGATGCTGGCGTTAGCCCAACTACTACGCAGAAGAAACTTACGGGGAAGGAGTTATCCTTCCCACAAACTTGCCCCCACGGCTCACTCTGTACATTACTAACCAATAAAGCTCGCTTCTTTCGCTTACTAAATTCAAAAATAAATTTCTCTGATACGTCTTCCGTGCGATCCCGTTGTATTTTGAATCATATCTATAAATCAAACTGGCCCCCTCAAAGTTATCTCCACAACCCGGATTCTTCGCAACTAGTTTTTTTGTGACTTTTGTCGCATACCGGCTGTGTCTTTCACCTTAAGATTAATCAGGATGCCCGTATTTGCAATACGTGGTTGCCACTAGTCAATAACCCCCTTATTTTCGTGACCCAGGCTGCTAAAGGCAGAAAAATTGTATGTGTGGACGGGAAAAAATGACGATAAACAAGCCCAGCGTCAACTTTCTTAAACATTACGTACTTTGATGTTTCTCAAACTGAAGCCATATCTATTTTCCAGTACTTGAATACAATTAAAAGCGATATTTGTCATGTATTATCCAATCTAAATGTACTTTATCAAACAAAAAATCCCTCATGTTAAAACCCACAAACCCTCCCTCGATTTATTTTCTCCCCAGGACTCATAGAGCGAAACATTCTTCTGGTAAGTTCGACGGACGCCTTATCGTTTTGTGTTTTGAATCTCCCCTTAAACCTTTTGATTATTATTTAACTGCTATGGTTACTCCCATCGTGCACAAGATTCCTTGGCTCTCTGCGCGACACATGTCTCTTCCTTGTTTGCTTTAAAACACTTCGCCCTTCTCCTGACGAACCAATCAGGATTGCCACTATCGACGTCGAAGCCTTGTATTCCACATCCCATGGGAAGGGGACATAGGAGTTTGCTTTTTTGCTCTATTCATACCATTATCATTCGTTAACAAAACAACTTTCAATACAATCCCGCCTGCTCTGCTGAAGTAGATCTTAAATTGGGTTGCTCACAACAACTTGTTCCACTTCCAAACCTTCATCTCTGTTTGTTTTTTGGCTTTGTCGGTTTGTTGGACCACTATTGTGTGTTCCTGAACAGGGTACAGAGTTTGTGCAATGCCTGAAGCGGAACACAGTGCCACGTTGGTTGACTTGTTAGGAGCGACGACCGTTGCATAAGAACTCTGCTGTTGGAGCAGCGCGCGCAAATTTTTAACCTCTAGCGCCATCTAACAAAAAGCGTTAGAAACCTTATCACAAATCTTTACAACTGAACCGTTTTTGGTACCTTGTGGATCTACTATCTAGTCTTTACTCACGGAGACCGCGAATGTAAATACTCCGTGCAAATGAAATAAACATTAGCATGTAAAAGAATTTTAAGATGATCTTGTGTTATTGGAACTAGATATCAGTAAAATGTAACTCGACAGACTTGTGTCGTAATCATTGCTTTAACGATAATTAATAAATTAATTATAAGAAACGAGTGAATAGTTTATGGTACAGTATTACTAATATTAATTCAAATTGACAGGGATCAAACTACATTAAAAAGGCGTAACATATTTTGCTTAAAATACGAACGATTTAAGAACATATTTGTGCCATCGCAGAAGAACTCAAAGTTCAAATAAAGTTAAACATTTTACTTGGAATTTTCGAAAACAGTCAAAACATGTGTTATGTGTCATATGAAGGATATTTTTGATTGGAAACACGAAATGAGCCAACGGTGCTCTGGGTGCTCTGTGTATGAATGGTGACGAGATTTTGGAAACCTCCGCAACGGCACTAGTAGGGGGCCATGAGGGCAAGTTTCAGGCTTTTACACTGGAGAGATATCCCGTGTCCCCGGCATTATGTTATGTACAGTCGTCATCCAATCAATTCAGTCAGAATCCAACAAATCTGTCGTCCAATCAGAACACTTCAAGCAAAATTTCGAAATGGATGGCGTCATTTTTGGAAACGCGTGCTGTTAGGTTTGTTTCGAAGAAACTATGTCTTACATTGAAAATAAAGTTATAATAAATATTTAGCTGTTGCCATTTGCTGATTAGACCAACTGAACACTTACATAAAATATATGTGTGGAGATTACAAGCCATAAATGTGAAAAAACATATTTAAAAATATTATTAAATGATGGTGATAATTAAGAAATAGGAAAGCTGGGCTAACTTTCATTAAGAATGAAAGATGACTTTTTGTTTGAAGAAAGAAACGACATTTTTTAAAATTATTTAAAAAATAATAACATTGAATTAATTAAAAATATATTTTCTAAAAAAGAAATTGATAACAAGGGACAAAAGAATGATGCGCTGGATCTCATAACAACCCGAACGGCCGAAGGTGAAGCTCGGCAATTACACTATGGCGAAAGCGACTTAAAATGTTCGTAACAAAGATTAGTGAATCAAGTTTCACATTTTCAGAGTTTCATCGTCCTGATTTTACTAATTTCAGTACAGTGGCAAGTTGTACACGTGATTCTCTACTTTTCACATGACAACAAAACTTTATGCTTTATTAAAGAGTAATAATTATCAACAACTCTATACAGTAATTCAGTATTGTATTATGAAAATGTTTACTACGTAACACTATGGATGACCCATGAATCATAGGTATGCACGGAAAGAAGAAATACTATACCTTATAGGTAATGTATCTTTTACTGTTAATCGAAACCTGAGTAGTGCTTAGTATGTAGTGAGTAGTGCTCCTATGGCCAGGATTTTGTGTGCGATGTTAAGAAAATTATTGTGTCCTAGCTGTGACAAATTCAGTGAATATTGTAATGTATATGGGAACATCATAAGTTGGCCTATCTAATAAAATCAATATAGAAGCTTCAATGTGTCGTTTCGTCTCGTTTGGGATGAGCGCGAGGTCAGGGTGCGGATGAGCAATATGCGCCAGGGTCCCGTCACAGTCAAGGACGACTGTTGTCACTTGTTGACAGCCTGTCCGCATCATCCAGCTGCTTGAGGAGGTAATCATCAAAATCGTCCAGGGTGACAGGCATCATGATTGAAGCTTGCCTTCCATCGGAATGCCCAATAGCGAGCTGTCCACGTGGTTAACTGTAATTAGTAACCGTGTTTCAGTGATTATCTTTTTTATATAAACATTAGAAGCTAATTCGTTCGTTCCATATTGTAGGGAGCCATAGACGAGACCCCGTCCTCTGCTGGTGGTCTTGACCTTGTCTTTGCTTCCCTGGAATCCTTTCGTTAGTTACTTTAGAATGCTCGTGATGCATTTGGATTCGTAGGTGATGAGAGTAGGATGAAAAATAATTAGGTTACGACATACCTTCTTAGAAATCATGTTCTTTTTCTGCGTATGTTTTTGAGGATCCTATCAATACACATTTATTCATTGGGTAGTATACAAAACTCCCTTAAGTCTATTCTAAGATTCACCTTGATCCTAATCAGCGAGATCATGACATATTGGATAGCTAAGATACAATAACTTGATGCCATATTTCAAGAATCATGTAGTTAACACTTACCATATGGAGTGACAACCGAATGGACGGTACTATAAAGATCCGAACTGACTTAACCAAACTATAGATTAAACCACTACTTTTGCGACATTACTATACAAAGCAGCAGCGAAAAAGCGCCGACTCCAGTGGGTGAATATTCGTCAATAATGAGGCAAACGTGAACAGCAAAGGAAATTATTGGTTTTACTCGACCGATTTCTTGCTGGATGTAGTGCCTATGTGGCGGTAGCTGAACAGCTAATAAACAGCGGTACCAATTTGAATACCAAAAAAACTAAAGGATGGACAAAGCTACACTGGAAGGCTTTGAGTATGAACAAGACTGAAGAAGCCCTTAGTACGGCAAACTCGGTTTCAGCAGGCGCGCATTCCTCCCTAAACCACCAACTTTGTAGGAGGGGCTTAAAACAGAAGAAAAAAATGACGAACGCATGCCGCAACAAATATTTGATTTGCCCATAAGGCGCGCTTTCTCTTTGTCTCTGGCTTCGTCTGCTTTTCTGTTTACATTAAGCGACAGCACCTTGTTTCTTGTGCAGTAGCCAATCAGCGCATAGCACCTCAGAGCTTCTTTCAAAAGTTGATGGGACCGGGTGGTTTGTTGAGGAGAGATAGCCAAGGCCTCTCCAGTCTTATTCATACTCATAACCGGGAAGGCCACTAATATAGAGTCATCACACACACCAGATCAACACACAGAACAGATCATAACTGACAAACCAGATCGACAATTAAACCATGGGTAGACGACTCTCATTGTGTGGCCGTGCCTTCTAATGGAGTTATCTGAGAAGCCCTGTTAGAAGTAAATGAGTTTAATGTTCAGAATAGTGACAGTGACACGACCGCACTGACGGTCTCTTCCAAGATGGCTACATCGAGTTGGTAGCAAAACTTCAGTAGCCTGTACGCGACTTGTCACTCTTGGGTAACATGACGCGTGATTCTAGTTATACATCAAAAGAACATCACGAAATCAGTTCCTTTTTTTTGAGAAATAGCAAATGGCAAACAATCCTTTACGTATAGGGACCAAGCGTAGACTACAGCACCTCTCAATCGGTCCAGCACAGAAACTGTTTAGGTGCAACGTCAGCCAAAACGCCATAAGAAAACACTGAAATTCTGTTCGTTTTATTGTACTTCAGATCACTAAGAAAACTTATTAGAGTAGTGTAAGATGAACTGCTGCGTTGCTGAATAATTATTGCCACTAAGAAGGATCGCCCGAAAAGCACCGAATAGTATTATTATTTCCTTGGAAAAGTGGCTCGTCGTCCAATTGTCGAGTATGATACGATGAAAATATTCCTGCTGCTCATGTTTATCTGGTGTGATATCATTTTTCGTATCATTAGAATAAATGCGTCCAAATGGTCCCCTGCTTAATGGCCATGTTTTGTCTTGTACAGTCATGTTAAAAAACAAAGGGTACAGTACAGGAAGGGATTGTCGCCGCTTTTATTTCGCTAATTAAAAATCATCTCTAATCTTGATTTGCAAGTTAATTTCACTCACTTAACTCCATAACTAGACGGGACATGGCCCTAAAAACATTTGAAGTTTCAAGTTAACTAGTTTGTCGTAATGAAAACGTTTAGTTTGATGAATGTGTTTTACAATGTTATTTTAACTTATATGTATCTTTATCTGTATTTTATCTCTTATCTTATATAATATTTAAATATAATCGACATTTTAGCCTGTCACAGAACTGAATGACGAGGAACATGCATAATTAGAATAACAGACCTAAGCGACATAACAATGGCCAAAAGGCCGCAATACAAGCGATTTGTAAGAGTTTTACATAATTCGTTTGTGAAATTCGGTATTCAGTTCGCATATTCAAATGTCGACCATGTTTTGGAATGGTGTAGAAAAATGACAGGCCGTGTGAAATATTCTGACTCGCAGTTAGTGATGGCGTCATCTACTAAATCCAATCAGAATCCACTAAATCTGCTGTTGTCCAATTAGAACACTGCAGGTGCCGAAAGAATCAAAAGCTAATATTTCAATACACATAGTGACGTCAACTGAATGTTCTAGATCATTCCAAGAAAAAAGAAACGACAAAATGCAACATTCAGTAATAACTGAAAATAAATAAAACGTAACACTAATTCACTGTCACGTGACGTAACATTAATGACACTGTCTCAGTTCTAAACAAATCTTTAGGATCTCGTCTTAAGTTCAGTGCAACTCTTAACGGTAAACATGAATTTTCTCGCGGAGAAATCATCATTAATTTTGCTTAGTTGTAGCCATATTTGCTGATTGCATAGATCATACACTTCAATAATATTATAGTTTTGGACAAGACATGCGATATATTAAATAGCATCTATCAATATTGATATAAATATAAATATAACATATATACAATATAATACATAAAATATATAAATATATACAAATATAAGCATTTATATACAAGCAATTTATTCTTATATGACAAAGAGATAATAAATGTCATTATAGACCTTATTCCAAAAAGGCCCTTGTAGACCATCCCCTCTATTACGGACGCTCGTCTAAAATAACTGTATCAGTTAAGCGGTTTGAAAATACATCTAAAAATCGCCAAAAAATCTGGGAAACACTTTGATGCCCAAAAAGTCAAAAATTTTAATAAACTGATTTGATATAAGCGTCCGCTATAGTGAGGTGCACGTTTGGAATAGGCCCTATATACCTAAGTCTCTGTCGTTTAAGAATACTTCTATTTTTAATTGTTATGTTTAATTTAATTTGTTCTTAATGTGAGTATTAACTATTATAATTTAATCCAAAAATAGCAGATAAGAAAAATTTTAGTTCTAATTTCTTTCAGTAGCAATGAATTTCTAGTTCTAATATAAAATTAGGAAAAAAAAACTGGGTTGAATTTGCAAATCAAAATTAAAGATGATCTTTAATTTTGTATCACGAAATTGATAACATGGATCACATCTTTCAAACGGCCGAAAATGGAGCCCGGCAGATATGCCATAGCGCAAGCGAAATAAAAGCGGCGACAAACCCTTCCTGTACGACACAGCAGTTTGTTGGCGAGTCAGAGAAGCAGACGAGCATCCTCTATCCTGTTATTAGGGGTCATCACCGCATCCGTGATATGTTCCAGAGAAGCACTTACAAGGAATATCAGGACTGCTTTATACAGATGTAAGAGACATCAACAACAATGCGCAGGGCATAACCAGGATTCACTGAAGCGCGAGGCCAGAGGATGAGGATTCAGGGAAGAGGGGAGGCCGGGCTAAAAATTTTGCTTCTGCCTTTTGGATTCTGCTAAATCTAACAAAGTGTTAGACTGTGTTTCAGAACTGTAGGGGGGCTGTGGCCGCCTGGCTCACCCTCCCCCCCCCCCGTTTTTTTAACTGAAACTGAAAAAACTGAAAGGATTTTCCTTACAGTTTAGATTAACGTGGAAGGAATGTGAAAAATTCAGAAATTACAAAAATTTCAGAGACGTGAGATGTTTGAAATTTCCTTTCTCAATGGAACTCATCCTGTTTATCCACAACCACCTGAAACACAAAGGAATCTCTGTTTAACACTGCAGACTCTTTCATGATTTGACATTATCTCAGAAAAGAAAACTTACAATCCTTGAAGAGATTCAAGTCCCAAGAAGTCGTCTTCATGGATTGATGTGATATTGTTGCCATTTAACGACCTTTCCGAGCGTGAAATGAAAATGAATACAGGTGAACATTTATACACAGCTAAGTGGCTAAGTTACGAATCAATCATCATTATAGACACTAAACTGACTTAACATAACCCGCAAATAGCTAATTTGCAGAAGACTAAAAATGCAGACATTACAATTCACGCAGTGACGTGAGATGTTTGAAGCTTCCTCTCCCAATGGGACTGATCCTGTTGCCCGACAAATGCCTGAAACACCAAGGAATCGCTGCGTATCACCACAGACTCTTTTATGGTTTGGCATTATCTCAGAAAAGAAAACTTACAAATCCCGAAGAGATTCAAGTCCCAAGAGGTCGTCTTCGTGGATGGATGTGATATTGTTGTCATTTAAGTCCGTTTTCGAGAATAAAATTAGAATGAATACAAGTTTGCATCAATACACATGTTTAATGGTAATTAATTTATGAATCAACTCTTAATCCGGTATCCGTGTCATATCTGTTGGAGCTGATAGTGAAATCGCGTAAATAGAAATATTACATTGATTTCACATTATGGAATGATTATTTATGCTTTCATTACGAGTAATGCAGAATAGTATCTGTTCACGACTTGGAATTTTGAGGGATTCCGTCCCAAGAGTCATTGAAACAGGCTTTATGAATGTTTATGTATACTCGGCACTGTTTAATGATTGGATTTACTTACAGTCTTTCAGGTCCTAGGTCAGAAATATTAGGAATCTCAGAAATTCCGTGACATCTTATCCACCAGCGATTATCCAACACTCGCCGCCTCCTAAAGTAAACCAGATACACATTCACAATTACTGAAAACCATTCTGGAACTAAATCACAAGTGAAGCATCAGTAGGAAGATTTCTTTACACGAATAATTGAGTAAAGTACTAGTATATCCAATAAATGCAGTAAAGTGCAAGAATTTACCAGAAGGCAGCCAATTTTCTAACTGTCAAGTAACATTCTCTTTGACTCTGCCTCCTTAGAATTCTTACCTGAAAATTCTCTGTCGATTCAGCTTGCAGAGCTGTAATTTACTAATCAAGAGAAACTGAATTAGTGGATTAAAATTAAATGAACAGTCCCGAAATACTTGAGATGAAAGAACAGGCCGCAATCATCCACAAGACTCTGAACCATAGGGGCATTGCAGTTTTCTATACCAAGCGGAGCTGTTCAAACCGGTATCATCCAGTTGTTGCCTGCAACAGTGCATTAGTGATAGTAAAACATGAACAACATTACAACAGTAAAATTAGATTGTTTAGCAAGTATATCGAAAAATTTCTGTTAAAGAAGATTCTAGAGAGTACTTACAAAAGGACGTCCAAGGATCGTACTGTATCAGAGAATTGCAGATGCGCGATTATATCCTGGGCGTCTTGAACTTGCCTCGCACATGCTGAAACCGCTAATCTCCGACCACAAGAACCTCAGCACTCTTTATCAATTTTATATTTGGATAAAAAATAGAGGTTTGCATACCTCATCCTGTGATACCGAGAACTGTTCAGTACGACATTGTGAAATCAATATCAAATTGGAAATACACAAGTTTCCTTTGAAAGCAACCACAAACCGACAGAATATTCCCCGCAATTAGTTTGGCAAGTTCCCGTTTGGTTAAACGCAATGCTTCCCTCGTTTTGTAAACCGATTGGAACTTGTCAATGAACTGTGCCTTTTCTGCCATCTTTATACTAACATAATACTATTAGCTTCCTAATAGACATCGCGCTTGCTACGTTTGCAGTTAGTACAGCAAAGTTAAACGTCTGGCTCGAAAATTTCAGACTTCTTAGTAATTACAGCAATCAAATGGTTATCGGCAACGTGAAGTAGTTACAAATATAATTAAGTTGAAAAGAATAGTAAAAATAGTATACATGGCATTTCACTCAGATTATCTTAAAGGTAGTTTGAACTATTATAGAGATTTCAGATGCTGTTGAAAAATTCGTAATCCGGTCTCATATAATGAAAAGAAAAACTAAACCGACACCTCGCTCCCCGAATTAAATTAACATTCAAATCTGGATATGCTGTTATTCAAAACAAAAAACAAATTCAAAACACAAAAATCTCAGAAATAATTCAGAACAGAAAACTATTCGGTATTGGCCGAACGAAAGTTTGCCGGAATTCCTGCCAATACGAAAGTTACCATTTACACAAGGTCCAACTTAAAGGGACAGCCCGGACTTTTTGGAACAAACATATATTACAGAACTTTTTACGCCAATTCCGAATATATATACGCTGGCAAGGTGGGCGATTTTCCGCCCCCAGTTCCGCCTACCCCATGGTGCACAAATTTTCGCGGATTTACCCGTTAGTTTATGCTCGATTATCTCAGAAAGTTAAAGGACGATGCCAAAAGCAAAAATGTATTCAAATGGCTCTGTCTTCCCGACTTTTTCACATTAAAACTTTTTCCATCAAATTTGAGAATATTTCGTTCGTAACTCTGTTAAGTGATCGGTAACCCCAACTTTTTGTAAAAGAAACTTATTCTACTCTTCAAGACGAATCGACTGATGTAAAAATGCAATATTTTGGGTCAAAAGCAAAGAAGAAAAAGATTTTTCGAAAACTAGAAATAGATTTCGACGTAATAGAAAAACTAAAAGGAAAATTGAAACTAAAAGAAGATTATCATTTTTTGTAATTTGCAGAATGTAAGTAAATAATAAATAATAGTAATACTCCTGCTCGTGTGGTGAAATAAGCTTTCACTACAGCATAATGAAGCTTTTGGAAAGTCTGCGTTTATATAGCACTAAATACTGCCAAAGCATCCCAGGAAACAACTTGATTGGGGTTTTAATTAGTGCAGTTGTCATAGTCAAACTCTGTTTTGTGCATTTGCAATGTGTATAGTAGAAGTTCTGTAGCTAAATGCTAGAAATATGAAAAAAAACAAAGTCAAAGAAACAGAAATTTAAAAAACAAGAAAAGATAGAAAACAAATGAATATCTACTGAATTACACAAAAGGTGGGGGAAAGTGGGAAAAGGCTATCTACATCAATATGGTATATTAGCTTCAGGAGTGAGTAATCAGTCATCGATGATTGAAAAATCGTTTAGATTGGATGCAGAATTTAGCAATTGCTATGACATTCTCAGTATTGGAAAGTACCGAGTTGTTGATGTGGTAGGTTTTGTTTGTTCTCATTAGTCGTTGTTTTTTATTATGATATTTTGGACAGGCTATGTCAAGAAGTGTTCCACCGTCTCTCGAACTCCTGCGCAGTGCGGGCAGTCAGGAGAAACCAACAGGTGGAATCTTGCCAGGTACTCATTCACGGGACGTGTCCCATTCTAAACTGAGAAACGATGGAATCTTACTTGCCGTGATGATCTTCCTGTTTGGCTGAGTTCTCGACGGAGTCACTTACGCCTGTGCTGTATAAGGGCCTACTCTTAGACCCTTGATCCAACCTTTTCTGCCACTGTTTGACGTAGAAGTTCATAAGTTGGTATTCGATAGCGGAGGCTGGAGCTTGTTGCGGAGTTATCCGAAGTGTAGTTACATCTGCTGCTGCCTCTTTAACTGCTTGGTTCCTCGTTGAGGCCTCGTTCAGTTATTTCAGTTTGTACATTTCTGTGTTTCTTATTAAATGTATCATATCATACGAAATATAATATATATGCAAAACTAAAATAAATATACAATCAAAATCGTAGCTTTTCATATATTCTTAAATGGCGGGAAACAAGCATAGTGAAAATAATGAGTTAAGTAAACACAATAAAATAAGAAAAAAGGACATTACGAATGATTCGTAACATTTTAAGATAATTATTTTGTGGAATTCAATCTCAATTCGCATATTCATATGCTGGCCATGTTTCGGAACTTTTTAGAAAAAGTCCTGCAGGCTTAATCAAGCGATTTGATTCGCAAATAGTGATGACGACATCCAATCAATCCAGTCAGAGTCCAACAAATCTGTCGTCCAGTCAGAACACTTCAAGCTAAATTTCGAATTACTGGACGACGTGAAACGCATACTGTTAGGTTTGTTTCGAGGAAACTGTGTCTCTCATTGAAAATAAAGTTATAATAAATACTTAACTGTTCCCATTTGCTGATTAGACAAACTGAACACTTACATATAATATATACGTGGAGATCACAAGCTATAAATCTGAAAAAACATATTTAAAAATATTATTAAATGATGGTAATAAGATAAAAAATAGGTAAGGGGTTCGCAACTCCCGAAAAGGGTGTACAAAGATTATCATCTCTAGAGATTATTAAAGATTATTTAAGATTATAAAACATATTTAGGATTTCAGGAACACTTTCGTTTAGGTCGGGTAAAGTGGCGTTTGAAAGCACTTGAGTATTATCTAGTATGACAAACGCTCTTACGAATTCCGCTTTAATTATTCGTAAAATATATCTACGGCGAACGTTTTCGCGTTTCCAATAAGTTCTACATGAATAGTTCCCAGGTTTGCCTCTATGAGCGCTGCCTCAGGGCTGCTTGACCTAATGTGACCTCATGTGTTCTTGCGCGAGGGAATTTCGCACTGTTCCAATTTTTGCCTCAATAGTTTCCGTAGAAATTGTTTCTTTTGCCCCTCCATCACAGTAACTTTTGTAACAGGGGTAACACTTCACAGAGAAATAGTCATACAGTTTTACATCATATAGAATGCACAGAACTACATTTCAATATTGATCATACAATGTAAGGTAGGATAAGTAAATTGTATGGGAAAAACTGAGCTATAATCAAGATTTCTTAAATGGGAAGGAGGCGTGAGCAGGGGCAGAAAATGTTGTTGTATAGTATGGTGAATGTCTGTTCAAACGATTCCAGTCGGAGCTGCAGCTGCAGCCACTTGGTGTACCTTGCGCAAGCAGAACCAAAACGACGGTTTCCTCCACCGCCTCTCTAGAAACATAGCTGCTGGCCGCGACAAAATTTAATTTATAAAATAGATTTTTTTATCCTAGATGATGAAGACTCTTCAGAACGCTATGAAAGATTATCGCAATATCATTCCTAATTATTGTTTTCCCTTATTAATTTACAAAGATCCTAAAAGTTTATCAAAGATTCTTCAAACATTATTAGAGATTATCAAAGATTATTAAAGATTATAGAAGATTATTGAGATTATCAAAGATTATTTTGAGATTATCGCCAGGGCGTACGAAGATTATCGACAGTTGCGGACCCCTTGGAAATAGGAAAGCTTGGTTACGTTTGATTAAGAATGAAAGATGACTTTTTGTTTGAAGAAAGAAACGATATTTTTTTAAAATTAACAACTTTATACAGTAATTCAGTATTGTATTATGAAAATGTTTACCATGTAACACTAAGGATGACCCATTAATCATGAAGTATGTACAGTCGTGTTCATAAAAAAGGGTACAGCATGGAAAGGTTAAGCGTGACTTTTTCTTAATTTTTGCAAGAATCTTGTAAAATTTCTTGAAAATATTCATTAATTAAAAAAAACAGTTCAGTGAATATATCTTAACTAAATTTAATGCTTAAGCAATTTTTTAAACTGCAAGAAACAATATTCAACCTTCCTATGCTGTACCCTTTTTTATGAACATGACTGTACGTAAAGAAAAAATACTATACCTTATAAGTAATATATCTTTTACTGTAGATCGAAACCTAAGTAGTGCTTGGTATGTAGTGAGTAGTGCTCCTATGACCAGGAATTTTGTATGCAGGAATTAAGAAAATTATTACGTCTTAGCTGTAACCAATTAAGTGAATATTGTAATACATATGGCAACTTCATAAGTTGGCCTATCCAATAAAATTACTATAGAAGCTTCAATATGTCGTTTATTGATTCTAATTTCACGTAAAATAAGCCAAAGGTCATTGAGGTCTTACTGCCGTCGTCGTACGTTTCTGATTATTTTAAAAGTCATAAAACAAGATATATATGTAGTTTTTGTACATACATTTGGTACATACACAGTGGGAGAAAAAAAATCTTTGAATTTGTGCAAATTAGGGAACAATTTCCAAGAATTCTGCAGTCGTTTTACCAAGTGATCTGAGTTGACGTTTTAGTTTATGCAAATTACTCACAGTTGTCGGAAAATTCAGGAAAATTGTACATGTCCTTGTATAGAGAATGGCTTAGTTTTGGACAGGCTGAAAAAGTTTGATTGCTTGGATTCTTTTCCACTTTTTGCTGACAGCTCGTCGGAATGCCGGAGCAAAGAAGGTGTAGATGATGGGGTTGAGAGCAGAATTGATTGGCAGTACAAACACTGCAATCCATGAGTAGACCTGCTTGTAACAAGAGCGTTAATACAGATATTTGCAATCAAGTTTCTGAATCAGACCGTAATTGATAGTTCCAAGGAGACGAGGTTCGCAATGGAGACGAAAATAACGGGCAGCCAGCACAGCATATCCGTGCCGACAATTAAGATGATTCTCCACAGAAGCAGCGTTTCGGTTTTGTCGCGGCTAACTCCGGCCTCCCTGGTCGCCTGTTTTACTCTGCGTAGTATCGTGACGTAGCAGAAAGTAATGACGATCATCGACAAAGTATTGAGTACTTGAAAGTAAAAGCAAAACCCTGAAAGAATCTATTCTGCTGGAATACAAGTTGTTTTATCGTAAACTTTACGAGAGGACTCCCTTATTGCAACACATTATCCGAACGAATAAAACACGGGAAAACTCAATATTGAAAATGAAATCGCTGAATCTGAGAATCGTTTGTTGAAAACACTGTTACCGACGAAAACGAAGAAAGAGTACTCCCATCCCGGCTGCTGGTTTGAGACATGGGTCCTTTTGTCCGCATCCGAATATGTGGTAGTAAGAGGAAGAGCAAAACAGACACTGGAGTTCCCGTAGAAATCTCTAGCAACATCAGAAAAGTATTCAGTTATCATAACCCGAGTAACGAGTGTTGTAACAGTGTAACATTCTGTATATTTAGGGCTTCTCCAACGAAATGAAGATGTTACTAGTCAAATACTACCGAAAGTAGTTGATGGGCAAAAGAGGTATCCCCGCCAACACCGCAGCAAGTCCAAAGGAGACGCCGACGAGGATTTTGATGCCTCTAGCGGACACTCGACTAACTCCAGCTGGACTAGTCAGTTTCCAGAACCTCTCCAAACTAAGGACTACAAAAGAGTGGGCAGTCAGCTGCAGAGCGTAACATGGAAGGGAACGACTACTGACTTGTTAAGGTGAGTACGGAGAGCTCGGAGGAAAAGACGCAGGAAAACCCTGCAAGTTTGCAAATCCACGAGCTCCTCCATTCTTCGTCCTGCAGGATGTAGTATCCGCGAAAGTGCCAATCGGCAGATGCGATGATCAACAGAAACACTCCCATGAAGAAATCTCCTGAAATCCAATTAGCGCGTCATCACGAGCTGCTGATTAGGAGCGAAAGAAAAGTGAAATACCCAGAGCCAGACTGGACGATAGGAACTTTTGTATTTGACGACTTTCCTGTAGAGAGTGGCTTCCTGCAGGTTTTGTGCGAGACGCAATTCTCCAGAGGAGAACGCCCAGGTTGAATGCCGCAGCAAAGACGCCTAGAGTCCAAACTGTGCTACGGAGCACAGTGTTGTGCATTAGATCTTCGCACGATGAAAACGGATTGCTGAAAAGACGCTCAGAAGGTCCTATATACGTCCTAGATACGTCATAGATTTCTGTGTTTTCATCCGTTGAGCAGTTGACATGTTGTTTGTGTGCAATGTAGCACACCCTCCAGTCGTCGGAAGCTCTACAAACTACAGAATGATTTCTTGGGATTCCTTAAAGTTAGACGTAGGACTTACATCAATTCAAGTCTTGATGAAAACAGTAAGGCCCCTGGATCAATACGTTCAATTTTGTTGCCCCGAAGTGCCCTGCCGAATTGAAAAATGCCACAAATCATCAACCTTATACTGTAACAATAATAGTAATAATAATATTATTGTCATTATAAATACTGATTACATAAAAAACGTTAATGCTCTAATTCACTTAATTGAATCGAAATTAACTACATGAATTTTAGTGTGTTTGTAAGACTTACAAAGTGTCCAGGTTTTCTAATCCGAGGAATGATTCCGTCTCTATGTGGGTAATCTTATTGTCATCCAAGGTTCTAGATGATAAAAATATGTAGCAACTGTTTGATGTTGAAAACGAAACGTGGACTTACAAGTTTACTAGGTATCGAAGTTCAACGAATGTTCTTGGCTCTATGGATGCAATCGCATTTCCACCTAGGTCCCTGGATCACAAAGAGCAAAAAGAAATTAGTTGCTGATGAAAATCAGTTTACTCTTTTTCATAACTCACAGATAGGGCAAGGAAGTGAGACCAGTAAAGATTCCGGCGTCCAACGACGTAATTCTATTCCCCGACAAATCTCTAGATTGAAATGGTTCAGGGAACATTTGATTAATAATTGCGACGATTTACGAGATTCGCGTGAACTATAGTAATTCTGGCAAGCTCACACGAACTCTACATACGAACAAACTGATACAAGAACCAGAAGTTGTGTGAATGTTAGTTTTGCTCGTACTCCATAAAGAATATTGGCAAAGTTCAGTTCGTGTTAAATGCCCAGGAACGCAGGGAAGAATTCCATGTCCATATTCATTTTTAGTTCTGTTTTAAGACTTCATGGTGGAAAGTTTCAGGAAACTTGCGCCAAATGCTTTCATTGACTATAATTGGAAAATCTATTCACGAAAGTGTAGGAACCAAATGACTGGAATAAAGGAGCGTCAGGTTGTGCGCTAGACAGAAGAGACTTGATGCTATTCCAGGATTTTCCTTTCAGTTTACCAGGAAAACGAATCGTAAACTGTGAGCGTCTCGGAAACAAGTTATGAAGTAACTACACTCTTGCGATTTTAGGGCCTTTTAACTAGTCTACATGTTACAAAGTGAAAACACTTTCACAAAGTATAAGTTGGGTCGAACAAGGACGTGAAAACTCAACCGAGTTAAAAAGCGAGGCGAGTTATATTAGATATAATTTAACTGCATTATTAATCAGTCATATACGTAACTCAGTATGTGATAATTCTACATTCTCGCTTAATTATTACATAAATATTATTATTTAATTGAAAAAAAACTCCTGAGCAGAACCGATCCCGTGACACCTTTACTACGATTCGATTCCCCTACTGGTTGTGCCAGATGCACATATTTTCAGTTCATCAACTTACGGTTTTATTTTACGAAACGCCTTAAAATTTGAAGCGCTTTAAAATCTTTCTCAAGTTAAATTGTCATAGAGTTGAAGAATTAGTCGAGTTAAGTTTTAAACACGAGTTGAAATTCTATCAAGTTAAAATTCAGGATGAATTAAATAAAGTAACCGAGTTAACAATTTTAACAAGTTTACATTCACCTCATTGAACCTCATTAAAGTTATGTGGTTAGTCAAAGTTTCATCGAGTTAATAGAAAAACCGTTTTAAAAGATGTAAAGGAAATTAAAACTTGACCAGGTTCAGATTTAGACCCAGTCAACTGACTTGAATAAGTCAAAATGCCGCCAAGTTGAAATTTGTGCCAGATTAAGATTGTAAAGCATGTTAAAACTGCCACAAGTTCAAATCTAGAGAGAGTTTAAGTAGACCTGTCACAGTTAAAATGACCAACTGAGTTATCATTCGAGTTGCGTGAAAAAGCAAGACCAAGTTAAAGTGCAACTATTAACGGGTTACAACCGCATAAAAATTTTTTCACTCGGTATTTTCGTCTGTTTTCAAAACAATCTTTGATTCTAACTTGGTGTTACCACATTAAAGCCGTTTTACACGGTTTGAATCAGGTTAAAAGTAAAAAAATCGCGAGAATGTACGATATTCAGCTTCAGATATTTACTCTGTTTCACATTGTTCGAGTAATTTCGGGTTTGTTGTTTCATGTGATAAGTAACTTCTGAAGCTTCGAAACGAGTCAAGTTTTTATCTCCAGCAGTTGGACTTTTTTCCGTGTCAATATTCAGATCCAAATATAATTAATAATAGCAGGAACTTAACAAGGTTGCTTCCTTATTTAGGTAACGTGAAAGGAGTATGAGAAAATAAGAGATTACAATTCTCGCAGTGACGTTAGATGTTTAAAGCTTCCTCTCTCAATGGAACTGATGCTGTTGCCGTCCAAACGCCTGAAACACAAACGAATCGCTGCTTACCACCACAAACTCTTTTATGATTTGACATCATTTCAGAAAAGAAAACTTACAACCATTCAAGAGATTCAAGTCCCATGAAGTCGTCTTCATCGATGGATGTGATATTATTGTCTTCCAAGTACCTTTTCGAGTGTAAAGTTAAAATGAATATAGGTGAGCTCGTGCACATGGCTAATTAATTTTACGTTGCGAATCAATCATCATTATGGACGTTAAATTAACTTAACATACTCCATAAATAGCTAAATTAAAGAAGAATAAAAGTAAAGACATTACAATTTGAGCAGAGACTTTAGCTGTTTGAAGCTTCCTCTCTCAATGGAACTGATTCTGTTGTTCCGCAAATGCCTGAAACACAAAAGGAATCGCGTGATCATCACCACAGACTCTTTTATGATTGGAGATTATCTTGGAAAAGAAAACTTACAATTCTAGAAGAGATTCAAGTCCCAAGAAGTCGTCTTCATCGATGGATGTGATATTATTGTCTTCCAAGTACCTTTTCGAGTGTAAAGTTAAAATGAATATAGGTGAGCTCGTGCACATGGCTAATTAATTTTAAGTTGCGAATCAATCATCATTATGGACGTTAAATTAACTTAACATACTCCGCAAATAGCTAAATTAAAGAAGAATAAAAGTAAAGACATTACAATTTGAGCAGAGACTTTAGCTGTTTGAAGCTTCCTCTCTCAATGGAACTGATCCTGTTGTTCCGCAAATACCTGAAACACAAAGGAATCGCGTGATCATCACCACAGACTCTTTTATGATTTGAGATTATCTTGGAAAAGAAAACTTACAATTCTAGAAGAGATTCAAGTCCCAAGAAGTCGTCTTCATCGATGGATGTGATATTATTGTCTTCCAAGTCCCTTTTCGAGCGTGAAATGAAAATGAATACAGATGAATATTTATACATAGCTAAGTGATTTGAGTTACAAAACAATCATCATTAAAGACACTAAACCGTCTTATCATAACCCGCAAATAGCTAATATGCAGAAGACTACAAATGCAGACATTACAAGTATTGCAGAGACGTGAGACGTTTGAAGCTTCCACTCTCAATGGAACTGATCCTATTTTTCTGCAATTTCATGAAACACAAAGGAATCGCAGCTGCACTTAACAAGGTTGCTTCCTTATTTAGGTAACGTGAAAGGAGTATGAAAAAATAAGAGATTACAATTCTCGCAGTGACGTAACACTTGGGAACATTACAACAGGATCTTTTATGATTTGACATTATCTCAGAAAAGAAAACTTACAATTGTAAAAGGGAACCAAGTCCGGAGAAGTCTTCATCATCGATGAATGTGATATCGTCTTCGAAGTCCCTTTTCAAGAGTAAAATTAAAATGAACACAGATGAATATTTATACATAGCTAAGTGATTTAAGTTACAAAACAATCATCATTAAAGACACCAAACTGTCTTAACATAAAACCCGCAATTAGTTAATTTGCAGAAGACTGAAAATGCAGACATTACAATCTTTTCACTGATGTGAGATGTTCGAAGCTTCCTCTCTCAATGGAACTGATCCTATTTTTCTGCAATTCCATGAAACACAAAGGAATCGCAGCTTATTATCTCAGAAAAGAAAACTTACAATGGTTGAAAGGAACCACTTCCGGACAAGTCGTCTTCATCGATGGATGTCATATTGTTGTCCCTTTTCGAGAGTAAAGTAAAAATGAATACAAGTTTGCATCAATACATGTTTAGTGGTAATTAAATTATGAATCAACTCTAAAGGCGCTAAGCGTGTCATATCTGCTGGAACTGATAGCATTTTCTAGTTGTTTCATTACGAGCAATGCAATATAGTATCTGTTCACAACTTGGAATTTTTAAGGATTCTGTCCCAAAAGTCATAGAAACAGGCTTGATGAATGTTTGTAGGCACTCGGCACTGTTTAGTGATTAACTGTACTTACAGTTTTGTAGGACGTAGGTCAGAAATATTAGGAATCACAGAAAGTCCTCGACATCTTATCCCCCCCCAGTCGTCATCCCAATAACAGCGGCCGCCTCCTAAAGTAAACCAGGTACACATTACACTTACTAAGAATTATTCTGAAACTAGATCACATGTACAATATCATTACGAAGATCTTTGTACACGAATAATTGAGTAGAGTACAAGTACAACAAGTAAATGAAGTAAAGTGCAAGAGTTTAATAGAAGACAGCCGATTTTTTAATTGTCAAGTAACATTCTCTTGGACTCTGCTTCTTGGAATTCTTACCTGGAAATTTTTTCGCGAGGCGTCTTGCAGAGTTGTAATTTACTAATCAAGAGAAACTGAGTTAGCGGATTAAAATTAAATGAACAGTCCCTAAATACTTGAGATGAAAAACCAGGCAGCTGTCATCCACAAGACTCTGAACCACAGGGACATTTTCAGTTGCCGATGCCAAGTGGAGCTGTTCAAACAGGATCTAGTTGTTGTCTGCAACAGTGCATTGGTGACAGTGACACTGGGCGTCTTGAACTTGCCTCGCACAAGATGAAACCGCTTATCCTCGACCACAAGAACCTCAGTCCTCTTTATCAATTTTATATTTGGACTAAAAAAGGATAAAGATTTGCATACCTCATCCTGTGATAGCGAGAATTGTTCAGTGCAACATTCTGAAATCAATATCAAATTGGAAATACAAGTTTTCCTTAAGAGCAACCACAAACCGACAGAATATTCCTCGCAATCAGTTTGGCAATTTCCCGTTTGGTTAAACGCAACACTTCCCTCGTTTTGTAAACCGATTGGAACTTGTCAATTAATTGTGCCTTTTGTGTCATCTTGTTACTGACATAATACTATTGGTTTCCTAATAGACATCGCGCTTGCTACGTTTGTAGTTAGTACAGCAAAGTTAAACGTCCGGCTCGAAAATTTCAGACTTCTTAGTAATTACAACAATCAGATGGTTATCGGCAATGTGAAGTTGTCACAAGAAATATAATAAAGTTGAAAAGAATAGTAAACATGGTAAAATGACTTTACACTCAGAGTATCTTAAAGGTAGTTTGAACTATTATAAAGATTTCAGGTGTTTTTTAAAATTTGTAATCCGGTTTCATATAACGAAAAGAAAAACTAAATCGACACCTTGCTCCCCAATAAAAATAAACAAACCAATCTGATATGTTATCATTGCAAACAGAAAACAAATAAAAACACAAAAATCCAAGAAATTATTCAGAACTGAAAACCAGTCGGTATCGGCCGAACGAAAGTTTGCCGGAATTCCTGCCAATACGAAAGTTACCATTTACACGAGGTCCAACTTAAAGGGACAGCCCGGATTTTTTGGAAAAAGCATATGTTACAGAACTTTTTACGCCGATTCCGAATATATATACGCTGGCAAAGTGGGCGATTTCCCGGCCCCAGTTCCGCCCACCCCATGGTGCACAAGAGTTTCACCGATTTACGAGTCAGTTTGTGCTCGATTATCTCGGGGAGTTAAAGGACGATGCCGAAAGCAAAAATATATTCGAATAGCTCTGTCTTCCTGATCTTTTTCACATTAAAAACTTGTATGTTAAACTCAAGTTTTCACATTTAAAAAAATTCACAACTAGGGGCCACTTTTCGCATCAAATTTGAAAGTTTTTCGTTCATAACTCTATTAAGTGATCTGTAGCCCCAACTTTTTGTAAAAGAACCTTATTCTATTCTTCAGAACGATCGAGTGATGTAAAAATGCAAGATTCGGGTCAAAAGCAAAGAAGAAAAAGATTTTTCGAAATTAGAAAAAGAATTCGACATAATAGAAAAACTAAAAGGAAAAATAAAACTAAAAGAAAACTACATCGTTGGGATCTAGTCGACGAGACTACCTCCCGACGATAACCGTACGAATGTGGAACGCCCACGCTGACCATCTCAAATACAGGTCCGGGCGGAGTAGCAAAACTAAAGAAGTAGGCCAAGGGACAGAGCTACGGTCAAGCTGCGACAGATGCGGACGGCCGGGGCCTAGGATTTAAATCGAGAATGAAAAATTAACGTATCATGAGTATAAGTATAGCTACAACAGAAATAATAAAGTTAGCACTTGAAGTTGCAAGTCGATCAAAAGTCGAGACAGTCCGTTGTAACTCATGAGATGTACATCAAATTTAATATACAAACAATACAACCAACAACAAACAACACAAATAAACAAACAATACAATCAAACAAATACAAACATCAAATGTAAACTCATGAGACCCCGCTAAAACTCGCATCTGGACGAAGTTTTTAATTTTAGCAGAAAAAGTTATCCGAAATAAGGAAAACAACACCCAGAACCTTATTAAGCAATGAATTTCCTTCAAAACTGTGTATTTCTATAATTTTTTGGAGCAACAAATCGCGAGTTTCGTCCACTGAAACTTGTGCGTGACATTTCTACTCGTATACCAGCATATGGCAACGCTGTACAAGACAAAAAATAGTACACCAAATTTGAATTGAACAATGAAACCTAATCAAAATTAGTCGATTTCTCATGTCGTCAGTAAACCTACGAATTTAATGTGATTACAATACCTGTTATAAAATAACGACGAGCTGAGATCTTTTCTTTCGGCCATTTATTCAACTGAATACTTATTCGCGATAGAAAAAATTGCGAACAATGAAAACAGAAATGTGATGAGAGAATCAAAAAATATACAAGTGTTAAAAGAACAAAATGCAAAACGAAACTTAAATGTAGGAACAATTCACCAATGACAAAGTCAAACAATCGTCAACTAAATTTTTCTTAACGTAGCCCGGTTCGCGTTCAACATGCATACGGTTTGCGTCTCAACTTTTTCTATTCAGAAAGGACACCATTTGACTGTGCCCACACAGGTTTAACTTATTTTAGTTGCACGGTGTTTCATCTCATCAGGTTTTGGGTCCATTGCTGGGAAATTCTTCGGGACTCGCTGACAAAATGGCGCGAGCAAAATCTATCGTTTCCCGTCAGTGCTCTGTCGGAACATCTAGTAACAATAATAAAATTATAAAAGTTAATGGAGGGATATAATATTAAATTGTAACGTTTAAAACCTACCTTCAGCTTTTAATCCAAGTGCAGTGTCTTCCACTGATCAGACGGAAAGCGAAATTAACTTGCAATTTGATTTCTTTCTCCCAGCTCTATCATTGGGCCCGACAGCAGACAGTGCACAATTTTCGTATCTCTGTGACATATTTTTTAACAAGTAACGAATAATATAACAACATTTTATATAATGAGGCTGAAGATTGTTTCTCATGGCTGGCAGTATGATTTTCTTCTCTTTGTTTACGTCACAGTATAGGGAACACTCAGTACGACGGCAAGTCCCATCCACAGCAGTGCTTCCACTTTCAAGTTTTGGCTTTCCCTGGTAGGAGCCTCTATTTTCCCTTTATTCCCTCAGACAAATTTTTTTTTATTTTCCCCTATTTTCCCTCTAATTTTCCCCTTTTCCCGTGTTCTTCCCTTCCATTTATAATTAGTGAAAAACACAGCTATTGATTTGTAAGATTTATTTCATGATTAATTTGCAGTCCCAAAGGGAAATGTTGTTGACAAAAATTGCGTCAAATAACACGTCGCTATAGAAAAAAGTCAAATTTAACGACAATTTTAAGATTTCTCCACTTTCCCTGGTTTTCCCCTCTTCCCCTCTTTTTGCCTTCCTAGGGCCATTATTCCCTGAAAACAGGGGATTTCCCCTAAAAGTGGAAGCACTGATCCACAGTGTAATCTACTAGACAGTGTGTTCTCGATTGTATCTCCCCCATTATAGCGCTTTCAGACAGGAAAATTGCGCCCCTGGTGGTACACCTTCGAAGCTTTGCCTATCTTCAGCTATTCTTACATTCGCTTTAGGATAGGTAAAGCTTCGAAAATCTGCCATAGGCGGCGCCACTTTCCTGTCTGATAGCGCTAAAAGATAGGCAAAGCTTTGAAAGTCTACCATCGGCGGCGCCATTTTTCCTGTCTGAAAGTGCTATAATGGGGGAGATACAATGGAGAACTCAGTGTCTAGTAGAATACACTGTGGTCCTATCTCCCCATGTTAAGGCCGCGAGCGCGAAAGTAGCGACACCGATGCGTGCGATTGGAAGTACGACACGATTCACTGCGCAGGCTTCATCTCCGAGCCTATACTTCTTAAAGCCCAAATGGACTGCGCAGAATCGGCGACTCTGCCCTTTTTTTACACTGCAATATTGGCGAGAAAAATACTCGCTATTTTTATGCATATAGACATAACGGTGATAAGAGATATTGAGATAAGAGAGAATTGAAAAAAAATGAATCGTAATAAAAATTCTAAAAGACCAAATGAATTCAAAGAAAAATAATATTACTCATTCAGTTTAATTCGCCTGAAGTATAGCCTGAGATGTGCTGTATATTTGTAGTAAATATTTAGATGCAGTTTTTAACACATTTGAAATTATAACAAAACTGAAATAATGAGGAGGATTCATTACACAAAATAAAAACAGCATATAAATAATGATTAGCATTTACAGAAATATATATATATATATATATATATATAGATTTTATTGGTAAAAAATGATGAAAAGAAACTTAAAAAGAGAATACAATAATACTAATGACACAGAATAATATAATAATATAAAAAAAATCTAATATAGTTAAAAAAACTTAAGCGTATAAGGGATGTAGAACACTTTTCACTTGTTGAATCGAGCACGGATTCACGGATGATACCAAGAAAACTACCTGGAAAAGATGCCTAACATAGAAAAGTAAAGTAAACTCCTCAGATCAACTCACAGTAAAGGGGTAACAACATAAAGAACTCCATCAAGTATGAACGAGCTTTGTATATTATCAGTTCAGAGATCAGATTAACACGTATCCTATAATGAAGTGGCTCAAATGTGCGGCACAAAACTGAGCCAACAAACCAAACAACTCCCCCCAGATGAAATTCTTTATTTTCCCTAAAGATGAAAGGTATTTTTTTAACTTGACTACCATTTTAAGTATTTGAGTCGTCATATATTTTTCCTTAACTTTACAGAATGTAAGTAAATAATAAATAATAGTTATACTTTTGCTCGTGTGGTGAAATAAGCTTTCGCTAAAGCAAAATGAAGCTTTTGGAATGTCCGCATTTATCTTGCACGAAATATTGCCAAAACAAACTGTAAAACAACTGGATTGGGGTTTTAATTAGTGCAGTTGTCATACTCAAACTCTGTCTTGTGCATTTGCAACGTATATAGTAGTAGTTCTGTGGTTAAACGCTAGAAATCTGAAGAAAAACAAAGAAACAGAAATAACAGAACAAGAAAAGATGCGAAAACAAATGAATATCTACTGAATTACACAAAACGAGGGGAGAAGTGGAAAAGGCTATCTACATCAACACGGTATTTTAGCTTGAGGAGTAACTAACAACTAAGCAGTCATTGATGTTTGAAGAATCGTTTAGATTGCGTGCAGAAGTTAGCAATTGCTAAGACATTCTTAGGAGTGGAAAGTATCGAGTTGTAGATGTGGTAGGTTTTGTTTGTTTTCATTTGTCGTTGTCTTTGATTAGAATATTTTGGACAGGCTATGTCAAGAAGTGTTCCACCATCTCTCGAACTCCTGGGCAGTGCGGGCAGTCAGGAAAATCCACTAGGTGGAATCTCGCTTGGTACTCATTCAGGGGGACGTGTCCCATTCTCAACCGAGGGACGATGAAATCTTCTTACCGTAATGTTCTTCTGTTGGACTGAGATCTCGACGGAGTCACTTATGTCTGTATCCTGTATAAGTACCTACCCTTGGACGCTTGATCCCACCTTTACTATCACCGTTCGACGTAGAAGTTCATAAGTTTGTATTCGATAGCGGAGGCTGGAACTTGTTGCGGAGTTATCCGAAGTGGAGATACATCTGCTGCTGCCTCTTTAACTGCTTGCTTCCTGCTTGAAGCCTCTTTCAGTTATTTTAATTTGCACATTTCTGTGTTTCTTACTTAATGTAATAAATCATACCAACTATAATATATATGCAAAATTAAAATAAATATATAATCAAAATCGTAGCTTTTCATACATTCTTAAATGACGGAAAACAAGCACAGTGGAAATAATGAGTTAAGTAAACACTGTTAAATAGGAAAAAAGGACATTACGAATGATTCGTAATATTTCAAGATAATTATTTTGTGAAATTTCAATTTCAGTTCGCATATTCATATGCTGGTAATGTTTTGGAACTTCTCAGAAAGAGTACTGCAGGATGAATCAAGCGATTTAATTTGCATGTATAGTGACGATGCCATCCAATCAATCCAGTCAGAATCCAACAAATTTGTCGTCCAATCAGAACACTTCAAGCTAAATTTCGAATTATTGGAGGGCGTCATTTTTGGAAACGCGTGCTGTTAGGTTTGTTTCGAAGAAACTATGCCTACATTGAAAATAAAATTATTATAAATATTTAACTGTTGCCATTTGTTGGTTAGACAAACTGAACACTTACATATGATATATACGTGGGTATCACAAGCAATAGATCTAAAAACATATTTAAATATATTATTAAATGATGGTAATAAGATAAGAAACAGGCAAGGGGTCCGCAACTCCCGAAAAAGGTGTACGAAGATTATAATCTCTAGAGATTATTGAAGATTATCAAAGATTTTTAAGATTTCAGGAATACTTTCGTTTAGGTCGGGTAAGGTGGCATTTCAAAAAACTTGAGCTTTATCTAGTACGACAACCGCTCATACGAATTCCGCTTTAATTAGTCGTAAAATAAATATACAGCTCACGTTTTCGCGTTCCAGTAAGTTCTACATGAATAGTTCCCAGGTTTGTCTCTATGAGCGCTGCCTCAGGGCTGCTTTACCTAACGTGTTTTTGCGCGGGAAATTTTCGCACTGTTCCAGTTTTTGCATCTATAGTTTCCGTAGGAATTGTTTCTTTTGCCCTACATTACAGTAACTTTTGTAACAGGGGTAATACTTTACAAAGAAATAGTGTGGCCGAGAGGCCAAAGTTTAGCCAGACCCTGCCAACTCATCAATTAAATTGATGATGATTGGCAGGGTGCTAATAAAAAATCGGCAAGATTGGCAGTCTTGCGCCGTCGATCAACCAAAAAGGGTCCACACCAATCGAATAGCTTAATTTTCAATGTAACTTCCAAGTATTCAATTTTGCGTTCCTTTCCTTTGTTCATTAGAAAATACAATTGGCTTTTCTCATTTCCATTGCGTAATTTTAAGTCATTCTACCACTGACAAATAGTCATACAGTTTTAACATTATATAGAATGCACAGAACTACATTTCAATATTGATCATACAATGTAAGGTAGGATAAGTAAATTGTATGGGAGAAACTGAGCAATAATCAAGATTTCTTAAATGGGAAGGAGGCGTGAGAAGGGGCAGAAAATGTTGCAGTATAGTATGTTATATGTCTCTTCGAACGATTCCAGTCGCAGCTACAGCTGCAGCCATTTGGTATACCCTTCGCACGCAGAACAAAAGTGGCATTTTCCTTCACCGCTTCTCTTTAAACATGGCTGCCGCAACAAAATTTAAGTTACAAAATAGATTATTTTATCTTAGATGATGAAGACTCTTCAGAACGCTATGAAAGATTATCGCAAAATCACTCCTAATTATTATTTTCCTTTATTAATTTACAAAGATCATTAAAGATTGTCAAAGATTTTTCAAAGATTGTTAGAGATTATCAAAGATTTTTAAAGATTATTGGAGATTATTAAGATTATTGAATTTTATCGAAGATTATTGAGATTATCAAAGATTATTTTGAGATTATCGTCGGACTGTACGAAGATTATCGACAGTTACGGACCCCTGGGAAATAGGAAAGCTGGGTCACGTTTGATTAAGAATGAAAGATGACTTTTTGTTTGAAGAAAGAAACGATATTTTTTTAAATTAAATTTAAATTGAAAAAATGTCATGATTTAAAAAATCTCTTTTTCAAAAGACATTGATAACAAGGGACAAACGAATGTTGCGCTGGATCACGTAATTAACTCGGCGCCGATTAGCCCTTCCAGTACTGTAGCCTTACTTTGAACACGACTGCAACTTCATAAGTCAAGAGAACGAGTAATTATAATGTTCATAGCAAAGTTCAGTGAATGAAGTTTCACATTTTCAGAGTTTCATCGTCCTGATTTTATCAATTACAGTACAGTGGCAAGTTGTATAAAAGCGATTCTCAACTCTCACATGACAACAAAACTTTATGCTTTATTAAAGAGAAATAATTATTACCAACTTTATACAGTAATTCAGTATTGTATTATGAAAACGTTTACCATGTAACACTAAGGATGACCCATGAATAATAAAGTATGTACAGTCATGTTCATTAAAAAAAGGGTACAGCATGTGGAAGGTTAAGCGTGACTTTTTCTTAATTTTTGCAGGGAATCTTGTAAAATTTCTTGAAAATATTTATTGATTAAAAAAAACAGTTCATTCAATCTATCCTACTAAATTTAAGGCTTAAGTAATTCTGAAAACTGCAAGAAACAATGTTCAACCTTCCTGTGCTGTACCCTTTTTTATGAACATGATTGTACGTAAAGAAAAAGTACTGTCCCTTATAAGTAATATATCTTCACTGTTGATCGAAACCTGAGTAGTGCTTGGTATGTAGTGAGTAGTGCTCCTATGGCCAGGAATTTTGTGTGCGATGTTAAGAAAATTATTGTGTCCTGGCTGTAACAAATTGAGCGGATATTGTAATATACATGGGAACTTGATAAGTTGACCTATCTATAAAATTACTATAAAAGCTTCAATGTGTCGTTTATTGATTTAAGTTTCACGTAAAATAAGCCAAAGGTCATCGAGGTCTTCTGCCGTCGTCGTACGTTTCTGACTATTTTAAAATTCATAAAACAAGATATATATGTAGTTTTATAAATTTGAGTAGGGAATGAAGAAAGAGAGCCAGTGGGAGAAAAAAGCTTTGAATTTGTGCAAATTAGGAATAATTTTGCAAGAATTCTGCAGTCATTTTACCAACTGATTTGAGCTGACAATTTGATTTATTCAAATTATTCACAGTTTTCGGAATATTCACGAAATTTTACATGTCCTAGTATAGAGAATGGCTTAGTTTTGGACAGGCTGAAAAAGTTTGATTGCTTGGATTCTTTTCCACTTTTTGCTAACAGCTCGTCGGAATGCCGGAGTAAAGAAGGTGTAGATGATGGGGTTGAGAGCAGAATTGATTGGCAGTACAAACACTGCAATCCATGAGTAGACCTGCTTGTAACAAGAGCGTTAATACAGATATTTGCAATCAAGTTTCTGAATCAGACCGTAATTGATAGTTCCAAGGAGACGAGGTTCGCAATGGAGACGAAAATAACGGGCAGCCAGCACAGCATATCCGTGCCGACAATCAAGATGATTCTCCACAGAAGCAGCGTTTCGGTTTTGTCGCGGCTAACTCCGGCCTCCCTGGTCGCCTGTTTTACTCTGCGTAGTATCGTGACGTAGCAGAAAGTAATGACGATCATCGACGAAGTATTGAGTACTTGAAAGTAAAAGCAAAACCCTGAAAAAATCTTTTCTGGTAGTATACAAGTGTTGTTTTATCCTAAACTTTACGAACGACTCTTGTTACACGTTACCCAAACGAATAAAACACGGGAAAACTGATTGAAAATGAAATCGCTGAATCTGAGAATAGTTTGTTGAGAACACTGTTACCGACGAAAACGAAGAAAGAGTACTCCCATCCGGGTTGCTGGTTTGTGACAAAGGACTTCTTATCCGCATCCGAATAGTTAGTCTTGAGAGGAAGCGCAAGGCAGACGCTCGAGTTCCCGTAGAAATCTCTAGTAACATCAGAAAAGTATTCAGTTATCATAACTCGACTAGCCAGTGTTGTAGCAATGTAACATCCTGTATATCGAATGCTTCTTCAACGAAATGAATATGTTACTAGTCAAATACTACCGAAAGTAGTTGATGGGCAAAAGAGGTATGCCCGCCAACACCACAGCCAGTCCAAAGGAGACGCCGATGAGGATTTTGATGACTCTAGCGGACACTCGACTAACTCCAGCTGGACTAGTCAGTTTCCAGAACCTCTCCAAACTAAGGACTACAAAAGAGTGGGCAGTCAGCTCCAATGCGTAACATGGAAGGGAACGACTACTGACTTGTTAAGGTGAGTACGGAGAGCTCGGAGGAAAAGACGCAGGAAAACCCTGCAAGTTTGCAAATCCACGAGCTCCTCCATTCTTCGTCCTGCAGGATGTAGTAACCGCGAAAGTGCCAATCGGCAGATGCGATGATCAACAGAAACACTCCCATGAAGAAATCTCCTGAAATCCAATTAGCGCGTCATCACAAGCTGCTGATTAGGAGCGAAAGAAGAGTGAAATACCCAGAGCCAGACTGGACGATAGGAACTTTTGTATTTGACGACTTTCCTGTAGAGCGTGGCTTCCTGCAGGTTTTGTGCGAGACGCACTTCTCCAGAGGAGAACGCCCAGGTTGAATGCCGCAGCAAAGACGCCTAGAGTCCAAACTGTGTTACGGAGCACAGTGTTGTGCATTAGATCTTCGCACGATGAAAAGGAATTGCTGAAAAAACTTTCAGGAGACCCGCTGCTGACAAAGAAAAATTGGCCTGGATCCGTTGAACAGTTTACATGTTGTTTGCGTGCAATGCAGCACACCTTCGAGTCGTCGGAAGATCTACAAATTACAGAATGATTTCTTGGGATTCATGAAAGTCAGAGGTAGGACTTACATCAATGGATGTTTTGATGAAAACAGTAAGGCCCCTGGATCAATACGTTCAATCTTGTTGCCCAGAAGTCCCCTGGCGAATTAAAAGATGTCACAAACTACCAACCTTATACTGTAACATCGTCGAAAAAATAATAGTAATAATAATCATCATTATTACTATAAATATCGATTACATAAATAACGTTGATGTTTTATTTCACGTAATTGAATTGACACTAACTACATTAATATTAGTGTGTTTGTAAGACTTACAAATGCGTTAGGTTTACTAATCCGAGGAATGATTCCGTCTCTATGTGGGTAATCTTATTTTTCTCCAAGTCCCTGGAGGATAAAAATATCAGTAACCACTTAAATACTTAAAACGAAATGTGGACTTACAAGAGCTCAAGGGATCGAAGTTCAACGAATGCTCTTGGCTCTACGGATGCAATCTCATTATTTTTTAGATTCCTGGATCACAAAGAACAAGAAGAAAATCGTTGCAGATGAAAATAAGTTTTGTCTTTTTCATAACTCACAGCCCAGTCAAGGAAGTTAGACCAGTAAAGATTCCGGCTTCCAACGACGTAATTCTATTCCTCGACAAATATCTGGATTAAAATGATTAAAGGAACATTTGATGAATAATTGCCTACATTTATGCGATTCGCGTGAACTATAGTAATTCTGGGAAGCTTACACGAACTGAACATACGAACAAATTGATACAAGAACCAGAAGTTGTGTGAATGTTAGCTTTGCTCGTACTCCATGAAGAATATTGACGAAGTCCAGTTCATGTTAAATGCCCAGGAACGCAGGAAAAAATTTAAAGTCCACATTCATTTTCAGTTCTGTTTTAAGACCTCATTGTGGAAAGTTTCAGGAAACTTGTGCCAAAAGCTTTGATGGACTGTTACTGGAAAATCTATTCATGACAGTGAAGGAACCAGATGCCTGGAATAAAGGAGCCTCAGGTTGTGCGTTAGACAGAAGAGACTTGATGCTATTTACGGATTTTCCTGCCAGTTTACCGGAAAAACAAATCGTAAATTGTTACTGTCTCGGAAACAAGTTATGAAAAAACTATGTTATTCAGCTTCTAATGTTTACTCTATGAAATATCACATTGGTCGAGTAATTTCAGTTGTGCTGTTTCATACGATATGCAACGTCTGAAGCGTCGAAACGAGTCAAGTTTTTATCTTCAGCAATTGGACTTTTGTCCGTATAAGATGCAAATATAATTAATAAAAGCAGGAACTTAACAAGGTTGCTTTCTTATTTAGATAACGTGAAAGGATTGTGAAAAATAAAGAATTACAAATATTTCAGTGACGTGAGATTTTTGAAGCTTCCTCTCTCAATGAAACTGATCCTGTTGCCTTTCAAATCCCTGAAACACAAAGGAATCGCTGCTTATTATCACAGGCTCTTTCACGATTTGACATTATCTCAGGAAAGAAAACTTACAATTTTTGAAGAGACTCAAGTCCCAAGAAGTCGTCTTCTTGGATGGATGTGATGTTGTTGTCATTTAACCACCTTTTCGAGAGTACAAGTAAAATGAATACATATGAACATTTATACATTGCTACGTGGTTTAAGTTAAAAATCAATCATCATTATAGACACTAAACTGACTTAACATAACCCGGAATTAGCTAACTTAAAAAAGAATGAAAATAAAGACATTACAATATGTACAGTGACGTGAGATGTTTGAATCTTCCTCTCTCAATGGAACTGATCCTGTTGTTCCACAAATCCCTGAAACACAAAGGAATCGCTGCTTATCACAACAGACTCTTTTATGATTTGACATTATCTCAGGAAAGAAAACTTACAATATTCGAAGAGATTCAAGTCCCAAGAAGTCGTCTTCGTGGATGGATGTGATATTGTTGCCATCTAACCACCTTTTCGAGCGTGAAATGAAAATGAATACAGGTGAACATCTATACATAGCTAAGTGGTATAAGTTACAAATCAATCATCATTAAAGACATTAAAAGAACTTAACATAACCCGCAAATAGCTAACTTAAAAAGGAATAAAAGTAAAGACATTACAATTTAAGCAGTGACGTGAGATGTTTGAAGCTTCCTCTCTCAATGGAACTGATCCTGTTTTTCGACAAATCCCTGAAACACAAAGGAATCGCTGCTCATCACCACAGACTCTTTTATGATTTGGCATTACCTCAAAAAAGAAAACTTACAATTGTTGAAGAGATTCAAGTCCTAAGAAGTCGTCTTCACGGATGGATGTGATTTTGTTGTCACCTAAACCCCTTTTCGAGAGTAAAATTCAAATGAATACAAGTTTGCATCAATACAGGGCTATTAGTCGTTAAGTAATGCATTAAGGTGAGCAACATTATTCTAAAGGCGTTATCCGTGCCATATCTACTAGAACTGACAGGTGAAATCGGGTAATAGAAAACATTACGTTGATTTCACGCAATCTAATGATTTTTAATTCTTTAATAGGGATGTCAGTATCATTTAGCAGAATTTTGACAGACAAAATTATCTCTTTCCATTGTAAACCCATAGGTGTCGTGTCCGCAAGGGTTTTCTCGTGAAGTAAAGAAGATAGAAATATGCAAATTTTTGCATTTTGCAGTAAAGAGATCTGAGTATGGCTGGTTAAATTCTTAGTGCTTTTGAAGAAGGAAAAGTATTTTAAAATGGCTCCCAAACTTTTACCGAAATTTTCCCATTACATTCTTATGGCGAAACTTTGAAAGCAATGCACAGGATGATGGCAAAACGTATGGATTTGAGACACATACCAAAAAAAAAAGCTAATTTTTTGCTCTATCCGAAAATCTGCAGGGCAATAAGGGTTTTTTGACTCCTTCAGGGTGAAATTTGCAATAATTCGAAAGGGTTTTCGTTTTTGTAAATTCTCGTCTATTCAATCGCAATTTTCACCCTGAAGGAGTCAAAAAACCCTTATTGCCCCGCAGATTTTCGGATAGAGCAAAAAATTAGCTTTTTTTTTGTATATGTTTCAAATCCATACGTTTTGCCAACATCCTGTGCATTTTGAAAAACTGAATTCGGCAGCCATTATTGAATATGGGCGCGCGCGCGCTGATAACAGCCGATTCCGCAAAGCATTACACAGAGTTATGAAAACGGTTTTGAAGAGTTTTGTACCGCCGCGGACGCCAAATTTTCCGTTTACAATGGGAAAAAATTGAATTTCCTGTAAAAAAAAAATTCAGAAAAAAATTCAGGAAAAAAATTCCTGTACCCAAACTACCGACTGGAAAATTCTGAAAAAAATTCACAGGACATACTGAAAACATGCTTAACTTGAAAAAAAAATTTCGTTCAGAAATTTGCATTTATAACAAATTCACTGACAACCCTATCTTTAATCACGAGCAATGCAGTATAGCATCTGTTCACGACTTGGAATTTTTAAGGATTCCGTCCCAAGAGTCATTGAAACAGGCTTGATGAATGTTTGTAGGCACTCGGCACTGTTTAATGATTAACTGTACTTACAGTTTTGTAGGACGAAGGTCAGAAATATTAGGAATCACAGAAAGTCCTCGACATCTTATCCCCCCCCAGTCGTCATCCCAATAACACCGGCCGCCTCCTAAAGTAAACCAGGCACACATTACACTTACTAAGAATCATTCTGAAACTAGATCACATGTACAATATCATTACGAAGATCTTTGTACACGAATAATTGAGTAGAGTACAAGTACAACAAATAAATGAAGTAAAGTGCAAGAGTTTAATAGAAGACAGCCAATTTTCTAATTGTCAAGGAACATTCTCTTGGACTCTGCTTCTTTGGAATTCTTACCTGGAAATTTTTTCGCGAGGCGTCTTGCAGAGTTGTAATTTACTAATCAAGAGAAACTGAGTTAGTGGATTAAAATTAAATGAACAGTCCCTAAATACTTGAGATGAAAAACCAGGCAGCTGTCATCCACAAGACTCTGAACCACAGGGACATTTTCAGTTGCCGATGCCAAGTGGAGCTGTTCAAACAGGATCTAGTTGTTGTCTGCAACAGTGCATTGGTGACAGTGACACTGGGCGTCTTGAACTTGCCTCGCACAAGATGAAACCGCTTATCCTCGACCACAAGAACCTCAGTCCTCTTTATCAATTTTATATTTGGACTAAAAAAGGATAAAGATTTGCATACCTCATCCTGTGATAGCGAGAATTGTTCAGTGCAACATTTTGAAATCAATATCAAATTGGAAATACAAGTTTTCCTTAAGAGCAACCACAAACCGACAGAATATTCCTCGCAATCAGTTTGGCAATTTCCCGTTTGGTTAAACGCAACACTTCCCTCGTTTTGTAAACCGATTGGAACTTGTCAATTAATTGTGCCTTTTGTGTCATCTTGTTACTGACATAATACTATTGGTTTCCTAATAGACATCGCGCTTGCTACGTTTGTAGTTAGTACAGCAAAGTTAAACGTCGGGCTCGAAAATTTCAGACTTCTTAGTAATTACAACAATCAGATGGTTATCGGCAATGTGAAGTTGTCACAAGAAATATAATAAAGTTGAAAAGAATAGTAAACATGGTAAAATGACTTTACACTCAGAGTATCTTAAAGGTCCCGATAGAAAAATGATACGGTAGTCATACGTATGAATGACCCTCTGAATGGTCCAGATTCATATTTCGTTTCTGCTAGCTGGACCGTACGAAAATTGGCCCACTTTCGTACGGTTCATACGCGTGGATATTTCACCTTAAAATGGATCAGTCGATGGAAACAGACTATTCTGGCACTTGACGGCTAGCTGATTGCCGTTTATTTTTTAGCGCTCTTGCGTTTGAATGCTAACAGAAAGCCGCGTGATTATTTTTGATAACTAGATGAATTCGGGCGATTCCGGCGCCTTTTCACTAGCTGAAGAGAGGTTGAATTTTCTTAAAATTTAGAAAAATAATGCATAATCACGCGTCAGAATGACCCTATGGATGGTGCATGATAACACCATGAATTCTGCTAGCTGAACCGTATAAAATTGGCCCACTTTCTTACGGTTCATACGCGTGAATAAAATCAGCGTCAAAATGAATCAAGCGATGAAAACAGGCTATTCAGGCGCTCTACCGCTAGCTGAAACCTGTTTTATTTATTCAGCATTCTTCTGTATGAAAGCTAGCAGAAAGCTGTGTGATTATTTACTGACGACTAGCTGAATTCATGCGTTTCAGACGTCTTTCCTCTAGCTTAAAGATGTCTGAATTTCCATAAAATTCTGTGGTTATATCTCTAGCTGAAAGCCGTTTTAATTAACCACCGTTCATACGTCTGAAAGCTAGCAAAACATTGGGTTTATCATTATTTCATACTAGTTTAGTTTCAGCGATTCAAACGCATTCAAGCTAGCTTAAGCTTGAATAAAATTTTCGAAAAATTCTGCAGTTCACACGCTTGCGAACCGACTGACATCCGTTGAAAAGTTTCTTACTCTTGTGGGCAAATACTTGAATCTCACACGCTTTCAAACGTCATTTTTACGACGGAAGAGCACAAGAAAATTTTGTATTGAAACATACCAACACAGTTAAGTTATGCAAGGTGAGAGACGCAGATGCATAGATAAAGATTATCAAACGAATTAGATAAATAAGATTCGTCGGACAAATAGGTGTAGCGTTCACGGTCATGGCTCTGAGGACGGACGGTGTACTCGTGTCCTAGTGGAGGCTTGACTGCCGCATACATTGGACGGAACACGGAATGTGACGGCATCGCAACCAGAACCTGTCCACAAACTGGGGAGTTCCTAAATGGAATAAAAATTCACAAGGTTAAAGACTGTAGCAGCAATACAGTAGTAGTAATATGAATTAGAATAACTACACCACGTTACCTGTATCTGCTGCTTACCTGTTACATCAGTTAGAAAAACGCGCAGCTCGAAAATTCTGCCTTTTGATTTCTTCTGAGCCAGTTGACTGTTGACAGTGGACTGAGGTCCTTCCCGCAATTCAGTAAAACGTTAAATCAACTGCAGAGATCGAGTGATAAGACGCCAATCGTCTTATCATAAGGAAATTCGCAAATACAAATTGTTTCATCTTTGACAACTGACTCAAATAGAAAAAAAGGTGCCCTGCCAAAAAAACTCAAGGTCGTGACCCTGCAAGATCGCGACCCCTCACGGCAATAATTAAAGGTCGTAACCCGCAGGGTCACGGCGCGCACGGCACTACCAATCACTGACAGGGCCCATAACGTAAATGTTTCGTATAAACCAATGCAGTCTCCAAGAAGCATTTCTTCCTTTTTTCTCCCTTTTTCCCTTTTCAGGGGTGATTCTCTATTGTACATTGTACAGAACAATACTGCTTAACTTACTAGTTTGGATCACGATGTGAAATTAGATGCATCAGCATAGGTAATTCACGTTTTCGACTGTGTTTTTCCTCTTACATTTACATGGACTCACGCGTTTCTTTACTAATAGTGTAGTGTTGATAGGTATAAGGGTCCTTTCATCAAGTGTCTACTAGATTCGTTTCTAGCAGTCGTGGTTCTCATTGTACTACGAATGCGTATTGTGCAATTATTGCCACTAAACTCAAGAGATTTCCACTTGGGGAACTGAATGCTTGGATACCAGTTTTCAGGATTTGGGATTTTTCAGTTTTTTGGATTCAGTTTTCCCCTTTCTTCCCATTCTCCTTTCAGATATCAAGTATCTTTTTCCCTTCCAACTAGGATACCAGGCCATGCTTCTATGTTAGTTTTTTCCCCTTTTTCCCCTTCTCCTTGTAGATAACAAGTATCTTTTCCCACTTCCAACTAGGATACCAGGCCATGCTTCTATGTTAGTTTCCCCCCTTTTTCCCCTTCTCCTTGTAGATATCAAGTATCGTTTTCCCTCCCATCTAGGAAACCAAGCCATGCTGCTATGTTATTTTTCCATTTGGAGACCCAGTTTTTCCTTCTTAAGGGAATTTCCCTGCAAGGTGGAAGCACTGTTTGGCAACCACATGAGCGCATGACTCACATTACAAGTTGCACGTAGTTTTTTGTAACTTTTGAATGTAATACTTGCACTGAACAAGTGAAATATGAAACATAAACTCAAGGGGTCGGAAACTTGCCATAATCTTCGTATACCTAGGGTCATGTTATCACTGTTATCAACCCGTTTTCTCCGTGTTATCTTCATGTTATCTCCGTGTTATCATGTGTTATCAAATAATCTTCGTACATCTGGGTCATGTTATCACTGTTATCAGCCTGTTATCTCCCTGGTACCTCTGTGTTATCATATGTTATCAAATAATCTTCGTACACTCTTACTCGGAGTTTCGGACCCCGTATATGTCTTATATGTCTTATATCCTGTCTAGCTATGGACTTGAGTGACTGAAGTTAATTACTAACTTAACTTACTAACTAAATAATTAGTAACTAATTACTTACTAACTAAACTGAAGTCAAATCAAAATTAACGAGGATTTTTAATTTTGTATAACGAAACTGATAACAACGGGCAAAAGAATGGTACGCTGGATAACATCTTTCAAACGCAGTATTTCCACTTTCAATTTCCCCTTTTTCCCCTCTTCCCTTATTTTCCCTTTTTTACCCTTCGTACTAGGATACAAGGGTATAGTCCAGATTCTGCCTTCTCTCTCTTCCCTTATTTTCCCCTTTTACCCTTCGTTCCAGAATACAAAGGGTATAGTCCAGATTCTCCCTTCTGTCTCTTCCCTTATTTTTCCCTTTTACTCTTCATACTAGATTACAAGGGTATAGTCCAGATTCTCCCTTCTCTCTCTTCCCTTATTTTCCCCTATTACCCTTCGTACTAGATTACAAGGGTATAGTCCATATTCTCCCTTCTGTCTCTTCCCTTATTTTTCCCTTTTACCCTTCATGCTAGATTACAAGGGTATAGTCCAGATTCTTCCTTCTCTCTCTTCCTTATTTTTCCCTTTTCACACCCCATTTCCCCCTTATTTCAAGGAATTTCCCCGCAAAGTGGAAACACTGTTCAAACGGCCGAAAGCGGGGCCCGGCAACTATGCCACGGCGCAAGCGAAATAAAAGCGGCGATAAAAGCCCTCCCTGTACTGTACAGTCGTGCTCATTAAAAAAAGGGTACAGTACAGGCAGTGTTTCCACGTTTGCAGGAAAATTCCCTGAAAAAGAGGGAAAGCTGGTTTGAAATGGGAAGAACAAGAGAAGGGAGTAAAGAAGAAATCTAGACCCTGTATATTCTTGTATGTAGGGGGAAAAGGGAAGGATAAGGGAAGAGGGGGAAAATGGAATATTGAAAAGTGGAAACACTGAGTACAGGAAAGGCTAGCCGCCGCTTTTATTTTGCTTGCGCCGCGGTATAGCTGCCGGACTCCACTTTCGGCCTTTGGAAAGATGCAATGGAGCGCATCATTCTTTTGTGGTTATTCATGTTTTAGTGATTCCAGATTGAAAAGTTCGAAACTTCTAATAATCTTCGTAACACCTAGACCGCGTTATCACTAGTTATTAACCCGTTATCTCCATGTTATCTCCGTGTTGTCATATGTTGTCAAATAATCTGTTATTTACAAATCCCGTAGTCCCCCTGTATACTAACTAAATTACGATGTACTCCAGTTGGCAATTTATAAAGTAGTCCTGCATTTAGTTGAAAATTTTACCGCTAGATGGCGCTGTTTCATTTTTTTCGGGCGCCGGCTCATTTGAAAAATTTGATACTTAGTCAGGGGCCAGGGGTCGGAAACTTTCAATAATCTTCGTACACCTAGCTCGTGTTATCACTGTTATCAATCGGTTATCTTCCCCGTTATCTACGCGTTATCGCATGTTATCACATAATCTTCGTACAGCTAGGTCGTGTTATCACTGTTATCAGTCGGTTATCTTCCCCGTTATCTACGTGTTATCACATGTTATCACAGAATCTTCGTACACTTGTTTTCGGAGTTTCAGACCCCCTGGTCTGGGGAACCACCCTGGCCATGGTTTCTTATGGAAGAATGAACCGATTTCCTAGTTTTTCAGTATTTAGTCAACTATAATACCAATAAATGACCTTAATTGGTACATTTTTCGAATCAGCAGAAAATACTGCATTTTTTTATGTTACATTTGAAAATTAATTCGCAAAAGAAAAATACGTAATAATTAATTAAATTAAATCAGACTCCGGTGTTAATTAATTTTAATTAGTTTAATTAGTTGAATTATTAGCGCAAGTTCATGGAACCGGTGGTAAATAAATATTTAATATATATAACTATATATATATATATATATATATATATATAATATATATAATATATATCAATATTTGTGATATTTCAGTTTTCAAGAATAGTACCAAAATGTTGTAAATTTTTTTGCTGATTCGAAATCTTTATAATTTAAGGTCATTTAAATGTGTTTTGCACGATTAAATTAAATTAATTAATTAAATATTCCATATTCAATATTCCATATTTTATAATCTTTATTATTCTTTAATTATTATTATTTAATTAGTTGTTTTATTATTATTAATTTATTATATTATTATATTTTTTATTTATTGATTAGTATTTAATTATTATTAATCATATTTAATACTCCATATTAAATATTCCATAATTAATTAATTCATTTAATCTAATTATATTTCCATATTTAATAATATGGGAAAACCGAGAAACAGGCCCAATCGCACATAAGAATCTGTAGTAAAGGGTGGTCCAAGGGTCCGAAACTTGTAATAATCTTCGTACACCTAGGCCATGTTATCACTGTTATCATCCTGTTATCTCCGTGTTATCAAATAATCTTCGTACACTCTTCCTCGGAGTTTCGGACCCCCTTGAAAAATGGCTACAAGAACGGGAAGGTTCTACGCCATTTTCCCTTTGTTTTATATGAGAATGTTTGAATATATAAATAATATATAACATATATAATTATATAATATAATATATATAAATAAGAGAATATATATATATTTAATACAAATATAGTTTGTTTTATCAATAATTATGTACATTGATTGTAGAATAACTTAATTAATAGCCAAAAACGACTTTGAACTTCATCCATGCTGTAACCTTTTGCTTATTGAATATGACTGTACTTGTCCAAAATAGAATATTTTGTTTATTTCATTAAAGCACGTAGGCCTAGGCCCATGGCTGGTACAAGATAAAATTAGAATATTTTTTTTTATTTCATTAAAGCACGTAGGCCTAGGCCTATGGCTGGTACAAGATAAAATTAGAATATTGTTGAAACGTATCCCAAGTAAAAATTGACTATATAGCTGTAAACTATAGTGTGGGACTCTAGTATATTTGCAACATAGTAAGACTATAGTTTTACTATAGTTTTACTATAGGACACTATAGGGCACCATAGTTAAACTATAGTTTTACTCTAGTGCAATAGTATAGTGTGATACTCTAGTATTTTGCAACATAGTGGAGTATAGTTTTACTGTAGTTTATCTATAGGATACTATAGTTTTACTATAGTTTTACTCTAGTGCAATACTATAGTTTTCAAACATAGTGTTGCACTATAGTGTGATACTCTAGTATTTTGCAGCATAGAGTGGACTGTAGTTTTACTATAGTCTTACTATATTTACTTATATCGTCTTACACCATAGTTTTACTAGAGGGCACTATAGTTAAACTATAGTTTTACTCTAGTGCAATACTATAGTTTTCAAACATAGTGTGGCACTAGAGTGTGATACTCTAGTATTTTGCAGCATAGAGTGGACTATAGTTTTACTATAGGGCACTATACCCAAGTAGAATTTTACTATAGCTGTAAACTATAGTGTGGGACCCTAGTATATTTGCAACATAGAGTTGACTATAGTTTTACTATAGTCTTATACTATATTTACTTATATCGTCTTACTATAGTACTATAGTTTTAATACTCTTTACTATAGTATTTAATTTTATTATTTATTATTATTATAATATATTTTTATAGTATTTAATACTCTAATACTATAGTTTTCAAACATAGTGTGGTACTATAGTGTGATACTCTAGTATTTTGCAACATAGAGTGGACTATAGTTTTACTATAGTCTTATACTATATTTACTTATATATCGTCTTACTATTTTACACCATAGTTTTACTATAGCCCAGCGCAAAATTAAGGATGTCGTTTACATCCTGAACGATATCCGTAACATATCCTGAATATCCTGAACCACGTCCGATCGGGATGAGTAAAAAAAAAAAACTGTGTTGAGAATTGTGAATCATGATTATTGAGGGCACCATTAAGTATGCTGAAAAGCGTTTTTTCAAGACGCTGTTAAGTACCCTGAACATATATTATTCAGGCATCCCAATGTCAGGGTCCTGAACACCCTGGAAGTGGGCCAATTTCACTGCACTCAGAGTCCTGATTGGCATCCCGAAAATGTCCTTTTCATGATGGTTTCAGGGTCCTGAAAGTATCCTTAGTTTTCTGCTGGGAGGGCACTATAGTTACTATTTATACTACTTTACTATATTACTATATTTAATACTACATATTATATACTACTATATTACATATTATTATTATTATATTATTATTATTATTATTATTATTAGTATTATTATTAGTATTATTTACTACTATATTATTATATACACCACTATACTATACATTACTATATTTACTATTTTACTATAGTTTTACTATAGGGCACTATAGTTACTATTTATACTACTATACTATATTACTATATCTAATACTATATATTATATACTACTATATTATTATATACACCACTATACTATACATTACTATATTTACTATTTTACTATGGTCCACTAGATTTACTCTAGTGGAATACTATAGTGTGATACCCTAGTATTTTGCAACATAGTGGACTATAATTTCACTATGGTTTTACTATAGATAGATTATATACGGAGATAACATGGGGATAACAGGGTGATAACACGGCCTAGGTGTACGAAGATTATGGGAAATTTCGGACCCCCTTGTTAATTTTCATAGTTAAGAGTTGCACTGAACTTAAAACGAGATACTATAACTATAGGGCCTATTCCAAACGCGCACCTCACTATAGCGGACACTTATATTAAATCAGTTTATTAAAATTTTGAACTTTTCTGGGTATCAAACTGTTTCCCAGATTTTTTGGCGATTTTTAGACGTATTTTCAAGTTGATTAGCTGACACAGTTATTTTATACGAGCGTCCGTAGTAGAGGGAATAGTCTACAAAGGGCCTTTTTGGAATAAGGTCTATTTAAAAAGGTACAGGAAAGGATAGCCATCGTTCTTTTCAAGGGGGTCGGAAGCTTGCAATAATATTCGTACACCTGGGTCATGTTATCACCGTTATCAACCTGTTGTCACCGTGTTATCAGGTGTTATCAAATAGTCTTCACGTCCGACCTTTCGAAAGATGCAATAGAGCCCATCGTCCTTTTCAAGGGGGTCAGAAACTTGCAATAATCTTCGTACACCTGGGTCATGTTATCACTGTTATCAACCTGTTATCTCCGTGTTATCAGGTGTTATTAAATAGTCTCCGTACACTTTCCCCCGCAGTTTCGGACCCCCTTATTCTTTTGCGGTTTTTGCCCCCTTGTTATCAGTTTCGTTAATTAGTTAATTAATTGAGTTAATTAATTCAAATTACCATTCATTTGATATACGCATTGACTTAATTATGTTATTTTTACCTCCCATAAATAGACCGTATTCCCAAAAAGACTTCTCTGTAGACCACCCTCACTACTACGGACACTCGTATAAAATAATTTTACCAACTAAATCGACTTGAAAATACGTCTAAAAATCGCCAAAAAATCTGGGAAACACTTTGATACCCGAAAAAGTTAAAAATCTTAATAAATTAATTTAATATAAGTGTCCGCTATAGTGAGGTGCGCGTTTGGAATAGGCCCTATATAAGTTAGGAATTTTGAGTGAAGTACAAGTGGTCGGAAACTCTGAGTACGTAAGTAACACTATTCACACTAGGTTTCACACACTATTCACACACTTCTATTCTAGTATAACTTTAGGGTTAACCTGTCTATCTCCACTGCGTGATTTATCCCCAAATGACCATTGAAACTGGAATAAGTCGAACTTTTCAAACTGAAATCCTCAGCTAGTGTTTTATATTGTAACATATGAGCAGTGTTTCCACTTTCAACTTCCCCTTTTTCCCCTCTTCCCTTATTTTCCCCTTTTTCCCCTCCGTGGTCGAATACAGGCTGTACTTCTAGATTTTCCCTTTTCAGACCCCATTTTCCGCTTTTTCCAGGGAACTTCCCAGGGAAGTGGAAACACTGCATATGAGCCGGCGCCGAAAAAAGGGAACAGCGCCATCTAGCGGTAAAATTTTGAACTAAATACAGGATTATTTTATAAATTGCCGTCTGGAGACATCGTAATTTATTTAGTATACAGGGGACTAATAACAGATTATTTGATAACATATGATAACACGGAGATAACATGGAGATAACGGGTTGATAACTAGTGGTAACATGGTCTAGGTGTTACGAGGATTATTAGAAGTTTCGGACCCCTTGGTGAAATATTTGATTCGTAGATATGATATCTAGTTTTACGAATATGTTTATATTCTGTTATTTTAATTTTCATGTTTTATTTTATATTTAATATACATTATATTACACAGAACATGTCTGTATATAAAATATAAGACCAAGGGGTCCGAAACTTTCAATAATCTTCGTTCATCTGGGTCATGTTATCACTGTTATCAGCCTGTTATGTCCATGTTATCTCCGTGTTATCATACGTTATCAAATAATCTTCTTACACCTGGGTCATGTTATCACTGTTATCAACCTGTTATCTCCATGTAATCCCCGTGTTATCATATGTTATCAAATAATCTTCGTAAGACATCTTTGTTTGTCACATAACTAAATGATGGTCCGAAACTTCGTGGAAAAGTGTACGAAGATTATTTGATAACATATGATAACACGGAGATAACAGGTTGATAACAGTTATAACATGACCCAGGTGTACGAAGATTATTGCAAGTTTCAGACCCCTTGGAAAGTTCTAAACTAGAATATGTGTGCTTAAAAAGTAAAACAAGTCACAATACAATCGAATAATTCGATTAATTATAATAGATGATAATGATAATAATAATAATAATACAATAATATATAATATAGTAATAATATATAAATATAATAATATAATAATATAATAATATACTACTACTACTACTACTACTACTACTAATAATAATAATAATAATAATAATAATATATGATAATAATAATAATAATATAATATGTATTTGGCCTGATGCTTGGATGGAAATAAAAAAAAATATAATATGTATTATATTACATATTATTATATTGTATTATATACTTATATTATATAATACATATATTAATATATATATACCAGATACATATTATATTATATAATTCTATAATATAAGTAATATTATCATTATATATTATAGATATTATATTGTAGTATTATATTACACAATAATATTATTACAATATTCTATAATAATAATATTACATTATATTAATATAATAATTAATAATAACAATAATAGAAAAATTCGTGAGAGTTTTTAGTGATTTTGGTTTGTCAAACTCAAAGTTTCAATTAGAATACTCAAATGTATTAACTGTGTTTCGGCAAGGGGTCCGAAACTTCTAAAAATCTTCGTAACACCTAGGCCGTGTGTTATCACTGTTATCAACCTGTTACCTCCGTGTTATCGTATGTTATCAAATAATCTTCGTACACCTATGCCGTGTTATCACTGTTATCAACCTGTTACCTCCGTGTTATCGTATGTTATCAAATAATCTTCGTACACCTATGCCGTGTTATCACTGTTATCAACCTGTTATCTCTGTGTTATTGTATGTTATCAAATAATCTTCGTACACCTAGGCCGTGTTATCAACCTGTTATCTCTATGTTATCTCCGTGTTATCGTATGTTATCAAATAATCTTCCTACACTTTTCCTCGGAGTTCCCGACCCCTTGTATTTCGGTAAGTCCTAGAAAAAATTGTCAACCAGTTGTCAACCAACTGTCAACCAGTCAGAACTTTTCATGAGCTCTTTAGCCAAGAGTAAATAAAATATGGAATATTATATATTATTATATAATATTACTATTATATAATTTATTATAATTATAAATTATATTAAGTGTCTACTATCATATTCCGCAATATAAATTAATTATTGTCTTAGTTCCATATAAATCCTTTACATTTCATGGAACTCAATCAAGGGGGGTCTGAAACTCGGAGGAAAAGTGTACGAAGATTATCTGATAACATATGGCAATACGGAGATAACATGGAGATAACAGGTTGATAACAGTGATAACACAGCCTAGGTGTACGAAGATTATTGCAAGTTTCGGACCCCTAGGAACTCAATTATATCTATTAATTATAAGAATTAAGTTAGCTGTTGACTTATTAGCTAATTGGAGTGATCAAACCAAGGGGTCCGAAACATCCAATTATCTTCGTACACCTAAGGTCATGTTATCACTGTTATCATCCTGTTATCTCCCCGTTCTCTGCGTGTTATCGCATGTTATCAAGTGTTATGAAATAATCTTCGTACACCCAGGTCGTGTTGTCACTGTTATCATCCTGTTATCTCTAAGTTATCTGCGTGTTATCGCATGTTATCAAGTGTTATGAAATAATCTTCGTACACCCAGGTCGTGTTGTCACTGTTATCATCCTGTTATCTCCCCGTTCTCTGCGTGTTATCGCATGTTATCAAGTGTTATGAAATAATCTTCGTACACCCAGGTCGTGTTGTCACTGTTATCATCCTGTTATCTCTAAGTTATCTGCGTGTTATGGCATGTTATCAGATGTTATGAAATAATCTTCGTACACCTAGGTCGTGTTGTCACTGTTATCATCCTGTTATCTCCCTGTTATCTGCGTGTTATCGCATGTTATCAAGTGTTATGAAATAATCTTCGTACACCCAGGTCGTGTTGTCACTGTTATCATCCTGTTATCTCTAAGTTATCTGCGTGTTATGGCATGTTATCAGATGTTATGAAATAATCTTCATACACCTAGGTCGTGTTGTCACTGTTATCATCCTGCTATCTCCCCGTTATCTGCGTGTTATCGCATGTTATCAAGTGTTATGAAATAATCTTCGTACACCTAGGTCGTGTTATCACTGTTATCATCCTGTTTCTCCCCGTTATCTGCGTGTTATCGCATGTTATCAAGTGTTATGAAATAATCTTCGTACACTTGGCCTCGGAGTTTCGGACCTCTTGGATCAAACACTTGAAGTTGGACAATACTATCCTTCGTACAAGACACGCAGTATATTTAAAATTTAACAGTATAAGTAATAATAACAGTAAAAATTTAACAATAATTTACACTACATGATAACAATATAATAACAATATAATTGAAAATTTAATAGTATAAGTAACAATAACAGTAAAAATTTAACAATATTTTACACTACATAATAACAATGTAATAGCAATATAATTGAAAATTTAACAGTATAAATAATAATAACAGTAAAAATAAAACAGTATATCTAAAATCGCAATCAAATGACATTGACGATACATCAAAAAGGTTAGAAATAGATAATATGGGTGTAATTTGTATTATGGTGAAAGGTGATCTTAATGTTCTATAACGAAACTGATAACAAGGCCCGACTAAAAATTCTCATAGAGTTTGTAGAATCTGGAACAGAGACTCACTGAGATCTCACAACTTTTTAGAGTTTCTCACTGAGATCTCAGTGAGTCTCTGTTCCAAATTCTACATACTTATTATTTCAATTCTCTTTTCAATTCTTATTACAAATTCTCACAACTTTTTAGAGTTTCTGACTGAGATCTCAGTGAGATCTCACTGAGTCTCTGTTCCGAATTCTACTAGCCTTTCCTGTACTGTACCGTTTATTTTTGAATACGACTGTACGCTTATGTTACACTGTGGCGGAAAAAGTCCCTTTCACCGCAAATTCAGGGGTTGAAAAAAAACTTTCACCGCAAGTTCAGGGGGTGAAAAAAAACTTTCACCACTGTTTTACCCGGTGAAAGTGTCTTTTTTCGCCACAGTGTAGTATTACTAATTCAGCACAACTAAAGAAAATCAAGAGACTCTACATTGGTTACTTGATGGAACTGGACTCGGGATAGAAAGTTATCTGGATTATCTAGTTCTGAAACTATATACCGTATCCTTCGCACTGATGTTAGCTCCAGCGTTGACGAGGACATACACTATTTCTGTATAACAATTTTTCACAGCTTTGTGCGGGATAAGTCCTTTTAAAGCCACTCGGGTCAGTTTCTTCAAAGTCAGCGGCACCATTGGTCCAAGCTTGCTTCCAACGATTACCTTGACCGCCATTATGGAAGCTTCAGAAATTCCTCGATGAGAGGTTTAGAACCGTAACGAAGAAATCAGTAACTCGACACGTTACACTTTAGTGTAGTGCGTAACTTGAATAAACATAATTTAAATTTATCTTTATCCTTCAAGGAATATTTTCGCTGAAAATGGAAGTTAGTACATGAAGGTTTAGAAGTTTACTTTTGTGTCCAGCTGGTAAAATATCGCAAATATTCCTTACACTTCATCCGAGCTGCACGTCTCGCCAATGTTCACTTTGTCCCACAGGATCTCTATCCAGTGGGGCATCATTATCAACATATGGACTCTAAGTTTCTTGTGCCCTTACCTTTACTTTTGTTGACTCAATCCTTGATGCCATTTTATGCAAATTTCCTATAGTTATAAGACGCCTGGCAAGAAGCCAAAATACAGTTCAGCTTTTCTCTGTCCTGTCGACTACTCAGACCACAGTATAGAGAACATTCAGTAACACGGCAAGTTCTGTCATCCATTAACATGGATGCCGCGAGCAGAAAAAGCGCCAGATTTCTGCGGATGGTTGTTGTTGGTACTAAGGACGCATTGAGAAAATCTAAGGCTGGGTGGCTGAGGCTTTGAGCGCTCGTAGTACCGACAACGCTCATCCGCAGAAATCTAGCGCTAGTTTCGTGCTCGCAGGATTAACGTGGGGAGATAGGACTTGCCATGTTACTGGATGTTCTCTATACTGTGACTCAGACCTAATAGAATCCCAGATCAATGGTACTACAGCCCAGCTGACTGGGAACTCGTGTCCGTTCCACCCAACCTAAGACGTATAAATAAAGACCACTTTTATAAGATAATAAACACAACGTTTCATTCATCTTTCAGGCGTTTAGGTGGATGAACTGTACGACTACTCTTTCATTCAACAGCTCTGATTACTTCTACAAGCAGTGGTACCGCAGACTTCACTTGCGACCCCTTTGGGGACGGGTCTTCAGACGGCGAGTTTTCGGTTCGTTGAATCCTATCACCTCGTTCAGACAACCGTTCGGTAGCTGGTTCATCAATTCCGTACCTGGGATGAAGGGATCTTGCTGCACTAATGGTAAATATTCCTCCAAAGACACCGTTGGGAGTTGCGACTTCTTAACAAATCGTTCAGCTATTTGTTAGTTTGAGGATAACGATGGCTACTAGTTAAATGAGCGAACTCGTACTGTAGCGAAAGAAGATGGTGATGGCCGGTAAACTGGGTGCTGTTATCCGTGACAACATTCATAGGAATACCATGTTGTGCGAAGATTGATTTAACCTGAAGTATACGATTTCAGTCGATGTAAGAGAATTCAGTTTCGCTCTCTCCACATACCGAGGGTAGTTCATAACCAGCAGATACCACTCCCGAAGAATGTGAAACAAGTTCCAAGTAACTTTTCCCAAGATGGGATCAGGCAGCAGGGAAGACATCATGAAAACCAGGAATCATGGAATAGAAATCATATGACGATTGTAACCTCTCAGAATTGCAGTAGAGTCAGCGAGAACATTTTGCTGATCGCAATTAGTTTTGGCAACTTCAGCTTAAGCGACGTACCTAAGAACATATAATACCATCATGGAGCGTCATCAGCCGTAACCCAGGCTCTCCAAAGTTCTGATTCTGTACTGTGTTACATATGGAAGGAGATTTAAACATCTCCTACAGAGTTCTAACCTTCTAGCCCCCCCCCTCCAAAAAACAACAACCTACACCGTGCTCAAAAGAACTAGCAATGTATTTGAAGAAAATTTGAATTTCTATATGCTCCCCATTATATCTTTGCATGCATAGTTATTAGTTGACAAGCCAAACCAAGTATGCTGTTCAAAAATCTAAGCAAAGTGAAAGTGTTCTGTACGAAATTGTTAACCGTTAGTTCAGAAATTTACATGATTTATTAGCAGTAACTCCGAATTTTTCTCGCATGTTCTTAAGCAAACTGGAACAGGCGTCCATTTATGTGAAGGCGGTACATAACATTAGGATCCTTCACCAGTTCAGCATGTTCCATTTACGCCTCTCTTCATGTGAAAAAATCCTTGTTAATGAAGAATAATTATTTTTACTTTATTCAATTAAATTACAGGAATTTGGCGAGCACGGTGTAATTCAGCTGAAGTGCAATGTCTCTGGGAGTGTTTCCTTTGCTGTCCTGAATAGTTTTAACTGCTCCCGCTGCGACTAGAGCTTTTGCAGCTTCAGATTGGTTCCTTAATGCAGCCTCGTGAAGTGGGGTCGATCCGTTATTGTCTTTCTCATTAGGATTCACACCAGCTTTTATTAGTAGGTCAACTATTTCTTTACGGCCGTTACTGGAAGCCGCGTGCAGAGGAGTCCATGCTTTGTTGTCTTTTTCATTAGGATTCGCACCAGCTTTTAGTAGCAAGTCAACTACTTCTTTACGGCCGTTCTCTGAGGCTAGGTGCAGAGCAGTCCTCCCGTTACTTATTTTCTCATCAGGGTTCGCAACGGCTTTTATTAGTAGGTCAACTACTCCTTTGTGGCCATTCGATGAAGCCTCGCACAGGGGAGTCCATCCGTCATAGTTTTTCTCATTAGGATTCGTCCCGGCTTTTATTAGCAGGTCAACTACTTCTTTATGGCCGTTCCTGGAAGCCGCGTGCAGAGGAGTCAATCCATTTGTTTTCTCATTAGGATTCGCACCGGCTTTTATTAGTAGGTCAACTACTCCTTTATGGCCGAACTCTGCAGCCCAGAGCAGAGGAGTATATCTGTAATTGTTTCTCTCATTGGGATTCGCACCAGCTTTTATTAAAAGGTCAGTTACTTCTTTATGGCCGCCTTGTGCAGCCACGTGCAGAGGAGTCAGTCCTTCACTGTTTTTCTCATCAGGTTCCGCACCAGCTTTTATTAGTAGGTCAACTACTTCCTTAGGGCCACTGCTCGAAGCCGAGTGCAGAGGAGTTGTTCCGTCATTGCTTCTCTCATTGGGATTCGCCCCGGCTTTTATTAGTAGGTCAACTACTTCTTTACGGCCGTTCTCTGAAGCCAGGTGCAGAGCAGTCGATCCGTAATTTGTTTTCTCATTAGGATTCGCACCGGCTTTTATTAGATAATCGACAACATCTTTATAGCCTCCCTCTGACGCCAAATGTAGGGCAGTTAATCCATATTTTGACTCAATTTTAATGTTAGCTCCAGCATTAACAAGCATTTCCACTATGGACTTCCGCCCGTATCTCGCAGCTTTGTGCAACGCACTTCTATAATCGTCACCGGGGTCTTGTTCTTCCAAATCAATTCCAGCTTCTATCATTGCCCGAACCAAACTTTCATCACCGTTTGCGGCGGCTCGGAAAAATGCCTTTTTTCTTTCTTCGTCATTTGTGAAACCTTAGAAGACAAATTATCTTGATTATTAGATTATACTGCTAACAAGTGCGAGGCTTATCAGCTGTTCCGAGGACAACCTATTTTAGTAAAAGAGTTATTGTTTTGCAACGTTAAAAACAACTCACGGGAAATTAAATCCGGTTTCTGGAAAAAAATCAAAGAAAAATCAGACAACAAAATTGTACAAAGGCAAATTTTAGTTTACTTTCGGTTCCCCCTTAGTCAAGTTCATAGAGGAATTGGATAGGTTTTCCTGAATTTTTGGCTGCTTCACCGAAGCTGCTGGAATAATCTGTAATAATAACGAGAAAACTTAACGTTAGTCGTTCGAAAACATCCTGCAGATTACCTCCAGTTGTGTGGCTTTGTTGTTCAGCCGAGAAGAAAACTTGGCATCTATACGATCGGTTGAGTTCTGCAAAAAAGAAAAAATTTAGTGACCTGTTCCAAAGTTGATTAACATGCGCTGCAAACATCCAAACTATTGAAATGTTTCTAGTATGGATGCTGTAGCCGTGTTCTATAAGGTATAGCCCTTGTCTTCAGAAACAATTATTCGACTATTTGTGGTAGTAGTTACAACCAAGTAGTTAGTTGTTTAAGGGAATCTTACCTTCAGCTCAAGGATCTGTGCATCTTGTGAAGAGAATTTCGTGTCCACATATTGTCTGAGACCCTATTGAAGAGGAACACTGTCATTTGACATCCTTGGGAAGCATATTGTAATGAAGCAATGCGATGGGCATTTATTAACTAGTAAACCGATTTAGAAAATACTAAACATTAAGTGACGTTCTGCTAAATGTTAAACATAAAATTTCGAACCACTGCATTTCGTGAACAAGTGCATTTATTATTTGACGTTAGATGAGATTTTTGCTGGAGGTTTACCTCGTCTTGGGCATTGAAATGATCCTGAAGTGATGAAAGTGTCGAATTTAGCACCGCTAACTTCGAGTCCACCTGATGGGTTATCAAAGTAACAGTCATAAAAAACAGAGTAGATTTTTTAGTGTATGAAGTAAATTGATAGTTTCCCAAGCTTGTACATTTTCATACTTAATCAAAAATAGTATGTCGAATAATGTGCTGTAACTGTACTAGGCATAACTGGTTTTCGCATAGTTGCAGTAGTACCTTCTGCTTCTACTATAAACCTTCCATTTTATCAGTGCTCTGAATAAAGTTATCTTCGAAAGAGAGGCTAATATATGTCTCGCTTACCGTGATCTGGCTCTGAATCAGAGTTGTAACCTGTGGAAAAGAAAGTTGCATAAAGATACAGTTATATCACGAGATATAATAACATAACGCATAAACATTTACCTTTGTTTCCAGCTGGCCAAGTTTCGTAGAGGTTTCTTTCATTTCATCCGAGCTGTACGCCTCGTCAAGGTTCACACTGTCCCACAGGAACGCTGTCCAGTAAGACACGGCGACAGGATCCCACTTGAAGGTCACTGCAGCTAAGTTTACTCGGAAGACTTCCATTGATTCCGAGTCAAACTTTTGCCCGTTCCACCGAATGAGTTCCTTGCTCTCAGCCAGGAGCCCAAGGAGCTTTTCGTTACCTTGGTATGATACGGAGCAATTTCCAATCGCTTCCCGCACCTCCGCGGGAGTTTTCAGAGTGTCGGAAAAAAGACGGATTATCTCTTTTTGGGCTGCCGGGGTGGATTCTTCCAGAATATTGTTGATTTTGTTTGCCGCCAAGTCTGGTCTGTAACTGTTACCGGCCCAGTAAACGGACTTCCAGACCGCTTCATTTTGGTCGTTGAGTGTCTCTAATCCTTCGAACATAAAAACTTCAAGCGTTCCGTAGATTTGTTCTCTTGAGTCTTCAGTAACCACCTCAGAGACTCCGAAAGAGCTGAGGACTTTCGAGGTTATCTCGGACAGAAGTTGGTGTTTGTCTGCTGCAGTCAGGAATACCGGGGAAGTCGAATCAGGAGCCAACCGCCTGATTCTCCTGAATAACTTGCTGAAGAGAATATGCGACGGCAGAATACTGACTTCCCTTCGTCTTACTGGTTCCATGGAATGCGAGTATTTGATCGTGAGACCTTCAAACTGACCAGGGTTCGAGGTCATCTCTCCTGCCAGACTGTCGCACTCAAGGGCGCTTGGACAAGTGATACGGAATCTCAGTCGTTGCCCCGAATTGTACGCGATAAATGTCTCTGGTAAGGTGTAGCGATAATCCCAGCCCTCACTCTTGGTTAAACTGACAAGATCAAATGGAAAAACGTGGACATTGTGGAACGCGACAGTCTCAATCTTCATTGCCTGCGATAGATGGTTGTACACCGCTTGCCGAAGCTCGTCGTTCCACATCTGTACGGTGAAGCGAATCTCGTGCCTCTTTGTGAATTTGTTGAAGGAGCTGCTGGCGCTTTTGTGATGCAAAAGTGCCATGGGAGTGAAATAATAGACCTTTCCTAAAGATTCACGGGTCCTGGGAGTGCTAGATTCTTGGTACACTTTGATCGGAATCTCGTTGTACTTGAGAGAGCCTATAGGTATTGGGTAAATTCCCAGTTTCTCCCACGGAGACTGGGGTACTTCTGCAGGAGCTGCCGACACCCCGGTCATCCACAGGGTGAACAGTAAGCCAAGTAACATTCTCTAAAGTATTCCACGCGGTTTTTACTTCTGCCAAGGAGAGAGAGAAAGTAAAATCGTGTCCATCGTTGTTTAGGTTTAAAGAGAAGACTCTATTTGGCCAATCGCCGTGTAAAATATGAACATAAATATTTTCGCTTCTTAACGTTCATCATCAACTGTATCATATCAGATTCTGGTGAAAGCAATTTTGTTAGTCTAGCCGTGTTAAAAATGTCCCCTTTAATGGAGACGTACTTTTCGGGGCTATTGACTTCCCCTATTCGCCACTGGCTTGTGATCTTCATGAAGCGAGGTGTTAGTCGTACTTTAAATATTTGGTTGTGACGCGACAATGTGTAAAATACATATTTGCCATCCCTTTGAAAAAATTATCCATTGTTTTCCTAGATAACAACCGGGTTAACGGATAAGTAGAAGTAAACTAGTTAAACTAGAGAAAATACAGCTTTTCCGAAGACAACAACTAGCTCTTATCAAGACATCATCTAGACACTAGCAACCTGATATTTTACAGACAAATTCAAGAGAACTGATAGAGATCACCTAGATGTTAACTGGAGAGTCTCTGGTTGTTATCCAAATAATCACCATACGTTATCTAGTTGTTCTTCAGCCTACAACTAGCTCTTATCAAGACGTCATCTAGATAGAGCAACCCGTATGTTCTCTGGATAAAATCAAGACAATTGATTGAAATTATGTAGATGTTAACCAGAGAATCGCTGGTTGTTATCCAGATAATCACCATCCGTTATCTAACTATTCTCTAGATGACATCCAGCTTATGATGTTATAAGGTTTTTAGTTTCATTCATTACTACTCAATATGAACATTTGCAGCGCCATCAGTAGGAAATCCGCCCTGGATATGCAGGTTACAGGTTCGATTTTACCCTGGGGCAATTTTTTTTTTTAAATCTGTTTTTTGGTTGTGTGAGGTTAATTTCGTGGAGAAAAGATTGAAAACTACAAGAAAATGGATAGATGTGTAATAGAGAAAAGATGGAGAACATCTAGAGAACGGATAAATGCTGATGGAGAAAAGATGGAAAACGTCTAGAGGACATCTAGAGAACAGCAAGGGGAACACGGCAAAATTATACCATCTGTTCTCTAGGTAACAGCAACTTGTTACCAAGCTGTTCTCGAGGCAACATCTATCTGTCGTCTAGATATTATCTAGGATAAACAATGGAGAATTTTTTCAAGGGGATGTTTAATTCTTTTCTACAAATTCTACCTCTACTTTGTAACGCAATTATAGAAAGCCTCATTTCTTTGCTGTTGTCGCTGAAATGAGTGATCAAGAAAAATGTATGATCCGAGAATTATTCTTTCGTCACGTTGCCCTATTTATAGTTAAAAAAAACATGTTTGTGTAAACACACTTCAGTTGAGAACATGTTTTCCTTACTTTAGAGATAAAAAAAGGTGAGGGGTCAGCTTGCGCAAGCCATTCCTAGCAGCCACGTGCAACTGTAACCAAGTGGACTGCACTCATTACTGTTCAGCAGATCAAGATGTAAGATAGACACCACTTTGAAATAACAAGAAGTATTTGTTGCGTCTGTCAGTCAAGTGCCTGAGAACCATTCAAGTTAGCTGAAGGAAGTCGCACAATGCTGAATGTGTTCTAACAGCGCATGCTTCAGTAATGTTATTCCAGTAACAGATTGTCTCGCACTCGTCTCCATTTGTACGTTCAAGAATAGTGTGTAGATTGAACCTAGCCGTTTTAGATGAGTGATTTAACTTACCTTGAATAGACTGAGCTTCATTTGTTCTTAACTTAGTAATTAATTCTATCTGTTATGATCTCCGTTGCACAGTTTCGAAGTTCAGTTTAGAGGTAGATTTCCATATGAAACCTGCATATGCTTCGGTAAGATGGCAAGAGGGCATTTCTGCACACCTGCACCTTTTTCACCTTTGAGTAGAATACTACAGGGCTTAAAATAACATATAAAGTAGGGGGACAATTGTCCCTGCAGTACTTCAATTTGTCCCCCAGTGAAACGTTTTTGTCCCCATGATTTCCTACCAAATTTCGCAAATTCATAGATGCAAGTCACCGAATGTGGGATAACAAGTTTTCGAGCTGTAGGTACGTTCTTGAGACCGGAGAGCTGCGTACTGTTTTTCTTGACGTATCGCAACCGGAAAAGGGGGGAACTGAAGGGTTGCTTGAAGCCCTTATTAGGAGTGTGGACCTCTGGATAACCAAAAGTTTGTTGGGGTAACAACAGATGGAGAGGCTGCAAACACTGGGGAAAAAAAAGGACTCGGGGCACTCGCTTCGAGTTACTTCAAACGAAATATTTTGACAATGTGGTGTTCTGCCCACAGAAGTGACCTGGCACTTGAAAGCATCATTGCCACAGTTCCCGAACTTTCCACGTGGAACTCCAACTTGAAGTCTGCTAGTTCTTTCTTTCGTTGCTCGAGCAAGAGGACCAAAATGCTTAATGCAATACAGCCGGATCCAAAGGTTTTTCCAACTCACTTCGAGGTTCGATTCGCGGAGAATCTTTTAAGTCTGGTTCTAGCCTGTCCTACACAATATTCACGGATGCGGCAGTCTTTCGAACCAGCTTGCTGTGACCGGAACCGAAAAACTTAAAAAATGCGAGGGAAGCGGTTTGTAGTGAACGTGGGAAAAGGGATCACTCCAGGTTTGGTTGGCGGCTCTGATGGCTGACATTCTCAGCATTATTCAAACACTTTAGAAGCAGCTTCAGAAATGCCATCTGATTCTTCCTGACGTTCTAACCTGTCGCGATATGGCGCTGCGCAAATTGAATTTAACGAAAGAAGAGCCTTATCCAGGTGGGTATGAAAGTAAGCTTTTGAAGGAGGATCCCAGCTATCATGAGACAGAAACATCGGCGGGCCCTTACAGAACAGCAAGAAAGACTCACAAGTACGTGAGCAGTGGTGCTCGGAACCGCGAGGCCATCCGGGTAGAAGTGATCACAGCAGCAGTTAACTTTCTGAACGAACGGCTTGCCGATGATCAGCACGAGTGTCTCCAATTTATGAGACAAGTCATTGATGAGAAAACATTTAAAGACATGTTGGCAGCGGGAAAACCTCTGGTGGAAAAACTTTTCCCAGATGAAATGCTCGACTTTACCGATTCCGTTTGCGAGTGTTGGGGTAGCATCAGTGAGCTACCTACGTTACCCTTGGGTACCGACGAAGGTTGCAGGCTTTCGACGAAGCTGCGAAAGCTAATTCCTGTGACCAAACTCTAAAGAAGCTTCTCGCTGCCATCTTGTGTCTGTCCCCACATTCGATGCAGGCAGAAAGGATAGTATCTTCGTATAATAAAATTCGGACAATCGACAGGCTCTCCATGAGCCCAAAAACTATTCTTGAGAGACTAATTATTTGTCTCAATGGTAAGGGGACAGCTTATTTCGATCCTCGGCCAGCTGTCGCAGAGTTTCTCCGCAAGAAAGAAAGGCGCAGTGGAAATCCGCAAATCAAAAATTTTAAAACAAGAGAACATTAACAGAAATTTTTCCGAGATACTCAAATTCTATAATACCGATTATTCAATAAACTTTCTTATATCTGAAATTTGAGCGAAACTTACTTTTAGATTTTCAGGGGTGATTTGTGCCCCGAAAGAATTTTCGCTATTTTAAGCCCTGGAATACTAAGTACTTGTATGCAGTAGCATACAAATATACGATATTAGTAGCCACTAATATACGAAATCCACAAGAATCCTATTCAGAAATACAGGAAATCTATTGTCATTTCGGGAGAAATATCTTGCTGATTTGAATCGAACTATTTTTTGATATTTTGATCATTTGATGTTATTAAATTAATTTATTCTAAATTAAATATCATATTTTAATACTTGAGTTATAAAATCATTTCTATAACGTCGGACATCTCCAGGTAATTTGTTATATTTGAATAAGTAGATCTGCTACGCACCAATGACGTGTATCAACTATCGCCACTATATTATGACGTTCTCAGCTTTCTATCGGGCCTGATTATCGGATCCCAAATCATTCTAATGAATTATGACCAATTGATACAAAACAAATTTGATCATATCTTATACTGTGAGTATCAATATCGTAACATGTATCTACAACTGAATAAAGCAACTCACTTGGAAAGAGTTGAACCCTGCAATACAAAATTCAGCGTTGGAAATCGGGCGAGAAGCTTTCAGAAGCAGATTTTCTCCAGTATTGAAAATCGGTCCACTTTTCATACGCTATTTATTGGTCAACATTCTTTGATATTCCAAGTAATCGGATCGCCAAGCAACCACTTATCGAGTACCAACAGAAGCAGAAATTTGATTACTCTTGCTTACACGATCTGGAGCCAGCATTTCAAACTAGTCTAAACAGACACAGCGAAGCAATCAGCTTCAGATTTTTAGACCTCAGTTTCGGTCAGCGTGAGAGGATTTGATCTTATGTATACGTGATAAGTAACATTTCCTTGCTTGTAAATCTTTCAGCTGAGGGCCATCCTCTATTTCTTTCAACGCGGCCAAGGGTGTAATGTCAAGTCCGCGAGATTGGAATATTTCCACAGCCAACAGCTCTTGTTATCAAGTGTTAAGCTTTAACCCTCATCTAAGATCCAGTAATGCCTGTCACACGGAAAGTCCACTTCGAAACCGGATTCTAGAGAATGAAAACTGGTCCAAAGTAGCCAGAAGGTGGCATAAAAGTGAATAAAAAGGTCTAAAACTACAGTTCAAAACGAGGCTGAAAACTTATGGGCCAACTAGAAATCTTCTGTTTTAAAGCCGGAGGCAACAAACAAGTCGCAAAAATGTCCAGCTTCTGTTAACTCTGACGCTGACTCATTATCCAGCAGGTCAATTTGAGACGAAACTTCGACGTATTTTGAAATATTTCGCCATTCTTTCAGTATCCGAGCAAGGTCTCGGGAAGAATCGCCCCAACACTTTTCGCCCCACCCTAAAAAGTGGGGCGAAAAGGAGTTGGGGCGGAAAAAAATAAGCGGGGACAGGGAGGAGGAGTAGCCTCGAGTCTCACTCACACACTCACACACTCACACAGAAGACGTCGAGCAAAGCATCAACTTTGCTCGAGACCAGAAAGCTCCGGAGCAAACGACATACTGCAAAAAAATTACGAGGTAGCGTGCGTGTACGTCGCTACCCCGGCTGGAAGTGAATTAAACGTGAGAACTCGATGCAGTTGCCCTTTTGTACTGCCCGATATACAGGCGCCATCTTAATCCACCTTCCGTAGAACCTGACAACTTTAATCCCAACTTGTAAGTTCCATTTCGTGGAACTTCACTGGAATGTTATTAATCCGCTAAGCAAAGTTAATCCGTTATATAAAATAACATTTAATTTGTTTTGAACTAAATTAGCTTTATAACTATTCCAGAATCCGTTCAGTATTAGTTTATTGATAATTAAGTAATAATTAAGTTTGAAATGATGTTTACTTCAGAAACTCAAGTAAGGAGATCGAGCCCTTCCATCACGTCTAAGCACTAGATGAGAATTAGAATTCCTGCCTTTAAGTATAGCCCCAACACGAAATAAATTATAGTTTATCTTAAATAGTGTGCATTCAAAAATCTTTCGCTATTGATTGAATTCAAAATTTCAGTTTTGAAGTTAGCCCTATAACATTAGATAGAACAAACCATTTAGTGCTGCCGTTAATTTAATAATCCAACATTTACTCCCGGGTAGTAGTAACTAATTCCAAGCACATGCGTCTCAAGCTGGAGGTCTACAAGTGATTCGACATTTGATGTTCTTTACGAATTTATTAAAAGCTCCAAGTTTGCAGGAATAGCTCGAAGATTTACATCACAGTCAAATCAGTGAAAATATCATCAAGTAATCAATTCAGTATTTAGGATCGATGCAGAACGATACATAAATTGATCTGCTCTGAGTAATCGATATCAGAAATTTGAGAAAAAATAGTAGGATTAACTATTTTTTAGTAATTACAGACTCGGGATCAAAGCTTCTTCAGGAAACCAATATAAAATTAACTTCCCTCAAACGATTCGTTCAAAATCAAAGATTCTCTCAGAAATTTTTTCGACAGCTGTACCCAAAGTATTTAAAATGAATGTTCTATAAACTTTCGCACCAACAATCAAGGTTCTTTGCATTTCCGATTCAAAACTAAATATCTAGATGATCACTGAAAAATTCAACAATCTTTAGTGATAACTGACTCAGAACTCAAGATCCTCTACGTTTAGTTACGAGAACTCGTAAGTTCTTAATGTAATCAGTTCTAAAATCCAAGATGAAATGATGAATTGGGATACAAGACTTCTTAAAGTAATTATATGAATTTTAATCGTTCCCTGAGTATTCTCAGGACTGAAACATTCTGAAGAAGATTCTCAAGAAGACTTTGAGATACTCAAGATTCTCGAAGTATAACACTTTGTTTTATAGTTATATATGTAGCATTTAAAATTGAACTTTGGTTCAGGTATACTGGAATCCGCTATGATCTAATTTAACTTATGTATTATTAGTTTCAACTATGCAAAAGCGACATATGAATAGCATTACAAGTTTCTGTTATTCTGTTCCATCGTTATTTAAATATCATTTGTTCCGAAACTGCTGTATTCTTAAAGTAGAAGTTCTAAGATTATACTTAGTTACAGTAATAAATTATTTAAAATAATCAAAATTTCCGTGTAGCTACACGGATTAAATCAACTCTTCATCTAGAACCTGGACTAAAATAAAGATTCAGTCTATGTAAATTGGGCATTTGAAAAACTGTGTGGTGGAAGACGAGGGGTTGACAGCTTAAAAATCTTCGTACACCCTTGGAAAAATCACAAAAAGAGGAAAATCAAGAGAAAATCAAAGAGGGATAATAAAATATAATATTAAATATTAATTAATATAATAATAAAATATTCAAGCAGAAAATTCACAATAAGAAATATTGAACTCATGGATTACGGTTTTGTTGGGAGGGTTTGGCAACTAAAAAATTCTTCTCATACCCTTGGAAAAGCTAGGAAAAAATCTTAAATATTTCCAATAGATAGCAATAATCGTTGTAATTCCTTCACATTATTTTCTTGGGAGTTTGCAGTAATCTGCATCATCCATCTAGACTAGAATAACTACGTATCTTGTAACTTAAATGCTTAAGCTGTATCACTACAGCCGTGTTTTTACAAGAGAAGCGGAGCAGGGAGCGAAGAGGAGGTGAGAGGAAGGAGAGGGAACAGTGGTTCCGCTTTTCAATTTTCCCTTTTTCCCCTGTTCCCTTATCTTTCCCCTTTTCCCCCATCCGTGCAAGAATATACTGGGTTTAGATTTCCTCTTTACTCTCCTCCCTTCTTCTTCCCTTTTCAGGCCCCATTTCTCCCTTTTTCCAGGAAGTTTCCCTGCAAAAGTGGAAACACTGAAAGGGAAGGGCGTGGGAGGTAAACACCGCTTTTGTTTTGCTCGCGCGTGGTATACCAAGTGGCTGCAACCTTGACTGTTCCAGGTGAGTTACACTATACCTCAGCATTTTCTGCCCCTCCTCACACTTTCATCCCTTGCAAGACTTTGTCCGATTTCCACCTTTATTATTGTTCTTTCAGTCCGATACACACATGAAAAAATTATCGTTCTGTTCCACATAATTTACGTATCTTAACGTACAACTTACGTCGAATGAGTGGATCTTATCTTTACTCATAACAAGTCAAAGAAAATTTTGACAGAAACAAAGTGACATGAATTAAGAAACTTAAAATAAACTGAAATATCAGGGTACCCAAGTTTTGGAACTGGATACGAAGATTACAAAGAACTCGAGCAAAAATATTGAGAAGAAATACAAGTACACCGTATACTAGCGCTAGATTTTGCCATTAAAATATTATGTTTTGTAAACGTGCGTATATGTTTTAGTATATTCACAGTATTTAATACGGTCATGTTAGTTATCACTAAATATATATATATATACACGTATAGGTATTGTATTGCACTATTTTTACTTTATGTTCACGTAAAATTGTATTAGGTGATAGTAATCTGTTGAACACTCCAATATTATGCAGCACATTGTATACTCAATTAAAAATAGAATTTACGGCAAATAATTCCTCATTAATAAAAATCGCAGGAAAAGGTAAAATCGTGAAAAAATTTAAAAATTTCAAAATATCACCAAAAAAATCAGAAAAATCAAGAGGAATCAGAAAATCAATGAAAAATTAAAACAATCTAAAAAAATGAAAAACATCTTCTTGATTTTTTTGCTCGTACACCTTTTCGTAGACTTGCCAACCCCTCGATCTTCATCTTTGGGTAATGCCTCGTGTCTTTTAGATTATTAAATTTCAAGAAAAATATTTTAAATTTTCTTATTAGACCGTTCACTCTTTTCATTCCAAACTGACATTACGAATTTACGAAACCTTAACAGCCAACTACTAATGTTTGTGGATGGAATGATTTAAAAAATGACTACACTAAAGCGCTATCTATTGCTTGTCCGGGAAAATAGACATCTTGCTAGCTACATCCAACTACTATGCTCTTGGTTTTACTTGTTGGTTTTACTTTCCATTGGCACTACCTATCAAATTGGTACGAATACTGTTATGTACACATTCAATAGATAACGCCACAATAGTTATTTTTTGAATGGGGTGGTATCAAGTTTTGGTTCTAAAATCAGCCGCTAGTTGGCGCGCATATCGATTGTGACAAAGCGCACGGCTGAAAGGCCGTGTGATATATGGCCGTCGAGCTTTTGAGGGCCTTAATAAATAACAAATTGCGAACTTCTCCAACAGCACGGTCTACAAAAGAAGAGAAAAAGCTGGAAAACACTATTTGTCGATTTAAGACATAATTTTTTTTAAAATCACTAATAACGAACCTACTTGTTGGAAAGGTCATAGTACCGTATGCTTGTTTCTCAGCTCTTTTATGCCTAATAAAATAGCTGATTCCTTTTCTTTAGCCGAGGCAATATCACCTACATCCTTACTTGTCACACTCTATATATTTGACGCCTTCAGAAATTCTTAACTTTTGGCCAGCGCTCTTGCAGTGTTTCAGTTGCTGAGTTTATCGTGGGATCCTGCAATGGTGAGTGGTTTGGGGCAGTGGGTGATACACATGGTGATCCTGAACAAGTGTCTCTAGTACTAGGTCCGGCATTGATACAATTAATCTCCCGTATTTGCCGTTTCCAACGTACCAAAACTGGTTGCAACCTCTACTTCAGCACCAATGTCAGCGTATCCATGCTGCAAAAGTCTACCTCTCCACGACTCAATAGCCACTCGAACATAAAAAGGGACTATTAAATGCAACGTCATATTTCAGTATCTTGTACGTCTATTTACTCCTCACGCTGCTGAACTTCTGTCTTAACTCGCTTCTCGGCTCTGTGAGCTCGTTCTACTTTTCCCCCACATCACCATGTTTCCATGGGAGAACTGATGGAACAGCACCCTTTTTCAGTTGCTTTTTTCCACTTGCAGCCCCAAATGCAATGACAGTTACATAATCTGCTGGCAGAAAATATTCCGTGCACACCCCATGATACACAGTAGGATTCCATTTTTCAGGTCTTAATGCAGCTAGCCATTTCTTTTTAAGGGTCTCCTCCGTTGGTATTTTGTGTCCATTATAGTTTTTACATAAAGGCACACAACACTGAGGCATTTGTAACTTTTTTAAGACTAAGCGACAAGTAAAAATATCACGTTGGCAGTCAGCGAGATAAATGCTTATGTTACAATCGACATGCACGCCATTTGATATATATTATATCAAAAGAGAGCTAACGGTAATATGAACGCATAGATTAAAATGAATTTACGATCCAGTCACAACTGCTGGGAATGGGTCTACAAGTGAATCTTTATGAATGGATTTCTCAAAGCTGCAAGGATGTAGTAAGTGCAAAGCCCAGGTGACTCTTCGGAGTAATCAAAAGGTCAAGGCCATGACTACAGAAGGTCAAGATTTCTTTGGCCGGAAACAATCGAGGGTCAGTTACTGGAAAAACATTAAGAATTTCTCTGAAAATGGGAAGAGAACTGAAGCTGGAGTTAAAATTTCGCATTTTGGCAGTACATGGTAAAACGGTACTATGACCTTTGCAACAAGTAGGTTCGTTATTAGTGATTTTTAAAAAAATATGTCTTAAATCGACAAATAGTGTTTTCCAGCTTTTTCTCTTCTTTTGTAGACCGTGCTGTTGGAGAAGTTCGCAATTTGTTATTTATTAAGGCCCTCAAAAGCACGACGACCATATATCACACGGCCTTTTCAGCCGTGCGCTTTGTCACAATCGATATGCGCGCCAACTAGCGGCTGACTTTAAAACCAAAACTTGATACCACCTCATTCCACAGCCCACAGTATAGAGAACAACCAGTACCACGGCAAGTCCCTTCTCCCCATGTTGATACCGCGAGCGCGAAACTAGCGCTAAATTTCTGCGGATGGAGTATGGTACTACGAGTGCTCACAGCCTCAGTAGCGTAGCCTTAGTTTTCCCAATGCGGCCTTAGTATCAGCAGCAGTCATCCGTAGATCTGGCGCTAGTTTCGCGCTCGCGGCATCAACGTGGGGAGAAGGGACTTGTTGTGACACTGAATGTTTCTCTTCACTTTCCGTAAACGAACATCAATACTTTGCTCTTTAAATTTGTAACTTCAGTTTGGAATGGAAAAAATAGGGGATTTTATTAGTAGCCTTTGCCTTGAAGTTCAGATTCCATAATTTAAAAGACAAGACAAGCTTAGATACCTTAGGCATAGGAGAGGGGAGAAAGTTAGAGTTGGTTGCCTTTTGCAAGATGTCGTTTCGGATACGTTTTTCGCTTTCTCACTTCTCACTCGGTCGTCGACGGGGTATTATGTTCACTCTAAAAAGACGAACAAGTGCGAATTTTGAATTTAACGGGCCATATTGGTAATGTATTAATACTAGGCTCTTTTGCAACATCTAGACTGACATTATGTGAACTGAATTATTTCATGTAAACCAAAAGGACAATTTTCAACTTTCATTTCAATTCTACATTTATGAATCTATGCACCTTGCATGGTTTCACAATCAATAACAGAGTAGTTAACTACAATTTCTCATCCAGACTGAGGAATAGTAAACAACACATACCAGACCAGTACTGCAACAATGGCTGCAAAAATTCAAGAACTGTTGCGGTTTAATTATCCATACTTGTTTATGACTTCAAGGGAACGTAAGCGTCACAAAGGACTGCTCGATGAGGAAAACAAGTGAGTTTTGGGAGCATACTATAAGGTTTGATCTGGATCTTAGTTACTGGTACAGAATTATAACATTACTTTCTTTCTATTATTTCTTAAATTCCTACTTAACATTCAAGATGGACGTTCTTGGAACCTTTCCCGCACCCTTTCCATACAGCCTTCTATGGAAAAGGAGCATCACCTTCTACGGTCATGGAGCTTAGAATGATACGACTAAGTGCCAGGATCCGTTCCGAGTCAGGGTGGCAGGAAAAACGGAAAGATACCAATGTCATTGAGAAGTGGAAAGTAGATGCAGATGAAATAGGACTGACCGAGGCCCAGTTCAAATTTGTCATTGAAGAGCTTGACTTTTATGCTTCACTGAAGAGTGGACCCATGGAGCCATCAGTTGTTGATGGTACCACATCATTTTTCTGTACAATAGTTAACTTAGTTTCATCAGGCTTTCTTGGCAGGTGTGTGGCAAGCTGGTGGACTCTTTTGTAAAGAACTGGTGGGTTACCTGATTCGAGAAGTTGCAAATCTGGAGAACATTCCCGAGTCGCAAAAAGATTGGAAGCCAGGCTCCAATAGACAAGTAATGAATCTGGTGGATCCTTCCCTTTTTTGCCTCGTCTTCGGAGTAACGAAGCAAGTTGAAGAAAGTGAAGCATCATGCTTGGCTGGAGTTGGTGGAGGACAAGTGATCCCACCTCCACCTAACCCTTACTTGAAGTACAATCTTCAGTTCGAAAGGACCCTCCTTACTTCATGTCTATGAAGTACCAGTGGCTACCGACTGATTTTTCGGTCAGTGATACAGGTATCAAGTTTCGATCAGACTATTCACTATCCATAGTCTAAAATGATTTCTTCCAACTCGCATTATGAAAAGTCAAATTTGTTGTGTTCGAATATATTTCAACTGCTGGACAACTGGTCTAAATATTTAAGAAAAGGACCTTTAAGTGACCTCATATTGAAGTTTGATATACGTGTCTTAAAATTATTTTTTTTTCTTTTTAGATGAAATAGAAATCAGGTCGTACATCAACAATCTCCATCCAAAGTGGCATGCAAGTATGTACAAGATCCTGTCTGAAGTTATCAAGGGAATGTTTCCTCTCCTCTCAAAGACGTTATCCTTCATAGTGGAGGGACATCCTCGTCGGATTGTTGTGGACCCCTACAACTGGTACACAGAACCCCTGAACGACCTGAATTTGACAGCAACGGGCAAGAGATCGACTACGAAATGTTTGAAGGATGCGAATTGATTTTTCCAGACGCCCCGGTCTTTGAAACGTTAGAAAGGCCGTCATACGATTCGGTAAATCTCTCAGGGAAAAATCTGCAAGTTGTTGTGCAGATGAAGAATCTCGTTCTCACTCCTGACAACCCGGTTTATCCCGAGGAACCTTGGCACATACACGGGATGCAGAACGAACAAATTGTGGCATCAGCCATCTGGTATTACCAGTGGGAGAACATCAGCGAATCAAAGATGCATTTCCGTTGTGGAGTCTGTGAACCTGCTTGTCAGGAATATGACTACGACGGAGTGCGTCAGATCTACGACCTAGTCGACGGGGACCCTCTCAATCAGTATTTGGGAGCAGTTGTCATCCGAGATGGTCGGTGCATTACCCGTCCCAATATCTTTCAGTATCGAGTGGATCCGTTGCAACTGGAAGATAAGACGAAACCAGGTGTCTGCAAGATGCTGTCCTTCTTTCTCGTGGACCCCGCAGCTCGTGTTCTGTCAACTTCGAACGTCCCACCACAGCAGAAATCGTGGTACATTGCCTCTCTACAGGAAATGGAACCTTTCAACCTGCTCCCTTTGGAAATACTCCTGAAAATTGTCGATTACCTTCAGTGGCCAATGTCCCTTGAAGATGCCAAACTCTACCGCGAGAAACTCGAAGAAGAACGGAAGGATTTCACCGCTGCTAATAACAAAAATTACTTTGAGAGAAGTTATTCTCCACGCTGAAGATATATTTTGTAGAGGTGCTGTAAATACATTTTTGTTCTATACAATCCATTTTTTTGAGCCCCATTTCTTTAAGGCATTAATTGGAAAGAATAACCTTTTCGTTGATATTATTTTCATCTTCATTCTTGTATGGCTAACGACATTTCACGTAAAATAGAATTTCGTATTTCTCACGTGTGTTAACTTGGCAGGGCAGTGGAATGGGAAAACAGTGGGAGTAATTGGAAATGTTCGATTCTTCAGCGGCAACATTGGAAATGAAGTGAAATTTAATCAGGGAAAAGCTAGTTGTACAGAGAAAAACGCAAATAAGTGAACATGACAAAAACCTCGCCAACAGGCAAAGTATTTGGAACGGGTTAAAGACGAATGGGAACCATAATGAATCGAACGTCATGCGATGGGAATGATTGCGTTTCTGGAAATGAATAGTTGCCGAGATAACTGCAATTGAAGTTCACTTATTAAGATATAAAATTGCTGCGTTTTGAACGAGTTTTTTAAGTGTCGAGAGAAGAAAAAATTGATTGTAACTTGTGATTATATACATATTTTTCATTTTTTTTTTACTCAAATTGTGTATAAAATGGATCACGGGAAGAATTTTAGTTTTTACTGTTGCTCTAAGGAATAAAAGAACCTTGTCAGCAATATATCGAATACGACGGGCCACATATGTGGCCCTTAAACTGGTTTTCCCGAAGTTGTTCAAAATTCTTGCATTCCTTTGTCTGGTATTTATTTATATATGTTTAATGTAATATGCATATATAGATAGATAGATATATATAGATTATATATATTTTTTATTGAATTTTCAGCCTAGCTGAAAAAGGGAGTAATCGGTACCTTCATCCGACCTGAAGCTCTGCGAGCTTGCTTGGTTTCATTTTGACGTCGCTTGGCTCACCCTGGCACTAAGTCAAGTTCATTCCCACGCGCATTTCTTCACGCATCAGACAAAGATGAGGCTTGAAAAAGGTTTCAAAATTAATTCATAGTTTCATAAGTTCTTTCTTGAATGTATAAATGTATATTTGTGCAGTGTGGAGGAATACCATAAAACGTCCTGTAAAGTCCGGGTAAATGTGCTAGCCACTCGCATTGCAGTGTTATGATCACTTAAGTTCAACTTATACAAGTAAGGGTAAATTTATATCTGGAGCGTAGGGTACAGCGTTTTTCAAGTCTTGTACCGTACAGCAGTAGGTGTATCCTTGATGAAATTCCAGTCTATTATCTTGATCAATCCATGATATACTGTTGCACTTGTCTTCACAAATAATGTCCCCTTCTTCTAGCGCAGTTTTATAGGGATCATTTATAGTAACGAAGGCTATTGCAACCTGATTAGCAGGATCGACGACTACCTTCCAAAAGAACTTCGGTACTGGAACTTGATCTTCAGTGCCAGGATCAGGCCCCAGGTATATCATCTCTTGACAGCCTTCATCGCTCGAAAGAGTTAGTATGCCAAAGCCACCAGTGTAAATGGTCAAATTTGTCCTGCCACCTGCTGCCTTCTCACGTATGCTGTTCTCCAACTTTCTCCAGAAACCGTTGTTAATTTGTTGCCACTGGGGAGGACGTTAACGTAATACATGGTGGCGTCTTGGCTCCCTTGATTAATGAAGTCCGCCTTGGGTGACAAGTGGCCTTTCGCAAGATATTTTCCACCTGGAACTGAAATAAAAATTATTCGTTGGTAAACTATTTTCTAATATTACTGAAACATCTGTTAAGCTCAGATTGTACTCGTCTAATTTACAAGTCAATTTTACAGCTCTTCACTGGTTGCTATACGTACCATTTTCTTCATCGAAAAATTTGTCGACCGAAGTCTTCAGGATGAGCTTCGCTGTAACGTATTGGTCTTTATAGGCGCGGTTAATATCAAAGTTCTTGAAGTAACCCCCCTTTCGGAACGAGGGCCGACCATGGCTCGTCTGTATGGCTGAAATGGACTTTCCAATCAAAGTGTGGACTGCGTAATAGCTGGAAGACTGTGACGGATTGTGACAAACCGTAATCTGGTTCAACCAAGCATCCCACACCTTCCAGCTGATTTCTACAGTAGTCCCGTCGTCTTCTGGGCCGCAGTTTCCATTCTCTCGAATGGTCGGCTTTATCTTCGAATCGCATCCGAGTGAAGAATAGGGATAACTTCGGTCACCAACTATCGGAGAGCCGGAGTGGCAAGTCGCATTCACAAACTCGCTGTTAAATGTGCTGATCACGTTGCCCTCGCAAGCGATGGTTACATGCTCGTTTTCGGCAAGCGTGATCACTCGGCGGCCATTCTGGAGTTCAGGCTGTACGATGACTCCTTCACTTCCAATGTGTGGCGGATGATCTGGGTAGTTTCGGTCTAGGTCGAACGAGCAGCCAGTTTCTAAGATAATTAAAAAACAGACAAAGATTCTTAAAGACTGTTTCAAGCGAGGGATTCATGTGTTAAGTACGGTACACTGGCTTAGCAAACTGCAAATGCAGATTTGCAAGTGCAAACAGTTATCAATGTTGATATGATATGATATGTTCAACACTTTTAACTAACATAAATTGTTCGTTTTACTAGGAACACTTCAAGCCCATCAAGCGGTGACAGTGGAACTCGATAGCCTGAAGAAGGTTAGTTGTACCAATTGAAAGAAAAATTTAGACTGAATGCAGTTTATTCTGTGTGTTATGTGATTTTTAAATATAATTAACATCGATTGTAACGATTCCACACTGAATGCTGTAATGATACATGAATTCAGTAGCATACTTATTACTGACTTTTCAGGTAACAGTACGACAACGTTGTAGAAGAAGTCTTAGATTCTGTTCCCTAACATTATAAGTTCTTTATAAGGAACAGTTTTTTTTCTTTTTTGCTTCTTTGTATAGGACCGCAGTGATGAAATCGCATCCTTGAAATCAAACTTTTCGTCCGAGTTGAATAGCCTGAGCACTTCAATGAAGGTAACTTACAAGTGAACTTAGTCCTACTTATACTTATAGTTTTCGTTTCACTTTCGTGTAGGACCTCAGCGATGAAACCGCTTCGCTGAAATCAAACTTTTCGTCCGAGTTGAATAATCTGAGCACTTCAGTGAAGGTAACTTACAAGTGAATTCAGTCCACGTATTTCTCGAGAGCGAGAATGAGGAACCGAGTCGTCTGCTTCTGGCTACATGCCTACCACGCCCTGCGCCCTAGCCCTATCATATTTCTTTACTTTTTTTCGTGGAAAACGCCGCTTAAAATTGTACTAAAGCAATAGTTACTAAACCTAGCTTACCTAACCTAGCTTTTTTTCGCATTTGGCTTCTGCCCTACCTCCTGCGCCCCAGCCCTACTGCTCTGTGTGCGCTTGGTGTGCAGTATAGAAGCGGTTCCTCATTCTCGCTCCTGAGAAATTCATTACTGATACAGTTTTTTTTTCACCTTTGCGTAGGACCTCAGCGATGAAACCGCTTCGCTAAAATCAAACTTTTCTTCCGAGCTGAATAGCCTGAGCACTTCAATGAAGGTAACTTACAAGTGAACTTAGTCTTACTGAGACTTAGAGTTTTTGTTTCACGTTTGTGTAGGACCTCAGCGATGAAAACGCTTCGCTGAAATCAAACTTTTTTTCCGAGCTGAATAATCTGAGCACTTCAGTGAAGGTAACTTACAAGTGAATTCAGTCCTACTGATACTTACAGTTTTTGTTTCACCTTTGTGCAGGACCTCAGAGATGAAAGCTCTTCGCTGAAATCAAACTTTTCTTCTGAGCTGAATAATCTGAGCACTTCAGTAAAGGTAACTTACAAGTGAACTTAGTCTTACTGATTCCAAAAACTAGAAAGACTAAGAACGAGGTTAAGCCATTGAAACCATGCGCGTGGAGCCGCACTGCAGCGCTGCAGTGCATCTATGCTTGATAGTTTGCATGGCCCATAGCGGCTAGGGCACTGGAAAAAAAAATTCAATTATAACTCGTAGTAACCTATAAGATACCTTAAATCTACAAAAAAGTAATTGAACGGGCCCATTCGGTATAAAATGTATTTAAACCGATTTAAGAGCCGTGTCTAGATTATTTTGAAAACCTATTAGAATGAAAACTAACTCCTCGACAACGGACAGACGAATCGAATAACTTTACATCGAAGTCCCTGTGAAATAATTCTGAACAATTGCAAAAAATAGATAAGACATTTCTGCGTTAAAAAATTTCAATACTTGTTGCACATGACTTAGCAGCAATGTCCGTTATACAGGGGTCAACGTGTCGCATATGCCCTATACGTGCGGTGCAAGGTGTAGTGCCAAAACTATACATCACATGCAAGGCATACCCCCACGTAGTGTGCACATAAGTATCTTTATACGTGCGAGTCAAGAATGGAAATTTCGAATTTGATATTGTGTTAATAGTTTTCCTACTTGTAGGAAAATCAAATAAAGATAACAAACGGAACTTGCGTAGGCTATTATGCATCTCTATTGAGTTCACAGTAAGTCAAGTAAGCAAGGGTTAGAAAATCCTTTAGTGGGCGGAATTTAAAAAACGCTTGGATCTTAGCGAAACCGTGGCGTAACGTCATGAACTCGGTTCTATCCACGGCTGCTATACGGATCGCCTAATTTTGTTGAATTTCTATTCATTTTTACTGCTTTTTTTCTCGAACTGAGTCTGATATTTTTGCTATATGAATATCTTATAACTAGTTTGTCGTAGGTAATTTATAATTATAGTATGATAAATAGTGATGAAAACAATTAACGAAAATGAAGATACAAAATGAAATCATCACAAACTGTTCTAGGTAACCCAAATAATAATAGAATTAATAATAACGATAATTACAATCAAAATGATTAACAACTTTTTTGAAACAAAAACATAATAATAATTAATGATTATTATAATCATTCTTAGCCAGTAATGGTTATGATTAATGAAATTATTAATTATTTATTATATTATATACTATAATATTTTGTTACATTATGGTTCATTATGAATTATTACAAATTATATTAATTATTCTTTCTATCACTTACAGCATAATTAATTCACCTAGATAAGACTATTACAATAACTTCCCTACTATGAAAACTGTTGTATGTAAATAAGGATTTGAGGGCTATAATCCCGATGTGGATTGAAGCCAACAATACACCCTTCAGTTATATGGATTATTAATAACTAATAACAATAATAATAATTGTTATTGTTACTTTATTGTTAGGATAAATAATTTTACAATAGCAATTTCTGAAATCGTACGTTATTAAACGCCACAGCCATTGTGTTTCCAAACGCGCGCCTCTCTATAGCGGACACAGTCAGAAAACCGACTTGAAAAGATATTTCAACTTTCTTCATATCAAAATGTTCCTTAAATTATTTGATTTTCTTTAATCGCATTCTCAAGCGAGATTTCTATACAAACATATTATTCGTCCGTCCGTAGTAGAGGAGTTGGCCCTTAGTGGGCTCAGTATGTCCGCGTCCGGCTAGCCAGTCACGTTCCGTTCCCAGGGCACGTGACATTTACTTGACTTGAAACCATATTTTAAAATGCTTCTGGTCCCCAAATAATGTTCCAAATTGCATTTTCGGATTTCTGACATCGAAAACTATGGTTTTCAAAAATAAAAAAAAAATCATGCAATTTCCCCATTGAAAGAGAAACTCAGACTGAATGTAGTTTATTATGTATGTTATGTGACACTTTTAAATGTAGTTGTAATCGGTTGTAACTATTGCACATCGAATGCTAAATGATAGATGACAGCAGTAGCACACTTACTACTGACTTTTCAGTTAACAGTACGACAGCTTTGTTTAAGAAGTCCTTATTTCTTTTCCCTAGAATTTGAGGTTCTTTATAAGAAACAGTCTTTTACTTCTTTTTATAGGACCTCAATGATCAAATCCCATCTTTGAAATCAAACTTTTCTTCCAAGCTGAAGAACCTTAACACCTCAATGAAGGTAACTTTCAAGTAAACTTAATCTTACTGATACTTTCTCCTAACATAATATTGAAAATGAGATCTGTGAAACGTTTTTTAATCGGAATTCCTTAGAATTCACTAACAATTTTTCTTATTTTTTTTAAAGGAAAACTTTCGGACGATTTTAGGTAAGATGTCTTCATTTATCAGGCCTTTCAGTTACGAACTCAAGCATTGTCCAATGAAAAGATATAGGTTATATGTAAAGTGAATATTAAGACGCTGTTGTTGTATCACGTGATGAACATTGTCTTTTAATATGGCTCGGTTAAGGTATTTCTCGTCTAACGGAAACGGAAAAGAAGAAAAAGTTTTTTAAAGCTGCCGAGAAGGGAGATGAAGTTTTCGTTCTCGCCTGGATTCAGCAAGGGCTGAGTCTGAATGAAAAAGACCCCGACGACAATTATAAGCGTACTGCTTTACATAAGGCTGCGATGTCAGGGCAAACACCAATAGTGGAAGCTCTGCTAAAAGCCGGAGCTAATCCAAACGACAAAGATAATGACGGAGGTACTCCACTGCACTGGGCTGCACGGGGTGGCCATGTGGAAGTAGTCTATCGATTAATTGCAGTAGGAGCTAATCCAAACTACAAAGATAGTCACAAATGGACTCCACTGCACGAAGCTGCATATTATGGCCATAAGGAAGTAGTGAAGGCTCTTCTGTGAGGAGGTGCAAGTACCACAATCCAGAAAAATAACGGTAAAACACCCAGAGACTTGGCGCTGCGATACGATCAACACGAAACCGCTCAAATTCTGGCTGCCCACAAAGTTTAACTTTCTTTACTAATGAAAAATCAAGATTTTCATTCTCTTCTTAAATGAAACAAAGCTGCTAGTAGCCCTGGATCCAAGATGTTAATCAGCGTCTAAAACTACTTCAATTAAACCATATAATCAATTTAATTCGGGGCTTTTATCCTCTACTGCTTTAACATTTAGTTTTGCTTTAACTGATGACCCATTTCAACTATTTTCCTTCTATGCCAATACAAAATGCCGCAATGAATACTTTAAATATTCAAGTACTCAGTTATAGAACTAAGACTTATGATCGGAACATCCCAGTATACTAACAACTGAATTGTAACTGCTCTTAAAGAGACTAGTGCTCAATCTCGTGATGCTAAGTCTTCTGGGTGTCCTAGAAGCGTTTGGGATGATCGCTGAAGTCGATGGGAGTGAAACGAGAGAGCGAGCAGCGTCCGATTTCAAGGGTATTTCCTTCAGAGCGGACAAAAGCGGACGCACTGAACGGACAAGAAAATGAAGGTTTGGCCAACTTATCATCGATTGTGACCTTTTTTCCGTTTCTCGTTTGTTGGTGGAGAAAACTGACGTCTTTACCTCTGCCGTTTCCTTAGGAAGTGTACCACGGTTCGTTCTCAAGAACCATACTGGACAAGAACAGACCAGGAGTCTTCCTACAGTCTTAGAAGAATCTTTGAAGAATCTTAGAAGAACTGAATGATATGTTTATTTGGCGCCATCATAAATTGAAACCTCTTCAAATTCGAGAGATAAGCTCGGGACTTTTTAGGATGCAATCAACTTCTCACATCAGATGAACGAAAAATGAGATCGGAAACTCCACGAAAGAGTTGAATGAAGGTTTTCGGCGTCTCATGATAGCATGAAACGACACCTAGATTTTGGACTATTGAAGTTAAGATGAATAATAACATCGTTAGGGTGCATGAAGAATTTTGCTTGGGAACTGTGAAGTTGAAATTATGATTCCTTGAAATGGAACACTGATAACTGGCATCAATGAATCCTTTCAATGTCTGGGGTCAAAAGTTGCGACATTGCTAGCACTTGTGCAATTCTGTTTACATTCAGCTCTGAAATTTAAGAGCATCATATAAACAAGAGTAATCAGATTTGATTGATAACTAGAACGGTTACCGGTTACACCAGACGTTGTACTCAACCAAAGGCCCGTGTATAAAATTCACGCCAAAAGCCAACGGACGACATGCACTCGTCAGATTCATTAGCCTGCAAACGTCGCTCGTCTGCTCTTCCACGTTGAACCTGGTAAGAGTCTTTCAGTTTCTCATACAACGCTATCTGATATAAGGTTTAAAATCTTGGAAAAGTACTATTTCCAGTAGACTTAAAGTTAAGTATTATCTAGTAGAAAGTATTACCTGTTGATGAATTGTTCTTACTTAACTATGTTCTTATTTATTACTAAACATCAGTAATTAAGAATAACATCATCCCCTGTTGCTCTACTGTTGGTTAAGTTTTCAGCTGATAGTCGTTAAAAATTGAGTTAAAGTAAAACAATAACGCCTGCAGAAAACTTAGAGCGAGTCAAGCGCGGAACACCCTAAGTTCTAAATCGATTTCTTGGGGGTTGGTAGGGGCTATTTTGTTTGCAGTTCTCTCTCTTGGATCCAGCGCCTGAAGCAAAATTTCAGAGGAAATCGAAAGCAGGGAAATGAGAACCCTAGCCCGTTTACTTTGCTTCTTAGGCTGTATTGGCCTATCGTTCTCCACCACCAACCAGACAGAAGACTCGTGGGCCAAACTCGAAATATCGCCGCGTGCCATAGCCTCGATGCCGTTTCTCAGTTACCGCATCAATATATACGAAAGCTCAGGCGGACTGAAGACTGTTGATGCGAAAGACAGAAAATATTACTACGCTCCTATTTCTCTACTAGATCCTCAAAGCGCAGTCAGCGGATTCAACAATGCCACCCGGGAGGCCGAGATGCGTTTCCGAATTTATCTGTGGACCGAGCCGGTAGAAAAAGAGATCTTCAACTATTTGACGAAAGAGGATGGCGTTGTTACCTCTATTCGTAAAGTCCATGTGATACCCTTTGAGAAGGTTATTCTTGTATCTACGCAGCAAACCGTCAATTACCGGGTTCATAAAGAATGGATCCCGTACCAGTCGGATCAGTATCTCGGGTTCCGGATCATTTGCGACAATCTAGATTTTTGCAGCCATTTGGCTGAACAGATGCGTTTGAATCCGGAGCAGTTCGCGCACCTCAAACTGCAGTTCAGTTTGGACTCGCAGCGCTCCAAACGCCGAGAGACGGTCATCAGAATCGAGAACATCGTATCGGGATCCATGTTCTCGAAGCTCGACCAAAAACTTCCCAACAGCAAAGAAGTTTACTTGACTGCAGCTGATACCAAGCGTCTCCTCTCTGAGACCGTTAGCAACGTCCTTGCCGAGACATTCAGCGATGATGAAATCCTTCATCAGAGCGCCGAGTCAGCCATCTACAAGAGTCTGGAAAAGTTTATCGTCTCTAGAAAGACTCAGATTAACGGAAAGGGCAAAACCATGTGGGACTTGGTATTCTGGGACGAAGACAACTACCGTCCCGATCGTTCTAGTAAAGAGATCTCAGAAGTTTATCTCAATTCAGTGAATGACGCCCAGCAGAAGATGGCAGAAACATTTTCCACGAGCGAAAAGATTTCCAACGATATCGACGTCACGTTTATGGGATTCGGTTTTAATCATGGATTCACAAAGGAAAATACCAACTCGAACAGTAAAGAGAAAGAAGACTTTCTCAAGCTGATGAAAGAAAGTAAGGATCACGTTCAGTGGGAAGGACAAAATTTTGTTCCCAAACCCATGCAGTTATCGAGAGTCAACCTGGCACAAATTCGCAACGCTCAGAACTTTCGGGATATTAGAACGCAGGTCACCTATTCGCAGTCGGTCCTGTCGACAGCTATCAAAACGCCTATTTCTTCCAATGCACAGTCTCCTGAACTCTTTGTGACGGAGTCCAAATGCAGTGGTACGTAGTCCTTTGTTTTCCAATATTCGTTTTCACTGGTGTTAAGTATGATTTATGTTTAGATACCACTACTCAGCTTCTCCAAAAGATGGCCGATCTGGAGAACAGTAAGTAACCTGATAAGCCACTGCTTCATTCCAATTACTTTGATATGTTCAACACTTTTCACCAACATAAATTGTTCGTTTTACTAGGAACACTTCAAGCCCTGCACGCGGTAACAGTGGAACTCGATAGCCTGAAGAAGGTTAGTTGTACCAATTGAAAGAAAAATTTAGACTGAATGTAGTTTATTCTGTGTGTTATGTGACTTTTAAAAGAAATTAACATCGATTGTAACGATTGCACGCTGAATGCTTGTAATGATACATGAATTCAGTAGCATACTTATTACTGACTTTTCAGGTAACAGTATGACAACTTTGTAGAAGAAGTCTTAGTTTCTGTTCCCCAAAATTGTAAGTTCTTTATAAGGAACCGTTTTTTTTTCTTTTTTGCTTCTTTGTATAGGACCGCGGTGATGAAATCGCATCCTTGAAATCAAACTTTTCTTTCGAGCTGAATAGCCTGAGGACTTCAGTGAAGGTAACTTACAAGTGAACTTAGTCTTACTGATACAGTTTTTGTTTCACCTTTGTGTAGGACCTCAGAGACGAAAACGCTTTGCTGAAATCAAACTTTTCTTCCGAGCTGAATAGCCTGAGGACTTCAGTGAAGGTAACTTACAAGTGAACTTAGTCTTACTGATACAGTTTTTGTTTCACCTTTGTGTAGGACCTGAGCGATGGAAACCGTTCGCCGAAATCAAACTTTCCAGATAATTTTGAAACCTATTATGAAGGCTATGTAAACTAACTCCTCGACAACGGACAGACGAATCGAATAATTTTACATCGAAGTCTCTGTGAAATAGTTCTGAACAATTACAAAAAATAGATAGACATTTCTGCGTTAAAAAATTTCAATACTTGTTGCACATGACTTAGCACCAATGTCCGTTATACAGGGGTCAACGTGTCGCATATGCCCTATACGTGCGGTGCAAGGTATAGGCAAAACTATATATCACATGGAAGGCATACCCGCACTTAATGTGCACAAAAGTATCTTTATGCGTGCGAGTCAAGAATGGAAATTTCGAATTCGATATTGTGTTAATAGTTTTCCTACTTGTAGGAAAATCAAATAAAGATTAAAAAACGGAACTTGCGTAGGCTATTATGCGTCTCTATGAGTTCACACTAAGTCAAGTAAGCAGGGGATAGAAAATCCTTTAGCGGGCGGAATTTCAAAAACGCTTGGATCTTGGTGAAACCGTGGCGTGGCGTCATCAGCTCGGTTCTATCCACGGCTGCTATACGGATCGCCTGATTTTGTTGAATTTCTATTCATTTTTACTGCTTTTTCTCGAACTGAGTCTAATATTTTTGCTATATTAATATCTTATAATTAGTTTGTCGTACGTTATATATAATTATAGAATTATAATTAGTGGTGAAAACAATTAATGAAAAATGAAGATAAAAAATGAAATCGTTACAAACAGTTCTAGGTAACCCAAATAATAATAGAATTAATAATAACAATAATAACAATCATAATAATTAACAACTTTTTTGAAACAAAAACATAATACTAATTAATAATTATTATAATCATTCTTAAGCAGTAATGGTTATTATTAATTATGTTATTAACTATTTATTATATTACATACTATAATATTATGTAATATTATGGTTCATTATGAATTATTGCATATTATATTAATTCTTCTTTTTATCACTTACAGCATAATTAATTCATCTAGATCAGACTATTACAATAACTTCTCTACTATGAAAACTGTTGTATGTAAATGAGGATTATTGTTTACATTTACTTAACTTAAAACCATATTTTAAAATGCTTCTGGTCCCCAAATAATGTTCCAAATTGCATTTTCGGACTTCTGACATTGAAAACTATGGTTTTCAAAAATTAAAAAAAATCATGCAATTTCCCCATTGAAAGAGAAACTCAGACCGAATGTGGTTTATTATGTGTGTTATGTGACACTTTTAAATGCAGTTATAATCAGTTGTAACTATTGCACATCGAATGTTAAACGATACATGACAGCAGTAGCACACTTACTACTGACTTTTCAGTTAACAGTACGACAGCTTTGTTTAAGAAGTCCTTATTTCTTTTCCCTAGAATTTGAGGTTCTTTATAAGAAACAGTCTTTTACTTCTTTTTATAGGACCTCAATGATCAAATCCCACCTCTGAAATCAAACTTTTCTTCCGATCTGAAGAACCTTAACACCTCAATGAATCTAACTTTCAAGTAAACTTAATCTTACTGATACTTTTTCCTAATTTATCGTTGAAAATGAGATCTGTAAGAAGTATTTTAATCGAAATTTTGTAGGATTCACTAACACTTTTTCTTATTTCTAAGGAAATCCTTCAGACGCTTTTAGGTAACATGTCCTCATTTATCAGAATTTTCAGTTACGTACTCAAGTATTGTCCAATGAAAAAGTATAGTACATATGTATAGTGAATATTATGACACTATTATTATATCACGTGATGAACATAGTCTTTTAATATGGCTCGATTTAGGTATTTCTCATCTAAAGGAAACGGAAAAGAAGAAGAAGTTTTTCAAAGCTGCCGAGAATGGAGACATAAGTTTCGTTCGCGCCTGGATTCAGCTTGGGTTGAGTCTGGATGAAAAAGATCATGACGACTCTCATCGTACTGCTTTACATAAGGCTGCGATGTCAGGGCACACACCAATAGTGGAAGATCTGCTAAAAGCAGGAGCTAATCCAAACGAGGAAAGTAATAACGGAGAGACTCCATTCCACGAAGCTGCACGGAATGGCCATAAGGAAGCAGTCGATCGATTAATTCAAGCAGGAGCTAATCCAAACGAGAAAGACAATAGCGGGTGGACTCCACTGCACGAAGCTGCACGGAATGGCCATAAGGAAGCAGTGAAGGCTCTTCTGCGAGGAGGCGCAAGTACCACAGTCCAGAACAATTACTGTTAAACACCCAGAGACAAGGCGCCGGAATACAATCACCACGAAACCGCTCAAATTCTGGCTGCCCACAAAGTTTAACTTTCTTTACCAATGAAAAATCAAGACTGTCATTCTTTTCTTAAATGAAACAAAGTTCTAGTAAAGCGCTGAATCCAAGATGTTCATGAGCGTCTAAAACTATTTCAATTAAACCATATAATCAATTTAATTCGGAGCTTTTATCCTCTGCAGCTTTAACATTTACTTTTGCTTCAACTGATGACACATTCCAACTGTTTTCATTCAATGCCAATACAAAATGCTGAAACGAATACTTTAAATATTCAAGTACACAGTTTCAGAATTCATATTTATTATCGGAACACCCCAGTATACATCAAACTGAATTGTAATTACTCGGAAAGAAACCAGTGCTATCTCAGAATCTAAGTCATTCTGGGCGTCCTGCAAGCGTTTGGGATGATCAGTGGAGTCGGAGGATGAAACGAGAGAGCGAGCAGCGTCCGATTTCAAGGGATTTCCTTCAGAGCGGACAACGGTGGACGCAGAACGGACAAGAAAATGAAGGTTTGGCCAACTCATCATCGGTTTGACCTTTTTTCCGTTTCTCGTTTGTTGCTTGAGAAAAACTGACGTTTTTTCGTCTGCTGCTTCCTCAGGAAGTACGCCACGGTTCCTTCTTAATGACTATAACGGACGAGAACATATCTTTCGGGACTTGCAAGAACCTTACAAGAATCTTGCAAGAATCTTTGAAAGGGATTCGCTCATGAATTTCAGATTCATGCTGCGTTATCATCTCTTACCAACTGTTCCTCCCAATTCATCCGCTGTTCCTGTATATTTCTTGTGGTTGAAGATATTTTGGCTGATAATTAAGATTTTTAAGAAGATTCTGGGATTCCTTTATGATTCCCAAATTCATGTATCTTTGCCCGAGTTACTGCCCAGTTATCATCTTGTTATCAATCTGTAATCACCTATTCTCAACCATTCCTCTCCGTTCATCTACTCTTATGTTTCTTTGTAGTCAAAACAGTATTGCTAATATGTAAGATTCTTGGTAAGATTCTGGGATTCTTCCGAGATCCACAGATTCTTCGGTCCCTACTTGACTTCTCGTCAAGTTATCATCGTGTTATCAAACCGTTATCACCTGTTATCAGTCCATTCTCTTGGTCTCCCTCATTGCTCTATCCGCTGTCTTCTGGTCTCTTTACTCGAGAACTCGAGATATCAAAGAATCTTCCGTTCTCTGCATGATTCTTGGATTCTCTTCATGATTCCCAGATTCTCGGGTCCTTGCCTTAGGGTAATCGATGTTGTCTGTTAAGATTTTTGCTTGTTTCTAATGAGATGCGCGAGGATTTCTAAGGCGGGGTGGTCTGTGCTGTTGGGTAATTAAAAATGGTCGGGGCGCGGCTCTTGACGCAATTACTTGATTGATGATATGACTGCGGCTATTACCAGCACCGCATTACCTTGCCCCAGTCCAGTGCGGTTCAATGCCTGCCTTCCCCATTGCCAATAAAGCCTATGCCAAAGGCCGACCTCACTATAGCGGGCACCTTTATCAAATCAATTTTTAGGATTTTTAAAATTTTGATTATTCCAAAATGTTTTTCGAATTTTTTGGTGATTTTTAGACATATTTTAAAGTTAGATCACCCAATAAATGTATTCAATACGATTGCCCGTAGTAGCGGGGTTGAAGGCTTATACCAAACGGCAAGCCTCTCTATAGCGGACAGTCGTGTCAATAATGTTTACTGGAACTTTTCGCCAAAAATGATTTCAAAAAGTTGCAAAAATTTTCAAAGTACTTCTATGCAAAGTAAGTTGGAAAAAGTTGTTAAGCTGATTTAATAAAGGTGTCCGCTATGGAGAGGCGCGCGTTTGCCGTCAAGATTGACCTCTCTACTTCGGACACTAAAATCGAATACATTTGTAGCAATAATCGACCAAAAATAGTTTTAAAAAAATGCAAAAAATTAGCAAAGTATTTCTATGTCAAGTAAGTTGGTAAAAATTTTTAAGCTGATTTAATAGAGGTGTCCGCTATGGCGAGGCACGCGTTTGGCATATGCCCTGTAACCCGGGCCAGTTTCGCCGATTTTGCATATCACACATGTTCAGGTGTGTCTGCTGTTGCGTGACTATTAACTTGGCAGGAATCTCAATTTCTTCCGTGATTCTTGACCAAGATTCTTACCAAGAATCTCAAGATTCTTGTGACTCATTTATTCAAATGAAGCCAAATCTCTAAATCCTGATCTTACTAGGCCTATCTGAAGTAACCGGTTTCCAAGAATCAACAATCAACAATCCTTCTCTAGAAAAAAGAAAAGAATCTCAAATTAATATTCAAATTAGTTTTTGCGAAAAATTTTTCAAGCGGAGCCTTGTTTGCATAAAAACTTTTTCCGAAAAGACTTCGCCAAAAATCAGCGAAAACTAATTTGCATATTTTGGGGAAAAGATGCTATAATTACTTAATCATATAATTAATTGTATATTTTTAATTTGTATTTGCGAGGCTTCACGTGAACTTTGACTAGACTATTAACTTTTATAATAGTTAATTAACATACAATAGTAAATCTGGAAGATGATGATTGTTGTTATCAACTGTTGTTGTTTGTTGTAGAGTCCACAACAACCAACAACCAACCCGCAAGCTGAACAGATAAGCGATAGCCACGTTGGTAAGACCTTTTCTCATCTGGATCAAGGTTTCATTTAATTATTTACAAGAAACTACAGCGCAAAACATCATAGTTATTATTTAATATTGTTAATTGGTCTATAATAAAGCTATTCTAAGTAACTAATTAAACTGCAGGGCCCACCAGAAAGAAGGACAGCATCTTGCAGAAACCCGGTTTCGTTTTATCTTCCAGCTGCAATGGATCCACTCGATGCTGAAATACATTGGGAAAGGCAATGCACCGACTACCTTGGATGACGACTGCTCCAAAATACTGATTTAGAGGATCCCCGTCGACTAGGCCGTAGATTTGACGCACACCATCATAATCAAACTCCTGGCAGGCAGGTTCACAGATACCACACCGAAAGTGCATCTTCGATTCCCTGATGTTATCCCACTGATAATATCAGATGACTGATGCCAGTATTTGCTCGTTCTGCATGCCGTGTATGTGCCAAGGTTCCTCAGGGTAAACTGGGTTGTCAGGAGAGAGAGCGATATTCTTCAGCTCCACGAAAACTTGTAGATTTTTCCCTGAGAGATTTACCGAATCGTAAATGACGGTATCCCTTGCGTTTCGAAGCCCAGAGCATCCGGGAATATCAACTCGCATCTGTTGTTCAATACGTAGTCAATTTCTTTCCCGTTGCTGTCATATTCCATTCGTACAAGGAGTTCCATGTACCACTTAAAGGGATCCACAAAAATCCGACGAGGAGTTCCCTCGATCCCTTGAAAACTTCTCTCAGTACTTTGTATAATTTTGCATGTGACTTCGGGTGAAGATTTTTTATATACGACCTGATTTAAAGTTCACCTAAGTTACAAAAAAAGAGCGAAGATTGGAAGTCAATAAATTTTGCAGGTAAGCGGTAAATCGGAGAATACGTTAAATTTTGCTATCGTCTCGAAATTTCAGCTTTCCACCTTAGCTGGTGAAAGTTTTACAACGGTATATAAACAGCTTTGGCATGTATTATTATATGGAGTAATGGTAGAGCCCATTAACAAATACGAACCAGTATTGCTGATCCAAATATCACTCGGTAACCATTGGTACTTGAAAGAAGTCATGTAAGGCTCCGTTCCATACTGAAGATAGGGGTTTGCTGGAGGCGGAATGGTTTTTTCTCCACCTACAATAATTAAAGAAGAGATTCCGGTCTCTTCAATTTGCTCCGTCACTACAAAGACGAGGTAAAACAGTGAAGGATCCACCAGATTTAGAACTTGGCAAGTTCATCAACTTGCCAAACACCTATAGTCAAAACCGGGTGAATTTAAGTCAACCGTGCAGAAATTATTCACATTACTTTCAACTACTGAAAGCTTTATATGTCCACTCTTTAACGAAGCATAAAAATCCAGCTCAGCGATAATGAACTTAAACTGCGCCTCTGGACGGAGCGTGAAGTTGGCACCATGACTTAACGGGCCAGGTGTAATTTCTTATGGGCCAGGAAAATTACATCAGGTCATTCATGGGACAACCCCTAAAATTTACTGGGCCTCAAGATTTCCATATACTTTTTAGACATAAAGCTGCTGGTGCTAACGTCACGCGGAATCTAATGGGAGGTGTCCCTAATTTCACTGGGCCAGACAAAATAATTACTGGGCCAGTTGGATGTACACATTTCGTGACGTGGGATAAGCTCTCAGGATAATCCATTCACTAAATGCATCAGTACAAAAATTTAAAGTTATTTGGTTATTGGAAATCTTGAGGCCGAGTAATTTTTAGGGGTTGTCCCATGAATGACCTGATGCAATTTCCCCGGCCCATAAGAAATTACACATGGCCCGTTAAGTCATTGTGCCAACTTCACGCTCGTGGGCCTCTGCTAGTCCTATCTGATCTGCACGTTCTTTCCACTTCGCAACAGCAGTGGCGTCTTTCTGTTTTTCCTGCCATCCTGATTCGGAACGGATCTCTGCACTCATCTGAATCATTCGGAGCTCATAAGGGTAAAAGGAACCCAATCTTTTGCCATAGAAGACTAAATATAAAGGGTGCGGGAAAGGCTTTGAGAATGTCCACCTTAAATGTTGAGTGCAAGGCAAACAGGATATTGAATTGCAGTAATTAATGTAGCAGGTGAAAGGTCTAAGACTATCGATCATGAAAGAACTTACAGATCTTCTTCATTGAGAAAGATCTTCATAATGCAAGCGTGTCTCAGTTGTCATTAGTTCCTCTGGTGCATAACGCTTCAAAACGGCTTCAGTTAAAGCAGATATCTGTGGGTAGTCTCTTGTGTTTGATTCCCGTTAGTTTACGGAACTGTTTTTTTTCTAATAGGAAATTAACAGAAGCTTGTGTTTTAAAGGGCGTTCATGTACAATTCTTGTAAATCAAAACTCACCACTGAAATGATAGAAAATCTTCAGGAAAAATGGTGTGCTTTTTTGTTTTACATAGATCACGATACGTGGATGTAATTCTGAAATTAACGGCGCAATAGCCCTCCGATAAACACCGAGAGCACACGGCATCTAGACTGACTGACTCCTCCCCTTGCCGGTCCCCAAAAAAACTAGCCTAATTGGAGCTTAACCGCTGGCCTTCGTAGCCAAATAGCTCGACCAGAAGCCGGTTGTAGTAATTTCTTTATCTCGACGTGGGCACTGTACTAATATGTTAAAGGTAAAAGGCAAGCGATGTTCCTACGATGGAACATGGAAGCTGAGAGGTCTAAGAAAATGATCGTGCCAGCTAAGCCATTATGTTGCAAGTTTCGTTGGAAATAAACTAACCGTTTCGGAGTCTTCCAAAACCTGAGGCGGGGGGGGGGCAACCACACCCCCTATCACCTTTTCTGTTGCGCCAGTGACCAGATACCCGTTTCAGATGCCGAAATACGACGGAGAATGAAAACATCTCCGTCTATATAGATCAGGGTCTTTACATCAGATTCGGAGTATAAATTATGTGCTATGCTCTCGAGGTACAGATCATGGACTAGTGGAGGTTTACATCGAAGATGAGTCAAGACACCAAAAGAGGGCGATACACTGAACTGAGACAATCATTTATATGCAACAGATATCTTTCAGCATTTGTTATCGAAATTTTTTTAATCATAAGGAATTACGGAACGCTATACGTATATCGATTCAAAAGTTTGAAACCCTTCCATGAGTATCCGTCGAGTAAAAGAAAAACGACAGGAGTCTATGAAGAGACTTAATTTTTTTTACGCACTGCCTTCGAGAACAGTCCGGCTGACATATTTATTGGGTATAGTAACGTAACACATTATCTACAACAATTTTCAACAAAAATTGTTTAACGTGGAGAATAGCGCCTCTCAAAGTAACTCTTAGTGCTAGCAGCGGTGAAAGCCTTCCGTTCTTCTTCCATTCTCTCGCGGTAGAGTTTGGCGTCTTCAAGAGACATCGGCCACTGCAGGTAATCGACAATTCTCAGGAGAATTTCCAGAGGCAGCCGGTTGAATGGTTCGATTTCCTGCAGACGGGCAATATACCAAGACTTCTGCTGCGGGGGGACGTTTGAAGTCGACAGCACACGAACCGCAGGGTCCACCAGGAAGAAAGACAGCATCTTGCAGTGACCTGATTTCGTCTTATCTTCCAGCTGCAATGGATCCACTCGATGCTGACTGATATTGGGAAAGGCAACACACCGTTCACGTCGGATGACAACTGCTCCTAAATACTGGTTTAGAAGATCCCCGTCGACTAGGCCGTAGACCCGACGCACCCCGTTGTAATCATATTCCTGACACAGAGGTTCACGGATCCCCTTTCGGAAATGCATCTTCGACTCGCTGATATTCTCCCATTCGTAGTACCAGATGGCTGTGGCCACAATTTGTTCGTTCTGCATCCCGTGAATGTGCCAAGATTTCCCGGAATAAACTGGGTTGTCGGGGGTGAGAACGATATTCTTCATCTCCACAACAACTTGCAGATTTTTCCGTGAGAGATTTACCGAATCGTATGACGGTCTCTCTAGCGTTTCAAAGACTGGGGCATCCGGCAAAATCAACTCCACCCCTTCGTCTATTTCATAGTCGATTTCTTTCCCATTGCTGTCATATTCGGGTCGCTCAGGGGGTTCAGTGTACCAGTGGTAGGGATCCACAAAAATTCGACGAGGGGTTCCCTCGACTATGTACGACAGCGTCTTTGTTAGGAGAGGAAGTATCCCCTTGAAAACTTCTCCCAGTACCTTGTACATGTTTGCATGCCACGTTGGGTGAAGATTGTTGATGTATGACTTGATTTTTACATCACCTAAATGAAAAAGAAGAAAAATTATAGAAAACTAAACTTCTGTATCAAAAATAAAAAAACTGAAGTTTAAGTTGGGACTATTCACTCGTTAAAAAACAAAAATCTGTCGATCATCTTAGCTGGCGAAATTTTGAACAAGATACAGTAACAAATCGAGATTTACTTCTTACACTCACCAATAGTAAGACCCATGATGTCTGAACCCGAACATCATGATACTTTACCTGTATTGCTGACGCAGAAATCAGTCGGTAACCATTGGTACTTCATAGACACAAAATAAGGGGGGTCTATTTCATATTTGAGATTGTACTTGAGGTATGGGTTGGGTGGGGGTGGGATCACTTGTCCTCCACCAACATGATCCAAGCATGATGTTTCGTTCTCTTCCACTTGCTTCGTTAATCTGAAGACGACACAGAAAAGTGAAGGATCCACCAGATTTAGAACTTGCTTATCGGAGCCTGGCTTCCAATCTTTTTGCGACTCGGGAACGTTCTCCAGGGTTGCAACTTCTTGAATGAGGGAATCCATCAGTTCCTTACGAAAGAGTCCATCAGCCAGCCATACACCTGCCATGAAAGCCGGATGAAACCAGGATGATTAAAAAGAAAAATTATTTAATACCGCCAACAACAGATGGCTCCATGGGTCCATTCTTCAGCGAAGCATAAAAGTCCAACTCCGCAATGACAAATTTGAACTGGGCCTCCGTCAGTCCTATTTCATCTGCATCTGCTTTCCAGTCCTTAACAACAGCTGGATCTTTCCTTTTTTCCTTCCATTCTGACTTGGAGCGGATCTTGGCACTGAGTCTAATCATTCCAAGTTCCATGAGTGTGGAAGGTGATGCCCCTTCTCCATAGAAGTCTGTATGGAAAGGGTGCGGGAAAGGTTCCAAGAACGTCCATCTGAAATGTTAGATATTATAGTAATGCAGCACCAAGAAAAGCCCAAACCAAACTTGAAAACATAATACCAAAACATACTTGTTTTCCTCACTGAGTAACCCCTTGTGATGCAATCGTTCCCTCGATGTCATAAACAGGTGTGGGTAGTTAAACCGCAGCAGTTCTTGAATTTCTGTAGCCATTCTTCCTGTAGTTGTTTGACCAGACTAGTGGACTATTATGCCTGGAGCAGGAACCAGAAATTTATTATTGCAATTTTCGACCTAAAGTGGCCAAAAACCCAGTTGCCCTGCAGTTGTTCTGATTTAGATTTTTTTTTCGTTTTTGTCTGAAGTCCTTCGGATTTGTAAAAATCGTGAGCATTGGTTTCAAAGTTTCACTATAAGAATACAATGGGGAAACTTCGACCGAAGTTGGAGAGTTTTTTTTTAAGTTCTTGTTCTATTTCTAAAGCCCTGAGAATACAACTAGCCGTGTTTACATCTTTAAACCACAAAAAAATATGCAAAAATTTTCAAGCATCACCACTACTCTAAGAGAAAATCTTGCAGACACGACGTCTTGTCGGTTTACAATGGAGAGAGCTAAATGTATCTATCAAATATTACAAGGATGATTGCGCCGTGTTGGCACATTGCGTACGGAGTGTGTGTGACATGCGGAAATGGAGGATTTGCTTTCCGAGAGTTGTTTGTAGTCGAAATCATGTGCTTGTGGGATTTTTATTATGTAACAGTACAGTTGGGAAGCAGTGTTTGTACTTCAGTTTTGTCTACTTTCCGCCGGGGATCCCAAATTCCCCCCATTTTCCCCCATAACGAAACTTAAGTTTCATGCTATTCTTAGTTTGTTATGTTATTCTTAGAAAACAAACCGTGTAAGGGAATGATTGCAAGTATTTCGGCGGTAAAAAAAGCAATCTCTTAATTTCAGATATTTTTCTTAGGCCCTAAGTACGCTTCTCATTTTTCTCCGTTCCCCTAATTCTTACTCGTGTTCCCCATTTTTCCCCTTTTCCTCATTCTTCCTCCGAGAAGTCCATTTCCCCGAAATGGGGGATTTCCCCCATTTGTTGAAACACTGCTGGAAAGTCTTCCAGTATCTATGCAGAAACTACACAGGTCAGTAGAGGTGAACGGCTAACCGAAATGCTTTACAGAACAATAAGAAATCCAAACGAACCCTCCAGGGTTCCAAATAGACCCTTACTATACAAAGAAGAATGATAAGAAAAAACGAAAAGCAAAAGACAAGGCAGTGAGCGAAACACATGTGTGACTGTAAAATGTAGAAATCGCAAAGAAACGTTCAAGTCAAGAGGGCCGCAACTCCCAAAAAGAGTTCAGAAAGAAAAAAAAAAGAAAGAAGAAAAAGATAATGCGTAAAGCAAAACAGAAAGAAAATGTTGGTGTAACCAAATTGTAATGTACAAACGTGAAACTCACACCGGAAACACTGCATGCATATCTGGTGCATCATGTTGTGTGTGTATGTGTGCGCGCGCGTGTGTAAAGACAGAGTGCGTGTAAGAAAGTAAGTGTGCGTGATTAAGTGTGTCTCCGTGTGTGCAAGTCGCTGTGTGATTTATTGCTTTGAGCACTAGTGTATACTTGTCGCTTCGCATAGACACCTTAACAGCGCTCTAAGATTTAGGGTGCCCATACATTTCGCAATACTTTTGCTTTCTCGCCGTTGAGTAGTTAAATTCCAGAGATGCGAACAATGCGACATTTCGCAATTTCACCGCTGGGTAGTTAAATTCCACAGATGCGGACAGTGCGTACTCAGTACGCAAAAAAAAAACTCCACTACGCAGCTCTGACACACCTATATAAAAATTCACTACATGAAAAAAAATTCAGTTCACCTTTGAAGCCAATGAAGTAATTGCAACGCACTTTTGCAGTAAATATATAACCTTAGTTAATTGGTCGTAGAAGAGTTGCTTTTCCAATTCTTTGTCGTAAGCGACATAACACAGATCAAACGACCAAACAGCTTCATAGAAAAAAAACGTCGAAACGTCACCTAAACGACATCAACGGAAAGGAAGCAGCCTCATCTCTAGGCAACGGCTTCTTGTCGCGTAAATTACTGAAACCTTGAGCATATATTTTGACTTTTCTAGTGCAAATACATACTTTATTTTTTACAATCGACGATAATAACAATCAACTGGAAATTAGTTAACAATTATTGTTTGTTTTTTTTATTCATCAATTTTCGAGAAGTGTGTTTCACTGCCATTTATCGATCCGTTGACAGAAAATTAACTTGCATCGTAGTTGATACTAGCGCCGCTACACAGCGCTGTTACCAAAATTGGTTGATTGGTTGGTTAGGGTTTATGGCGTCTGAAGCACCCGATCTTGTGCTTATTTACGCCGGTACACTTTCGTATGGATTCTAGTAAGTTTCCCGGATATTCGGATATCCGGATAATCCAGATATTGGTCGGATATTCGGATACAGAATCTGTATCCGAATAACAAGTTTTTGCATGAAGGGCTTTTTCACAATAACGAATTTTTTTTAAGTTGACAGAATCCCGCTCTTAACCTTGCAATGTCATTTTTCCAAATAAAACAGAAAGCATGTTATCAGCTCACTGAGTTCTTCTGTGGAACCTTAGTTTTGCTCATAAGTTCCTACATTCAGTATTACTTGACCAGTTGTGAAATGCGAGACTAGATGATTTGATCGACAAAATAAGCAGGGAACGCAGAAGTAAGCGTTAATAACAGAAAGAAGTCGCAACATTACATATTAGGAACAGAGGAACGTTCAAGTGGTATCGCCCAGTATATACATACTGCGAACAGGTATACCTTGGTAGAGCGACTGGAAGTTCTGCTAAAAACCTCCTCCACAAGATGGTCCACATCGTATCTTCTTCACCACGCTGCTGACGAATACAACCAACACATTTTCCGAAATTTAACGCAAGCTTCTCTTATTCCTCTTAAAACACGTTGACTCCGCAGGAGCTACCCCTCATTTTCCATAAGGTGAGTCCAGAATTATGAGTATGGCCAGTGGTAAGCCCTGGTGTGCAAATGGTCACAGAACCGAGGTGCATTTTACTTTATCCTTGCCAGGAACCTGCAGAATTTAATATTTCTAGGGAAACTCACCCTCGATGATTTTGGAAGTTAAATGACAGGGTTGAGGAGTCAGTTTGAGCTCCCTTCTACGCTTGACAGCGTGGATGATCAACATATTTTGGGGAAGTTCTGGGGTGAACTGGGAAAGTAAATCTGGGACGTAGATACTATCAGAGGCTAGCCAGTGTTAACGTAATGTTATTCGATATGTTAAAAAAGAAGTCGGATATCCGGATAATCCGGATAGTTGGCGTTTGGATATTCGGATAGTCTGTTTGGTATCCGGGAAACTCACAAATGGATTCCACGTCAGACTTCAGAAGCGGACGGACGTGCCGGGTGCTCCGCGCTGCGATTACCAAATCTACCTAATACAAATAAACCTTAAGTACCCTTTTGGACTGCACTTAATTTGCACTCATTGCTAAAATACACCTCACAATTGATATTTATTATAATTAATTTTAAAAAATCTTTTCTGAGTTGGTGACGGGCAAATGGATTCAGAAGAACCGCCGGAGGGGGGTTTTCCCTGGTTAGGAATTTAAAGATAAAGAGAAATGAAGAGAGACCTGCAGGGAGTTTTGCCGAATTGAGTATGGAAATCGACAGATAATTAGAAAGGGAATTAAATTCAATCGGGACGAAAGAAAACTTTACGAAATGGCCGTTATTATTCCGCTTTAAAGATACAAATACGAATTTCTCGAAAATACCGTTCCAGCGCAGGAAAGAGATCGGAGAAGATCTAAAGAAACAGCTAAAGAAGGATATTAAACAAATAGCAATTCATGCAACTATGGGAGATTTGATCGTCTGGCCTGTGGATGCAGAGCAAAGAAAAAAGCTGTTAAGTATCGGAAAACTCTTATCAAAAGAGGTGGTGGCACGTAAGCCGGCTAGGGAAAACAGTATTCGAGGGGTAATATCTGACGTTGACACGCAGTTGAAAGAATCAGAAATGCTGGAAGAAATCGGAGTTAAGTATGAGGTTACAGGTGTGAGGAGACTGTACAGGTTCGAAAATGGCAAGAAAACACGCAATACCAAAAGTCGTCCTCACGTTCAAGGGTGACAAGAAGCCATCCCACATTGTACTCTTCTACGAGAGAAAACGTGTGTACGATTTCGAAGAAAAACCCATAAGGTGTTTTAAATGTCAAGGCCTTATACTTACGCAAGAAAAAAAAGGATCAGTATGGCTTGAACATACCCGTAGAGATGGTCCACAACAACATCTCCCGAAAATTGTGGACGGAGCACAAAGAGCACAGAGGTGCTGGAAAAAAGCAGCACAACAAAAACCTCGACGGACCCAGCTCAGCGTATGTTGCCGCTGTTCCAGTCGCGTCCAGCATCCAGACTATATCAACCACATCCGTAGGAAGATCTGTTTGGATGGATTCTGCTGCCTTCCTAAGCGGAATAAACAGCCTGAGTCCATCGACCAACGAGGGTCGCTCTTTTACTACCCCTAGATCGCGCACAGTAAGGCAGACGAGCTCTCCGAAGTCAGGAGCAGAAAATCTTACCGTCTCCCGAAGGCCCAATCCAGCAACTCCGCCATTGAGCGAAGCGCGTTCGATGGGTTTCGGATACCGCGGGTTTCTGGAACATCCGACAAAATTCGCAGCAAGAAGGCTCGCAACAATTAAGTTCGCCTCTTCTTCTACTGCAAAGTTATTGCAAGAGAGTCAGTAGTTAATTGCATCCCAGTTATATTTGTGAAAATTGGTTGCAACATATCTGAATAAACAAAAAAGTTTCTTTGCAACATTTTTTGCCGTTGCCATTCTAACTTATTTTCATTATGTCTTAATCACGTAAATATAATATATGAACCAATCATAAGCCAGTAATAGACCATGTGTAGGCCGGTTAGCGTTTGACGTGCTCGCTGCAAACAGTCTACGGGCGAGCATGTTGCAAGCAAGTCTATTAACGCAAGCTAGCCACAGCAATGGAAACATCTTGTGGCATGGGGTGCAAGATACTGGTTAAGGGGTGGCGGGTTAGCCGCTAGCTGAATAAGCTTGCAGTACGCTAGTTTGTCGCTTGCTTCGGGAGAATATGGAAGTACAGCATTATTATGGTATGGACGGGGAAAAGGGAAAAATAAGGGATGAGGGAAAAGGGGGAAACTGAAAGTGGAAACACTGGTCCTATTGTAGGCTAGCTGCCTTTGGACGTCAGTCAAGTTAACAGTGCTGCGGTAGGCGACGGCACCCGGTGATGGTTGCAGCACCCATGGAAGGCGTGTATGCAAGTACAGTCATCCTCAATGAAAAAAAGGGTACAGCATGGGCGAAGTTCACAGTCGTTTTTCGCTACTTATGAAGTTACTATACAATTAATTTTTGTAATCATCGATAAAACCAACTAAATCTAAACTAAATATATACATATGATCGAATAATACTCAAACATCCTCGTATAAACTAGGAAAAAGTGGCGTTTAATCTTCCCGTGCTGTACCGTTTTTTAATGAACATGTCTTGTACCGTCAAGTCCACTCTGCATTGAATTTGAAGCACATTAGTTGTTTCCTTCAACACCATGAATACAGTTTCTCTACCCTTCAGAGTTACTAAAAGTATTTCAAAGTATTCCGATTCTGTTGCTGTTGGTTGGAAAAGGACGCAAAGATGAAATCGAAAACTTTCCTGAAACAATTTGTAACGTCTTGGGAAAAATTAAATTTTGCGATTAACCTATTATGCTTACCTGAGTTTAACCAGGATGCCCTTCTTCATGTAAAATCTAAATTCAGCGACAGCAGGGTTCCAAAAAAAAAACGAGCAGGACTCGTACTTTACTTGGTCTTGGATCGGGGACATGGAGGAGTTTTCAGAATAGGACTGTTACACTGTACGTATACAAATTTTTGAATTCGAGAGCGGACCACAGCCGTGTGGATCGAACACCTCAAACGCAGCTTAGCATTCCATCAAACAATATTATAGTTCAATCTACGATGAGTATATAGTGACACACATGGAATCGAAGTGTCCATATTGTAAAGCAAAATGCGAACTCTTGCAATGTATATGAAAGATATCACGTTGGGAAAAATAGAAGTACAACACTGAGAAATATACGTACGGTTTGAGTGCCGATTGAATACGTAGCTGAACGTCCCTCTGAATCACTAGCTGAAGAGTGCTAAAAGTGAACTATCTGAACAAGGGCTGAATACTGTATGACCAAGTTCTTTAGAAACTCGAGCGTACGAACCCTGTGAAAGTAGGCCAATTTCACAGTGTCATCTAGCTGAACCTGTGGTAATCGTGCACCATTCACAGGGTCATTCTGGCGTTTGACTGGCGCATCTTTCATCTAATAGAAGGTGAAGCGTTGCGGGGACTGTACGAGTACGCAAGTGTCTACATACGTTTTCTAGCAAATACGACACAAGAACACTTAAACGTTTGCATAATTCTGTATTTTTGTCAATAACAATACTGTCACCATTGCCCAATAGGTTTGTTTTACAACCAACAATCAAAAAATGACTAAATAACAGAGAAAAAATGTCTGGAATGTGACTGGTTAATGGAACTGCATAACTTTCAAGCGACCGGCAAATCAGCTTTCAGGATTTCCCACTCACTGATCAGCGATTGGCCCTTGGTTCCAGCAAGTTCCGCCCACTCTTTGGCAGCTTCGTTCAGACCAATCGCGTTCAAGTGTCGCGCGTATTCGTAATAAACGCTCTCCTATCACAATTCACGAATCGTTTCAAACCAACCAATAGTAAAAAAAAAACAAAATACCGTAAAAAGTTTGGCAGCTTCTTCCATTGGTTCGTAGAGACCCTCCATTTGTGCAGCACGTAGCAGTAAGGCAGCAGCTTCGTTCATCTGCATTTGCACCAGGTTTTCCGCAGCTTTAAACCAGGCTCCCACAGACACCAGAACCAGCACTGCATAAAACTTTTGCTTGTTCTGCGATAAATGCTGGGCCCAGCGTTGCCAAATCTCCGCACCTTTTCCAAAAAATGCGAAAAAATAAGTTTAAAAATAACTAAATTACTATGTTAAGTAGATTACCATCGTTTATAGTCGATTCCTCTTTGTTGGTCATTAAAAGTAGTTTAGCGACTCGCGCAGCGTCTTGCCACATATGATTGGACTGCAGGTAGCGACAGGCGTCAGTGATTTGTCCGTTGAGGAGTAGAAGCTCCGCCCCTTGCCACACATGCCCCGATGCTATCAAGTGGGTAGCGACCAGTTTGACTGTGCTGTGCGCGTTGCCGTGGCAACTTGTCTGAAGGGCGGCTGTCAGACAAGCAAGCAAGTGGTTGGAATAGAAATGCTCGTGAGTTGATTCGGTGTTCAGCAGCAGGGCGACGACCTTGTCTGTTTGAACGAAATGTTACAGAAAATTATGATTGGTAGTCTTGAGATAGCATGTACCTTTTTCGCCCAATAGGAGAAGGTCTCTTGCCAACTGCCTACTGTGTTCGTAAGCCTGCGGTTTCGCTTCGCACAGCGCGGCACGTTGCGCGCAGAGCCGGCGATACGCGTGCGGGTCGCAGAGGATGTCGTAGCACGTCTCCAATGCTGGAGCATTTTCCATTTTCCTGGAATAATATTTCAGATAATACGCAGCAACGTTCCACAGTTCCAGTTGCTGGAAATCGCCATTTAATTTTGCTGCTTGCAGACACCTTCCAGCAAAATCGCCTGGAAATTCGGAAAAAAATCCAGAGAATTCCTGATTGGTCGGCAGGTCCAGCTGAATCGCAGCTCTGATCGCTGATTGGTCTGAAGCCGAAAGAAACGCGAAAGACGCTGGCGAATCAGCGTATTCGGCTACTGGCGAACTGCACTTCTGCAGCGCGACGTCAAAGACGCGGACGGTGCCGTCTGAACACAGGAAAAGCGGACAGTCTGAAGCGGACCAATCGACGTCGACGACGCTGGTGACGTCGCGTAAGGGTGAGTTACGCCATTGGCCGAGTCGTTCCGATTCTCTGGCGTCCCATACGTCGACGCCGTCCATGTGAAGGACCAATAGCTTGAGGTTATGCTTCCCAGGGGCGAAACGGAGCTTCCTGATTGGACTACGAGCAGAGGGGAGAAGCCTGTAGGTCCTGTTGCGCCAATCCCAGAGGGCGACGCCGCCTTCGGCGTCGCCCAGCGCCATGAAGTCGTTTTTCCACGTCAGAGCGATGATTCCGTTCAAACTCTAAAAGTAAAAAAAATATAATTGTCAGCGTTCCCACTTTCAATTTCCCCTTTTCCCTTTTTCCCATCCGTGCTAGAACACAGGCCGTACTTCTAGATTTTCCCGTTTCCCTCTTTCCTTTATTTTTCCCTTTTTCCTTCCGTGCCAGAATACGAGCTGTACTTCTAGATTTTCCCTATTCTTCCTTCCATGATTTTCCCCGTTTCAGACTCCATTTATCTCTTTTTTGATGAATTTCCCTGCAAAATGGAACCACTAACAGTTTTCTTCTTATTATTATTATTTATATTAGATAATTTAAATTAATTAATTAATATAATTAAAATTTATCGATTAAGTTTTCCTTACGGGATTCGCCAGTCTCTCGCAGTCTTTGACGACACTCCCTTCAACAGTCAAGTGGTAGAGGTTGCTGTCGGGATCCGAAAAGACGAAAAATTCCTTTGTGGTAATGGCTGGCAGTGCAGACGTGCCTAAAAATAAAATAAAACATTAAATTTGGAAAAATTAGTCCGCAAAATTGTAATACTATTAAAACAAATTTAATTAAACATAAGCTAATAATTTAATTAATTAATATGGTTTATATTAATTACAATTTAGCGTTGAAATCAACGTAAATAAAAATTCATACCAATTTTCAAATTACTGTTATGTTAAATCTCAGTGTTACAGAAATATATCGGTAAACCGGTACAATATTCTAAATCCGGATAATAATACAAACATTTCTCTATTTTTTTAATCTCATTTGTCGGGTATGTGAGGCATCTGCCCATGACTCCATGGGGAGGGATAACAGGTTCATCTGCTAAGGGTCGCTGGTCTGGGGAGAGGCCTCACACGGAGTAGTCGGGTGGGATCGGAATCATTGACCCAGAGGTGAAGGTCTTAACAATTGCTCCACCAGCGCCCTAAACATTTCTCTATTCTAACTAATAAAATATATATATATTTAAATAATAAAGACTAATAACCCAGTATCTTTTCATAATAATAATATTAACAATAACCATATAGATATTATATTGTAAATTTCTATAAAAGTTAAGTTATGTCTATTATAACGTACTGGCATCCGAATCTTCCGCTACGATAGATTTCCTATGGACCCTGGGTATATGCAAAGGTGACCACTCCAGCGCAGTGATAGCGGGAAACTTTTTTGGGAGAGTGCGCAATAGCGTCAGGCGTCGCAGGTCCCACAGTTCCAGGGGCGCGTCCTTGAAGGTGATGATGAAATACTGCTTGAGCGTCGAGACGCGTACTACATCTATCGGCGCCTCGTCTCCTCGCTCGGGGCGGACGACCGTCACTTTGCCCGTGCGGACGTTGGTCAGCAGCACCTCGTTGCGGTGCGCGTTGCTCGACGTCAGCGTCTGGGCGTGGCTCAACACACTGTGGAGACCGGTCCATTCAATACCTTTGACTGTGTAGTTGTGGACCGCGATCTCCTTCTCGAGGATGCCTGTCGCAGCATTAAAGAACTGAATCATCCCATTGGTGCAGCCGACAGCCAATAGCGGGGTGTGGTTCTTCCAGTTCTTCAACGTGATTGGCGGACACATCCTCACGGTTGTGGGGGCGGGGCTGAGCTGCGAGAGCAGTCCAATCAGCGTCATCCTCTCCACCTCCAGACGGGAAAGTTCCTTCTGATTGGCAAATTCGTAAAAGAAGACCCGCCCATCGGACAAGAGGACAGCCAATCGCGACTCGTAAACAGGATCGAGGGAGGCGGCCAGGATTTTATTATTTTTATGGCAGCGAATACTTTCCGTTTGGCACTTTTGCTCGTAAACGATTTCGCTTTCCGCTTCGGACGAGCTGCTACGCAGAGTCAGGGACCCCGACTCGTGAACGCAGACCATCGAATCCGTCTGACGACACAGCAGAACCTGGTGAAATGGTGTATACCCTCGGTCTGATGTTGGTATCACTGCTACCGAGTGATGAATGCGTAAATCGACTAATAAGACTTCTCGAGGGTAAACGAGCACCAGGATGTCCCGCAGACTGCGGTGAAAACTCAGCTGGACACACTCGTTCTGGTTTGAGACGGACTAAAACCAAGAATTTCATAAAAAATTTAGGTATTTTCAAAGCTTCAATACCTTACAAAAAAATAATTAAAAATGAATTTAAAAATATTAAAAATTAAAATAAAATTTAGAAAACAATTTGCAATACAGCGATACGATATACTGGCTTCAACGATATTTTCCAAGCTTTTACCGAGTCTTCGGTTGAACGGGGAGCTGATTCTCCAACAATAATATCTCTTACGAGACGTTTCAGACGATCTCTGGATTTATCTGACCCAAACGGAGAAACGGTTGGGGTCAGCGGAGTCGAGGCTTTTGGCAGAGTGACGTAAAACTTTTTCCCGTTGCTCGAGGGAGTCTTTGTTACATTGAAGTCGTCCACCAGCAAAATGCAGCTTTGCGAAACGACTAAAATAATATGAAAAGTCAGATGCTATGCACTAGGCTGAATAATATCTAACTAAGCAATTAAAATTAAGTAATTTATGCATTATTATACCACATAGTTATTAATTGGTATTACAAGCAAGTTTCGAAGGGTTGAACGGGTCATTGTCCATCATAAGAAGTTGCTCAGTATAAGATTTTTTCCAGATCTTCATGCCGTTGGTAGTGTCCCACAGTATTAGCGAGTATGGGGGGTGAACGGCGGCCAGAAACTTTTCCCCGTTGTCAAACGCAGACACCCAGAACATGTCTTTTTCAAAAATTTTAACGTTTTAATTTAAAAATTATATATTATAGCTAAATACCGCTGATCGGCTTGTTCCCGTCTTGCAGAAGATGAACAGCATTTCCCGTTCTGACGTCCCAAATGAAAATTTGTCCATTGGCGTCGCCAGAAGCTAACAAAAGCTGTGACAACGAAGATGCAGGGCTCCATTTAACCTGAAATTCAAGGAAGTTAATTTAATATAAATTTTAATTATATCGAAGGTTTAATTACTTTGGTTACGGCAGCTCTGTGTCGGTCGAACGTCTGAATAGTCTGAACGTACGTAGTATCTACGACTACGACAGTAAAGTTGCAGCCACAAGCGACTAAACCCCAGGGTCCCCTTTAAAAAATAATACAATAAATCATAGATATTAATATACATTAAATCCTGAAAATAATAATGAAAAAATAATATTACAAATTTATGAAAAAGTTTTATTTTTATTATGGGAATTTAGTTTACCAGTCAAGGGCATATTTGTTTTTCGCATTGCACATTCCCGTGATGGTTCGCGGGACGACTCGCTGATACTTGATTTCTTGGGCATTTTCTTCTGATTTTGTTGATGCTGGTTTCTCTTCTTCCATTGTTAGTACTAAATCTACTTAATTCAAAATAAAATTAGGCTATTAAAATTGATTAAAGACTTTTTGGGGTTAGTTTTATTTACCTGGGATCCAGGATTTTTAAGGTTGAATTATTGATAATTAATACAAATTAGTGCTTACTTTTATTAAAACTGAATTCTTATAATATTTTTCAACTTTTTTTATTGAGATTTTTCCAATTTTGCTGAATTAGTAAATTAATGCTCTTTCTTATCAAACGTCAAAAATTTTGCTTATAACATTTTGGCAACAAAATAAACCAGGGTGTTACTGAACAGCATTTTCAGTTTTCCCTTTTTTCCCCTTTATGAGAAAATCAGTTTCCCCTTTTCCCCCCTCCTTGCTAAATACGAAGCTTTATTTCTAGTTTCACTTTTCCCTCTTCCCTTGTTTCCCCCTTTTCCCCTCCGTGCTAGAGCATGAAACTAAATTTCTCTTTTCCCTTATTTTCCCCTCTTTCGGGGAATATCCCTTCAAATTGTTATTTCCACAAACACAAATACAATTCAAATGCGAAAAATGTTTTATTTATCCATTTCAAATATTTTAATTATTTCCAATTTTCTATAGAAACTTCGTCCATCACTTTCTTGGCCAGAACTTCCATCTCCTCGCTATGAAACTTTTCCGGTCCAATTTTTCTCCAACTGATCGCAGCAGTTGACGGTGCGGGCACCGCTGGAACGAACGCCATGTTAGCGGGACTGTACTCCTCGTACAGGATAAACGGAGTCCTGAAAACCATTATTTTTAAGTTTTAAGTGTAAATTATAATAATGAATAATATTAATATACTTTTTAATGAAGTCTAACGTAAGACTGCCTTCTCCGGTAGACGGGCACTTGATTAGAATGAACGAGGCGAGCTTCTTCACGAGCGGATGGTAGTGTCGCTAGAAAAAAAATAATGAAATAAAATATAATTTAATTAATTAAAACAATTTTTTATTTACAGTCAGACTGTGGAGTTCCCATAAGGCGCTGCTGCCAGCATTGCAGTGTTCAGGCTCGTCCAGTTCGGGCAAAAAGACGCCGTTTCCCGCCGAAGAGTCGAGGTCAAGCAGAATGTCAGCCTGACGGTGGGTCTGTTGAATGTATAGAAATAGATACACACGTTATCACAAATTAATAACGTAAGAAATAGTTAGTAATTAGTTAACAAATAAAGTGTAAGTCAGTGTTTCCACTTTCATTTCCCCTCTTTCCCTTACTTCCCCTCCGTACTAGAATACAGGCGGCTCTTTCAGAAATTCCCTTTTCCCTTTTCTCTTATTTTTCCCTTTCCAGACCCCATTTCCCTCTTTTTTCAGGGAACTTCCTTCAAAACGGAAACACTGGTGTGAGTAGTATAGAAATGTAATAACCTACAATTAACATATACACAATGAAACTAATGATTAAATAATCAATAAATAAGAAATCAATGATTTGCAAATTTCATAGCTTATAAACACCATACACATATATATGTCTATCTAATACATAGTAAATAAAAAATGATTTAATAAATAATTTCATAGCGAACCATCATGATGCTGCGGACCATTCCGAGTATAGCTCCACTACCGTTATGCTGCAGCTGCAAGGCCAGGGTGCAGAGCCGCTTGACGAAGGCTAATACCCGCTGTAGCGACACCTTCTTCCTCCGCTTGATCAACATACTATCGAGACAGTCCAACGCGATAGGCACGTCTCCATTAGAAGGACCTGGCATTTTTATAGTTAGTAATATCCACTAATACGAAATAAATAACATACAGTCGTGAGCAAAAAACCCTCCCCCCCCCCCCCGTGTTTCCACTTTTAGTCGTCCCTTTTCCATCCAAGAGGGACCTAATTTCCCGTTTTTCCATTTGCTTCTATAAGAATTTCCCCTTTTCCCCCTCCCCGCTTAATTATATAGCTATGCTTCTAAATTTCCCTCTTCCCCTATTTTTCCCTTTTCGAGTCCTAAGTTTCCCTCTTTCAGGGAATTTTGCTGCAAAGTCGAGGCATTGCTCCATCTACCTAAAATGGAAATAGGCACTTTCCCCTGAACTTGTCCACTACTGTACCTATTAATCGAGGTCAAAACGACGTCAAGGAAGCTAAAACAACCTTAGGTCCCTTGAATTTTCACCAGCGTTTCCACTTTAAATTTCCCCCCTTTTTCCCCTCTTCCCTTATTTTTCCCTTCCTTGGCAGAATACAGGCTGTACTTCTAGATTTCCCTGGTCTCTCTTCTCCTAGTTTTCCCTTTTCAGAGCCCTTTTTCCCCTTTTTCAGGGAATTTCCCTGCAAATTGGAAACACTGATTTTCACCCCTGTTAACCATTTGACGGCTATAGTAATAGACAACTTCAGGCAAAAGCAACCTTTTCCTAATCTAGATGGGGAAGATTTTTTGGCTCACGACTGTAAAATTCATATTCGATTATACCTGCGGACAGCGAAAAGAGAACGGCATAGAGATGGGAGTAGAATTTGAGCGGGTCGATATTCAATGCCTCGCCTTGACCCGACAGTATCGTCAGGACGACCTGAATCGCGTGTAAACACTGACGATAATCGACGGCCCCGTCCTCGATCAGTCCGTTCAGGACTTCGATCAGGTCGGTGAAAAACTCAACATTAATCGTGTGGGCAAACCTGTTCAAGATGTTTCGTTAAAATCAAATCTTTCAAATATCGGGTTAAAAATTTTTACTTAGCAAGTCCTTCAAGGACGACGCCCAGCAATTCAGATTTTGGCGCGCTTTTCAGAATGCGGAAAAAGATGGCGAACACCATTTTCACGATTTCAGTCTGAACTTTCAGTTTGCTGCCCTTCTTTTGTTCGGCTTTAGCCTCAACGATTTCCCTCTGCAGCCTTTCAATTTTCTTCTTGCGTCTTCTTTCCGCTTTCGACAGAATCAGCAACTTTTCTTTGCGAGTCAGCGTTTTAAAGCGATTGATCTCGTCCTCCTTCTCTTTGTCTAAATTAACATCTTTGATTCGCAGGGCCAGCAGAATGTTGAGACAGTCCGGCGAGACCTGACGATAGCGGTGGTTCTTGATGAGGTGATTTACCTGACGAACGGCAGCCAATGATACTTCGCCCTTCTTATCGCTGCGGAAAACACTGCGAAAGGCTGCGCAGACAGGCTGGCGAATCTCGGGATCCCTGTGCGCGGTGAAAGGCACTAAAGCGTTAACGATATTCGTTGAGAAATTAAAGTAAGGAAGAGCTACAAACAAATCGGCCATAGCTCTCAACCCTACGATAGCGACTCGTTTAGTTGTCTCGGAAACGGGGGCTTTTTTCTTTTTGCTCCCTTCTTTAACCGGCTCGAACATCTTTTCTAGCTTGACAAGAAACAAACGATAATATTTCAGTAGTCTGTCCTCGAAACCGTAGGCCCTTTGGGTGTCCTTTTTCAGTTTCTGACCCTCCTGGTTCGTGTGCTTGATCTCGAAACTGGGGGCAAGGTCCTTGACGAGCTCTACGACAGACGCACAGACCAGTTTTTTGGACGTAATGTGAAGGTCAGGTTCCGATTCGTCCAAAATCTTCAATAAACCCTCAAAACCTCCGATTTTTTCTTCAGGATTTTCCATTATGCCACTAGCGATTGATCCGATATCTGTTTTCAGTTTCTCGAGCCTTTCCTGACGTCTGGCGTACATTTCCGCCACGCTTTTCGGAGGCTCTGTTTCAGAGGCAGTTTCTGTTTCTTCAGCGGCTTCTTCTTCCTCGATTTCTTCATCTTCTTCTTCAACTTCTACACTCCGTTCGATAATCCCTTGCTTAGTCTTGATGGGTAGAAGGGTTTTTTTCGGCTTTTCGTCAGGTTTGGATTTCTTTAGGTTGTCTTCGTAAGCAGATTCGAGATCGTCCGATTGCTCGAGAGGCTTTTTCCTCTTGCGGGAAGTGACGTCTCCGTTCGCCAGTCCCTGGAAGAGACTGAAATCTTTCTGCTGGGCAACATTTCGCAGGACGTTCAAGTTATCGTCGTCTTCCAACATGTCGGCCACATCCTCGATATCGAAATCATCTTCAATTTCTTCGTTTTTCTTCTGTTTGGGCTTTATTTCTTCTTCCGGTTGTTGTTTCTTTCCTTTTTTGGGTTTTTGCTGGGGAGGTGCTTTATTTTTGCCTTTGACAGTTTTGGTCAGAGACTGTGGAGTTGGCTTCAAGTGTTTAACTTTTTTACCAACGACTGGTGCCGCTTTTCTGTTCTTTTTCTGTTTTAAGTGATTGCTGCGCTTGATTTTGCTGATACTTACTCCGCTTTTCTTTCCTCCTCCCTTTTTAGCCATTTTGTACGTCAATTTTAACTTCGAGTAGCCACAAGTTTAAATTTTGTACATAACACACGTGGTTCGTCCGTCGTCTGCTAAGATATTAGGAAAACGCCATCTAGTGGTGAAATTCTGAACTATATTCGAGTTAGTAAAATATCAAGAACTACATTTGAATTTTCATTCAACACTCATTAACACTGTGTAATTAATTTTACATAAATCTTATCATAAAAAGTAATATTTAAATATTATTTGTTTCTGCGTGTTAGCGTTACTTCTTCTTGTGCTGTGTCTTCAACTGAATTTTAGTGGAGTTACGGGGCAGTAGATAAATTATACGATTCAAGATCACAACTTTGCTACAGTCAACTTTCCATACTGTTCTTTTGACTGCTTATGAATGCTGTAAAATTAGAAGTGGAATAATGTTTTTAGGTATGCCATTTAAGGATGTTCAGGACATATTCCGGACATGTTAAGGCTATACTCAGGACGTATTTGGGATATTTCTGGAACATGTTCAGGGTATGGTCGGGATGTGTTCAGGGCACGCTCAGGATGTGTTCAGGACATTGTTCAGGACAAACTTAGGATGTTGTCAGAACGTCTTTAGAGTATCTTCAGGCCATGTTCAGAACATGTTCAGGATAAGTCCAGGATAGATTTAGGATATGCTGAAGGCCATATTTAGGATATATTCAGGACTCAGTTAAGGACACGCTTAGGATGTTTTCAGAACATATTCAGCATCAGGATGTATGTTCAGGATAAGCTGCGGAAAGGTTCAGGACGTTGTTCAGGACAAACTCAGGACATTTTCAGGAGCTCATTCAGTTTTTTTTGACTTCCTGAATTTGTTTCACGATTTTTAGTGCTCTGTGTGATATTTAAAAAAATCTTTGTGTCCTCTGCTGTGCCCGTAAGAAAAAATACCCACAGTTCATACCGGAAAAAAGCACCGGAAAGATCCCCGGTAAAAATTTTCCCGGAAAAAACACCGGAGAAACACCGGAAAGATACCGGAAAGATTCCGGAGAATGAACGGAAAAGTACTGGTAAAGTTACCGGGGAAAAAAACACCTGAATAACACTGGTAAGATGCCGGAAAGATTCCGAAGAATGAACGAAAAAGTACTTGTAAAGTTACCGGGAAAAAAAACACCGGAATAACACAGGAAATATTCTGAGGATCTCCTGAAAAAAATCCCGGTATCTAAAAACACCGAAAAAATCAGACGTAACCCCCAAGATGACACCGGAAAATTCCGGGGAAAACCGGAATACAGTTCCCCGGAAGTATACTGGAAATTTCCCGGAAATATCCCGGAAATTCTGTAATTCAGTTGTGTTCGTATAAATAGTAGTAGTAGCAGTAGTAGCAGTAGCAGTAGCAGTAGTAGCAGTAGTAGTAGTAGTAGTAGTAGTAGTAGCAGTAGCATTAGGAGTAGTAGTAGTAGCAGTAGTAGTAGTAGTAGTAGCAGTAAATTAGCAGGAAATTCTGTAATTCAGCTTCACGTGTTCGCCCTCCTGAAAATTATCACTTAAGGGTCCTGCTGACCTTCAAGTTGTCTTTCGAATATTGGAATGATTGAACTTTCATACGTCAATTGTTTTCTTGCCAATCGAACACACCCCGTGTGAAAAAGTGGTACCCCATACTTTACACCGAAGAACGGAAAACTAGTAATTTTCTTGGTGTATATTAAATATAAGTAATTTATTTATTTGAAATTAAGAATTTACTACATATTCATAATTACTTGTTAAGTTAACATTATAAGAATATTCTGCGATAATATTATTATATAATATATATTATGATAAATATATTAAATTTTACTTATTTTATATTACATACCCTATATATATTGAAAAGTGTAAATTTTTATTTAAGTTTAAGAGTTTATCTTAATGAAGAAATTTAATATGCATAAATACTAGCACAGTAGTACTCGGCAACGTAGTTATTACAGTAGTAGTTCGTAGTAGTAGTATAGTAGTAGTTAGTAGTAGCACAGTAGTAGTTGGTAGTAGTAGTATAGTAGTAGTTAGTAGTAGCACAGTAGTAGTTAGTAGTAGTAGTATAGTAGTAGCACAGTAGTAGTTCGTAGTAGTAGTATAGTAGTAGTTAGTAGTAGCACAGTAGTAGTTAGTAGTAGTATAGTAGTAGTTAGCAGTAGCACTGTAGTAGTTAGCACAGTAGCACAGTAGTAGTAGCACAGGAGTAGTTAGTAGTAGCACAGTAGTAGTTAGTAGTAGTAGCACAGTAGTAGTTAGTAGTAGCACAGTAGTTAAAATATGAGTACTTGGTTCGGCATTTTGGTCTCTGAAAGCTTAATGCTGGGAACGGATGCATCCAAGAAAGTAAGTATCACATTAGTAAGTTAACCAAAGTTTATTATAAATGTTGTCAGTAATAAACGATTGTCACTAAACTGAATTCTTACTCCGACAGGGTGGATGAAGAATACGTGAAAGGTGGAAACTGTCTCCACGTAGAAGATTTAACAATGCTCCACCAGAAGTATCCCTTAGCGGGACAGCAAACACGATTTTTTAAAATTTATTAGTTAAATTATTATATTCAATATTAATCAATATTTAATACATTATTATTATATTATTTATTATATTATATTTATTTTATTAGTTAAATTTCAAACTTATCATTAAAAAGACGCGAAACTACCCGACTGAAAATCCTCATAGAGCATGTAGAATTTGGAACAGAGACTCGGTGAGATCTCAGTGAGAAATTCTACTAAGTTGTGAGATCTCACTGAGTCTCTGTTCCAAATTCTACATACTCTATGAGAATTTTCAGTCGGGTATACGTCAACAAGAATATATAACACCTATTTTCACCTGCAATATACCCCGGTTTTTTACACTTAAAATATCCGGGAAAAAGCCCGGAGAAATCCTGGAAATGTTGGGGAATATCGGCGGAATATCTTCATTTTTCCGGGGAAAAAAAACCCGGAAAAACACGGGGGAATCGTTCCAAAAGTCACGGTAAAAAAACACCGGCATAACAGCGGCAAAACCCCCTGAAACTGGCACTTGACCGGCAAATTAGCCCCAGTTGACACGGATAAAACACCGAAATTTTCCCGGAATCTTAAAGGTGATTGAGGATGCTGAACAATTTCAGACGTTGTTCAGCATCCTCAGTCCTACCTAAACTATTCCCCGAAAACTATGCAGCATGCTGATACGTACTGAAAAGCGGCCAATTCAGAACCTTCAGCATGCTGAAACGGCATGGTTTCAGAACTTGTCCAGACGTTGTTCAGTATACTGGAAATTTCTAAATTTTTCGTTGGGTTCCTTGGGTCTCTTGGAGCGTTCAGACTCGGAGAACAATACGTTTTTGGTCAAAGGACGGGTAAGAAAGCATGAAGACATTGATCCAAACAGAATAACTCAACAAGCAGTGCTTCTACTTTAAGTTTTCAGTATTCCCTTAAAGAGGTCACGGTTTTCCCTTTTTCCCCCTTCCCTTGTAGTATCGTAGTACCAAGTATCGTTTTCCTTTCCATGTAGGATTTTAAGCTATACTTCTATGTTATTTTTCCTTTTTAAGACCTAGTTTTCCCTTTTTAAGGGAATTTCCCTGCAAAGTGGAAGTACTGTAAACAAGTTTCTTTGAAAAGGTGGAGCATTCCCAGTCCTTGAACAAGGCAGCACTTAAAACCGTGGCTTAATTAATAATTAATTCAATAATTATAATAAAATAATCTTGTATTATATATCATATTTAATAATTTAGCAATAACAATTATATTACTTGAATCGAATTCCTTACGTCTGTCGTCTTTTGGCCTCGGAAAAGAAACGTGTTCTCATATGTTGCAGCCCATGAGTTTGCACTTATCAAAACAACCGAGAAAAATACAGCATGCACATCACTGCCGTGCAGCTGGCTCAATCCACTGAAAAGACCAGTAAGAACCAGTGCCGGACTTCCCTATGGGCCAGTATGACGACGAGCCACAGGCCCGGACATGGAATAGGCCCGCTAAGCTGCTAGACTTGACATGTTGATGAATTATTTAAAGTATCTGGTAAGACCCACTTCAGCTTTAAGCCATAAACCCAGAAAGGCTCAGATCCGGCCCTGGTAAGAACTTATAAAATTAATACGTGTTAAAAATTGACGTGACCAAATTTTTTCCTTAGATTGTTTTGGAACGAATTGCGCAAATGAGAGTTTATACCAAAGAGACTCAGCAAGTTCGAGCAAGGCTAGAGAAAGCTTATCCACTATTCGGTGGACGCAGCCAAACGGAGAGCCTGAAATTTATGACGCTCTGGGAGCCATAGCATCAACAAGGCCTGGGATCCTTGCTTTAGTTCCAGTGTTTCCACTTTTGCAGGGAAGTTCCCTGAAAAAGGGGGGAAATGGAGTCTAAAAAGGGAAGACGAAGAGAAGAGAGTAAAGAGGAAATATGGACCCTGTACATTCTTGCACGGAGGGGCAACAAGGGGAAAGATAAGGGAAGAGGGGAAAAACGGAAGATTGAAAAGTGGCAACACTGTTTAATTCCTGGGTACGCATCGCGATATGTCCCAAAAGCTATCTCGATACCGCTTCCCGTATCGCTTGGACGTCTCTTCAAGCCCGAACGACTGGTGCTGTCCCTACCAGAGCTCCAGCAAATATGCAACGACTTCTTTGCTTCATTTTATACGGACGAAGAATCCGTAAAAAAATTTAGAAATGGAAAGAAGGAAGCAGAGTTCGCCAAGACTGTGGTATGAGAAGCGGGCTGGAAGAATCACTGGTTCCACGTTGAGCGATGTGATTATAACATCGCTTGCTACTCCGTCCATATCTCTGCTGAAGAAGATATGCTATCCTGAGGGATCGAGATTCTCGATAAGTTCTAATCGGTTTACAAAACGAGGGAAGTGTTGCGTTTAACCAGACGGGAAATTGCCAAATTGATTACAAGGAATTCTGTCGGTTTGTGGTTGCTCTTAAGGAAAACTTGTGTATTTCCAATTTGATATTGATTTTACAATATTGTACTGAACAGTTCTCGCTATCACAGGATGAGGTATTCAAATCTCATTTTTTTTATCCAGATATGAAATTTGTTAAGAGTGCTGGAGGTTCTTGTGGTCGAAGATAAGCGGTTTCAGCCTGTGCGAGGCAAGTTCAATACGCCCAGGATATAATCGCGCATCTGCAAGTCTTTGATACAGTACCAATCCTTGGACCTCCTTTTGTAAGTACTCTCTAGAATCTTCTTTAACAGAAGTTGTTCGATAACTTGCAAAACAATCTAATTTTACTGTTGTAATGTTGTTCATGTTTTACTGTCACAAATACACTGTTGCAGGCAACAGCTGGATACCTGTTTGAACAGCTCCACTTGGCATCGACAACTGAAAATGTCCCTGTGGTTCAGAGTCTTGTGGATGACTGCTGTCTGTTTTTTCATCTCAAGTATTTCGGGACTGTTCATTTAATTTTTATCCACTAATTCAGTTTCTCTTGATTAGCAAATTACAGCTCTGCACAGCGCCTCGTGAAAAGTTTTCCAGGTAAGAATTCTGTGGAAGCAGAGTCTAAGAGAATGTTACTTGACAGTTAGAAAATTGGCTGTCTTCTATTACATTCTTGCACTTTACTTCATTTATTGGTTATACCTGTACTTTACTAAATTATTCGTGTACAAAGATCTTCTTAATGATATTTTACATGTAATCTAGTTCCAGAATGAATTCAGTAATTGTAAATGTGTACTTGGTTTACCTTAGGAGGCGGCGAGTGTTGGGATTACGGTTGGCGGATAATATGTCAAGGACTTTCTGTGATTCCTAATATTTCTGACCTACGTCCTACAAACCTGTAAGTACATCCAATCATTACATAATGCCGAGTGTATATAAACATTTATAAAGCCTGTTTCAATGACTCTTGGGACGGAATCCTTAAAAATTCCAAGTCGTGAACAGATGCTATTCTGCATTACTCGTGATGAAAGAACTAAAAACATTACGTTGTGTGAAATTAATGTAATGTTTTTCATTACCCGATTTTACCTATCAGTTCCAGTAGATATGACATGAATGCCTTTAGAGTTGATTCATAAATGAATTACCACTAGCCATGTATTGATGCAAACATATATTCAGTTTAATTTTACTCTCGAAAAGGGTATTACGTGGCAACAATATCACATCCATCCATGAGGACGACTTCCTGGACTTATTTTATATTTTATATTTTTTGTTTTTTTTATTTTTTTTTATTTTGGGACTTATTTTCATTCTTTTTAAGTTAGGTATTCGCAGAGTATGATAAATTAATTTAATGTCTTTAGTGATGATTGATTCGTAACCTAAACCACTTGGCAATGTATCAATGTTCACCTATATTCATTTGAATTTTACTCTCGAAAAGGGTCTTAAATGGCAACAATATCACATCCATCCATGAAGACGACTTCTTGGGACTTGAATCTCTTCAAGCATTGTAAGTTTTTTTTTCTGAGATAATGTAAAATCATAAAAGAGTCTGTCGTGATAAGCAGCGATTCCTTTGTGTTTCAGGTCGTTGAATAACAACAGGATCAGTTCCATTGAGAGAGGAAGCTTCAAACATCTCACGTCACTGCAAACATTGTAATTTCTGAATTTTTCGCACTCGTTTCACGTTATCTAAATAAGGAAGCAACCTTTTTAAGTTCCTGCTAATATTCTTTATTATTTTATTTATTATATATTTATATTATATTAATAATATAAATGACATAATAATATAATTTAATATAATTATAATATGCAATATTAATATATACAAAAATAATTATATAAAATAATAAATAATTTAAAAAATAATAATTAATTATATAATATTACATTAATCAAATATATTATATTAATTGAATATATTTCTTTAATTATATAATGTATAATTAAATAAAATTATATATATTAATATTAATAATTATATAACAATATATATAACATAATTTAATAATATTACTTAACTACTACTAAACTACTTAGCATAATATTATAAAAATAATATATTATAATATATAATAATAATAGTATACATGTTCACCTGTATTCATTTGAATTTTACTCTCGAAAAGGAATTTATATAACAATAATATCACATCCATCCATGAAGACGACATCTTGGGACTTAAATCTCTTCTTGAATTGTAAGTTTTCTTTTCTGAGATAATGTCAAATGATAAAAGAGTCTGTGGTGATAAGCAGCGATTCCTTTGTGTTTCAGGACTTTGCGGAACAACAGGATCAGTTCCATTGAGAGAGGAAGCTTCAAACATCTCACGTCACTGCGACAATTGTAATGTCTGAATTTTTCACACTCCTTTCACTTTATCTAAATAAGGAAGCAACCTTTTTAAGTTTCTGCTAATATTCATTATTATTTATTATTATTCATTATATTCGGATCTTAATATTGATACGGACAAAAGTCCAGTTGCTGAAGATAAAAACTTGACTTGTTTCGATGCTTCAGATGTTCCTATCACGTGAAACAACAAATCTGAAATGACTCGACCAATGTGATATTTCATAGAGTAAACATTAGAAGCTGAATACCATAGTTATTTCATAACTTGTTTCCGAGGCAATAACAGTTTACGAATTGTTTTTCTGCTAAACTGAAAGGAAAATCCGTAAATAGCATCAGGTCTCTTCTGTCTAACGCACAACCTGACGCTCCTTTATTCCAGGCATTTGGTTCCTTCACTGTCATGAATAGATTTTCCAGTAACAGTCCATCAAAGCTTTTTGCACAAGTTTCCTGAAGCTTTCCACAATGAGGTCTTAAAAACAGAACTGAAGATGAACGTGGACTTAAAATTTTTCCTGCGTTCCTTGGCATTTAACATAAACTGAACTTTGTCAATATTCTTTATGGAGTTACGAGCAAAGCTTCACATCACCCTTTTTTGGTTCTTGTATCAGTTTGTTCATATGTTGAGTTCGTGTAAGCTTGCCAAAATTACTATAGTTCACGCGAACCGCGTAAATCTTGGCAATTATTAATCAAATGTTCCCTTAATCATTTCGATCCAGATATTTGTGGGAGAATAGAATTGCGTCATTGGAAACCGGAATCTTTACTGGTCTCACTTCCTCGAACTATCTGTGAGCAATGAAAAAGACCAAACTTATTTTGGTATTTTATCTATATTTTTGATATTTTTATCTTCTAGAATCTTGGAGAATAATGCGGTTACCCACATAGTGACGGAAACATTCATCGGATTAGAAAACCGAATTCATTTGTAAGCCTTACAAACACAGTATTATTAATGTAGTTATTTTCGATTCAATTAAGTGAACTAAAACATCAACGTTAATTATGTAATCGATATTTATAATAAAGATTATTATTATTGTTAGTACTATTATTTTTACGACGATGTAACAGTATAAGGTTGATGATTTGTGGCATCTTTTAATTCGCCAGGCTCTTGAGCCCAACAAGATTGAACGTATCGATCCAGGGGACTTCCGGTTTTCATCAAAACTTCCAGTGATGTAAGTCCTCATCTAACTTTCATGAATCTCAAGAAATCATTCTGTAATTTGTAGAACTTCCGACGACTGGAGGGTGTGCTGCATTGCACAAAAACAAAACTTGAACTGTTCGACCACGGTTTTACACCAGGATCTCTTTTCGACGTGCGAAGATCTAATGCACAACACTGTGCTCCGTCACACAGTTTGGACTCTAGGCGTATTTGCCGCGGCTTTCAACGTGGGCGTTCTCCTCTGGAGAACTGCGTCTCGCACAAAACCTGGAGGAAGCCACTCTCTACAAGAAAGTCGTCAAGTCCAGAAGATCCTATCGTCCAGTCTGGCTCTGGGTATTTCACTTTTGTTTCGCTCCTAATCAGAAACAGGCTAGTGATTACGCGCTACTTGAACTTCAGGAGATTTCTTCATGGGAGTGTTTCTGCTGATCAACGCATCTGCCGATTGGCACTTTCGCGGACGCTACTTCCTACAGGACGAAAACTGGAGGAGCTCGTGGATTTGCAAACTTGCAGGATTTTCCTGCGTCTTTTCCTCCGAGCTCTCCGTATTCACCTTAACAAGTCAGTAGTCGTTCCGTTTCAAGTACGCTCTTTAGCTGACTGCCCATTCTTTTGTAGTCCTTAGCTTGGAGAGGTTCTGGAAACTGACTAGTCCAGCTGGACTTAGTCGAGTGTCCGCTAGAGGCATCAAAATCCTCGTCGGCATCTCCTTTGGACTGGCTGTGGTGTTGGCCGGGATACCTCTCATGCCTATCGACTACTTTCGGTAGTATTTAACTAGTAACATCTTCATTTCGTTGAAGAAGCATTAAATATACTAGGATGCTACACCGCTACAACACTCGTTACTCGGGTTTTGATAACTGAATACTTTTCTGATGTTACTAGAGATTTCTACGGGAGCTCCAGTGTCTGTCTTGCTCTTCCTCTTACGACAAGCTATTCGGATGCGGATAAAAGGACCCACGTCACAAACCAGCAACCCGGATGGGAGTACTCTTTCTTCGTTTTCGTCGGTATCAACGTTTTCAACAAACGATTCTCAGATAGAGCGATTTCGTTCTGAATATTGAATTTTTCCGTTTGTTACCCGTTTGGATAACTTGAAACAAGAGTCTGTTCGTAAAGTTTAGGATAAAACAACACTTGTATACTAGCAGAAAAGATTCTTTCAGCGTTTTGCTTTTACTTTCAAGTACTCAATACTTTGTCGATGGTCGTCATTACTTTCTGCTACGTCACTATACTACGCAGAGTCAAACAAGCGACCAGGGAGGCCAGAGTTAGCCGCGACAAAACCGAAACGCTGCTTCTGTGGAGAATCATCTTGATCGTCGGCACGGATATGCTCTGCTGGCTGCCGGTTATTTTCATCTCTATTGCGAACCTCGTCTCCTTGGAACTATCAATTACGGTTTGATTCAGAAACTTGATTGCAAATATCTGTATTAACGTTTTCTTCAAGCAGGCCTACGCATGGATTGCAGTGTTCGTTCTACCAATTAATTCTGCACTCAATCCAATTATCTACACCTTCTACACCCCGGCATTCCGACGAGTTGTTAGCAAAAAGTGGAAAAGGATCAAGCTTTTCCAGCCCAACCAAAACTAATAGGCCTTTCTCTGTACAAGGATATATAAAATTTTCCTGAATTTTCCGAAAACTGTGAGTAATTTGCATAAACTAAAACGTGAACTCAGATCACTTGTTAAAACGACTGCAGACTTCTTGGAAATTGTTTTCTAATTTGCACAAATTCAAAGCTATGTTTCTCCCACTGGCTCTCTCTTTTCATTCCCTACTCAAATTTGGGTACAAACACTACATATGTATCTTGTTTTATGAATTTCAAAATAGTCAAAAACGTACGATGACGGCAGAAGACATCGATGACGTTTGGCTTAGTTTACGTGAAACTAAAATCAATAAACGACACATTGAAGCTTTTATAGTAGTTTTATTAGATAGGCCAACTTATGAAGTTCCCATATAAATTACAATATTCACTTAATTTGCTATAGCTAGGAAACAATAATTTTCTTAACATTGCACGCACCCTACGATACTTTCACGGATCTGTATTCTCAAACCTTGAACAATTTTTCAAGGATCACCAAAACTCCCTGTTTTTTTAAGGCTATCTCACGGGGTTTTTCAGGGATTAGAATCCTTGAGGAAAACTTTCACTGATTTTGAATCCGTGAAAGTGCCTTGTCCGCGACAGTGTACGTGAACAAGAATATACACTGTTATCCCTACCGGCCGGAACGCAAATCCTGTAAACCGGCCGCTGCGGCCGAAGAGCCTCCTCTTTCACCCTCAGGCACTCCTGACCCTCGCCACCCTGCCACCTGCGCCCACCCTCTTACACCTCCTGACCCCCTTTTAACCCCCTACCCTGCAACTTATATTGCCTCCCATTTATAGGATCCTGAAAAATATTAAAATATATCGACAAATAATTTTTCCCCTCAGAACAAAGTCTTTGTATTTACACAACCAGTAAATTCAAATATTGGGACTTGATTACACAACAGTAATCAGAACGCACAAAATACGGAAAATGTATCTGACATGCAAAACGGAGGTCAATGCAAAAGAACGGCTAAGAACATTGGAGGAAAGCATACAAGTCTTCTGCAAAAATGGTTAAACAGTATTCAATTCTTAAAGACCGCAGTCGTGGGAGAAATGTTGTTTTATTGGATTCCAGTTTTCAGGTGGGAATGAGTGAATAACACCAGACTCATCGATGGGGTTCAGGAGCCGAAATGCCGGACGATGAAAACCACGTCATCTGAGGAGATAATAATTACAAGAGGTTAAATTAGTTCTATCAACATAATTTCCAAGTATTTAGAAACAATCATTTATAATTCTCATCCAACAAAAGTAATCAAGAGGAATAGCAAAATAATTGATAACTTACGTTACAGTTGCCAGTTCTGCAGTTTTTCGGAGCACAAAATACGTGGAGAAGTTGAAACGCAAGATCTCGACACAGCAGTAGATTGTTAAACGACCATCAGAGTTGACACCAGACCACGGATTTTGGGTCACACTTAAAATTGTGGACTGCGAGATAAATGCTTCTTGATTTTGACGTTGCGTCGTCCAATGTTGCAGGGCCCGCAACAGCTTGTCGGTAAAATCAGGATCTGGTTAATTGCATCTAGTTAGTATAGGTTAGGTTGTCATGACTTTAATTTTCTCTATACCTGGAATCTAGAAGTCATATCACAGCCACTTAAACTTGAATATTCTTGAAGACAAAATTTACACACGTTAAAACATGTGGGCCGATGGTATCGCCGGATTAACGGGTGACAACTTTTCCGCTTTCGCCAGGTCTTTCACGTCCTTATTCTGGAATTTTTCAAGTTCAAATGAATTAAATTTGCTTCTACAGATTGTGAGCTAATTACACGTATTTATGTAAAATGTGGCGAGCAGATAAAATGCCAGTGAGAGCCCGTCAACGCGTGTCTCCGTCCAAGTTGTTCGTTACAATGAAAAATTCAACCATTGACCAACGTTGCCAAATTGATTTGTCAAAAATTTAATTTCGCCTTTGGTGCTCAGATATATTTTGCTTCGTGTTTTCGGTGTTTCAGACCATATTAATGGCCGATTTATTATTATATATGTTTTATAATTAAATTAATATAGAACATTCCAATATTTTTCTTATGAGACAATATCAACGTTAAGTTAGGGTTGAATAACGTTAGATCAGCGCTGTGATGTGAGGGTGGAGGGTGTCGAAAGGGAGAACGGGCCAACCATACCGCCAGAAAAAGGGCGCAGGCTAAAAAAAACCGTCCCCGTCGTAGGATTGAAAACCTGAAGATGGGAGGAAATACAAGAAAACTGGCCGATCGGACCGGAGTTCGGCCTCATGTCGGACTGGCCTAGCAAAAGTGGCCTGAGAGGCTGAAATGTGGCCGGACTTTTCGCATGGCCCGACACAATTTGGCCGCCAAGGCTTGACAGTGTTCCTTTGACGTTTGACGTCGTTACCGCTAAATCAGTTCAAACATTGCATCGCAGTAAAAACAAGTGGAGTCGGAATGATCTTATTTAAGAAACTTGTCCTGTGAACAGCAAAATCAGCCATTTGAAAATAGTCCAAACTAAGTCAAAACCTCAAGACCATGCCAGGAATTACGGATTGTTTATCTCTCCGTTGTTAAGTGTTAATGGTACAAGTTGATAGTACGTGTAATGTCGAGTCAACTGTTATGTTAAAGAATCTTTACTTGATGTTTTTGTTGCATGTTCTAAATAATTCCTGAATCGATTAGCCCTCCAAACGATTTATTTGAAGAAAAAGCCGTCAGGTTCTCAGAGAGAATAAGTATAATGCGGGCATCACGTTCTATGGTCAGTATATCTTCCAATCAGTTGGTATGCGAAAGCTGCAACTAGTATTTTGTCTATGTAACCTACACTAAATCAGGGCAACGATCGGAGTTGAACGATAAAGAGGGCAGGGGTGCCTACCTCCACCCTGGCCTACGAGGCAGACCCACCTTGGTACCTTAAATGTACCCACCTAGCTATTAACAAAATGGTATATACCGTGTACAGATGTTATATTATGCACGTATTATGTATTTGTACACTTGAAAATATCTTCTTTTTTTTTTTTTACTGTGAAGTAGGAAAAACCGATAAAAGTTAAGTTACTGACCAACTTAGTGCAGTACCCACCCTGAGCTCCAACGAGGTATTAGCCTCGTGAAACCCTCCTCGTTAGCACCCCTGAATATGTTATATTTTACGATCTAGTTGCACGAATATCCGGTCAAAGAAATTATACCCGACGTGAAAGATTCAGGACGTTCACAAAACCTGAATGACCCTCTGAGCATACCGGAAGACGATGGATTGCTCACTTCAAAAATTTTTATTGTACACCCCGAAGGCAATCTCTATTTAATTTGGAACAGTAATCTTTTAGAACCCCTTGAACATATCCCAGCAGAAAATTTAAGGATACTTTCAGGACCCTGAATATATCCTAAAAAGGACGTTTTCAGGATGCCAATCAGGACTCTGAGTGCAGTCGAATTGGCCCGCTCCCAGGGTGTTCAGGAGCCTGAAAGTAGAATGCCTGAATAATACCTGTTCAGGGTATTTAACAGCGTCCTGAAAAAACACTTTTCAGGATACTTAATGGTGCCCTCAATAATCAAGCTTCACAATTCTGAACGCAATATTTTCTGCTCATCCACGATCCGACGTGGTTCAGGATATTCGGGATATGTTACGGATACCGTTCAGGATGTAGCCGACATCCTTAATTATCCGCCGGGGATGTTTCGACAGACACTTTATTTCAGGTAGTATTCACTGGGTTGTTTTACATTTCAAACTATGAGAACACTGTCTTGTATGGGAACTGCCTGCCTCTGTGGTGATCGAAAAAGATGCCGTCGCTGGTCTCGACAGTCGTCACGATATTTAGTTCCAGCAAATCGTGTACAGTTTAGGTTCAGGCTTTCTGAACGTCCTGAATTTTTCGCCAGGATGTTGGGGGAACTTATTTCGAATAAAAAAAAAAATCCTTCCGCACCTTGTTCTGCAAAACAGTGCAGGTGACATAGACAGAATAGAACAATTCCAAGTTTCGTATGCATCCTGAACACTCATCAAAGTTGACATTTTGATAATTAAACATCATTAATCATTCAGATTCACCAAGGTAAATGGAATGGACGACATTGTGCGTGTATGTGCGAGACATGTTCAGGTCTTCCAGTCGTCCTGAATTTTTCTACTGGAATTGGTACATCCCATGAAATGAAACATAGTTCTTGTACCGTCTGGTCCTTAATCGTTCAACGCCGGTCATTCCCCTTGACCTAGTGTATGTTACATAGACAGAATACCAAGAACAGGTTTCGTATACGAACTGATCAGGAAACTGAACTGCGCAAAAAGAACAGAACAGTACAAGCAGCTTTTTTTGGCTCATAAAACCTGGCGACTTCTTCTTTGAAAGAAACCAGTCCGAAAAAACGCAAAATTCAAAATCAAGAATGCTTTGGAACATGCAGCAAAAAGCCCAGAGGCTTCATGAATTCAACACTTGACTCGACATTAACGCGATGTTATTTTGGACTGGTAACACTGAACAAGGAAGAGACAAACAGATCCATAATTCCTGGTGCCGTCTTCAGGTTTTGATTTACTTTGGAGTATTTTCGAATGGTTGATTTTTCTGTTCACAAGAAAAGTTTCCTAAAACAGGGTCATTTGGGACGACTTTGTTTTTACCGTGATTCAATAAACGAAGTTTCATAGCCTTCTAGACATAAAACCTGTCACGTCCCTATCTTAGCATTGTAACCAGGCACCTAGGCATTCGGGGGTGTCCACTAACGCCATCTTCTGATAAATAATTTGACTCGACACCAACTGAGTTACTTTACTAATCACGGAATAATTGGTTCTCTCATACTTTTATAACCAATAATTAAGATTTATTGAATATACTTCTATACAAAAGAATTCAGTTAATGAACACAGATTTTTTAGCATTCTTTTATGAAATGTTATGGTTATTGTCGCAGAGTTTTCAATCTTCTATATTTGGATTGCGGAACCAGTGTAGCGGTTTGTAGGAGGCCTTGCCTAATACGCCCCTTGCTTGAAAGCAACGGTGATAGGAATTTACGAAGCACAGCTTCGACAATGGTACTGTGATTCTCATTTCTTTCGTGATCACAAGTAAACGTAGTGCAGCTCTCAAGTTATGGGCGTAAGAATGTAACCAAGTCATCTTGTAGGTGAGACAGACCTTGTTGAGTTGTCGGGAGGTGACGACTCGTCACGATATTTAGATCCAGCAAATCGCGTACAACCACCAGTAAATCAACGTAGTGTGCTGGTCACGACATGGAACAATACGAGTGAGTATCCTTGTGAACCGTAGAACCAGGTCCGAGAATACTAGGATGAATGTTGCCAGCGTTTATTCGGTAATCGACTGTACGAAAAGTATTGACATTAAACTGCCATAGTGGGTTTTGTAGATTGGCCGATCTTTAAACGAAGTCTACAGTCTACAGATATACTACTGAGGTGAAGAAATTGTCTTGATTCAGATTCAACGATGAATTCTGTGTTGAACGTTTTTGTCGACCATCCCCAGAAAATTTTCATAGGACTGTGTAGAATTTGGAAGAGAGACTCAGTGAGATCTCAGTGAGAAATCTCTAAAAGTTGCGAGATCTCACTGAGTCTCTGTTCCAAATTCTACACAGTCTTATGAGAATTTTCTGTTGGGTCGTTTCTAGACGCAAATCGGAGGTTCATACTGGATTGTCGATTTTTCAGTTCCAATTTTTTGAAGCAAGATTAGAAATGGTTGTCCCTCATTACACATTTGTATCGGTCTTTCTGAGTGGCACATTAAGTATTATGCATTTAAACTAAGCTTTGGATCGTATGGCAGGCAAGTTAACTTTTATCATGAAGACGTCCGACGGTAGGCTAAAGACGCTTAGTAGACGACATATCCACTACAGCTTACTTGACGAAGGTTTCCAAACGATCCGTTGTAATAGCAGGTCATTTACTACCAACGTAAATAACCTACTCTACGTCATCTAGTAGTAAACTAACGCAACACGTGCTTTTAGTTTGCCTGTTAAAAGTGCTGCCATCTCGTGGCCGCTCCTATCAACTTATCCAATCGGTGTTTTGTTCAACGCCATCTAGCGGTAGAGAACAGAACTATTTATCTCTTGTTTTTGCTAAAACCTTGGATTTAACACTCCAAGTAGACAACTGCATATCCATTCCAGCTTAATAGACAAATGTTTCCAAACGATCCGTTGTAATAGCAGGTCGTTTACTACCAACTTAAATAACCTACTCTACGTCATCTAGTAGTAAACTAACGCAACTCGTGCTTTTACTTTGCCTGTTAAAAGTGCTGCCATCTCGTGGCCGCTCCCATCAACTTATCCAATCGGTGTTTTGTTCAACGCCATCTAGCGGTAAAGGAAACAACTATTTATCTTTGTTTTCGCTTAAAACCTTGCATTTAACACTCCAAAATATTTAAATCCTATTTGAATTCTAATTTCGAATATTATTCATGTTTTGCAATTACTCAAGCATATGCTTTTATCGCCATTTTGTCGGCAGGACGTAAGTCGTAAAAATCCAGTAATGAAACACTTTACAACCGGAGTTTTAAGGTTCATTTCACAAGTTCGGCCTGGCCCCGCTTTCCATAAAGTTTGCGTTACACAGTCCAGTCAAAGTCGCAAAGTCACCCGTCAAAAGCGAAATTCATAGCCTGAGGCATGAGGCGGCAGTCAAGCGTCAGGTCTTTCCAATTCAAATGGATTTGACTTTCGCCGTTGCTCGGCCATTCAAAGTCGCAAAGTCAGTCGTCAAAAGCGAAATCCATAGCCTCAGGCAGGATGTGGGAGTCAATCGTCAGGTCTTTCAAATTCAAATCGATTTGACTTTCGTCGTTGCTTGGCCAGTCGGACTCCCCTGTAAAGGGTGCGATACACGGGCCAGTCAAAGTCGCAAAGTCACCCGTCAAAAGCGATATCCATAGCCTCAGGCAGGACGGGGGAGTCAATCGTCAGGTCTTTCAAATTCAAATCGATTTGACTTTCGCCGTTGCTCGGCCAGTCAAAGTCGCAAAAGTCAGCCGTCAAAAGCGAAATTCATAGTCTGAGGGATGACTCGCCAGCCAAACGTCAGGTCTTTCCCATTCAAACTGGATCTGACTTTCGCCTTTTGCTCGGCCAGTCAGACTACCCCCCCGCGTAACGCAGCCTTCAAAAGAGAGTCGGGGCAAAACTAATTTCGTTCATTTCAAGTCGCATCGTAAAAATCCAACGTCTACAGTTACAGGAAAATAATTTCTATCAGCATCTCTGGTTTCTTTTCTCCAATTGTTCACTGCGAGTATTACATTCAGAAGCAAAAAAAAAAAAAAATAAAATAAAATAAAAAATCACTTATATAATATAACAATATAAATAATAATATATAACATGAATAAAATAATATATAATGTAATATAATATATAATGTAATATAATAATAATAAATAAGATAATAATATAAATAATAATATATAATATGAATAAAATAAAATATAATGTAATATTATAATAATAAGTAATGTAATTAATAATATATAATATGAATAAAATAATATATAATATATATATTATATATAATAATATAATAATATAATATATAATGTAATATTAGAGTAATAAGTAATGTAAATAATAATATATAATATGAATAATATAATATATAATATATGATATAATAATAATAAATAAGATAATAATATAAAGAATAATATATAATATGAATAAAATAATATATAATAATATAATAATATAATATATAATGTAATATTATAATAATAAGTAATATAAATAATAATATATAATATAATAATATAATACATAATGCAATACAATAATAATAAATAAGATAATAATATAAATAATAATGTTTAATATGAATAAAATAACATATAATATATATAATAATATAATAATATAATATATAATGTAATATTATAATAATAAGTAATATAAATAATAATAATATAATATATAATGTAATATAATAATAATAAATAATACAATAATATAAAAGTGCATGTAACTTATAATGTGAGTCATGTGTTGTATGTGGTTACGAAAGTCAAAAGGTCAGAATACGAAGCTCGTGCTTGTTAGCTGAATAACTTAAACAATTTTTTTTAGACTAAAGCTGCTGCTAGTTGACTTATAAACTTATAAACTTATGAAGACTATAAAAAAATTTATTATATTTATTATTATATTTATATATATATTATAATATAATATATATTATATTTATTATATTATATTTAAAATAAAAAAGTTATGAAAAATAAACTTATAAAGACTATTGCTTCCGTACAGCTAGTACTGCTGCTAGTTTACTAAACTTATAAAGACTATTGCTTCCGTACAGCTAGTACTGCTGCTAGTTTACTAAACTTATAAAGACTATTGCTTCCGTACAGCTAGTACTGCTGCTAGTTTACTAAACTTATAAAGACTATTGCTTCCGTACAGCTAGTACTGCTGCTAGTTTACTAAACTTATAAAGACTATTGCTTCCGTACAGCTAGTACTGCTGCTAGTTTACTAAACTTATAAAGTACTACTGCTTCTGTACAGCTAGCACTGCTACTAGTTTACTGGACTTACAAAGACTATTGCTTCTCTACAGCTAGCACTGCTACTAGCTTACTAAGCTCATAAAGACTATTGCTTCTCTGCAGCTAATACTGCTACTAGTTTACTGAGCTTATAAAGTACTATTGCTTCTCTACAGCTAGCACTGCTGCTAGTTTACTAAACTTATAAAGACTATTGCTTCTCTACAGCTAACACTGCTACTAGTTTACTAAACTTCTAAAGACTATTGCTTCTCTACAGCTAACACTGCTGCTAGTTGACTAAACTTACAAAGACTATTGCTTCTCTACAGCTAGCACTGCTACTAGTTTACTAAACTTATAAAGACTATTGCTTCTCTACAGCTAACACTGCTGCTAGTTTACTAAACTTATAAAGACTATTGCTTCTCTACAGCTAACACTGCTACTAGTTTACTAAACTTCTAAAGACTATTGCTTCTCTACAGCTAACACTGCTGCTAGTTGACTAAACTTACAAAGACTATTGCTTCTCTACAGCTAGCACTGCTACTAGTTTACTAAACTTATAAAGACTATTGCTTCTCTACAGCTAACACTGCTGCTAGTTTACTAAACTTATAAAGACTATTGCTTCTCTACAACTAGCACTGCTGCTAGTTTACTAAACTCAAAAAGACTATTGGTTCTCTACAGCTAGCACTGCTACTAGTTGACTAAACTTATAAAGTACTATTGCTTCTCTACAGCTAGCACTGCTGCTAGTTTACTGATAAATTTCTGATTACAAAAAAAGTTTGTTGTTGTAAAAACCAAGAGACCAGACATCCTGAAAAGTTCCTGGAACTTTTTTTAAATGAATTTTTTGATTAAATTTTAATGTATGAACGGCTTGTGTGTGACTCTGGAATTTTATTTTTAAATCTTGACTTGTTTGGATGTTGTCGTGTCCTTATGGGCGAGTGTTTATTTTGCTTGGAGAAAAGCGCCCTGTCGCCTTGTTGTTTATAAGAGGTCTGCGTCTAAATCTGTCGAATACGTGGACAGCTATGAGGAGTTCATGGGGATGTGGGTATCTGTCCACGTATACGACAGTTTTGTTTGAATGATCCCAAATGCGGAGTTTCGTTGAGAAGATATAATCTGTCGAATAGGTGGACAGCCACGAGGAATTAATGGGGATTTGGGCATCTGTCCACATATTTGACAGTTTTGACAAAATGATGAAATGGACCTTGATTAGGTGAATAAATTAATCTGTCGAATACGTGGACAGCTATGAGGAGGTAATAGGGATTTGGGCATCTGTCCACGTATACGACAGTTTTGACAGAATGATCGAAATGGGCTTTGATATGCTGAATAAACTAATCTGTCGAATACGTGGACAGCTATGAGGAGTTAGTGGCGATATGGGTATCTGTCCACGTATACGACAGTTTTGTTAGAATGATCCCAAATGCGGAGTTTCGTTGAGACGATATAATCTGTCGAATAGGTGGACAGCCATGAGGAGGTAATAGGGATTTGGGCATCTGTCCACGTATACGACAGTTTTGTCAAAATGATCGAAATGGACCTTGATTAAATGATTAAACTAATCTGTCGAATGCGTGGACAGCTATGAGGAGTTAATGGGCATATGGGTATCTGTCCACGTATACGACAGTTTTGTCAAAATGATCGAAATGGGCCTTGATTAGGTGAATAAACTAATCTGTCGAATACGTGGACAGCTATACGGAATTAATGGGCATATGGGTATCTGTCCACGTATACGACAGTTTTGTCAAAATGATCGAAATGGGCCTTGATTAGGTGAATACACTAATCTGTCGAATACGTGGACAGCTATGAGGAGTTCATGGGGTAATGGGTATCTGTCCACGTATTCGACAGTTTTGACAAAATGATGAAATGGGTCTTGATTAGGTGAATAAACTAATCTGTCGAATACGTGGACAGCTATGAGGAGTTCATGGGGTAATGGGTATCTGTCCACGTATTCGACAGTTTTGACAAAATGATGAAATGGGTCTTAATTAGGTGAATAAACTAATCTTTCGAATACGTGGACAGCTATGAGGAGTTAATGGGGATACGGGCATCTGTCCACATATTCGACAGTTTTGTTAGAATGATCCCAAATGCGGAGTTTCGTTGAGAAGACATAAACTGTCGAATAGGTGGTCAGCCATGAGGAGTTAATGGGGATGTGCGTATCTGTCCACGTATACGACAGTTTTGTCAAAATGATCGAAATGGGCCTTGAATACGTGAATAAACTAATCTGTCGAATACGTGGACAGCTATGAGGAAGTAATAGGGATTTGGGCATCTGTCCACGTATACGACAGTTTTGTCAAAATGATCGAAATGGGCCTTGAATACGTGAATAAACTAATCTGTCGAATACGTGGACAGCTATGAGGACTTAGTGGCGATATGGGCATCTGTCCACTTATTCGACAGTTTTGACAAAATGATCGAAATGGGCCTTGATATGCTGAATAAACTAATCTGCCGAATATGCGGACAGCTTTGATGAGTATAAGGTGATATGGGTATCTGTCCACATATTCGACAATTTTTTTAGAATGATCCAAAATGCTGAAATTTGTTGAATAGACATAATCTGTCGAATATGTGGACAGCATTGTGAAGTTAATGGGGATTTGGGCATCTGTCCACATATTCGACAGTTTAATCAAAACGATCCAAAACGCTGAAATTCGTTGAAAAGACATTATCTGTCGAATACGTGGACAGCACTGAAGAATGTATGGAGATATCGCTATCTGTCCACACAAATGTCAGACTCAAGTCAACACACTCAATTTCCCTCTCATTTCTCACATTCACCAATGTCTTCCAGTCCATGGACACCATAAGAAGTTAACACAGAGACATCAATCGCTGTCCACTTATTCGACAGATTTCTTTTTTAAGCCCTTTTACAGCGTGCACTACAGCCGTTCAAATTTTTCTTCCCGTGTTATTTGCTTCTATTTCCTGCTTCTCATTCACTATAAGCTGACAAAAATCGCTGCAGTCACGAATTTTCCGGAAAATTTCTCAAAATCTGGCAACGCCGCGCCGCCATTTTGCCTGTCAGCCATTAACCGTTATTTGCTTTTGTTTTCAAACACTTCTAATGGACTCCGTTAACTCTATAAACTCTATTAACTCGGTTTAAACTATTTAACCGAGTTAATTAATATTAAATTTAATTAAAATTTTCAAAAAGTGACGATATAAGAAGCCTAGTTTCCTGCTGAAAAGTGAAAAGGATATCTCAAGTGGGCTTTTTGATTTATTGAAAAGAGGCTACAGCTCTGAAACAGACGCCATTTTTGCTGGTGCCGACATCTTGAATACATAAAGCAGATTGTCTGTCAAGCAACAGACATCAGACAAAATTTTATTTTCTATGAGTTTTGTACTTTACCTGTGAAGATTTCGTAACCAAACAATGTGAGGAATGTCGCCATCTTTGTCACAGATCTCTCTAGAAACTTGGACTTTTTGGCGACAGTAAAAATGTCACCAAACTTGAAAATTTGACATTCTGACTTCAAGATTCAGGACTTCAAGTGTTTATAATTTAATTAACTTAAAAACACTTTAGAAATTATTTATAAGTTTATTTCGAACAGTTGACGTCAGGGATTTACAAGTCCGTTATCTTATCAAAAAACTGTTTTCTACCAAAACAGGGCGTGGGAAATTAAATTTCCAAATCAAAACTTAAGACTTATTTAAAAAAAAATGTTTCTTGATTTAGATTTAATCAACAGTGTAGTTAATTAGATTCTAAATTAATGCTTGGTTGAAATGCTGGCCATGCATTACGTGACTAAGTGATCACATTCCTTGATTTGGCAACACGTTTTTGTAACAGAAGTGAATTGTAATTTGTAAAGGTATTGTGTTGTTTTTCACTACAAGGGAAACTATTTCGATATTCAGGTGACGTCATTAAGGTGTACCGGCAACAGGAACCGGAAGTTTTAATCGTGACAATCTCTGGTCCGTGACTCTTGTGTCTCTTTTCTCTATCAACCGACATTAGGCGCCAGGTGAATCATCTCAGCCGATTTCCTCAAGCCAACTCGTAAATTTTTAAAATAAATTTTCAAAATATTATTTGGTATAACAGAATTACATTAACTTTAATACACACCACAGTAATGTATTTAATTTTTGTATTAGTTTTGTATATTGGGCTTGTAATGCAGAACGTAGTTCACTTTTTCACCGCTAGATGGCGTTGTTGTTAACGCCCTATTGGACCCTTCCTTGGCTTACCGCGCTTCAGTTTGAGTCAGACCTTGGTGCTGGAAGGTTGTGTCGCGCGTGTGCGGGAGACAGTATCACTTAAATTCTGTGTTAATTGTTAAGAAAAGTTAGTTGCAGTAATTAATAGACTAAAGCAGTGTTGGATTTGACTATTTGTTTGTTTTTCTGTGAAGAAGAAAGAAGAAATTTTTTGGATTACTTTGGCCGTAAGAGCAACAGGTAGTTATGGCGGAAACAAGTGGACGGCGGCTATGACCGTTAAACAAAATTTTCTTTTTAAAAAATTACCTGTTCTTTGTTTCTCTGTACTTATTCACAAAAATTTCTATTTTTACAGAGATGTGCCATTTACAGGGAACCGATTTGAATTGAAAAAAAAAATCCAACGGTTTTGCTCGTCGATAATTAGCGCCTTCATTTTTGAACTGAGGAGATAAGAAACAAGTGAAGAACAATGCGCGTGACATTATTAATATCCTTAAGCGTCCTGCTTTGTGTGAATGCTACAGAAGGTAAGATAAATAACTAGAAAAATTCAAATAAGGTCTTTTTTTTTGTAAATATGACCTAGCTTGACCTTTTTTTTTCTCTTTGCTGTTTCTGGGAATGTGACCTGGGCGGACGTGACCCTTGCGGACAGTTGGTACCACAAGCCCGAGAAAAATAATTTTTTATTTTGAAAAATGCTGTGCATGTTTGTATTACCAAAACATTTTTCAATTAATTCCTCTTAACGAGTAGCTTGTCTTAATGGCTTTTGCAGGCCTTAGTCTTTTCCCAAATGACACTAGTAGAGGAAAAAAAATTGTATTCCAGAGATTCCAGGGCGCTAATGAGGTCGTTACCGACGCATTTTTCTGAGTCACTCCACATAACGGGGCTTATTATTCACCCCCTACCCTGTGTGTGTGTGTGTGTGTGAAAATGTGTGTGAAAATGTAAATTTTTCATACGGTAACCATCGGCCAAAAACGGGGGAAAAGCTTCTACTCCCTTGAGGGGAGACGAATTTTTTAATTTGAATTTTGGCGCGCGCAAAACGGAAACAGGAAATCGCCACTTTTTACAATTGCATCGCCCACGCCCCCCACTACGGCCCAGTGCACTGACTTGTTGAATGGATGGCTGCACTGGGCCGTAGTGGGGTTTTCTAAACACTACTACGGCCCAGTGCAGACCTCAAATTTTAACGTCTCTCCTAGTTTGAAAGGACTTGCACTGGGACGTAGTGGGGTTTTCAAACAGACCACCCCCACTACGTCCCAGTGCAGACCTCAAATTTTATCGTCTCCCCTGGTTCGGAAGGACTTGCACTGGGACGTAGTGAGGTGGTCTGTTTGAAAACCCCACTACGGCCCAGTGCAGACCTCAAATTTTATCGTCTTCCTAGTTCGGAAGGACTTGCACTGGGACGTAGTGGGGTGGTCTGTTTGAAAACCCCACTACGGCCCAGTGCATCCTTTACGCTCATAGATTTATGTACTGGACTGTTGTGTGGTTTTGTATGTGTGAAGTTTAAACAACATGCGTGTAGATTCTTGCAGGAATCTTGTAAGGAATATTCTAGAATGTAGGTTGCTAAGGGAAATTTTTAAAATTTTTATCAGACGTTTACCCACAACCGCAGTATCTTGACCAGCAATCCCCTTTGTGTCTTATCTGCGCTGTTGGTCACGAACATATTTCTCTTATCTCAGGTTGGAAATGTTTGAAAAAGCTCAAAACAGGGGCTGGCTACTCCAAGAATCATGGGAATTGTGTAAGAATCTTGATTTTTATAACCCCACTACGGCCCAGAACTGGTTTCTGTCGTTTTGTGTTCGCGGCGTAGGAGTAGGATGACGCACTGGGCCGTAGTGGAGTTTTGGAGCTACGCTTTCCTAGAATCGTATTATGAGAGCAAACGTCAGCAGGGAGATTGCCTTACGGCGAAAAGGGACGTGGGGTATGCACTGTGGTGGAGTGGGGTTTTGCGATACGCTGTCCTAGAATCGCACTATGTAGGGTGAACGTCATGGATTGCCCTGCGGCGAAATGATCGTACAATATGCACTGGGTCGTAGTGGGGTATGGGGGCACGCTGTCCCAGGATCAAGAGGGTAAGCCATAGGAGGCGATTTGCCTGCGGCGAGAAACGTAAGGGGGGGGATGCGGTATGCACTGGGCCGTAGTGTGGTATATGGGGTACGCTGTCCCAGAACGGTGTTGTGAAGGTAAACGTCAAGAGAATGCCCTGCGGCGAAAAAGGTGAGAAATTCGTCCACAGGTAAAGGAAAAGAAGGGGAAAAGGGGGGAGGGAGGAAAAAGAGACTTTGGCGTTTTGATTGTCTTTCCTCCTTGACCTTTGCTTTTATCAGACCCTCTCTTCTTCCCTCCGTTCTTTCATCAGCGTCTTCCTCTTTTGCCGTTCCTTTCCGCTTCATCGCCTCGGGGCATTAGACTTTTTCAAATGAACAAACGGACGGTTAACGCCCGCAGGCTAAAGAAATACAACGGGGGCGCTAGCTTTCTTTGTACTTATTCCTATTAAAAAATTTATCAATGTATTTATTTAAATACAAGTTAATTGAATTAATTAATTATATTTAGGGTATTTAGTAAAGTTGTGACAGATTTTTTGAGGTTTTTCTGGCCCATTTGGCTGGGCAAAGGCAAAGCGGGGAGGTAGTGGACAAAAGAGCTTTTCAAGTGCAGGTGTGTCTAAATCCTTCCCACACACTTTTTCCCACACATTTTCCCACGGGGTTAATCCTCTGGGGAATGTGTGTCCATTTACATTAGTTGTCATGGAAACAAGACTTACGAAGAGCTTATCTAAACTATTGTTTTTAGGCACGGTTGCCATGGTAACCGTAGTTTTTTTTGCATGGCTCGGCAGTTTTTTTTTCCCCCTCTTGCCGTGGCATTAAGTTTCCCGTGGCTTTAAGTTTCTGGTAACGCGATATGTCTCGTGGGAAATGGAGGGGGTAAACGACGTGAGGGAAAAATTGGAGGGGAAATTAGGGGGAAAATAAAAAAAAAAAAGGTTTCAGTCAATTGTTGGGTAAATCTGTTTGTTATTTCTGAAGCCGTAATGTTGGATATAAATTTAATTAGGAATTGAGCGTTGCGGACCCCCTCCCCCTCTGATTGGTTGATTTGAATTGAGGCGTGGGCCAATCAGGAGTCCACGCCCTGTCACGTGTTTCCTAATGAGCGAATCAATGAAGGGGAAAAGGTTGTCGACACCTTTTATTGGTTTTTGAATAAACAAGGCTTCGCCATAGGACTCTTTCAAGATTTTTGCATAATAGCGTCGGTTCGGATTACCCGCCATTGTGAAATAGAAAGCTATTTATCTATTATTATTCAATGCATTCATCTATTATCTATTCTTGTTATCGTGTATCGTATTACACTGTAAAGTAACTGTATTAAAACTTTTTGAGAAAAACTACATGCTTCTATTTACATTAAAATATTTAAATTTTTTTGTCGCCATCTTTTGTCACGCCATTGAGCTGAAGGACGGCCATTTGTCTCTGCGACACTCTTACGGCGACAGTTTAGAAAAAATGTTTTAAAAAAACATGCTTTTTCAGTGGGGTAAAGAAAATGTCTCTATTCTTAAATTTAAATTTTCTTTTAAACAGAAACAGACCGTCACCGAAAGCATCGCTCGAATGGAGAACATCATCGTTCCGAGCAGCTCGAGAGAATCGGGTTTTACGAGTCGGCTGCCACTGAACCCTTTGCCGCTGAACTGGACGACAAACATCGCCTTACAGTCAGACAGACGAGAAACAACCGAGTGACAGACAGCGTGTCGACCAGAAACCCCCTGCAAGAAATTGATGCATCCGTATGAAAATTTTTGAATTTAAAAGTTTACAAGTAATGCATTGTTGAAATCCCAGATTGCGAGAAAAGCGCAGAGGGGCCAGTACCAGGAGAACAAAAACCGTCCGTACTTCACGAAATGCGAGGCTGCGTCCCTGAAAGAAGGCGAACCGGTCAACACGCTCGTCACAAAAGTAGAGGCTCGGGACAACGACACTGGAGTCGCTGGCGAAGTCTTTTACTCAATCGTCCGGGCCTCGAACTCGGAAAAGCAGTTTGAAGTCGACCCTGTTGACGGAACTATCCGCAGCAGCAAAGTAAAAACTAGTTAAAAAGGTTTAAATAATTACCTAGTTTTAATTGGTATTTCATTAGATTTTTGATCGAGATGAACCAGCTCGTGAGAAGATAGCCTACGTCACAGTAAAAGCCTCGGACAAGGGATCTCCCCCGCTGGAAGCTTTGTGCACGTTCAACGTCACGATCGTAGACATCAACGATAATCAGCCGATGTTTGACAAGTCGTCCTACGAGGAGTCAGTTCCCCGGGACGCTAAAGTGGGCAACGTGATGCGAGTTGCAGCTACTGACATCGATTTCGGAGAAAACGCACATATCACTTACAGTTTAATGGCTATCGACAATGGCGATGAAGGATTTTTTGCGATTAATCCAAAGACGGGAGTAATTACGCTGGAAAAACCTTTAACGGTAAAATGAATTATATTTTTCTTACTTATCATGGGACTTGAAAATAAATCTATTTTGTTGAAAAAATAGAAAAACGAAAACTACCGCTTCTACCTAAAAGCCAAAGCCACAGACAATGGAACGCTACCCAAGTGGTCGGACGTGGATGTCTTCATCACTGTGGCCTCGTCGACCATCAAGCCGCCCAGTTTTGTCAACAACCCACCAGAACGAGTCACAATTCCGGAAAACTACACCTCGTACAAGACGCCCATTGCTACTTTCGAGGCTCGTTCAAATATCGCAGAACCCGACTTGTATTTTGAGCTGGTCAAGGGTCAGAACCAGCAGACAAACAGCGACGAAACGTTCAAGATCTTTGAGAACGGCAACACAGCAGACGTGCTGGTCAACAAGGCTCTGGACTTTGAGACCGTGTCTCACTATACTCTAACTGTTCGTGTCAAAAACTCTGCTGGAGTTGCTTCAGAAACGATTCTCGATGTCGAGATCACTGACGTCAACGATATTTCGCCTGCGTTTATTGAAGTAGATCAGGGCAGCGTTCTCGAAAATTCACCTCCCAACACTTTTGTTCTGAAGATTCAAGCCACGGATCGAGACGGGACGTATCCTAACAACCTGGTCCACTACGACCTCAACGATTTCAAGGACCTCTTTGCTATCGACCACAACAATGGAGAGATCCGCACGCTGAAAGAACTCGACCGAGAAGCCCGTCGTTCGTATCCCTTGACTGTAATCGCCTACGATGGAGCGGAATCTGCTTTAACCCTGGATGGCAAGCCGAACGAAGTGCGAAAACGTTTTCAGATTGAAGTGGCGGATGTCAACGATAATCTGCCCATCTTTCCGAAAGCCAGCTATGACGTAGAAGTCGCAGAAAACGCAGATATTGGAGCTAAAATCGCAGAAATTGTTGCGCTGGACAATGATACAGACTCTAAACTTTTTTACGAGATTGTGGACGGCAACATAGGAGGGGTTTTCGATATTGATTCCAGCACTGGCTTCCTCAAAGTCCTTAGCGCTCTCGATTATGAGACGAGGAAGGCGTACACACTGACTGTGGAGGCGTCGGACGGCGTCTACAAGTCGAGCACGCGGGTCAACATCAAGATCCTCAACGTCAACGACAACCCGCCCAAGTTCCGCAACCCTAACCCGACGGAAATCGGCTCCATCATCGAGGAGCAGCTATACAAAGACAAGCCCATTAAGACGATTCAGGCCGTGGACCCCGATTATGACCCCGAAACAGCGTTGGGACCCTCGAAAATCACATACTCGCTGAGCGGAGAGAATGCAGACTCGTTCAGTATCAACGATAGGGGAGATTTAACAATTGTCAAGCCCTGGACCGCGACAAACCCCACGGAGCGAAAGAGTGGTACGTTTTTGTCGTAGCCGAGGACGAGCTGGACGGCAAGACACTGCAGAATTTCCTCGAAGTTAAGATCGTCCTGGAAGATATCAACGACAATGCTCCATTCATCGATACAGTACGAATTTCACTCGATTTTTTTAAAATTACATTTTGGGATTTAATTTTTTGTTTGTTTGCTCTTTTTTTTGTAGACGCAGCCTATAGTGTGGTACGAAAACCAGCCACCAGGTCGCGTTGCAGCGCTCAATATTACAGATTACGACGAACCGCAGAACGGAGCTCCGTTCCGGCTCACCATGGCCGATTCCGCAGATCCCGAAGTGAAGGCCTCGTTCAAGATTGAACAAATTTCCGGAGAGTGGGATCTGATGGCCCTCAAGACCTTCGACCGCGAGGAACGGAAGGAATACGCCATCCCCGTTATCATCAGCGACAGCGGGAGTCCCCAGCAGACGGGGACTTCCACCCTGACGGTTGTTATCGGCGACAGGAACGACAACCCGATGTTTGACGGCTCCAGCTCCATCTTCGTCTATAACTACAAAGGATCTTTGCCTGATACGATCATTGGCAGAGCCTACGTCCAGGACAAAGACGATTGGGACCTTCCCGATAAAGTTTTTACCGGATCCACTGTTCCGGAATATTTCAGCGTCAACAGGGACGGAGGAAACATTACGATGCGCAGGGGATGTCCTTCCGGAACGTATACTTTAGTCATTGACGTTCGCGACAACTTTAGAAACGAAGACGCCACTGCGACGGTTCGCGTCCAAGTGAAGGACATACCCGAAGAGGCGGTCGTCAAGTCAGGGTCCATCAGGATCAAGGGGCTGAATCAGGAGGCCTTCGTTTCCTCAGGGGGGGCCAATCAGCCGAGCAGGAACTATATCCTGCAGGAAGCTGTCGCCAAGTACGTGGGAGCTGCTAAGGAAAACGTCGACGTCTTCACGGTGGTCAACTGGAACAGTAAGGCGGGCGTGGACGTGCGTTTCTCGGCTCACGGTTCGCCCTACTACGACCCGGTTCGCCTCAACGGAATCCTGGCGGCTAATCGCGAGGAGATTGCGTCCTCGCTGGACGCGGACGTCTTCATGTTCGGCATCAACGAGTGCCTGGAGGGATCGTCGCAGTGCGAGGGCAGCTGCACCAACAAGCTGCAGATCAGCGACGCGCCCTACCAAGTCTTCACAAACACGTCGTCGTTCGTCGGTGTTGAAGCGCGCGTCGTGGCCGACTGTTCCTGTCTCAGCGATTCCTACCCCAGCAGCTCGGCCTCCTGCGCTCCGGACGCCTGTCTCAACGGCGGAACCTGCACGGGAAACCCCGACAAACCCTGCACTTGCAAGCCAGGGTACGAAGGTCCTCGCTGCGAAGGATTGTCCGCCTCCTTCAGCGGAACCGGCTGGGCCTGGTACGATCCTATCCCTACTTGTTTCTCGGGGTCCCTGAGTCTTTCAATGGCGTCTGCCACTTCCGACGGTCTCATTCTCTACGCCGGACCCGCTGGAGTCCCTGCTGACGCCTCGGTGCGCGACTTCGTGGCTCTGGAGCTTCGCGAAGGCTTCCCCGTCGCGTACGTGGACCTCGGTTCTGGAACGCAACGCCTGGAACTTGGAATGAAGACGAAATCTTTATCGGACGGCAAACCGCACGAACTGGAGCTGAGCTGGCAGTCCGGAAAGATCCAGTTGCGAGTCGACCAGTGCCGTTCCAGCGAACCGTGGTGCATGGCTACGGCAACTCCCCCTGGCGACCGCAAATACTTCAATTCTATTGGTCCGCTGCAGGTGGGAGGCGTTACTTCTAAGTTGACGCGGATTGGTCAGTTCCTGGGCTGGGAATTCGTCCCCGGCGATATCGGATTCTCTGGCTGTATCCAGAATTTGACGTTCAACAAAATGTTCTACGATCTCTACACTCCCGGACATTCTAAAAACCACACGGCGTCTTGCGATTTCTGGGCGCTTCCTATTTCCGCGCAGGGAGCTTCGCTGCCCCTGATTATCGGGCTACTGGTGCTTCTGCTCCTGCTGCTGATCATCGTCGTCGCCATCGCGGTGTACAGGCGCAGGAGGTCGCACGAGACGCTCAAGGAGTTCAACGACGACATCAGGGAGAATATCATCAACTACTCGGACGAAGGAGGCGGCGAAGGCGACATGACGGCCTACGATCTGTCGGTCCTCAGAATGGCGTCTGATGGCAAGCCGCTCATGGGCGACGACTACGGGAACGCGAAGGAGAGTGAGGGAATCCAGCGACGAGCAGCGCCGGGTGAAGCGCCGGACCTCAGCGCCTTCCTGGGCGACAACAAGGGCCGCGTTGACCGCGACCCGGATGGTTTCCCCTTCGACGAGCTGCGGCACTACGCCTACGAGGGCGAGGGCAACTCCAACGGCTCTCTGTCGTCTCTCGCTTCTGGCACCGACGACGGAGACTTGAACTTTGAATGCCTCTCTGACTTTGGCCCGCGCTTCAAGAAACTGGCCGACATGTACGGCGACAATTCCAGCGACGAGAGCAGCTCTGACGCCGGAGACGAGGACCGCCACGCAGCAGGAGGAGCCAATAACGAGTCTTGGTGCTAATTGGACGAGAGAAACGACCAATGGGCTGCTAGTTCCAATCAGCTATCTCTGTACTTAAAGGAAGACTCGCTATTGGCTGAGCCACCGAACTTCAACCCTTCCGCCTTGGACCTCTGTGATCTCCGGCCCCTGTTTAGCTGTAAATAAATTGAACGAAAATTTACTTCCACGCAGCTTTTTTTGGCTCTCTCTGTATAACTAATTTGCCCAACTCGCCAATTTTCAGTTTATAAACCGTACGGATCGATGAATGAAACTATATTTTGGAGGGAAATGATAACTAGTCATTGAAGACTTAGGATTTTCCATTCAACACAGAGAGTTGACGTTTTCCATTTTCTCCCAAATTTCACCCGTTTGCCTTTCGTTTTGTGTTTGTTTTTCTACCAATCAGTAACTTCTGTTGCTGAATTTATTTTTGTCTTTTTTTCTTTTATTATTATTATTATTATTATTATACGGTGCCTTTTGATCGCCTGTAGCAATGAAATAATTCGAAAACTTGGCCTTTTCATTTTGTATTTAGAAGTATCCTTTTCATGTTTCATGAACAATTGAAAATGAAGCGATGTAACCGTTTGTATCGATTTGAAGTACATTTTTTCCTATCATTGCTTGTTCAGAACTTTAATGTATAAAATATCTTACGCTGATATAGTCAGTCTGCAGGACTTATTCCAGTATAAATAACTTATCGGAGAAAGATTAGACAGAGAAAATATTGTTATTTCCTAAGTTACAGCAGTTCAGCGAACAAGTGAGAAGGTGGTGGTGGAAAAAGGCTATAACCTGAGATGTGAGGATAATTAGAATGAAAGATCTATGGATCATTTTATTAACTTTTTACTTTGTTCTCTTAGAAAATTAGCAATACTAACTATATCAGACAAGTAGTTTCAATGTTAAATTGTTTGCTGAATTAGTAGCTAGGTTTGGTACAATTGATCAAGGACGAGGTGGCCGAGTGGTTAAGGCGTTGGACTGCTAATCCAATGTGCTCTGCACGCGTGGGTTCGAATCCCATCCTCGTCGAATAACCTTTTTTTCAGTATTCATCCTCAGTCCCATTCATGAATTTTTTTACCTGATACAAAACAAACTGAAAATGTCACTGAAAATTGATTTGTTCAGATTCACTGACTTCATTCAACTTAGTAGTAAGAATACATGGAATGGTTATGGAGAAAGTTGTACGAAGAATGAATTTGATTCAGCGATATTTTGACTATCTCACTGAAACTAAAAGAATTTTTCGGGTAATTTCATTGATATTTTGCTGGTGTAAGCGTAAAGTAATACAGTTCAACATTTCGTTAACTAATGAACAAGATTTCGACTAACCCTTTTCAGGATGTAAATGCAGTATGCTATCTACGTGTATTCAAAACCTTAAATGCAAATGAAGACTGTTATACTATGGGAAGTTTCATCTGAAAAATTCTGGATGTATTTTTCTTAGTTTTAATCTATTTTTCCAGACTATAAATCTATCACAAACATTTCTGAACAAAGAAAAATACTGAAGTTGATCCAAGAAAGTGAAAAAGATACGCAAAGTCCATCAGCAACTCCAGATTTCATTCAGATCTGAAAGAAGTAATTCAGTTCTTACTTTTAAGATATAGTCATTAATTAAACTAGACACTAGAGGTATTAGTTACAACTGAATTGTGTGGACTTACAGAAGTTGTGGCAGTTCGGTATGTCTAAACCTGAGTGCAAAGCTACTGGCAGTTCGTCCCTCGCTGTCCTTAGTCGTTTTGTCTGCTCCCGCTTCCAGCAGAGCTTTGACAACTTCAATTTTTCCGTATTGTGCAGCTATGTGGAGAGGAGTCAACCCGTAATTTGTTTGGTCATTCACATTTGCCCCTGATTTTATCAGGAGCTCGACCATTTCCTTGTGACCTTCCTTTACAGCCTTATGCAACGAAGTCCACCCGCCGTTTGCTTTCTGATTTACAAATGCACCAGCTCTTATGAGCCACTCAGCTATTTCTTTTCGATCATGTTCTGCAGCCACGTGGAGAGGAATAGTTCCATACTTTGCCCTGGCGTTTACGTTAGCTCCAGCGTTGACTAGCAACTCCACCACTGATGAGCGGCCATTCTTGGCAGCTTTGTGCAATGCAGTCGCATCGTCCTGATCAGTTACTTCCAGATCTTTGCCATCTCCGATCCAGGTTTGAACTATAGCTTCATCACCATTTTCAGCCGCTTCCAAAAACCACTTTCTTTCTGCAGTTTCATACTCTCCACCTGAATGACAGAACAGCCCATAACTAGATACTACATTGGATATATAGCTACATTTCTGGCTACACATTCTAAAATTGGTAAGTCTGGAACAACATGTAACTTGAAAAGATAAAACATACCGAGAATGTAGCTCACTTTCTGAAAAGCAGACGAAGCAGAATAAGATAAATGAAAATCTGTTAATCAAAACTGTTACTTTCTACCTTCATTTCTTGCTTCAAGAAGTACACGTAGGACTCGAACTGTTTCACGTGACTGTCCTGTGTTTTCACTAAAGTTCCTAGGCTATCCTGTAACAGAGAACACAAATTATATTAATGAACTACTACATCTACAACGACTAGCGCTTTTTCAGTAAAATATCTCTAGACTACATGAATTCGCCAAAGCTCAAACTAAGAGCTGGACCCAATGATCACTTGCCTGTAGTGAATCGCTCATATCTTTCACTCCAAGTTTCAGAGCAGCAAGTTCAGTTGAAATGCTGGACGCCTCGACCTACAAGTTCAAGTAGAATACGAATCAGTTGCAAATGTCATACTAAAATTACATTAATAACTAGTAACTGTACTCTAACAGCCAAGAAGGGACTTCTATTCATGCTTTTCGTATCTTCTATCTCACCTGGTGTCTTAGATCTTGTCTTATACTGAAATTCTAACCAGGAAGCTTGAGTATATACCATGCAGTCTTGTATCTCTACCAAACTACAACAGATTGGAACAGTGTTTCCACTTTTGCAGGGAAACTCCCTGGAAAAGGGGAGAAATGGGGTCTGAAAAGGGAAGAAGAAGAGAAGAGAGTAAAGAGGAAATTTAGACACTGTGTATTCTTTCACGGAGGGAGAAAAAGGGGAAAGATAAGGGAAGAGGGGAAAAATGGAAAACTGAAAAGTGGAAATACTGGATTGGAACCAAAGCGGTAAGTATCAACAACTCACCTTCAAACTAGTCACTTCTGCAGGCATTTCAGCTTGGCGACTACTTCTTTCGTCCAGTCGACTGTCGAGAACTTGTTGTTCAACACCGGTGACAGGTTGCTGAGTAGTGAGCTTTGTCGGTTCACTTTCGACAGCTGTTTGTTCACTGCTGACATTCCTCAGTAGCATCACCATTTGTTGAGAAATATTCTAAGAAGAAACAAGGTCAGTAGCAGTACTGTTGGAGTGGTTACTGACTACTTAAATAGTAACAAGAATCACAATAGTAACTACTAACAGATCAACCACAAAGCAAAACAGTTGGCACTGGATCTTTTCTACCTTGAACACAACTTCCAGGGAGTCGAGTTTGTCCTCCTGACGGCTGAGCTTTGCTTCCAGTTTCTTGCTACTTTCCTAGAACACGAATACTTTGTCCAAATACTGTACAAACTTCAATTAGAACTTAAGTTTACCTTGAAGAAATCCTCCAAGCTTTCCAGTTTCTTCTCCTGTTGGCGGATACTCGTCTTTATTTCCCTCTTGCTTTCCTAGGTTAGGGAACATAGAAACGCTCAGGTTCCTAAGATACTTCGATTGGGATCAGAACATACCAAGAAAAAATCCTCCAGGGTTTCCAGTTTATCCTCCAGGCGCATGAGGTTTCGCTTCAGGTCCCTGTTGGCTGCCTATTTACAAAACTGAGTGTTAGATTCCAGCTGATAGCATTCGTGTGTCGTAACTCACATCGACAAAATCCTGCAAGGTTGTTGGTTTCGCCTCCTGGCGGCTGTAGTTGGTATTCATTTCTTCCGTAGTTTCCTGTAAGAAGCACAAATTCTAATAAACAGCTTCCATGACAAATAGGCGGATAACTAATTTACCGTGCTGTTTGAACGCAGTTTATCTAGAACGTCATGTAGAGCGTCGCGCTTAGGATGGAGGAACTCGGAAAGGCGCTTCAATTCGTCGTCCATTTCTTGGAAGAATTCAAATTCGGAATCAAGCACGTACGCAGGGGGAAAGCGTCTACCAAAGACTGCCTTGCCCAGTGCAGTGGTTCCACATTTAGTTGTCAATTTTTCCTGAAAGAGGGCACGGTTTTCCCTTTCTTTCCCTTCCCTTGTCGATATCAAGTATCCTTTTCCCTCCGTGCAGGATATCAAGCTGAACTTCTATGTTATTTTTCCCTTATTTTTGGTTTTTGAGACTCAGTGTTCCCTTTTGAAGGGAATTTCCCTGCAGAGTGGAGGCACTGGTCCAGTGTTTCCACTTTGGTTTTTCTACTTTCCGCCAGGGGACTCCAAATTTCCCCATTTTCCCCTATCAAACTTTCTCCTTAGTTTTTCCACATACATTTTCATTCTCTGTTAGGCGGCTTTTCCCCCATTTTCCCCATAATGAAACTCAAGTTTCATTCATTTTCCCGCTTTGTCATTCTTAGGAAACAAACCGTCTAAGGCAACTATTAGATTGCAAGTATTTCAACGTCAAAATGAACTATCTCTTCATTTAAGGTATTTTTCTTAGGTCGTATCGTAATTGCGCTTCTCATTTTTCTCCCTTTCCCCCAGTTTTTACTCGTTTTCACCCATTTTCCCCTTTCCCTGATTCCTTCTCAGAGAAGTCGATTTCCCCCAATTGGGTAATTTCCCCCATTTGTGGAAACACTGGACTTGATGTTACAACAAATTGGGGGGACTTCCTGCAAACGTCGACATTTCGTCACAGCATTCAGCGAAAGCAAAAATGAGAAAATGCTCTGAGGCCTTAGCAACCAAACCGAGTTGGTCGCTTTGGGCAATACTAGAACACAGAGGTCGTTAAAGGGGCCTACGAGTCTCCTTCCTTAAGGGAGAACAACCCTTTACCCCTTAGGTACTTTACTCCCTAACCTACCCAGTTTGAAGCGTTGCCTACCCTCTTCCTATCTGCTCAACTAGCTCGGGTTAATCTAGTCTAATCTTTGGCATCCCCGGCCTCTAAGGATTTTCAGCGGGAAATACCAAATTTTCTTGGACGTCTGTTTGACTAACTTTTTCATAATGTTGCCTCACACGTGATTGTAGTACACAAGTCTAAATTAAAAAAAAAAATCTGTAGAAACAAAATCAGTTAGCACAATAGAACACTTCACGAAAGCAAGAAAAAAAAACTGTCCCGCGCAACGATTCCGCTTAAATCTTCCTCCGAGTAACACATATCATGCAAGAGGGTCTAACGCCATCTATTGTTTTTTTGAAAAACTTGACTGCCGCCATCTTAGGTTTTGTAGTCTCGTAAGAGAGGGAGTGGTCACAATTTTGATTTCCAACATAAAATGTGTAGGAATACACAAATATTACGCAAAAATGTAGTTTTCGTAAACTTCTAATTGACATAACTGTCGAACTCGGTTGCTAAGGCCTTACTTTCTTAAAGGGCATATTCCAAAAAATGCCTTCTGAAAGCAGTGTTTGCACTTTCAATGTCCCCTTTTTCCCTCTTCCTTAATTTCTTCCTTTTCCCTCCTTCAGCATGGGGCTGTACTCCCAGATTTTCCTTTACCCTTCCCTTATTTTTTTCCCCTTTTTAGACCCCATTGTCCCTCTTTTCAGGGAATTTCCCGTCAAAGTGGAAACTGTTTTGAAGATTAGCCCCTCTACTACGGACACTTCTGTTAAATGATTTTTAAAAATTAATTTCTCTTCAAAATGTTTCCAAAAATGACAAAATTTCACAAAACAGTTTGGTGTGAAGAAAGTTTTGATATTGTTTAATTTGATTTAATAAAAGTGTCCGCTGTACAAAGGCACTTGTTTGGAATATGGTCTATATAGCTTTTTACAGAACGATACGACAGTGTTTCAACGTTTGCAGACTAGTTCTCAACTTGGAAGTTCGCTTCACCTCTTGGCAAGGGCAAGGCACAGGCAGTTTGTGGTAGTCGCTTGTCCGTGGTACACGTGCCTGATTCAGAATTTGCATTTTCTAAGAAATGGACGCCAAAGTGAAGAGCCTTGTAGAGTCCCTCCTGTCTAAGCAGGACGCTTTAGATGAAGTTCTGGATGAACAGCTCCTAAACAACATGGTAAGTTAATTATCCGCATATTTATGATGGAGGTTGCATACTTGGATTTATTCTGTTTATGGAAACTACTGAGGAACTGAAAACAAACTTCAACCGCCAGGAGGCTAAACTAACAACCTTGCAGGATCTTGTAAAGGTGAGTAAGACACACGAATGCTGTCAGCTGGAACCTAAACACCCGTTTTCGTCGAAATAGGCAGGCAACAGGGACCTGAAGCGAAACCTCATGCGCCTGGAGGACAAACTGGAAACACTGGAGGATCTTTTCATGGTATTTTGTAATACCCAATACAAGTATGTTAGGAACCTGAACACTTCTTTTGTCCCTAATCTAGGAAAGCAAAAGGGAAATGAAGACGAGTATCCGCCACCAGGAGGAGAAACTAGAAAACTTGCAGGATCTCTTCAAGGTAAACTGAAGTTCCAGTTGAAGTTTGTACGATATTTGAACAAGATATTCGTCTTCCAGGAATGTAAAAGGAAACTGGAAGCAAATCTTAGCTGTCAGGAAGACAAGCTCGACTCCCTGGAAACTCTGTTAAAGGTAGAAAAGATCCAGTACCAATTGTTTTGCTGTGTGGTCAATCTGTAGTAACTACAACAATCATTCTCATTACTATTTAAGCATTTAGTAACCATCCAATTGTATTGCTTCTGACCTTGTTTCTTCTTAGAATATTTCTCAACAAATGGTGATGCTACCGCCGAATATCAGCAGGGAACAAACCGCTGTCGAAACTGAACCGGGAAAACTCAGTAGTCAGCAAGCTTCCACAGGCCATGAACTACAAGGACTCAATGGTCGACTGGACGAAAGTAGTAGTCGTCAAGCTGAAACACCTTCAGAAGTGACTAGCCTGAAGGTGACATATTGATAATCACTGCTTTGGTTCCAATCTGTTGTAGTTTGGTAGAGATACTATAGAGATGCAAGACTGAATGGCATATACTCAAGGTTTTTGGTTAGAAGTACGATATAAAACAAGATGTAAGACACAAGATAGGATAGAAGATACGAAAATCATGAATAGAAGTCCCTTTTGACTTGGCTGTTAGTCATAGTACAAATTAATAGTTATTAATCTCATTTTAATATGACATTTGCTATTGATTCTTATTATGCTTGAACTTGTAGGCCCAGGAGTCCAGCATTTCTACGGAACTCGCTGCTCTTGATCTCCGAGTGAAAGACATGAGCCATTCACTACAGGCAAGTGATCATTGGGTCTAGCTCTTAGTTTGAATTTTGATGAATCCATCTAGTCTAGAGATTTTAGTGAAAAAGGACTAGTCGTTGTAGATGTATTGTTCATTAACAATTCTTCCTATTACAGGACAGTCAAGCAACTATAGTGAAGACCCTGGATAGACAATTGAAACAGTTCGATTCCTACGTGTTCTTTCTTAAGCAAGAAATGAAGGTACCAAGTAACAGTTTTGATCAGCTGATTCTTAATTACCTTGACACTTATTTGTTTAGAAAGTGAGCCGCATTCTCGGTAAGATCCCTCTTCCCTACTTTCTGTTTGGGATAAGTATGGTAGAATGCCACAGTTTTGAGAATTGTATGGTCTTTTTCCCAATTAAGGAACCAAATATAGCTGGGTCGATCAAGACATGTTTTTTAAAGCCGCTGAAAAGGGTGATGAAGCTGTAGTACAGGCCTGGATAAGTGACGAAAAAGATCTGGAAGTCATTGATCAACGTGACATGGATGCGACTGCACTGCACAAAGCTGCGAGAAATGGTCGTTCAACAGTGGTGGAGATGCTCATCAACGCTGGAGCTAAAGTAAACGCCAAAGCAATGTTTGGACCTACTCCGTTAGTCATGGCCGCACTGAATGAACATGAGGAGGTGGTTGATCAACTCATCAAGCACGGAGCAGATCCTAACGACGAAAGCGGCGAGTTGCTGATTACGCTTGTTAAGGGAGACAAGAAAGAATTGATTGAGAAACTACTGAAAGCTGGAGCGAATCCAAATCAGAAAACAAAAGAAGGTTTGACTTTACTGCACCTGGCTGTAAAAGGAGGTCACAAGGAAGTAGTCGATGTACTTGTAAAATCAGGGGCCAACCTAAACCAGACAACCAAAGAGGGACTGAGTCCGTTGTGTAGGGCTGTACAGGAATGCCGTACGGAAATAGCTAACCTGCTAATTGAACTGGGTGCGGATGTGAATGAGAAAACGACTTATGGGTCAACTGTCCTTCACTTGGCTGCACGATACGGAAACATTGAAATCGTCAAAACTCTGCTGGACGCTGGAGCGAATAAAACGATTCCAGACAGAAGAGAGAAAACACCCAGAGACATTGCACTCGGGCATAAATATACCGAGCTGGCAGAACTACTGTAAGTCTCTAGAATTCAGTGTTCATTCATCTGTGTTAGTAAAATACAAGAAATTTGAATATTTCTTGCAGATCCTGAATTGTATCCTGGACTGCTCTTGGGCTTGGCTTATTCACTTGAATCGGTCTACTTCGGCATTTTACTTCCTTTAAAAAATATTTGTAATAGATTTAGACTGTAACTAATAATACCGACAAATACACATTAGAGACTACATACATAAGTAACTTCTCATAGTCCAACACTGTTTTCTCTGCGTATGTTTTAGAGGAACATTGCTGAATACACGTTTGTTATGGACATTATACAAAACGTAAATGAGGTTTCCTTCATATCAATTTGATTAACTAGTTACATTATTAGTTTACATTTGTGTATCCAGTCCTTAGTTAACTTATTCAGCATTTTGCAAAGCACAGTAAAATTTTGCTTAAACAGATATTTATTATCCGAGTTTTCTTCCTTTTGTTCTAGAACCTGGATTCAGTTTCGTTTGAGATTTGTCTTTCTTGAATCCAGTATTATTATTAATTAATGAATTAGCATATTTTTTGAATAATTCAGAGGTTGATTCGTTGTGTTACAGATACTGTTCATCTTGTTCTTTGAGTATGTATAGAATAGAGAGGCCCGCCTGAAGTCGGAGCTAAGTCCCTTTTAGTGGGTGGTGAAGGGGAGATGAGGAGAAAGTCGGATCAAAGGAACAAATGACGAGCGCTAGCCGCTATACGGTTTGAAAATAACGGTTTGAAATTTATGCAAAAACGTGTCTAAATCGTTCTTAAATGAAATTTAAAACATATCGTAAGAAACAAAGAAGAAAAAGGCTCAGGCCCGAAGACCCGTCGCTTTTTCTTTTGCAAAAAACATCCATATAAGACGTTTCAAATATAATAAACCGTGTAAAGAACTGCTGGACCATAGTGCCACGCGTAAAGAAAAACCTTTCAGTTTCGCACGCTTTTCTTTCTTCTTCCAGTGACCTTTCTTTTAAAAAAAAGAAAACAATCTAAGATCCGCATTCGCTCAGAAGCAATTTGGGTTGTTGACCAGCTCCAACCTCGCGTTTCTTAAGAAAAGGATAGGAAAGGGCCTCTCCATTCTATACATACTCAAAAATCTTGTTAATAAACCCGAACTAGAACTAATAACTAGATTAGTGTCAAAAGCAAATCGGATGCTTTAAATCTTCAAATGCATACTTGGATACATCTACACTCAATTTAAATCAACATGCTAGAAATGCTAACGAAATAGATTTCAAGAAAACACGATTCATTTTGCCAATTACATTTTTGCATTCAGAAGCCCCAAACGACGAATGAACGGAACAAGGCAAAAATAACGTGTAAAATATATATTTGAGAAAGAAACCGAAAATTTCATATTTTGATACATTTTGCTTCTGATTTGTTTCATTACTAGCATGTGTAACAAACTATCGAATACAATTCATGAAACGGAAGAAGATACAGAAGTGAAGGAACATTGGCAGACCGGGTCAGTGTTTCCACTTTGAATTTCATGTTTATTCGCTCTTCCCTTAGTTTTTCCCATTTCCCCTCCGTGCTAGAACACAGGCTTTACTTCCAAGATTGTCCCTTTTCCCTTGCTTTTCCCTTTTTAAACTCCATTTCCATCTTTTTTCGGGGAAGTTTCCCTGACAAATTGGAAACACTAAACCAGGTTTCGAATTATGGGTCCCTAGATAAAGAAAGGCCCTGATTTAGAAATAATAACAACCTCTTACTTCTGCAGACTTACAGGAGTTTTGCAAGCTCGGTATATTCATACTGGAGTGCAATATCTCTGGGTGTTCTCCCTTTGCTGTCCAGAATAGTTTTCCTTGCCCTTGCTACCAGTAAAGCTTTTGCAGTTTGAGTATTGCCGAAACATCAAGCCACGTGAAGAGGAGTCCGCCCACTGTCTGATTTCTCGTTCAAATTTGCACCCAATTTGATCAGTAAATCGACCACGTCTTTTCTGCCATGCAGCATAGCAGCGTGCAGTGGAAAAAGCCCGCTATCAGCCTTCTCATTTGGATTTGCACCGTAGTTTCCAGTACTAGTCCTAGACTAAGTCCCATTGAATTTTTTTTTTTTTACCTGACACAGAACACACTGAAAACGTCACTGGAAATTGATTTGTTCAGATTCACCGACTCCACTGAACTTGCAAATAAGACTAGATGGAGTGTTAAGCAAAAAAGCTATACGTTTGTTTAGTTATACGAAGAATTCATGAATACATTTTGGATTCAACTACATTACATAATAGACTCGCTGAAACTGCAAGATTTTTTCGCTTAATTTACTTAAAATTCTACTGACATAAATGTAAACTGATGCAGTAGACAGGTTAACATTTCATTAATTAGTGAAGAAGACTTCAAGTAGAAACCTCTTCAGGATTCGTGTACTGCGTTATGTGTATTCAAAACCTTGAATGCAAATGTAGACTTAAGTGTTTCACTCTACAAATTTGAATCTATTTTCGAACATTCTTAATCGATCACAAATATTTTAAACAAGTAAAATACTGAAGTGACCCAATAAAGTGAAAAAGATACGCCAAGTCCAACTGTAGTCCCGTTCAGCTCATTCAGGATCTGGAAAAAAGATTAAAATTCCTTGTTACAAAGCACTGTAGTTATTTATTGCAGTATCTAGATAATATATTAAAGATAATTGTTACACCTTGACTTGTGTGGACTAACAGTAGTTTTGCCAGCTCGATGTGCCTATACTCGAATGCAATGCTTTTGGCTGTTCTCCCGTACTCGTCCAGAACCGTTTTACTTGCTCCCGCTTCCAGCAAAGCTTTCACAACTTCAGTTTTTGCGTATTGTGCAGCTAAGTGAGGAGAAGTCAACCTTTCATTTGTTTTCTCATTCACATTTGCCCCCGATTTGATCAGTAGGTAGACCATTTCTTTGTGACCTTCCTGTACAGCCTTATACAACGGAGTCGACCCATAATTTTCTTTTCCATTTACGTCTGCACCAGCTTTCATGAGTTGCTTAACTATTTCTTTTCGGTCATGTTCAGCAGCCAAGTGAAGAGGAGTCGCTCCATAACTTTCCTTGGCGTATACATTAGCTCCAGCGATGATCAGCATCTGCACAACTGCTGAACGGCCATTTCTCGAAGCTTTATGCAATGCAGTCATGCACGTTTTACGACCAGAATAGTCCGTTTCAGTAATTACTTCCAGATTTTTACCATTGTTTATCCAGGCCAGAACTATAGCTTCATCACCATTTTCAGCCTCTTCTATAAACCACCTTGCTTCTGCGAGATCATATTTTCCACCTGAATGAGAGAACAACTCGTTACAACGTACTAAACCACGGATATAGATTACTAATACTGAGCTTGATAAGTGTGGAATATTAAATTGGCTTGCAAGTTGGAAGAGAGGACTTACCCAAAATGTAGCTCACTTTCTAATAATTAAAAAAAACATCAGATAAATGAGAATCAGATAAGTAAAACTGTTACTTTGTACCTTCATTTCTTGCTTGAGGAAGCACAAGTAGGAATCGAACTGTTTCACGTGACTATCCAAAGTCTTCACTATAGTTGCTTGACCGCCCTGTAACAGAGAAGCGAAAATGTCTCTATTGAGCTACTTCATTTGCTACGGCTACTATTGTTAAAGTAATAGATCTTTAGATTATTTCATCAAAGTTTCGAACCACGAGCTAGACCAAATGATCACTTGCCTGTAGCGAACTGCTCATATCTTTCACTCCGAGATTGAGAGCAGCAAGTTCAGTAGAAATGCTCGATACCTGGACCTATAAGTTCAAGCAGAATACGAATTAGTAGCAAATGTCATATTAAAGTTAGATAAATAACAATTAATTATATTCCGTAGAATAGCCAAACTTTCTATGTCTTCTGTCTTATCTTACATCTTGTCTTAAATTGTGATGCTAACTAAAAAAGCTTGCGTATACCATGCGTTCTAGTACCTCTATAGTATCTCTTTCACACTTCAACAGATTGGGGCCAAAGCAATAGGTATCAACAAGTTACCTTCAGACTAGTCACTTCTGCGGGCGTTTCAATCTTTCGACCACTACTTTCGTCCAGTCGACCATCGACTTGTTCCAGTTCATCGTCGGTAACAGCTTTGCGACTATTGAACTTACTAGGTTCACTTTCGGTAGCTGCTTGCTGACTGTTTACTGTCGGTACCATCATCGGTTGTTGGGTAGTGTTCTAAGAAGAAATAGATCAGCATCAGATACTTGTAGTTGGTATAAACTACACAGATAGCGATAAGAATATGTACACTGTATAGCATAGGTCAACCGCGAAGCAAAATAGTTGGTTTTGAGTCTGTTCTACCTTCAACAGAGTTTCCAGGGACTCGAGTTTTGCCTTCAGTCTCTCCTTACTTTCCTAGAACATGAATAAGTTGTTCAAGTACCATGAAAACGTCAATTAGAACTTCACTTTACCTTGAAAAGATCCTGCAAGCTTTCGAGTTTCTCCTCCTGGTGGCGGATGCTTGTCTTCGTTTCCCTTTTGCTTTCCTACATTAGGGAACAAAGAAATGCTCAGGTTCCTAGCATACTTGGACTGGGAATCAGAACATACCTTGAAAAGATCCTCTAGAGTTTCCAGTTTGTCCTCCAGGCGCATGAGGTTTCGCTTCAGATCCCTGTTGCCTGCCTATTTAGACGAAAACGGGTGTTTAGGTTCCAGCTGACAGCATTCGCGTTTCTTACTCACCTTTACAAAATCCTGCAAAGTTGTTAGTTTCGCCTCTTGGAGGCTGAACTTTGCTCTCAATTCTTCAGTAGTTTCCTAACAGAATAAGTTCAAATGTACAATTTCCACCATCAGTATGCGAATAATTAACTTACCACGCTGTTTAAACACTGTTCATCCAGAGCATCGTCTACAGCGTCCTGTTTAGACTGGTGAAATTCTGGAAGTTGCTCCATTTCGGCGTCCATTTATTAGAAAATGCAAATTCTGAATGAAGCACGTGTGCAGGGCACAAGCGATTACCAAACAATGCCTTGTCTTGGGACTAAATGCTACAACAAATTTGGGGGATATTCTGAAAACGTTGATATTCCGTCATATCATTAAGAGAATGCCAAAAAAAAGAGAGCAATGCTGTAAGGCGGCCTTAGGAATCAGACTGGTCGCTTTGGGCTAAACACAGAAGTCGTTAAAAGCCCCCAGGAGTATAGAACAATCCTCGGCCTTTTAGATGCTTTATAAAATGTACCCCCCCCCCCTCCCCCTGGCGTCTGGCTTCCCTAGGCTTTTATAGAAATATACTAAACTTTACGAATTCAAAATCTCTACGAAATGGATCTATTCAACATTTTATGTGTGAAACTAGAAATCATCCGTACTGGATCTCTTTCGAAATGCCAAAATTAAGATGGCGGCGCGTCTAGTTTTTCACTAATCCAGTAGATGACGATAGAAACTATAGCGCCAGCTCTATTACTTGAGACGAATGACGAATTAAGCGAAATGCTTATTCGGCTCAATTTTCTGAAGTATAGTAAGCTTTCGTGAATATTTTGTTTTATTTCTGTTCTTGATTTCTGAAAATTCTTGATCGCCCATTGTATCGATTATAATGGAACTGTTATTCGTTCGAACAAATATTTCAGTGCTTTTTTTGTCGCTCGATTTACAAAACTCTGGATTGCTACCAGTTTACGAACAGTTCAGTGGTTATTCTGAGTAACCCTTATTTTGGATGTCGATTAAACCAAATACGTGTAACAATTCTTCTTCTCGCAAGTCTTCTTTCGTTACCAGTTTTTCAAGTAACGAGAAACACTGAAGCGTTTCTCCCAACGAATAACACTGAGTAATCAGGGTTTTTCAGGAATGATTAGGAATCCAGATCAGTAACTAGACTACCATATTTTCACGAAAGCAAGAACAAAAGAACTTTCCTGCACAAGGATTCCACTTAAAAATTCCTTCTTAGTAACAGATCTCATACTAAAGGTTCTAACGCCACCTATCGGTTTGGTGAAAAACCTGATCCATCTTAGGTATTGTTAGTTTTGTAAGAGACGCAGTACAAAAGGTCTTTGTTTTCAACAACCAAAGTGTAGTATTGTACACGTACTACGCAAAAATTTAGCTTACGTAAAGATCTGATTCACGTAGGTGCCGAACTCGGTTGCTAAGGTCACTTTCCTATAGGGCTTATTCCCAAAAGGCTGCTGAATACTAGCCCCTCTACTGCGGACACATCTGTAAAATAATTCCACAAACCAATCTCACTTGAAAATGTTTCTACAGACGGCAAAAAATCACGAAACATTTTCGTGTACAGAAAGTTGTTACACTTCCTAAAGTTGATTTAATAGAAGGAGTTCCCTATAGAAAGGTGCGTGTTTGGAATATGATCTATAGCATTTATGGAACGATACGAAGGTGTTTCAATGTTTGCAGGCCAGTCCCATGTTCCAAATTCGTTTCTTCTCCTGGCAAGGGGCAATGCAGTCTTTGTTAGACGTTTGTCCATTGTACACACGCGCGACTAATTAAAAATTGGCATTTTCTAAGAAATGGAGGCCAAAGTGTAGCGCCTTTCAGAGTTCCTCTTGTCTAAACTGGACGCCACAGACGAAATTCTGGATGAACAGTTTCTAAACAGCATCGTAAGTTAATTATCTTAATATTCATCATGGAAATTGTACATTTGAACTTATTTTGTCTATAGGAAACTACTGAAGAACTGAGAAAAAACATCAACCGCCAGGAGGTGAAACTGGTTACTTTACAGAACTTTGTTAAGGTGAGTAAGAAACATGAACGCTATTAGCTGGAATCTAAAAACCAATTCTCATTAAAATAGGCTAGCAACAGGGATGTGAAGCGATGCCTCATGCATCTGGAGGACAAACTGGAAACCCTAGAGGACCTGTTCATGGTATGTGCAATTCCCATTACAAGTATGTTTGGAACCTGAGCATGTCTTTGCTCCTAATGTGGGAAAGCAAGAGGGAAACGAAGACAAGCATCCGCCTCCAAGAGGAGAAACTAGAAAACTTGCAGGATCTCTTCAAGGTAAACTGGTGTTGCAAGTGAAGTTTTCATGATACTAGAAAATTATATTTATGTTCTAGGAAAGTAGTAAGAAACTGGAAGCGAAGCTCAGCCACCAGGAAGAAAAGCTCGAATCCACGAGAACTCTGTTAAAGGTAGAAAAAATCCAATATCAGCTGTTTTACTGTATGATTGATCTGTGGTAATTGTGCGGTTTTTCCTCTTACTATTTAAGTAGCTAGTAACCATCTAACAGTACTGCTGATGATCTTTGTTTTCTTAGAATATTTCGCAACAAATGGTGCTACCAACGGATGTCAGGAGTCAGCAAACAGCTATCGAAAGTGAACCGAGAAATCTCACTGATCATGAAGCTGCTATTGGCAGTCAATTGCAAGGTCTCGATGGTAGACTGGACGAAAGTAGCAGCCGTCAAGCTGAAACGCCCGCAGAAGCGACTAGTCTGAAGGTAGTTTGCTGATACCTTTCGCTTTGGTCCCAATCTGCTGAAGTGTGGTAGAGATACTATTGATGTACAAGACCGCATGGTGTATACTCAAGCTGTTTGGTTAGCATCACAATATAAGACAAGATGTAAGACACAATATAAGATAGAAGGTACGAAATAAGTATTAAGAAAAGTCCCTTCTGACATGGCAAGTATACAAAGTACAGTTAATGGTTGTTAGTCTAATATTTAAATGACATTTTCTACTGATTCGTATTCTGCTTGAACTTCTAGGTCCAGGCATCTAGCGTTTCTACTGAACTCGCTGCTCTGAAAGTCGGAGTGAAAGACATGAGCGATTCGCTACAGGTGAGTGATCTTTTGGTCCAACTCTTAGTTTGAACTTTGATGAATTTATCTAGAGACATGTTACTGAAAAAGTACCAGTCATTGTAGATGTATTTCATTAACAACACTTCTCTGTTACAGAACAGTCAAGCAACTATAGTTAAAGCTTTGGAGAGACAAGCGGAACAGTTCGATTCCTACGTGTACTTCCTCAAGCTAAAAATGAAGGTATAAAACAACATTTAATAATAATTAAGCAATACTCATTTATCTGATGTTTTTCTGTTATAAAGTGAGGAACATTCTCGGTAAGTTCCATTTTCCAAAGTTGCATGTTTTAAATAGTACGATTGAATGACTATCTTGAGATTGTATACTCTATTTCTCAATTCAGGTAGTAAATATAGCTGAATCGATGAAAAGCTGTTCTTTAAAGCCGCTGAAAAGGGTGACGAAACCGTAGTTCAGGCCTGGATAAGTGAAGAAAAAGATTGAAAGTAATTGATCGGTAATCCGGGTGTTGAATTACGGGTTTCTAGAAAAACAAAGGTTCTGATGTAGAAACAGTAAGAACCACTTAATTTTGCACACTCACAGGAGTTCTTTGAGTTCGGTATGCCCATCGTCGAGAGCCCTGTCTCCGGGTGTTTTCCCTTCGCTGTCCAGAATGGTTTACTTGCCCCTGCTGCCAATAGAGTTTTCGTAACTCTAGTTCTTCCGACATGCACAGCCACGTGAAGAGGAATGCATCCAAAACATGATTTCTCGCTCAGATTTGCACCCGACTTGATCAGTAAATCAACTACTTCTTGGTGGCTAGATTGTGCAGCCGCTTGCAATGGAGTCCATCCGTCATTTGTTTTCTCGTTCACCTTTGCACCCGATTTGATCAGTAAATCGACTACTTCTTTATGGCCACCTGGTGCAGCAAAATGCAGTGGAGTCCATCCGATGTTAATTTTCTCGTTGGGATTCGCACCGCTTTCTATTAGTTTGTCAACTACCATCGTATGGCCAAGATATGCAGCGAAGAATAATGGAGTGTTTCAAGTCCCTGGCGTCGATGTTAGCTCCAGCGTTGAATACCGTTTTCACTACGTTTGTCCACCCGTTTATTGCAGCTGTGTGCAATACGGTCCTATTCCAGCAACCAGGGTCGGCTACTTCCAGATCCTTGCCTTCTTGTATCCAGCCTCGAACTACAACTTCATTGCCAGTCTCAACAGCTTTGAAAAACTTCTCTTTTTCTTCTTCTGTGTAGCCTTAATAAGAAAACATTTCGAGACTTTACGTACACTTACACTTGCATATACTTGAACTTGAACTACAATATAATATACGTAACGTTCATATAGTCTTTGAGTTCTCAACCCATCTAATTTGACTGTCTAATAAGCTGACTAGCTAATTAACTTAAAGCAACTATCGTGCACTAGACTAGACTAACTAACCAACGTTTTATTACTGGTTTGGAGTCTGCTCTAGTAGCAAAATAGCAAAATACAAATAAGTTTCCTTTGATGCTGCTCAACTACCTCCTAGCTACTCCTACTTACTTACTTCCTTACTAACGATTGTTGGAAAGGAAACACTTACTGGAAATGGACGAGTCCGCTTCCTCAAAAAATTAAAACAGAAAAAAATCGCAAAAGAAAACATACTAAGCACTAAAACATGCTGTACTTTGAGATTCTGCCCAGAGGAGTCCACACAGTAAGTGGGTTGTTTTTCTTGATCGGCCAAAGATTTCACTAAAGTTGCCCGAGTGTCCTGCGGTTGAGATAAAGTGGAAATTTCTTAGTAAACTGCTAAATTTGCTTCGGTTAGTATAGAACAAGTCTTAACATAGTCTTTGAAGTTTGACTGAACCAATATCAGACGTGTAATACCTTGTTCACTCTAGTTAAACCCCGGAGGTAACCTTCAGGGGTAACCTATTCTTTCAATCCCAAATTTACCCCGGATCCAGTACTTACTTCGGAAAAAGGGGTGGCAAGTCCTTAGTGTGAACAAGGTATACCTGAACCGTTTCAACTGGTTGATCCTTCAAGTTTTAACAAGTATCTTATAGTTGAAAACGTAAATATAGAAGAAAAATAGAAGCTTTACGAATCATACTTGATCGTTTTCAGTCTTTCCTTCTGACAGTTGGCTTCGTTCTCAGTTCCTCACCAGTTTCCTGTATAGGAAAAGAAAGAAGGTACAAGTCGTTCCTAGTGAATGACTACTTGTGACTACTAGTGAAAACAAGCTACAGAGCCCTTGAATGTTACACCAAGAGTAATGCAAAAGAGATACATATAACATACATAAAATAAATAATAAATATAAAATATAGATACATTAAATAAATAAAAAATACATAGTGAAAAATAATTTTAATAATATAAAAAGTTATAGCACGACAAATAAGTACATTCGGAACTTGGCTCTACAAATTTTTCTTTTCCTTAAAGCCTTCTAATATATCAAATGGTAAAGAATTATTTTGTAGAGCAAATTTTAGATGTGAATTTAAACTAAAATTTAGAACATAAATACAAATAATAGACTGATATTAAGATTATGGTTAAAGAAGTGCGTTCATACACTCGTATATATCTTTATATAGCCATAAATACGTAGCTAACACATTTAATAATTGGCAAACAAATGAATAAAATAGATGTTGGGATAATCATGCTCAAGCTTTTTATTCTGGCCAATTATTATTCAGAAAAATAAATGCATGGCTCAAGAAAAGTGTTTCACTGTACGGAAAGTTTTACCTAAAACATTTCTCTCAGATTCCATACAATCCAAATCCGTTACATCTAATCTTGATCAAAGCAAACCCCAAATTGATCCCATCAAGTGAACAAAATCAAGTGCGAACACCATCAGCAGACAGGCTTTCAGAGTCCGAATGACACATAACAGCTCCTCGTCATCACACAGTGCAGTTATTAATGAGACCTGTTAGAGTAGATATTAGATAGTAGTTGCAACTTAATCGTGAAGACTTACAGAAGTCGTGCCAGCTCGCTGTAGCCGTTATCGGATGCCACTGCGCCGGGTGATTTCCAGAAACTGTCAAAAGCCACTTTGTTTGCCCCAGCGGCCAGCAGAACTTTGGCGATTTCAGTTTTTCCGAAACGCGCGGCCACGTGAAGAGAAGTCCGCTTGTAGTCTGTTCGCTCATTGGGGTTTGCCCCTGATTTCAGCATGAGCTCGACAATTTCTTTAAGACCTTTCCGCACAGCATGATGCAATGGAGTCCATCCCTCATCTGCTTTCAGATTGAGGTCTGCTCCGGCTTTTACGAGCTGCTCAACTATCTCTACCCGTTCGTGCTCTACAGCCAGGTGAAGAGGAGTCGCTCCATTCGTGTCCCTGGCGTTTACATTAGCTCCCGCGCTGATTAAAATTCCAACCATCACTGAATGGCCATTTCTCGAAGCTTTGTGCAATGCAGTCATGGACTTCTTGCGATCAGAACCATCCGTTACTTCCAGACTTTTACCATCGTTTATCCAAGCCTGAACTACAGCTTCGTCGCCATTTTCGACCGCTTCTAGAAACCACTTTCTTTCTGCCTGATCATATTTATCCCCTGAATGAGAAAACAGTCCATTAAGCTGTAAATTCGTTAGCTTTTAGGGAACGTGGTGTGTCAATGGGAAAAGGAGAACTTACCGAGAACGAGGCTCATTATCTGGAAGAGAGAGAGAGAAAAAAAAACAAAATAACTGAGAATAATTCAAATGTCTTAACCAAAAAAGTTGGAGCTAACCTTCATTTGCTGCCTAAGCGAGGCCACGTAGGAATCGAACTGTTTCTCACGTCTGTCCAAAGTTTTCCCGATAGTTGCCAAACTGTCCTGTACCAGAAAATCCAAGTGTTGTTAAGTAAGTTTTTTTTTCAGTATCTTATTGATACATTAAGTCATCAGAGCTGAACCAAAAGACTACTCGCCTGTAGCGAATCGCTCATGTCCTTCATTCGAAGATCCATAGTTGCAAGTTCCGTGAAAATGCTGTGAGCCTGGACCTAGAAGTTTCAGCAGAATACGAATCATGGGCAAATGTCACTCTGAAAACTAGATTTTTGATTACTAATCATGCTCTGTACGACAGCCAAGTCAGATGAGATCTCTATAAACCTCTCTTGTATCTTTCTGTCTCATCTTGTGTCTTGCGAAATCAACCAAAACATTTGGGTGTACCATGTAGTCTGGTATCTCGACAGTATCTCTGTCCTACTTCAACAGAATTAGTCCAAAAGCAAGAGGTATCATCAAGTTACCTTGAGACTCGTCACTTCTGCGGGTGTTTCTGTCTGACAGTTGTTTTCGCTCAGTTCCCCAGCACTTAGGTTTCTTGGTTCACTTTCGAGATCTGTTTGCTGACTGCTCTCACACGTCGCTGGCGTCACCATTTGTTGGGTGATATTCTAAGAAGAAACAGCAGTATAGAACAAGAAGATGCGCAGTAGTTACAAGAGATCACGCACAAAGCAAAACAGCTGATTCGGGATCTTTCCTACCTTCAACAGAGTTTCCAGAGAGTCGAGTTTCTCTTCCTGGCGGCTGAGTTTGACTTCTAGTCTCGCGGTACTCTCCTAGAACACGGATACCTTGTTCGACAACCGTAAAAGCTCCAATCGGATCTTCAGCTTACCTTCAAGAGATCCCGTAAGGTTGCCAGCTTCTCATCCTGATGGTGGGCGCTCGTCCTCACTTCCCACTCGACTACCTAGATCGGGAACAAGGCTCTTAACTGAGTGGCTTGTATCGGGAACCAGAACGTACCATGAGCTGACCCTCCAGGAATACCAATTTGTCCACCAGGCTTTCGAGGCTTAGTTTCAGCTCGCTGTTGTCTGCCTGATTCGACGAGAACGGGTGTTAGAGTTTCAGTAGCATTCAGGTATCTTAACTCACCTGAACGAAATCCTGCAAGGTTGAAAGTTTTCCCTCCTGACGGCTGAAGTTCTCTCTTAGTTTTCTTATAGTATCCTATAAAGAGAGTAAGTTCAAACAAAAATTTTCATTGTAAGTACGCAGAGCAAGCTCACGGTGTTATTCACACGCTGTTCATCCACAACTTCATTTACAGCGTCCGGTTCAGAAAGATGAGACTCTGGGAGTTCCTTCGTTTCGACGTCCATTTCTGGGAAAAGATAAATACTGCATCAGGCACATTCATAACAGGCTAGCGACTATAATCAGACAATACTTTGGCGCAGGATTAGAACTAGAACAAATTTGGAACTGTCCTGTAGCTAAACGTTGACGTCCCGTCAGAGCACTTCAACGAGAACAGAGTGACTAGAAAAGAGAAAGAAAATAAAAACAAAGCCTTTAAGGGTTGGTCGCTCTAGGGAAGATTGAGCCCAAAAGTCGCTACGGGATCCGTGCTTGCACTTTTGGAGTTTTGCGTTTTCCCTTTTTCCCCCTTTGTCCACAACAACTTGACTTCCCGTTTTTGGCGAATGTGCATTGCAAATGCACTGAGCCGGTGGAAACGGGGTTTTTCGCAAAGGAATTTTGGGACCTGCGGCAATATTGTTGCGAAAAGTAAAACCCGTGCTCATCTGTGCAAAGTATGCCCTCTACTCAAGCACATGTAGGAGCAATAGTTTCTTGCCAAGTATACTTCTACTCAAGCCGCTGTAGAAGTGATACGTATTTTGGAAGTGTTCCCTCAGTCAAGCACAGATAACAGTTAAATACGCTCGCGAAGTGGGCGATTTTCCGCCCCCAGTTCCGCCCACCACATGGGGCACAAAATTTTCGCTTATTTACACGTTAGATTGAGCTCGATTATATCAGGAAGTGAAAGGACAATGCCAAAAGCAAAAATATATTCAAATAGCTCTGTGTTCCTGTTCTTTTTCACTTCAAAAATTAATATTCTAAACTGAAGTTTTCATATTTTAAAAAATTCACAACTGGGGGCCACTTTTTGCATCAAAGTTGAGAGTTTTTCGTTCATAACTCTATTAAGTGATCAGTAACTCCAACTTTTTATAAAAAAAAAACTTATTCTACTCTTCCAGACAAATCGATTGATTTGTCAAAAACACAAGATTTTTGGTCAAAAGCAAAGAAGAAAAAATTTTTTCAAAATTCATGAGACCCCACTGAAACCTGCATCTGGACGAAATTTTAAAGTTTTGCAGAAAAACTTATCCGAGATAAGGAAAATAACACCCAGAACCTTATTTAAAAATGAATAATCTTCAAAACTGTGTATTTCATTAATTTTTTGGAGAGACAAATCGCGAATTTTGTCCACTTAAACTTGCGCGTAACATTTCTTCTCATAAATCAGCATATGGCAACGCTGTACAAGACAAAAAATAGTACACCAAATTTGATTCGAACAATGAAACCTAATCAAAATTAGTCGATTTCTCATGTCGTCAGCAAAACCTACGAATTTAATGTGATTACAATACCTGTTATAAAATAACGAAGAGTTGAGATCTTTTCTTTCGGCCATTTATTCAACTGGATACTTATTCACTCAATAAGAAAAGAATGCGGACAACGAAAACCAGAAATGTGATGAGAGAATAAAAAAAATATACAAGTGTTAAAAAACAAAATGCAAAACGAAACTAAAATGTAGGAAAGAATTCACCTATGACAAAGTCAAATAATTGTCAACTAAATGTTTCTTAACGTAGCCAGTTCGAGTTCAACATACATATGGTTTGCGTTTCAACTTCTTCTATTCAGAAAGGACACTAATTGACAATGCCTGCATAGGTTTAACTTATTTTAGTCGCACGGTGCTTTATCTCAGCAGGTTTTGGGTCCATTGCTGGGAACTTCTTCAGGACTCGCTGACGAAATGTCCCGAGCAAACTCTGTTTCCCGTCAGTGCTCTGTCGGAACATCTAGTAACAATAATACAATTGTGAAAGTTAACGGAGGAATATAATATTAAATTATAACGTTGAAAACCTTACCTGTAGCTTTTCATCCTAGTGCAGTGTTTTCCACTGATCAGACGGAAAGCGAAAATAACTTGCAATTTTATTTACTTCTTCCAGATCTATCATTGTGCCCGACAGCAGACAGTGCACAATTTTTGTATCTTTGTGACACATTTTTTAACTCGTAACGAATAATATAACAACATTTTATATAATGAAGATAAATATTGTTTCCCGTGGCTAGCAGTATGATTTTCTTCTCTTTCTTTACATTAATAAAGCCAGCTTGTCAAGTAGAGCGCGCGTTGCCACATTGCTTCATAGCAGCATTCATTGAAACGATCCTAGTTTTAAATCATTTTGTCGTTGACTGAGGCCCACAAAATAATTGTTAGTTTTGGAAATCATCACCTTTTGTGCCGTTGCATAACACTTTGGAAGGATTTTTCCTTAAGTATATTTCATTGTTTTATAAAAATTAAATATATTCGCCCCGATGCGGGTTTTAGCAGGACCACGCGTGCTTCAAAAAATATTTTACCGCACTAAATTTCAACCAAAAACCATCAATAATTATACCAATCAATTCATCTTGAATAGCAGAACACGTTTCTTTATGAAAAGTTGGGGTTACGGATCACTCAACAGAGTTACGAACGAAAAACTCACAAATTTGATGCAAAAAGTGTACTCCAGTTGCAAATTTTTTTAAATATGAAAAACTTCAGTTTACAACTTTAATTTTACTGTGAAAAAGAATAGGAAGACAGAGCTGTTCGAATATATTTTTTTGGCATTGTGCTTTAACTTCCAGAGATAATCGAGCACGAACAGATGCGTAAATGAGCGAAAATGTTGTGCACCATAGCCGAGAGTACCGCCACCCACTTCGCGAGCGTATACTGCATTTGCCATGTTATCTGTTTCTGAAGCAAAGTCGGATCGGTTGGAGTCCCTACTTTTGGTAAAGTGTATGGTGCTGTGCTGGGTGCATGGGATAATTGGAGTGCTTACTTTTAGTTGAGCGTATATGGCGGACTTGCGAGTACTTCGCTGCTGTAGTTGCATTGCTAGGGTGTGTTCCCTGTTGTGAATGCAACTATGTTTAGAGCTTTGGACGAACAGGAAGCAGGGAAGGGGAGCAGCCGAATTATGGGGAAAATTATGACAAATATTACAGATGTAAATGTGCTGGTACTTTTGCAAAAGTGTTCTATTAGCCGTATATTACTGAGCACACATGCTGTGTATTGGAACTACTTCTACTTTTCTCTTTATTTTCTTGTGTTTGGAGGGTAATTCAAGAAACGAATAAAAGTAGAGGGGAAATATAAGTAAGTGTGATATGTTTGTTACAGGGCTTAAAGAACAAAGGGAAAGGGCTGCTGTGCGTGAAAGAAAAGTTGAAGGGTAGAAACGCTGTTGGTATTTGGTGAGGAACTTCTTGATATTTCACCAATCTGTTGACATTCTCTAATTTGTGGAAGACGTTGCTCACATAACAAATTCACCATTTACACCATAACACCAACCACTCAATCCCACGCAATGCACGTACGCCATGCCCCCACAGGGAGCAGGCATGCTTGTTCCATTTTCCCCTCTGCATGAGCTCAGACACCTTGAACCGTGTATTTACGTGTACCTTCATACTTGGAATTCTCCGTTTCCCCTTATTTCCCCTTTTGAGACCCCGTTTTCCCTTTTCAAGTTAATTTTCCTCGCCAAAGTGGAAGCAAAGTTAGGGGCGTCCACGAGTCTCATGTCCCAGAAAGAATAAGCCTTTATTTCCGCTTACTTGAGTCACTCTCTAACTCTCTTGACGCCCTGCTTACAATTTTCTGATCTTCCCAGTTACTTCGTGTGCCCCTACAGTCCATCCCCTGGCCCCAAGCTTCTGAGACTTTATTCAACTTATGCGTTATCAAACTTTATGAATTCATAATATACGCAAAACGTGTTTCTTCAACATTTCGTGTCTGAAACTAGAAATCATTTGTACTGGATCTCTATCGAGACGACGAACCGAAGATGTCGGCACTATACCTAGCTTTCTACGAGACTTCGTAGGTGGCGACAGAAATTACAGCGTGAGCTGTGTTGCTCGTGCAGAGATTGTAAGTGGAATGTTTATGCGGTTGCGGGGCAAGTTTTCCAGCTAATAATTTTCCGTGAAGCAGCATTTTGTTTTCGTTTCCTGGAATTTCATCATCGCCTCATAGTCTGATCGATTGTGATGTAATGTTCGAACATACTTTCAGTATTTCTCGCTCTCAGTATAACGCTCTGGATCACTGCTAGTTTACGACTGGTTGATTAGTTCTTCTGAGGATGACGACAAAACCAAGTACGTGTAATTCTTCCGTTTGCAGCGAGATGGCGAGAGATTGGCGGTTCAAATTCAGTTGTTAAGGCCTTGAAGTGCTCTCTTCTACGACGTTTTTTCGACGTTTGCAGATCAGTTCAAAGCTTCAAGTTCAAAGTTCAAGGGTATAAGGGTCTTTGTCCTTGGTAGATGTTAGACGCTTGCCCCTGCAAACGTGCTTGAGTCAAAAGTCTACATTTTTCTAAGAAATGGACGCCGAATCGAAGCGTCTTTCAGAGTTCCTCCTGTCTAAACCAGACGGTGCAGATAAAGTTCTTGGTGAGCAGCTTTTCAAAAGCATGGCAAGTTAATCATTTGCATACTTATTATGAAAGTTGTACGGTGGAACGTATTCTGTTTATATCGGAAACGACTGAAGAACTGAGGGCAAATTTCAGCCGCCAGGAGGCGAAACTAGCAACCTTGCAGAATTTTGCAAAGGTGAGTAGAAGACATGAATGCTTATCAGCTCAACTTTTTACAGCCGTTTTCTTCAAAACAGGCAGGCAACAGGGACCTGAAACAAACCCTCATTCGCTTGGAGGGCACGGTAGAAACCCAGGAGGATCTTATCATGGTATGTTCTCCATTCCTTATACAAGTACGTCAGGAACCTGAGTGTTTTTCTGCTTCTTGATGTAGGAAACTAAGAAGGAAACGAAGAGAAGCATCCGTCACCAGAGGGAGAAACTGGAAAGCCTGCAGGATCTCGTCAAGGTAAACTGAAGTTCTAATCGATGTTTGCACAGTATTTAAACAACGTCATATTCCATGAAAGTAACAAGAAACTGGAAGCAAAACTCAGCCGCCAGGAGGAAAAACTAGAGGCACTGGAAACCTTGTTGATGGTACAAAAGATTTTGATATTGGCTCTTTTGCTATGTAGTTGATCAGTGGTACTCAGCACGGTACTACTTGTTATTATGTTAGTTGACAGTAATGACCTAACAGAACTACTGCTGATCTGTTTCATCTTAGAAAATCTACCAACAGACGAGTGTCGGCGGTCAAGGAACAGCTGTCGAAAGGGAACCGAGAAAGTTCGGTACTCAAGAAGATGCTACTGGCAATGAGCTGCAGGAATGCGATGATCGACAGGACGAAACTTCTCAGACTGAGACGTCAGCAGGAGTGACTGATCTGAAGGCAACTCCTTAAAATTCACATAGTTTAGCTGTGATCTGCTCACCGAGGTCTCGTCTTTCATGATGATACTACAAATAAAATGAATCGTTTTCATACGGCGTTTTCTACTGATTCTGCTTGAACTTGTAGGCCCAGGGGTAAAACGTTTCCACCATAGATAAAGGAAGAATATCTAGATATGACACGGTCCAACCCTGGAGACATTCTATATACCCTCAAGATGGCGGCCCCTATTAATGTTTACATTCTGCTGAAAGGGTCAGGGTTAAGCCTAAAAAGCGCGCACAAAATAATAATATGTTATAATTAATGATATATTATACAATCAAAAGTAAACAATAAATATATGTGTTTATATAATCATGCTTTAATGAAGTTAAGTCGATGCAAGATGATAAGACCACTTGAAACTGACTTGACCGACCCTTAAGTTAGATAACTCCTTAGCGTCCTCATTACAAATTTTAAACTTTTCCTTATTGAAAATTAGGACCAGTATCTGGCAACGAAGTAAAAAGCTTATCGCTAGTATGCTCGCACTTCCTCCATAATATTTATTTCTCAATCCACTGAGCTTCAGAATTCTTGGGGGGCCACTACGAACGCAATAGCCTACCTAAATAGTCTTCCACGAATCATGAAGCCTTTCAAGAATATCAACTGTTACCGAATCGCGTATTTCCCTCCTGAATCTGAATAATCTAACAAGTCGGATTTTTTAGAGAAAACATAATTTGGTTCATATACTATATAAATATATATAGTAGTTTGGTGATGACGTGCTAATACGGCAGTGAAATATGTACTATTAACTTGAAAACGATAATTTGAGTAAGTATCAAGTAATGACTTGTCAGTGTGTAAAAAAACTAGTGTTGTAAAATTAGGTTGTTCTGATCCGGTTAAATGTATTCTGAACGCAAGCCGTTTCCTAATACAATGATTTCCCGACTAAAGCACAAAAACTTTTAAGATTTCACTGTTCTGGCAAGTAAATGAGTCAAGCCATGAATCCTATCTGTATCGACGCTGTTATTTCTACCATTCGCATATGAAACCCCGCTCGGAGACATGAAATCCAGTGAAATCGACTCGTATATCGTTCCAGCGCATTTGACTATCCATGGAGGCTCTGTTCAGATGCACAACTTCCTCACGATGGTTTCCGCCCTTATCGTTTGGTTCTCCTGGGTACCAGTTGGTATACTCAATAACCTCTCCGGTGGCTGCCCATTTCCAAACACTGTCGTACTTTCTACCAGAAGTCAGGAACGCGTATTCAAGCAGACCTAAACATTTTAAATCAGTTACAACATACTTCGAACTAATGAATTAAGAAACTATGTATCGACTGCTCTGACCTTGCCGTTTGATGTCAATGACGAGGAGTTCGTGCTCTGTTTGTGACTCGATGCTGACCAGGTTCATGGCGTGGTCGCGACAGAATTTGTCTGCAACCGCCCACGAGGTGTTTTCTCCACGCTTCAGTATTTACATTTTCAATTCAGTATAGCATTCATGAAATAACGAATCAGTCAAGTGGTATACCCCGAAAGTTGCGAAACAGTAGCAAGTCTTGTTAATCATGTAACAAGGTACTGACGTGTTTTTTCCCAGATATTCCGGACAGCGACCTGTTTTGCTTATTATGAATCATCAGCATCGAAGTATCGATGAAACAAAAACATAAACTTGCCTTTCAGAAGTGTTTTTCGCACGAGGTTCTCGTTCTGCGCTGCAGCCTCTTGTGGATCGAGCGAAGCCTGAAACGATTTTGATTGCTTGAAAGGTGTTGTGAGTGAAGAAAATTTTTGTATACTTCTAAGTTGTTCTCATCTGTAGCTGGACTGTTGAGATGAAAGCTGGCGATTTGGGACTGAATGGGAGACGCCTGACAAGCAGAAAGTATCAGCAAGAAGCAGCAACTAAGTAGCACTGGGTTCAGCCTTGCCATCGTGTTTTGGAAAACGCTTTCGAACAGAAGCTGCGTGTGGTGGCGGGTTGTTGCTTGCACGATCTTTTATACCGCCTTATCATCATGAGCAACTCCTATTACATTTGCCTCCGGTAGGTTACGACTCCGTAGTTGGCGCCTGACCAGGCAGTAGTTCAGTCCACCCACCTTGTCACCCTCAAGCCATCGCAGCAAGCACGTTATTTGTTTTTATTAGTTATAACTTTCGCAATGAGACTAACCTGGAGACACAATCAGGGTATTGATATGTAACAAGTTCTTTATTGATCGCTCCCAATTTCATTTCATACTGTGGAGAAGTTAGCCTTTGACAGCCTTTCGTCCGCTGCCAGTTTTCGCCCAATTAATTTCGGTCCTTAAAGTGTAGTTCTTTGGGGAAGAACTTGGCGCTCGGTCATCTTGGGACTGTATTTCATTATAACATGGAAAAAAATGTTGATAAAAACATTGCTGAAAAATATTTACACCACTTTGAAAATACACCAAGTCCACAAATCTTGAAAGAGGACCTTTCCCCATATTTAAGTCAAACCAGTACACTGACTTTTCGAGTCCTACAGTTTTCTTGTTAAGCTAGTTCAAACGGAGACTGAAAGTCTAGAGATTGATTAAATTATTTCAGCTTTAATGAAGTTAATTCGATGCAAGATGATAAGACCACTTGAAACTTGACTTGACCGACCCTTAAGTTAGATCACCCCTTAGCGACCTCATTATTAAGTGTAAAGTTTTCCTTATTTGGAAATAGGACTAATATCTGGCAACGAAGTAAAAAGCTTATCGCTATTATGCTCGCACTTCCCCCAAAATATTTATTTCTCAATCCACTGAGCTTCATAATTTTTGGGAGGCCATTACAAACGCAATAGCCTAGCTAATTAGTCTTACACGAATCATGAAGCCTTTTAAAAATATCAGCTGTTACCGAATCGCGGTATTTCCCTCCCGAATCTGAATAATCTAACGAGTTGGATTTTTGAGAGAAAACATAATTTGGTTCATATTTTTCTGTAGCGTGCTGAAGACAGAGACGGTATTACAGCTAATAATTCCGGACTGCCCTGTCATACGGGCAGTCTTGTTAGAACGGGGAAGGTGGAAGTGAACAAACTTACCGTTTTTGACTGATCTTGCCCAAATAAACAAGTTTGTCTTTGTACTACTTCCAGCAGTTTTGCTTTTGCAGTGAAAAGTGAATTACCGGCATTTGACTCCGTCTTCAATCGTAGTTACTGTGACAAACTTTGGGAGGCTTCAGTCGACCAACGAATCAAAGAGACAGGGTTTAGCTAAAAGCAGTGTATTTGATAGTACCTTGAATAGTGCCTGCCACTACAAACGGGTTAATGAGCGGTTACAAGGGTTGCCGTTGGGGAGAGCTACAACAGGCTGCTTAAGTCAAGACTATGTAAGACAGCTTGCAATGTTCTGTCTCAATAGGCACAACCGGCCGGGTTTTTATACCCTGCCAGTGCATATACTTTCCCACGGATGTAACGTAAAATCATCCGGGAAGGACTTAATCTAGATATCCTGAAATGACATGGTGAGCCCAGGACTCGCTGTTACGATTTCCTTCTTAGTGAGCAATATTGCGTGAGAATCAACTATGCGTGGGAACCAACATATCAGTTAGATATTAAAGGGCTCGTTACATTACCTCATTTACATTCCCACTACATTTTAAAAATGAGCTTGTCAATTAAACGGTCCTCAAAAAAAAAAATTTTGATGATTCGAATAGTGCCAAATATATGTGTGTACTGATATCCACAAATGAACCGACCATTAGTAAAACGTACTCAAAATAAATCCGCACAAAGAGATCAATTTCCTAATGAGATTGTGCTCTCATTGTTGTAAGTTTCTTCTCAATTCTTTCCCTGTAACCTATAATACCAAGGGAAATTATAGACATTATCTAGACGTTAACTAGAGAATCACCGGAAGCTATCCAGATAATCACCATTCGTTATTTAACTGTTCTTCAGACAACAACTAACTCTTATCAAGACGTTATCTGGACAGAGTAACCAGTATGTTGTCTAGACAAAATCAAGAAAATTTATAGAGATTATCTAGGTGTTAACAAGAGAATCGCTGGTTGTTATCCAGATAGTCCCAATCCGTTAACTAAATATTATCTAGATGACAGACAGGTTATGATTTTATAAGGTATTTAGTTATTCATTATTGTATAGTATGGGCAACGCAGTATCATCAGTGTTAGATTCGCCTTGGGATAAGCAGATCACAGGTTTGATTCCACTCCGGGGCAACCTTTTTCGCCCTTTTTTGGTTGTATGGGATTGTTTTTGTGGAGAAAAGATTGAGAATATCTAGAGAACGGATAGATGTTTAATAGAGAAAAGATAGAGAACATCTAGAGAACGGACGGATGCTTGATGGAGAATAGATGGAGAATGTCTAGAGGACATTTAGAGAACAGCGAAGGGGAAACGACAAAATTATACCATCTGTTCTCTAGATAACAGCAAGTTGTTAACAAGCTGTTCTCTAGACAAATTCTGTACATCTGTCGTCTAGATATTATCTAGGATAAACAATGGATAATTCTTTTAAAGGGTGCGTGAACAGGAATTGCTCAAAAATATTGTTCTTGGTGTCAAAACACACGCTTTACTATGAAGGTTCCATTCCCAGAGGTTTAATTAGTTAATCGGTGTCAGTGTTCCGTATATTCAAGAACAACCTTGAATTTTTCAAAGAGAACTTGAAAAAATTCGTCGAATGGCTTATCTTTTCTTTCTTTTTAAGCTCATATTACTACTATACCACCTGATAATTTTCGAAATCAAAGTAAAGAACTTGGTAGATCAGTCTTTGAGCTATCTCAAACATATTTTTTTTCATATTTTTAAGTCAGAGAGGGAAGCTCCACGGTACGACCAAAGAGTCTGATGTCTGATTGCGCGTCTGGAATTAGTGTGGCGTGGGGATAGTCGCAGCATGCATAGCAATAGATGGCCGTACTGAAAATCAGTGTTTCCACGTTCATTTTTCCCTCTTCCCTTATTTTCCCCTTTTTCCCCTTCGTACTAGAGCGATGCTGTACTTTCAGTTTTCCCCATTTTCCCTTCTTTAATTTCCCCTTTTCTTGAGAATTTTTCCTGAAAAATGGAAACACTGCTGGAGATGCTTGTGAGGGTATCCGGTGTGGCAAGCGGAAGGATGTTTCGGTGCCAAAGGCGAAGGGTTGCTGTCTCGTTCGCTACTCGCGGCTTTGTTTGGAAGATTTTTGTTACCAGGCGAAGAGGATAGTGGGTTTCAGTGTTTCCAATTGGTCCCATGAATGTCGCAGTAGCAACGTTTGCAAATTAAAATATAGTTTGTTTGGAACCAGTTAATTTTCAGAATTCGTCCTCTTCACACATTGCAGCACTTTTTGTAACTCGCCTTTCCATCAAACTACCTGGGTTGGTTTTAATAATTTGCTTTTCCTTAGAAATGTATACCGGAATGGAGGATCATTTCAAACTTTTGCCATCAAAGCTGGACGTTGTGGATGCACTTAAGGAAAGGGACAATTATTTAAACAGTATTGTAAGTTAGATTAAAGAACCGCATTGTATTTCTATTATTATATTAGCATTAGGAAGAATGGTAGAATTGTAACAGGTAGCATCAAAGAAAGTTTCAGATCAAATTCGAGTACATTGAACTGGATTTTTAAAAAACCTGCCTGATAATTGTGTCAAAGTATGCATGCAAGATTTTACGCAGACTTATTAAGATAAAAATCTAATACATAAACATCATTTAAATAAGCCAGAAAGGGAGAGTAGTAGGCAAGCCCGTGCGAAAGGTGAAGGTTGGATAGACCAGAGACCCGTGAGGTGTGTGAGGTGACAAAGGATGGAACAAGAGTGCAAAGTACCGAAGGGTAAAGGGGATTTGAGAGAACTCTGCGCCATGACGTGTTGAACATGGCATATATGTGGGTTGTACTAAAGAGTAGTAAGCCTGCTAAGTACTACGTAAGTAAGCCCGAGTAAGTGTCATGGAAATTCAATTTTTTCTGTTTTTGTGTGTAGGAAAATGCCGGGGAACTGGGAACAAACTTCAGCCGTTAGGAAGGAGTATTGGAAACCTTATTGCAAGGTCTCTGTAAGGTATCTTGGAGTTATTTCTTCTTCTTTTCGGCTTCATAAGAAGCATCCCCTGTTCGATAAGAAGGTAACGAGAAACTGGAATTAAACCTTAGACGGGAGGAAGAAAAACATGAACCCCTGGAAACTTTATTTAAGGTACAAACGTACATCAATAATTTTTTTATTAATAATTCACCTCTTTTCAATACTACAGTATTTATTATTGCTGCTATTTACATATTTCTGAACCGTGTATAAGTATACTTCTGCTGATCTTTGTCTTCTTAGAATACTACCCAACAAATGATGATGCTCCTCACGATTATCAGCGGACAGCAAACAGCTGTCCAGAGTGAATTAAGAAATCTCAGTACTCAACTAGCTAATATTGTGAATGAGTTGCAGCGACTCGATGGTCCCGTGAACGAAAGCACCAATCGTCTGACCGAAATGGGGACAGTAATGACAATTTTGAAGGTAACTTTCATGATGGTCTCTTTTTAGCATCTGCTTAATTTGTAGTGTACTATTCCAAATCTGCGAAAGCATTGTATAAGAACAGTAGCGGACATTATATTTGGCTAGGCTATTGCGTTTGTAATGGCCTCCCAAAAATTATGAAGCTCAATGGTTTGAGGAAAAAACATGGAGTAAGGGCGAGCATACTAGCGATAAGCTTTCTACTTCGTTGCCAGATACCGGTCCTATTTCCCAATAAGGATAAGTTTACACTTTGTAATGAGGTCGCTATGGGGTTATCTAATATAAGGGTCATTGAAATCAGTTTCAAGTGGTTATACTTCTTTCTTTGACCCTGCTGGAGGGGGATCCTATTTTATATCAACATCTTATCATATTACATCGACTTAACTTTCTTAAATCTAAAATAATTACAATCAATCACTAAACTTTTCAGTCTCCGTCTGAATACTAGCATGACAAGAAAACTGCAGGAGTCAAATAGCCAGTGTACTGGTTTGACTTAAAAATTGGGAAAAGTCCTCGTCAAAAATCTGTGGACGTATTTTTTAAGCGACATAAATATTATTCAGCGATGTTTTCGTCAAATTTTTTCCCGGTTTGTGATGTAATGAAGTACCAAGCAAACCGAGTGCCAAGTTCTTCCCCCAAAAAATATACGTTCAGAACAGAACTTGACTGTGAAAAACTGACCGTTTTAGGAAAATTTTTTTAACAATAAGAAAGGAAATTGGGAGCGGTCGAAAACAGCTACTTACATATCAATACCCTGATTGTGTCTCCAGGCTAGCCCCTTTGCAAAGACATAACTTAACAAGTAACGTGCTTGCTGCGATGGTTTGAGGGTGGCAAGGTGGTTGGACTGAACTACTGCCTGATTGGGCGCCCACTACGGAGCCGGGACCTACCGGGTGCAAATGTCATAGGAGTGGTCCATGTTGGTAAATGTTGCAAGGGGTATAAAAGCTCATGCAAGCAAACACCTGCCATCATACGCAGCTTTTCTTCGAAAGTATCTCCAAGCATAATGGCAAGGCTGAATCCAGTGCTACTTAGCAGCTGCTTCTTGCTGATACTTTCTGCTTGTCAGGGCTCCCCCATTCAGTCCCAAATCTCCAGCTTTCATCTGAACAGTCCTCCTACAGATGGGAACAATTTACTAGTAAAAAAAATTTTTCTTCACTTAAACATCTTTAACGCAATCAAAATTGTTTCAGGCTTCGCTCGATCCACAAGAGGCTGCAGCACGGAACGAGAACTTCGTGCGACAAACACTTCTGAAAGGCAAGTCTATTTTTATTTTTTTTTTTTGTTTATCGATATTTCGATACTGATGATTCATAATAAGCGAAACAGGTCGCTGTCCGGAATATCTGGGAAAAAACACTTCAGTACCTTGTTACATTATTAACAAGACTTGCTATTGTTTCGCAACTTTCGGGGTATACCATTTTACTTATTCATTATTCTCTGAATGTTATACTTAAGACAAATTGTCAATACTGAAGCTTGGAGAACAAACCTCGTGGGCAGTTGCAGACAAATTCTGTCGCGACCACGCCATGAACCTGGTCAGCATCGAGTCACAAACAGAGCACGAACTTCTCGTCATTGACATCAAACGGCAAGGTTAGAAAACCCTATACATATAAACAACATGACTTAATTCAGTAATCTGAAGTATGTTACAACTGATTTGAAACGTTTAGGTCTGCTTGAGTACTTCTTCCTGACTTCTGGTAGAAAGTACGACAGTGTTTGGAAATGGGCAGCCACCGGAGAGGTTATTGAGTATACAAACTGGTTCCCAGGGGAACCAAACGATAGGGGCGGAAACCAACGTGAGGAAGCTCTGAATTTGTACGAGGCCTTCTGGGACACTCAAATGCGCTGGAATGATATACGACTCGATTTCACTGGCGGACCAGCCCACAAGCTAGGTTTTATATGCGAATGGTAGAGATCAGGGTCGATACTGATAGAATTTTTAATTTGACTTTGCTTACTAACCGGAACAGTGATATGCTTAAAAAACCCTTTGTTCTTTAATCGAAAAGTTAGTTTGGGGAAAAGTCTTTGCACCTGGAATACATTTAATCAAATCAAAACAACCTTATTTTTCAACACTGCACTAGTTTTACTCTGTGAATAGTCATACTTAGTACTTATTAACATGAGTATATTTCAAGTTAATGGCGCATTTCAGCGTCATATCAGCACGTCAAACATCAAGCGACTAGCGTAATCCCCTTTTATAACTTATTTTGTATTATCCCAAAAGCTCGACTTCAGACATAGGGAAAAAACTCAAAAGAGAACAGTCTTTGCATCAGCATACCAGACCATCAAATTTCATCGCAGTATCGATAGTCAAGACGACTGAAGTTTCAGATGTAACACAGTTAGACTTTTCCTTAAGTAGAGACATGATTATCATGTATACCGATGCTGCGCGATGGTGTACCTGCCATTTTCCGAAGTAATAGGTATCTCAAACTGAACTGAAAATCACGATGCTTTAGCTTATTACGATACGCTCTTCCTTGTATCCTTCGCTTGTGAATCTCAGTTTCTTATCTTTTCCTCTGTATTCAAACTTTATATTTCCTCTTCTTGAGCACCTTCTGAAAAAAGTTTAATTTTTCCACCCCGACAACAACTACGTTAAAGGGTTAAAACAAGTAACCCAGTGACTAAGTAGACAAAAGCTAGACATTAGCTAGCTTTTCTCTAGACAAGAGCCAGCTTTAATCAAGATTGTATGTAGACTGTAGCAGCCTGCTGAATCTTGTCTAGATAAAACCAAGTAAGATAAGAAAGATTATATAAATGTTAACTGGTAAATTGCTCGTGATTGGTCAGATAACCTCTATTTGTCATCTAAATTTTCTCTATATAGCAGGTATATACGTATGCTACTGTGCCATAAGTGTTACCATCCACTACAAGCTATGCAACGCCTCCTTGTCACATAGTGCCTTGAGTACAGCATGGGGGCTTCCCTTTAAAACTATGATGTCCAAAATATTTGTAAAACCAAATCTACAGCTGATTTTACATGACTGCATGATATGAACGCGACGAGGATGGGATTCGAACCCACGCGTGCAGAGCACATTGGATTAGCAGTCCAACGCCTTAACCACTCGGCCACCTCGTCTTGTTTTTCTTTTTTTTATATATTTAATGAGTCTCCGGTATCATTTTCAAAAAGTATTTATTGTATGATAAATCTTCTTCCTTCGGAAAAAAAAATTTCTACACTCACTCGGAAATACGTTGCATGGTTTCTTTCGGAACCAAGCTACCATAGTTAACCCTAAGGATAGAACAGGGCCAGTAATACGTGTATATTTAGTATACATTCTCTTCACTTGAGCCCTATTCATGACTCAAAGATCTTTTATGCAAAATCAGTTTTTTTTTGCCCCACGCGAAATACAGGGGGACATATGTGGCAGCGGTTAGCTTTGTACATGAATGAAACTTTCATCCAAAACAGAGCCATCGAGAGGAATCGATTCACAGACGGTGCAGCTGTCCCCTCCACGAGACGAAACATCTCCAAATAAATAGGCCGATTTCTACTAAAGCCACCTCCCTTGTTCCAGCTAGTGAACGCAATCTGTGGCTGAATTCTAATTGTTAGATTATTCAAAATGAAAATAAACGAGGTTCGGTAACGATTGGTTTCCCTTTATTATTTGAACGACTTTATTATTCGTGATGAACATATTTGAAACTTTCGTTCACTTTGCTGTCATTTATCATTTAAATCAGAGGAAAAATCAAGCAAACAAATGGTTGTTAGTGGTCATTCGTTCAGTAATTCAATAATGCAGCATTCGACCCGTTATTCAACGGTTTTCTTCACAACAACTAAACCAAGCTCAACTCCCATCAACTAACGAGTCATGTTATAACCTGGTGCGTAGTTATGTTAGCTATGTGGTATGATATCCAATAATTTAACGTATTTTTATATTTTTTAAGGGCGCACTAGGTAATTCTTTTTTTAGCCAGCGTTCAGGGGTAAAGTCGTACCGTATACTGTTATCCAATGGTCCTAAAATTTTCTCTGTCCAAGTCCGGTTTTTAAAGCGACGTCCGGTATTTTAAGTTAACCTCCAGAATTTTAACGTGACGTCCAGAATTTTATCGTGACGTCCAGAATATAAAGTCAACGTCCAGTTTTTTAGAGTAATGTCCGGAATGTTACACTGACGTCCGGAATTGAAGCTTTAACGTCCGGAATCTAAAACAGACGTCCGTTTCCTTAAAACGACGTCCGATATTTTAAATTAACGTCCGAAATGAAAAACCGACGTCCTGAATTTAAAACTGACGTCCCAAAAGGACGGAATCCGATTTTTGAAAACAACGTCCGACAAAATCGAAAGCCCGGATTAGGAAAGTGACGTCCTGAATTTGAGACCGAGTCCCGAATTCTGAAGAAGACGTCCGGTAAAGACAAGGTCCTGTTCATGAACGAAGTCCCAAATTCAAACTCAAGTCCCGAATTTAGAAACGACGTCTGGCTCCAGAATTTCAAATGACGTCTGGTTTTTAATGAAAGGTCCCAAATTTTTTACACCGAGACCCAGAACCTTAAGCTGATCTCTGATTTTTTACGTTACTTATATCAATAATACAAATTCAAATTGACTAGCTAATTAATGCTAATGAAGGACTTAATTAGGACGAATATTGTAATCAAATTTGGTAATTTGGCAGTTTTCATTCGTTATAATAGCATAGAGTGAAACAGAATACGAAGATGGTCTCATTTCTTTCATAACACATGACATTCCTGTGAAGTTTTTTGAACATATTAAGCTTTATTATGGTCTAATCATAGAGGTCCGATAAACGAGGGATCCAATAAGAGACGTGATATGAAATAGAGGTCCGGTGCTACTAAACTGAAAATTAAGGTGGTCTGGGACCACCTAAACAATAGCCTGAATACCACCTGAAAGAACACAGTTAAGAAGCAGAAAATGCCAATCCATCTATTAAATATGGATGATTTTGCGTAGCAAGGTGGTGAAGTGGATAAAGGTCTCACCTACGAAGCAAAGAATCCCAGGTTCGAGTTCGTTCGGAAGGTAAAACAAATTGCTTTCTGCAATGGAGAAGAAAGGTTTATGTTGAATCTCCAACCAATTGAATCTTTTTTTTTTATTGGGGAAAATGACGTCTAATAAAGGACATCCTATTTTAAAGTAAGGTCCTATTAAGGTGAGGTCCGGCGCTAAATTGACGCCCCAGACGGGTTGGGGCCCGGTTTTTTAAACCGATGTCCAGAATTTCAACGTGACGTCCAGATTTTTAACGTAACGTCCGGAAATTTATCGTGACGTCCAGAATTTTATCAAGACGTCCGGTTTTTTAACGTGACGTCGGGTTTCTAAACCAGACGTCCGCTTTCTTAAAGTGAGGTCCTGAAAAACGTCGGACCTCGGTTAAGGCCAGAAACAGGACCTTTGGGATGACAGTGTACAAAACTGAACGAATTCGTAGCCCACTGTCAAGAAGTGCAGGGTCTGAGGTAGCGTGAGGATCACGCTACAGTCTCGAGGTGTTCTTCACAGTGGTCCCTTAATCTTGGCACGCTCTTTCTCTTGGCTTTTTGGTTTTGCCCCTGAACTGTTTCCATGCTTTTCTGGTAATACTACTAGTAAACTAGTACTTTATAGATTTCTAGTTATGAAATTATTTGGCTATGGAGTATCTCGGGAAATGTCGAATCATGCTCTTATTGAATGTTTATCTTGATCATTAGATACTGCTTCCCAAGTCTCATTCTCAACAAGGAAAAGTTTACAAATTTTGCTGACGAAGTCATCAAGAGGTTATCCAACGCATGGGTCAGATTCAAGTGGAGCATCATTTGCTATCAGCTAAACCGTTCAAAATTTTTACAGTCATGACATTTTTGATCCACAGAATTGTAATATATATTGAATACATATTTATAAGCCTGTGCTACACGATCATAGACTTTTCAATAGTGGAGTCCATGTGATGGGCGATTGGAACTTTTTCTTTATTTTACTTTTTTTTGTAGAACCGTGAACCGGTTCACGAAGAGGCGAAGTATAAACCGGGTAAAATTAGAGTTGCTATTGTTGCAACTGAAAAGGTGTATATACACCTTTAGCACTTGGCGAATGAACCCCTCCGTAGAGCGCGTCGGATGGAAAGTTAACTCGTGAATCAATCCAGCCTTAGCAAGATAACTCGCTACTCGACTTGTTGGCTAGCGAGATGACCCGCTAACAGCCATCTAAACGGCAAACCAAAACCCCCCTTAGCCAGTTGAAACGCTACCCAATAGAAAATTAAGGTGCTCCAGGACCGCCTGAACCATAGCCTGAACATCACCTGAACACCTAGTTATAATCTGACTACCACCTTAAAGTCACTTCTCTAAAAAAAAATGCAGCACCTGAATAGCAGTCTGAGTATCACCTTAAAATTCTCGAATTTTATAAAATCTGAACTACCACCTTAAACAGCTGTCTTAACGAACGGCTTATCAGCCTCTGAAAGAAATTTATCAGAATAGCAACTGAACTACCACCTGTGAAATCTATTTAAGGGGCACCTTAACACAAGCTGAAAGGCGCCAGTTAAGGTGGTGTCTGAATTGCCATCTTAAACAATTGTGTAAGTTGCACATTAAGACCACTTGGAACAAGAAGGTTAAGGTGATGTCTGAACTGCCATCTTAAACAATTGTTTAAGAGATATCTTAACACTACTTGAAACACGAAAGTTGAGATAGTGTCTGAACAGCAATCTCGAGCTACTGTTTAAGAAGTATTTTAACATCACCTGAAACAAGAAAGTTAATTTGGTGGCTGGAAAGCCTTCTTAAACAATCGTTTAAGAGGCACCTTAACACCACCTGGAACAATAAAGTTAAGGTTGTGCTTGAACTAACATCTCAAACAACTGTTTAAGGGGTATCTTAAGACCACATGAAACAAGAAAGTTAGTGTGGTGTCTGAACTATCCCTTTACACATCTATTTAAGGGGTGCCTTAACACCACCGGAAAAAATCATTAAGGCGTTGAAAATCTCAATTCATATAATGAAATACGAGGTTCCTCGCGTGAGAAGGTGGTGTGGTGGATAAAGCACTCACCCACGGAGCAAAGGACCTCAGGTTCAGAGTCATTCGGAAAGTAAAATAAAATGTCTAATCATAATAGAATACAAAAATTTCTTCTAATCTCAGAACACAAAGAAATATCGGCAAAGGCAGAAATAAAACGTGGAGCAAGTGATATACGAAATTCAAATTCAAATATAATGTACATATGATTAACATAAGTTACAATTAAGTAATTTTTTTCATTAAAGGTGCCTTAAGTATCGTCTGAAACGCATATTCGAAAGGAGCTGGAAACTTCGATTCAGACTATAATTACGGCACCTTTCAGCCACCTGAACCACGAAAATCAAGTTGTTTGAAAAGGCTACTTTCATATGGTATTAAGGTGCCTTACAAGCCCCCTTAACGGTAAAATTCAGACAAAAAAATAAGGTGCCTTAGGAGGGGTTAAAACGTCTGAAAGTGGGCCAATTTCAGATGTTCAGGTGCCTTAATTTCTCCTATCTCCGTACAGTATAGTCAGGTGGTATTCAGGTAGTGTTTCAGGCGCCTTACTACCACCTTCATTTTCTATTGGGTAACAACAAGTGCCTCATTTGCTCGTTAGATAGCAAATCAAATAGATATGTTAGCGAGTCAATTCACTAATTGACTGTCTCGGGATCGTGAGTCATCTCGCTAGCCAACAAGTCAAGTAGCGAGTTATCTTGCTAAGGCTGGATTGGTTCGCGAGTTAACTTGCTATTTGACGCGCTCTACAACGTGCGAAAAGGTGCATATACACCTTTTAAATTGCAATGTTAGCAGTTCTTGTATAACCCTGCTACTGAAGACTGTCAGCGGTCAACAAACAGCTATCCATAGCTAACTGAATAACCTCAGACTCAGCAAGCTGCTATTAGGAATGAGTTACAACGACTCGATGGACGTCTGATAGAAGCAGCAATCGTCAGACCGAAATGGGGGTAGAAATGAAAAGTTTGACGGTAACTTGATGATAGTCAGTTACTTTTGAGCATAGGTAGTGATCTGACCTGTAACGTCCGGAATTATGGTATTATCAAATAACTAATTGATTTTTGTTTAATTTTCTAGGTTACCGTGTCCGGCTTTGCTACTGACCTTGCTGCTCTCGATCTTAGAGTGAAAGATATGAGCAGCTCACTACAGGCAAGTCAACATGGTATATCTTATATCTTATTCAGTAAAGCTATTAGCAGTCGGAATTTTAGAGTCGAGTATAGTTTGAGCAAAATTTATTCCAGATCGAAATCGGTTTAATTGAATCTAGAGTGACTTCATTTCAGAAATTTTCTGGCAAGTGTAGTTCACTAAGAGCTTTTCTAACTTTTTCAATACAGGACAGTTCGAGCAACTTCAGTGAAAAACCTGAATAGTCATATGAAGGAATCCAGTTCCTCTATGGACGTCGTTAAACAAGAACTCATGATTCTCAAAGATGTATAACTAAATTTTGGTAAAAAAATTTTTGTTGTCTGATTTTTCTGTTTATTTCAGGAAGTGGACTGCATTTACCGTGAGTTTCTATTCTCTTCCAAGAGCGTCTTAAATGAGAACTTACAGTTTATAACTTGGGACTAAATATACAATATTAAATTACTTGTTTCGTCATGTTGGTGAAACAGTCCGCTGGGAAGAAGCATACGAATTCTTTAAAGGCGTTGAAAGTGGTGATGAAACTCTGGTTCAGGAATGGATAGCGACTTTTGTTGATGTTCGAAAAGTTAGAAATTTAATCTATGTATATCGCCTCGACTAATAGTAGTAATAGCAGACGACGTTAACCTGGAGGTGCTTCGTATGGATCACAACGAAGACGCTGCGTTGCAAGTAGCTGCGAAACTCGGGTTGACAAATATAGTGGAAATGCTCTCAACGCCGGAGCTGATTTAAACGCCAAGACAAAGTGTGGCATGACTCCGCTGTTCTGAGCTGTAAGAAATGGCCAAAATAGCGGGTGGACTATAGTTACATGATGCTGCATTCAGTGGCTATAGAGATATTTCTGATCAACTAATACAAGCCGGTGCAGATCCTAATGAGAAAAACAATGTCCGATGCCCACCACCCAACGTCTCTGCACAAAAGGGCCATAAAGAAGCAATTGATCTACTAATAACAACCCATGCAGATCCTAATCTGAAGGACAATGGTAGACGTATTCCACTGCACCTTGCTACATAGAACAGCCATAAAGAAATTAGTTGATCGACTAGAATCTGGTGGAGATCCGAATGGAAAGATGAAGGACGGATGGACTCCGTTGCACCTCCCTGCACAAAATGGTCATGAAGAGATAGTTGATCAACTACTACGATCCGGTGCAAGTCCGAACGTAATATCAGATTTCGGGTGGACTCCTCTCCATCTTGCCGCACAAAATGGCCATAAAGAAGTTGCTGTTCAACTAACAAATGCTGGTGTCAGTCTGAATGAGACGGATGATAAAGGGTCAACTCCTCTTCACGTGGCTGCACGTTTCGGGAGAACTCAAGTTGTGGAAGCTCTTTTAGAAACGGGGCCAAGTAAAACAATTCAGAACAGCGAAGGGAAATGACCCAGAAACCTCGCAATGGAGCATAAACATACCGAGCTCGCAAAACTCCAGTGAGTCTACAAAAAATAAGTGATAATTTTCATTATAATAACAAAGAGATTTTGTTATTCTATTGTATAAACGGAGCATTAAACTGGGTCCGGGACTACCGAATGCATTTAGTCTTCACTTCGATGGATTTATTCACCGATTTGCTTTGATTTACTTGTATATCGGATTAGAGTATAGGAAACAAATCAAGAAGAAACTCAGAACACAGTGATCACAGTCTCCCTTAGTAAATTGGTCTCTTTTTGCGCATTTACTTAGAGTATGTTTTGCCGATGGTCGGGTTCATTCATGGTTATCAATACACATATATATTTGGCACTATTCGAATCATAGTTATATTTTCTTGAGGTCTGTTTACTTGACAAGCTCATTTTAAAAATGTAGTGGGAACGTAAATCAGGTAACTTGTAGTGAAGACAAATAGAATTGCCGGCAATTTGCTTTTCATTGTGTTAGCAAAACTACAAGAAGTAGGGTATTGCCAGTACTGCTACTACCACCTCTGCTATCTCACTACCACTAGGACTAACACTTACTACCACCACTACTACTACTACCTCTGCTGTCTCACTACCACTAGGAGTAACACTACTACCAGTACTACTGCTGCTGCACTTCCACTATTCTCAAGGACAACATGTATTTTTTTTAAAGTAAGATCATTGGAAAACAGCAAGTTTGTTGGCATCCACTTTCCCGTTCTAGCAAGACTGTCCCGCGACATTGCGCAGTCTGAAATTGCTAGTGGCAATGCTCGTCTTCTGTCTTTAGAACGCCACAGAAAAAACATGAGATAAATGATGTTTTCTCTCAAAAATCCTAGTTGTTAGATTATTCGGATTCAGAAGGAAAATATGCGATTCGGTAACGGTTGACGTTCTTCAAAGTCTTCATGATTCGTGTAAGACTATTTGGACTATAAAGACTAATGCGTTTTATCAAAGGTTCTGAGAAATTCTGACGTTCAGTGGCTTGAGAAATGAACGCCATGGACAAAGAAAGAAAGAGCAAACCAGTGATAAACTTTTATTTCGTTGCCAGATTCTGGTCCCATATTCCCAATAAGGAAAAGTTTACAGCATGTGATGAGGTCGTTTTGCGGGGTTATCTATGTAAGGGTCAGTGAAGTCAGTTTCCAGTGGTCTTATCGTCTTACATCGACTTAACTTTATTAAATCTGGAATAATTGTAATCAATCACTAAACTTTTCAATCTCTGTCTGAATACTAGCTTTACAAGAAAACTGCAGGACTTGAATAGTCAGTGTGCTTCAAATATGGGAAAAGGTCCTCGTTCAAGATCGTGGACTTGGTTTATTTTCGAAGTGATGTAAGTATTCTTTAGAGATGTTTTTGTCAATACTTTTTCCGTTTTATAGCAAAATAAAGTTTCAAGATAACCGAGTGCGTAGTTCTGTAAAAAAAACTACACGTTTAAACTAAAATTAATTAGCAAAAACTGGTAGAGGAAAAAAAGGCTGTCAAAGGCTAAGTTCTCCACAGTACGAAATGAAGTTGGGAACAATCGGAAAAAAACGTGATACATTTGAATACTCTGATTGTGGTTCCATGTTAGTCCCATTGCAAAAGTATAGTTAATAAAACCAAATAACGTGCTTGCTGCGATGGCTTATGGGTGGCAAGGTGGGTGGACTTGACTTGCAGCCTGATTGGGCGCCCTCTACGGAGCCGGGGCCTAACGGGTGTAAATGTGATGGGAGTTGCTTATGATGATGAGTCGTAAGAGGTATAAAAGATCGTGCAAGCAACAGCCCGCCACCACACACAGCTTCTGTTCGAAAGTGTCTCCAAACACGATGGCAAGGCTGAATCCAGTACTACTTAGCAGCTGCTTCTTGCTGATATTTTCTACCTGTCAGGGCTCTCCCAGTCAGTACCAAATCGATAGCTTTGATCTGAACAGTCTAGTTACAGATGAGAACAGTCTAGAAGTATACAAAAACTTTGTTACACTTAAACACCTTTCACGTAATCAAAATCGTTTCAGGCCTCGCTCGATCCCCAAGAGGCTGCTGCGCAGAACGAAAACGTCGTGCGAAAAACACTTCTGAAAGGCAAGTTTATGTTTTTGTTTACCGATAGTTTCGATACCGAATTACTGATGTTTCATAATACGCAAAACAGGTCGCTGTCCGGAATATCTGGGAAAAAACACTTCAGTACCTTGTTACATGATCAATAAGACTTGCTATTGTTTCGCAACTTTCGGGGTATACCATTTTACTTATCCATTATTCTGGGAATGCTATACTGAAGACAAAATGTAAATACTGTAGCTTGGAGAACAAACCTCGTGGGCAGTTGCAGACAAATTCTGTCGCGACCACGCCATGAACATGGTCAGCATCGAGTCACAAACAGAGCACGAACTCCTCGTCATTGACATCAAACGGCAAGGTCAGAGCACCCGATACATAATTTCTTAGTTCATTAGTTTCAAGCATGTTGCAACTGATCTGAAATGTTTAGGTCTGCTTGAATACGCCTTCCTGACTTCTGGTAGAAAGTACGACAATGTTTGGAAGTGGACGGCCACCGGAGAGATTATTGAGTATACCAACTGGTTACCAGGAGAACCAAACAATGGGGCCGGAAACCATCTTGAGGAAGTTCTGCAGTTATACAGGGCCTCCTGGGACACTCAAATGCGCTGGAACGATATATGGCTCAGTTACACTGGCGGACCAGGCCGGAAGGTAGGTTTCATATGCGAATGGTAGAGACCAACGTCGATATCGATTGAATTCAGACTTGACTTTGCTTAACTTGCCAGAACAGTGAAACGTTAAAAGCTTTTGAGCTTTAATTAGGAAATCAGTGTTTTAGAAAATATCTTTGGATTTAGAATACATTTAATCGGATCAATACAACCTTATTTTTCAACATTGGTTTTACACACTAACGTATCAACACTTGACATTTATTCATATTATCAGTTTCAAGTAAACGGCACATTTCAGTGTCGTATCAGCATGCCATCACCAAACTACTAGCGCAATTGCCTATTATATCTATTTTCGGTTTACATTGAGTACTTAAAAATCACAAAAAAACCAAAACCTTCCTAACTGAAATATCTCCAGCCACACCCGCTGCATCATTTCTTCTTTTGTATGCGGAAACAGCTCAACTTCAGACATCGGTAAAAGACACAAAAGAGAACAGAGTCTTGCATCAGCATACCAGTCCATCAGATTTCATCACAGTATCTATAGTCACGACAACCGAAGGGTCAGATGTAAGACCATTAGATTCCCTTCTAGATAGAGACACAATGGTCGTACTGATGCGGCGCGATGGTATGTACCTGCCATTTTCCGAAGTAACAGATGTCTCAAACTGGAGTGAAAATCACGATGCTTTACTCCTTATTACTATACGCTCTGCCTTGTACTCTTTGCTTGAGAATCTTAGTGTCCCCTTTTCTTCTCTATTCAAACTTCCCGTTTCCCTTCTTTCCCAGACAACAATCCGGTTAAAGGATAAAGGATTGGTTTACCTAGTTACCTACTCTTACTAGTTGGTCACAAGTTACAAGTTACCAAGTGACTAACTAGAGAAAAGATAGACATTAGCTAGCATTGCTCCAGACACACAGCTAGGTTTAATCAGGATAGTATAGTTTTTTAGACGTAGCAGCCTGGACATTGTCTAGATAAAATTACGTACGATAATACAGATTATCTAGATGTTAACTGGCAAATCACTAGCGATTAACCAGATAATCACTATTCGTTAAGTAACTATTCTCTAGAAAACAGCTTTACGTATTGTGATGCTCTGCCATTGGTTGCATAGGCCGTTACCACTGCCTCAGGCAAAGGTAGTTTCTAAACTGCGGCAAGGTTTGCTGTGCTGTTAGGGTCGGAATCCTCATAAGCCACCATGCAAAACTTGGCAATTTTTAAAGAAAAAATTCTTGTTATTTGGCGATAAAAACTTCTGGGAAACACTGTGCTGTGAATGCTCTAATAATAATCAGCAAAACAATGGGTTTGGCTCAACACTGAGTACAAGAAAATTACAAAAAGCCTAGCCCTTCAAACTAGGCGGCTGTCACAGTAAAGTCCAGTAAGGCCAGCGCCATCTAAAAAAATTATTATATATTATTATTTTATATACTATATATTTAAGTATATATATGTATATATACATATGTGTGTGTGTGTGTGTGTGTGTGTACATATTACATTCTTGCCATGATCTAGATCACTTGAGCCCTATTCATGACTCTAAGATCATTTATGCAGAATTTTTATTTTTACCTATGGATATGTACACTGGTTGCTCTAGCTTCATCTGTGATGTTAACTGGGATGATCTGGATGGCAGAGTTGTGTGCCGTCAGCTTGGGTTTAAGTAAGACTGAATCTTTATGAATACTTAAAAGCCAAAATGGTCTACAACTTTTAAACTGAAAACAAATTGAACATACAGGCAGTCAGGACAAGAAACTACAATTTCAACTTTTGGGCCCTTACCAAACAGGAATGAATGGAATGAATGAATGGATGAAGACCTGAATGGATTAGAATGCACGGTGAGTGAAACATAAATCCTAAACTGCAAAAGGAATTCATGAGGTTCCTATGTTATTGCTATGAAGGCGAAGATGCTTGAGTCCCCTGCTCGTAGACATCGCGAGAAGAGTTGCAACAGCCCTCTTTTGTCACCTACATTATCCTTAGATGCAACAGAACGTAGAAGGTGGCCATTACATTTAGATTTTAGTGTTTGTTTGGATCTTTCCAGATGTGGCAAGAAACTTCATTAGTTCTGAATTATTTCCTTTGGCTCTTGATTTACCTGAAAATAAATTCATCTGGATACTCAGTATTTCACGGTCACGATAGCAGTTGATTCTGTAAAGTAGCGATCTGTAAGGTGTCGCAATCATTATTCAAATCATCTTAGTGGTTGAACGGACTAATTATAGCCTAATTTTGGGAATACCACTGAACAATCGAAAGTACCGATGAGCGTTTTCAGATTACTTCTTTGAATTTCATTAGCATTTTTACTATATTTAATGATAGTGATAGTTGTTAGAATTATTATTATGGTAGCACTACGGTGCCACTGCACTTATTCTCAAGTAACGTAGTAGTATCTCACAGCAGAATTTTGTGTAGATTTATATTCTAATGTTATTTAAACAACGAAAGTGTTTGAAGTAAAGCACCTGATGGCGCGTGATAGCCTAGGCGTATTCATTTGCTTGCAAGGCTATCCAGTTTACCCACGCTTCCCTAGCAGAAACTTCAAAATTGCAGCTGACACAAACATCTTAAGCCATTCAAAGCTTCTAGTTATCAGGACCGAGTGTAAAATTTTAATACATGTCGCCAGTTTAGCGAATTCAGCGCGACGAGGATGGGATTCGAACCCACGCGTGCAGAGCACATTGGATTAGCAGTCCAACGCCTTAACCACTCGGCCACCTCGTCGTTATCAAATAAGTATTATATCCAGTAAATAATCATCCTAAACTATCAGGTGCAAATTAACGGACATCAACATGAATCTGCTGTTGTGTTACCATTAAACTGCCGTATATAAATCGACGAGTAAATGACTGAAAATGTGGAAATTTACAAACCAACAGAGCTAGTGTTGAATATTTATCCCCAGTATTGATTAGAACTAGAAATACCTATGAAGTACCAAACTCAGTAAACTAGAAACTTCCTGAACGAGCAGTAGGAGTAGCGAGAGGGGAGCAGTAGCACTAACTCTAACAATGGTGCCCACTTACTGTGCTAAGAGTAAGTGAAGGAATAGTAACATGAACGGTACCGTTAATTAGTTGTACTTACATGCAACCGCATTAGAAAAGGTCTAAAAGAAGTGGATGCAGTAGCAATAGCAGTCACGGTCTTAGTAAGCATTAGTGGCAGTTACTGTGTTAGACGTCGCTATAACAATTTTTTGATTATGAATACGTAAATTCAAGTTATGGACTCACAGCTGCCATATCGAGGTCGTTTGAGAGGTATGGATGCTCGTCCCAACTTTACAGTGCATATTTACATGGTACATCAAAATAGCAAGAAAAGGTCTATTTAAAAGATGTGAAATTATACTTACCATCGGTTGAGGAGACTTTATAATGATAAGACTTTCGTTTTGTTGACGAGGTGGCCGAGTGGTTAAGGCGTTGGACTGCTAATCCAATGTGCTCTGCACGCGTGGGTTCGAATCCCATCCTCGTCGTATGTTTTGAACGAAGCAATAAACTGAGTGAAGCTTTTACTCCTGTTCATGCCGTTAGTACGTTTTTGCACCATAATAATTTCAAGTTGGTTTCTTAAGAACTGTTTCCACTCGCCAAGGCATTGGTGATTGGGTCATGGCTACATGCACAGCCTTTACGCCCCTTACATATTTGAATATAGCTTATGGTGTAAAACTGGTATAAAAGGGTTCCAAACTCTAACTTCGAGACCTCAGTTTAGATCAAACTCAGTACAATCTACTTCTGGGATCCGTTCCCGGAATTCACCCAGTGCCACGACTTGCTGATGTGTTGGATACAATACACTTTGCTTAAGCTTATTTGGACGTTGTCTCTCAGGGTGAGAATAGTGACGATCGATTGTAATAACACTCCCAATCTTCACGTCACAGTACCGTATCCCAGTTACTTAATTATTCTCATATGTTGTCATCATTAACCGTCATGTATAAGAAGTATCGCACACAATTTCCAGGAGCTATTCAAGTTAATTAGACAGCATGACGAGGTGGCCGAGTGGTTAAGGCGTTGGACTGCTAATCCAATGTGCTCTGCACGCATGGGTTCGAATCCCATCCTCGTCGTTTATAATACGTGAATAATTAGGGCGAAAATGGAAGAAAGGATTCCATCCATGCTTTCTCACACTCACTTTTTACCAGAGATAGATTGATACTTCACGGGAGATGCTTACCGTGTGGAATGTACTGTTATATTATACTACTTTTTAAAACTTGTTTTACGTAACGTGATATCGGAATATGGAAAGTTCGATTGAGCATTTACAACTATAAACAGAATAATCTATGGTATTTAAAAGTTATAGCAGTAAACAATATCCTTCTCTCTTCCAAAAATGTAGGGAAATTTGCCTTCAGAATTGTAGGCGAATCGGCTTCTAGAAAATAAGTAGGAAAATTTTGCCTAAATTGAAAGTAGCATTTTGTTTCTACAAAATGTAGACTTATCACCTCCAAAATGTAGGCTTATTTACTTCAAAAAGTAGTCTTCCTGCCTTCAAAAAGTAGGCTTATTCACTACAAAATGTAGGCTTTTTCAGAACTACTACGCAGCTGAAAATCGATACTTGCATGGTTATATCGATAGCTTTATCGATATTTGAATTCCGTCGATATGTTTCATATACTTCGATTATGCTTTCGTTTCAAAATTCCCTTTTATGATCTCGATCGATACTGTATTTGACAACTGATGCACATCAATAATGGTTTTACGGATGCAAATGAACAGAATTTTGAAAGATTGAAATTAGTAAAACAAAGCATCAATTTATTTCACAATGATTATACAAGTGACGAATTCGGAGGGAAAGAACAGTGAACGGCAGATCAAGATGTCACAATGAAACAAATTTTACGAAATTCATCTTACATGGTTTACAATCAAGGTGCATTTTATGAAGTTTTCAAGAGTTAATGCAAATATTTCTTATTTCAGGTAACTGTACACAATTTCAGTTGTTAACTTTTTGTTAGTAGGAAAATACAACAAAATGAAATCTATTGTGGAAATCACATTCAAGACAAAGTTCACCACCACGTGCAAGTCCACTTTACTAAGGAAAATGTAACACCACAAAATGATACTGAACTTCTGCCCAACAACGAAATATCATATACAGAAGAATTTTCCTTGCCACATTCGAATGAATCTGCACAAGAATCAGGTGCGTTAAAAACCGTCGAACAGATTGGCACGTCATTACACGTCTTACAGGTCTTGTCTGAATTTTCATACTGATTTTGGGCAATCGTTGGGCCACGTGGCCCACAGTTCCAGAATCAACTACTGAAATGTAGCAATTAAAACTACAAGAATGTAGGGTTTTATGCCTAAATTTTTTGTAGGGAAAATAAAGGCTACAATTCTGTAATTCAGTACATAATGTAGCGTAATTAGTGCTACAATATTGTAGTCCCTTTTTTCCTACGTATTTATCTGACACTTTTTTACTACATTTTTGAGAATCGTCTACTAATTGTAGGTATAAACCCTACAAAAACATAGGCTTTGTTTGCCTACATTATTGTAGACAATGATTTTCCTACATTTTCCCAATCGACTAATCAATGTAGGCGAAAAATCCTACAATTGTAAAATCGAGTACTATATGTCGGTATTTATTCTATAGAAATGTAGGATTTATTTGCCTACATTTGTTTAGGATTTCATTTCCCTACATTTTTGGAAGAGAGTTCTTCATAGACTAGTATACAAAATGTAAAAATTAGGTTTAATGTTTCATGGCGAATTTTACCGCGCTGATCTTTGAATACTCACAAGTGATTTAAATTTCGTCATTAAAATGCCGTAGGATTACTAGAATTTTAGTTAAAAGTACTATCTGAACTTTCACACACAGCAAAATTATCAGACGGGTAGCCACAACCAGTGAGACAGCAGGCGCACTTGTTTCAGTCGTTCGTTCAAATCGTCTCGTAATGTCGAGTACTGATCAGCAATGATCCATTCAGCTGAGAATTATGAAGCATCAAGCATTAGTATTGATTTTTGTACCAATCGATCTATAGTAATCTCCTACTGAGAAGTACGCTGCGGTAACGGCAAAAATACCGTGAGAAAGTATCAGATGATCAAAGGAAGACAGAAGCGCTTAATCGTCACCAGGAGTATCTTCACTGCCCTTCCCCTTTTTGAGTTATTAAAGGTTTGATATTCTTATTCTTATTATAGGTCATATATATACGCATTATTATTGGCTGAAGTACAATAACTTATATTGTCTAAAAGCATTGCAATCAAAGAGGTATTTACCGGCTAACACGATATCGTGCGCTGTGAGATGGGTCCTACACCATTCCATATAATCACTGGTGACCACAAATAGTGGATTGCCGTGCTTTTGCCTGCACAAATGCAAGAGCAATCTACAGTAATCTATTGATAGTTCGATGGGAAGTTACTTGTAGATATTTTTGGCTTTGATGAAGGAGTCTTTTGCAGCCACTTTGAATGGTCCCTAGAGAACATCCAGTTGATGGAGGAAGTCTGTTCTTCTCACGTGAACCCCATCTAGTTTGCTGAAAACTGTCTTTGACGATCGATTCCATACGATTGTGGATCCTAAAGCGGACCACCTCCCTCCACTAGAATTCTCTGAGAATCAAGTCTCTGTTCTCCTGCCCCAGGTCCCAGGTGGGAGCGGTTATGTTCAGTAGGAATGCTGCGAAATGTTTACAATCTAGAGTTTCGTAACATGAGTAATTCTAAATAATTACTTCTCATTTGATTTAACTTGGATCCCAGTTTCCGCAGTAAAGAACTTTCGTCGAACTCCTCGAAGGATTTTTGTCACCCACTTGCGACTTTTAGAGAACTGGAGACACCTTCTGTTCAGCTTCTCCTTTGATTCGACAACAACACCCGTCTGTACGAAATATTACCCTAAAGTTTCCGCAAGTTCTAGCCCGATGAAAAAGTTTTGGTTTTGGAATGTAGACATGATTCTAGTGGCGATGTACTCGAGGATCTGGTTGCCGAGTCTGCCATAATCGACCAGAAGTATTACCTGGCCTGGACAAGACAAAGTTGGTGATGTTTAGTTCCACGTTCGCCCGAACCTTTCGCGGAAGACAATCGAGTTCTCTGAGAGTTCTACGATCACAGGTTCTGAGTTAAAGCCAGCGTTTCCCACAAGACCGCTGTAGACGTAGATGACACTGATTCCTAAGAAGAAAGGCGCTATTTTACCTTTCTGAAGGAGGCCACTTTTCCACCACACACGAACCATTTCCAGTATTTTCTAACTGAGTATGATCAGCTTACAAATGAGGACACGGGAGCATTTAAAATATAGTTCGCAAATTATCAAAAAGAAAAAGAAAAATAAAATATGAAAATCTGTGTCAAGAACTGAGGGAAAATCAGTACAAAGACGCCCACGTACACAGTATATCGGGGTTCCAGATTCGCGTACTTTAGTAAACTAATGTAGGCTATTACCATGCTGAGTTTTGCGTGGGTGCATATGATCAGGTGTGCAAAAATGAAGTCCTAATTTCCAAAAGAAGGCTAATTTAACCGCTACAATATTTTTAACCAATGAAGCACATGGGTCGATTTAAATGGTCAAAGTGACAAGCTTGCTCGAACCCAAACCTAAAACACGACAATGATACCGATCACAAACATTCTGAAAGGGCTGCAGAAGTATCACTTTAGGTTATATTAGGGTCGTGAGTGTACTGTGTGTTCGATATTTTCAATGCGTTACGATTTTGCTTTCGCAATGAAAAACATGTCCTCGCATGCACTTGTACAATCCTCAAAAATATTTATTCAGCTCTCCCACGCGCAATTTTCAGACTTCAGATCTATACAGTTGGCTTCGTTTTGCGTAAATGACTTTAGTCAAGTATTAGCTTCATTTACTCAATTTTACTGGTTAAACTAACGTGTTTATACTGGTACAGAAAACAATATTGTACAGTTGAACATGTCACACATGAGACGTATAAAATTTTTTCAGGCTCAGGGGCTTTGAGTTTTCTAAAAAATTTTGGTTGCTAAGGATTTCTGAAGAGTGACAGTTCAGAAAACCCCATTCAGCTGAAAATATAATTCAAACGAACGAATGGTTTCCATTGGAGAAAACGCCATCTCATAAGCTTCTTTCCAGTTTCTCATACGAAACAATCTTTTGGAGATGACTCGGAATCAACAGAACGAAACTTTAAAAAATCCCTGACGAAGGGCTGTTTAACTTCTAACTGCAGTTGTTAAAAAAAAGGACGACTGGAATGTCGGGAAGAATGGTATAGTTCTAAATGTACAGTTCTATGCTGTTTGCCATTTTACCATCTTTCTGTTCCCGTTTCAAGGGATTATAACATCTGTATTATATTATCTTGTGAGGAAGCGGTCATCAGCCTAGTTAATACTATTGTTTATTGCAAAATCTAACTCTAGTTGGAGTTTACAAGTTTTGTTTGGGATCGACGGTTGAAAAATGTGAAAAACAGCGTGCAGAATACAGAATCAAATTTCAAGTAAGTGTTTTACTACCGTAAGCTCCTGACGAGCCTTTCTGTAATGCTGAATTTTTTTTCTTATAATAACCAATAACCGGTTTCTGTAGTAACTTTGTTGGGTAAACTAATCCACCCACAGAGGCTTTGCTCCAGTTATAATTCACTTGCTTACAACTCAGAAAGCTTCATTGAGAAAGATAATTGTATTCGACTCCCCCTAAAAAAAAAAGTTAATTGAAACTTTGAACTGAAACTATATTGAAATTTTGCTCGTATATAGACAGGTCCTCGGTAGTATAGTGGTCAGTATCCCCGCCTGTCACGCGGGAGACCGGGGTTCAATTCCCCGCCGGGGAGGCTCACTTTTTACAGGTTGCGCATTCGGAGAGTGGTTATTCCATATTCTGTGGTTATTTTCGTACTTTTTTAAAAAGAATTTTTGCAATTGTCCTTTACCGGACTTTTTTTTTATTTCATGTAATTCGGGTTTAGCATGACGTTATCTCCAAAGGTGCTGTGCTTTTTACGACAGGATGTTACGCGTCATAGAATAACGAACAAGATGTTTGATGAGTAGAACTTCGATACACATCTTCCAAAACTCATCGATGTAGCTGGTTAATAGTAAAATAACATTTTGAATTCACTTTATACTTTTTTCATACATAAAATATAAATAAACTGAAATAATGGCCTACTACACCGATAGTGCTATATACCTGTAGCATTTGCTTTGGTCTGTCCCTATATGTGAACTGGAGGATCGAAACGGCTGACTGGAAGAGACGAAACTAATCAAAACATCAGTTGTTACATTCTCAAGTCTGACTCGTGTTCAAACAATCGCTTCGAGATCTTCTACTATCCGGAGATGTCCACATAGACTAGACAATGACATAACCTTCAGATAGCAAACCGTATGTCTAGACTCACGGTTTTGATTAAGCAGTACTATCGGACAGAAATGTGTATCCCTCGTAATTTTTTTTTTTAGCTATTTAGGGACATATTTTTGCACGATATTTCAGGATTTGTTCGACAGATTTTTATTGAACGTCCTGTCTTTGATGTAGCCCTCATTATCGCATTCTCAATGAGTATGCAGTTTCTCTCAAATGTTACCCCCCCCCCATACAAACCCCTACAAACCCCCCAGTAGGTTGTTTTGACATGTAATTTTAAAGGAGGCCTAATCAGTTCTGTAATATTTACATAAACCTAAACTGAAGGGCATAGAGGCGTATCTCAAATAATGGTTCGTTATTTTTTGGTTGTGCGACACCAGAATGTTAAAGATAAGGCGATCATACGACTGTTATGGCAAAAACAGATCCCAGTCGTCAAATGTAGACAAATCCATATGATTAATGAATATATACTTTTTAGTGAGAGTAAAACGCCAGCCGATTGAAGTACTTGATTAAGCAGGACGATCATAACAGTCTAAAAATCATATTTTCACTATTCCCGGGCAAGATGTTTGCATGGAAGATTATCTGGTGACGCTATTGATTGTATAAAAATAAACGTCTTGGTAAATTTCCCAGGGGGTCTCACTTGTTTATTTGTCCGATTACTAAATCGTGATCACAACAACCATGTCTATAAATTTACTCAGAGATAAGATATTATCAACCTTGATATTCTTTGTTTAAAAAAAAAAAAAACTCATTATCAGATGATGGTGTGGATAGAGTATAAAAAGCAGCCCCCAAGCTACACTGACCGGCCCAAAAATGATGAAGCTCGCCTTTTGTCTAGGGACGATTTTGCTGGTCTCCTCGGCAGTTTTTGCCGAGGAACGACCTCTTCTAGAGGTACCCGGCTACGGAACGCTTCTCGGAGAAACAGGAAAATCGTTCTTTCTGGACAGGACCTACTATGGTTTCCATGGTCTATTCTACGCTAAGGAACCAACATACGAGACCCGGTTCCTGGTAAGAATATCATATTAACATTGGGAGTATACGTTAGATGACAAAGTTTGTCTATAGCCACCCGTCCCTGTCGACCCGATGCCCGAAGACGAGATCTATGATGCCGGTTTTTCAGAACACGGTTGCTCGCAGAATTTGGGCGGTCGCGAAAACTGCTTGGCCGTCAACGTTTACACACCCAGTGTAAGTAACACAAGTTACAACCCTTTCCAGTTAAACTAACCTAATAACAATTTGTGACAGTTGCCCATGAACGCTTCAGATGGAGAGACTTTTGACAACCCTCTGCCCGTGATGGTCTTTTTCCACGGAGGAGCCTTCTCGGTCGGTGGAGCTATTACATACCTGCCTACAAAGTTCATGGATCAGGACGTCGTTCTCGTTGTAGCTCAGTACCGTCTTGGAGCTCTTGGTAAAGATGTTCGATCGTACTCTAACAAACTAGTTCTATAATGCGGACTCTTATGTTTAGGTTTCCTTTGCCTGGACACAGACGAAGTCCCTGGAAACGCCGGTCTTTTCGATCAAGTGGAAGCTCTCCGCTGGGTACAGAAAAATATCAAGTACTTTGGTGGAGATCCTAACTTGGTGACCATTTTCGGTGAAAGTGCTGGAAGCGCTAGTGTGTCTCACCATTTGTTATCTCCTCTTTCTCGGGGTAAGGATAAGTGAAAAGCTAACTCTGAAGCACTACTTGAAAGCGTATTTTTCAATTAAGGTCTGTTCCACCGAGTCATTGGTGAAAGTGGTGCCGCACTTGCGGAATGGGCACTTGATCGCGATTCTCGCAAACACTCGCTCCGCATCGCTGAACTTGCTGGATGCCCGCTGGAACCTTACGCAGATCTGCTCGATTGCTTGCGTTCGGCTAACGATACCGTTATAGTTGATGCTTACGACGCGTTTGAAGTATATTCTTCAGTAGCTAGTTGACGTGCTGGATTCTAGAGAGCTGGTTTGTGATTTTTAGGCTGAAGATCGTAAAAACGGAGGACTCGGTTTTGGCGGGTCTTCACCTGTTATGCAAATAGCCGGTGCCGTCCGGTTTTTGGAAGACGAGCCACTGGCACTTTTCGAGTCTGGTAATTATGCTAAAGACGTGCCCATCATGTTTGGAGCCAACAAGCACGAAGGAACTCTAGTCATGGCTTGTAAGTATCGTAAAATGAAAACTCCTAACTCATCGCTTACATGTACGATTTCTTCACAGATTTGTACAATGCTTTCATGGTGCCGAACAACTTGGTCAACGATACTGACTTTTTCAAGTTTGACATGGTCCCAGTCCTTCTTAAGGCTCTCGGTATAACGTTTTGTTTTCGACGTAACATGGCATGGGAATGTAGAGAACTGTCTTGATTTTCAGGTGTTCGAGATGATGCTCGAGCTGTCGCAGATGCTGTTATTGATAAGTACCTCGAAGGAGCTGAAATGGGCAATTTTGATAATATGCTTCCGGGAGTGATTGATGTAAGTTCATGAATTCTTGTCACAGTTATCGTGACAGATATTAATGTTCCTGTTTGTTGTCTAAAGCTGCTCAGTGTTTTCTTCCTGAAAGCTGCTGGTTACAGACAAGTTCAGCTTCACTCGAGGCACAACCCTGGAAACGCCTACTGGTATTCCTTCGATTTCGAGGGGCAGCACAGTTTGTTCTTCTACTTGTTCTTTGGCGAATGGCCACCCATTTGGCACGGTACGTGAATGCGTTAATGTGTCTTAAACAAGAATACATCTTTCTTTCTCGTGTCATAGGAGTTGGTCACGCCGATGAACTGATCTATTTGTTCCAGTTCCCCTTCCTCACTGCTCTGAACGAAACCGAGAGGACTCTTTCTAGCAGAATGATTCAACTCTGGACAAACTTCGCCAAATACGGGTAAGAAACGCTTTACACAGGAACAAAGTTTCCAACATCGAGAATCAGTAATGAACTGTCTGGAATGAAGAAAGTACTTGAATTAACAATCGTGTCCTTTAACAGAAACCCAACACCCGATGGAGTTGAACTGGTAGAAGGCATCCCCAAATGGCCGGCTTACAGCGATGAAAGCCCTGCGTACATCACTTTGGACGAAAACTTGTCCATTAAATACGACTACACAGAAGTTTACACTGTTGCCGGCGATGCTGCTTACAACAGACCCAAGAACAAGGATTCCAAAGTAAAGCGACCCTCAGAGCTGTTCAGAGAAAAACTGGCTACCATGGATGTAAACGAAAAATTCCGTCTCTTCTCCAGATTCAACTGAACTTTACTGAACTGTTAACTGAAATTTCAATGTTGTATTTTTCGTGTGTGATGATTTCAATAAACAGACGTATTCGGAAAGCTCATAACGATATACAGGGTTAATTTGCATATTTGCTAGCTAAGAAAGGCAAAAGTATGTTATGGTTACCATATAGGTGCTTTGTGGCGGGTGTGAACTGCAGGATTTATTTCACACGTTTTTGTGTTAAGTCTCCAATCGAATGTGCCGAATTTATTTGCAGATGTCTGAGGGCGAGATGATCCAAGGTTAAGTTTGCGATCCAGCGGAACAACCTTAGATATTTAAATGTTCAAACTTTCTGTTTTGGCCAAGTTGCGAGGGCTCAGTCTGTTCCTGACAACATGAACCAAGGCCATATACAGAAAGTAAGTTATAATTACAACCTGATCTGTCCTTGGCTTCCTCTACTCCCTCAGATGCCCTGCACCACTCCAGGCCTTACATCTGAGTTACTCAGAATGAGCGTTACCACTTCGTATGGCTGTCGCGGGGAGACGGCCTCGTGGATTATTTCCAGGAAATCTAGGTTTACTTGTAACTTTAATTAGTTTTTCTTCACTAATGAGATCGATTTCTTCTTCCAAAAATAAATTTTTGGTAATGAACTGCTAACAAACTTGTTTGCAAAGCTCTCTATAACTAGCGTATTCTTGATTTGCTCGAATCAACACACGATCAAGATGAATTAGAAAATTAAGGAAACCGTAACAGTTTAGGTTACCCTTCGTTTGTGGAGTAGATGGGTGAACCTACTGTAGAGCGAAAATAGTTTACCCAACCAATAAACCAGTATTTTATGAAGCAGAGCAATATTTTGAATTACTACTCTCAGAAAGCAACAAAACATTATCCTCCCCGGCGGGGAATTGAACCCCGGTCTCCCGCGTGACAGGCGGGGATACTGACCACTATACTACCGAGGACATACCCATATTGCCTTTAAAAATTCTTTTGTACAGAAACTGATTCATAGGTAAAGATCAACACGTAGGCCTTACGATGTAAAGTTTTGCCGTATTTTTTTCACAGTATCGCATTAAATCTCTTCTCCCCATGTTAATGCCGCGAGCGCGAAACTGGCGCTAGATTTCTGCGGACGGCTGTTGTCGGTACTAAGGCTGCATTGAGGAAACTAATTCTGGGTGGCTGAGGCTTCGAGCACTCGTAATACCGACAGCATTCATCCGCAGAAATCTAGCGCTAGTTTTGCGCTCGCGGCATTAACATGGGGAGAAGAGATTTAATGCGATACTGTGAAAAAAATACGGCAAAACTTTACATCGTAAGGCCTACGTGTTGATCCTTACCTATGAATCAGTTTCTGTATAAAGGAAATTTTAAAGGCAAAATGGGGATGTCCTCGGTAGTATAGTGGTCAGTATCCCCGCCTGTCACGCGGGAGACCGGGGTTCAATTCCCCGCCGGGGAGGGTTATATTTTGTTCCTATGTTGTGGTATTTTTCTTAAATGACAGAACTTCTGGTTTCCAATCAGGTTTGCTAAATTTTACGCAAGTGACCGACAGTTACATCAAAAGTCTTTTTGGGTGGATCAATCTGCCCAACCAAATCACTAGACAAACTGGTTCCACAAGTTTTGTTAGAATAAAATAAAACAGCATTACAAGTTGTTTCGTTACGAGCTTAAGGTAATAGAAAACTCTTCAAACCTGGTTCTGTATTTCCCAAACTTAAATTTAAAATGTTTCAACAGTCGATACCGCAGTCAAACCTGTAACACCAATTGAAGCTAGATTTGCGATGACTAAATAGTATTGACTAGACTGATGATCACTTCCCCACAAGAGAATATACAAGGGATAGTCCCTTTAAACGGTAACAAAAAGGCAAATAACTTAGCAAGACAACATAGAACTATACAAGTCTACCTAAAATTCCAGTCATCCCCTCTAACAACTGCAGTAAAATAGTATTCCTTCTTAAAGGATTTTTTTTTTGTATTGGTTTCAAGTTGTTTAAAATAAAATATTTAATCTCATTTGAGAAAATGCATAGAACATGGTTCCGATGGCGGGTTCTTTGGGATCTTTGGATCCAGGTTCACGTGTTCATTCTCTTGATGGTAGGCTTTTGTGATTGAACTTATACTTGCGCTCCAGCAGAGTGCCGCAGAGGAGTGCAGTATTTCTGCATATCGACTACCAATACATGTGGGTGGATTTTCATGAGCTTCCCTCCATTTGTAATGGGTCTCTGAGAATGACGAAAAGAGTGGTCTAGCTCAGAGACCCAGATCTTTGTCAGATATCAAGATCAAGTATAATTTAGATTTGTAACCACCCCGGAGGTCTGTAGGGGACTGGTCAATCAAACGAATTTTTCGTTAAATTACCTTACCAAAGCTGAATAGTTGGGACTAAAAATAAGCAAGGAAACTAACAACGTAAGTAGTTTCTGGATAGTTACTCCGCTAAGCAGAGTAAAGGTTCTAGGTTGGGGTAAGCACATTTGAAAAGTCAAATGTTTTGGATGAATCCTCATTTCTCTTTGTCAACCAGGAGCACTGGTTCTTTATCGGTTCTAGAATCCCGACCCCAGACGGGTCGAAACAGCTATGTTTCCGTCTTGGTAGCAGGAGAGGGAAGGACTGCTTGGGCAACATACAGGGCATGTGCAACGGTAATGGAATTCATGAACGGAAAGAAATGTCATTCATAGAGTTTTATTATTATTGTTACTATTTCATGCAAAGTATCGATTGTTTGAACTGTATTTAAGTTGAATAGGATGTGCTGAAAGTTCACTTTTAAGAAATAGTGAGTAACGAAAATTTTTAAGGCCTCACTGGACCATGATGAATTTTTTAAGTCTTATGTGGTACATTCAAATTTTCAAAGCTTTTTTCTGTACCAGTATGATTTTTTAAGTTGCTGTGGATTATTCAGAGCGATATTTTAACTGATTATCCCAGTCGTGCTTTTTGGTTTGAGCTCTTCTATTATCGCTTCAACCTGTTAAATCGACCCATACGTTCTGTTTATTTACAGAACTTGTTGCAGTTTAATTAGCGTACTTTTAGATAACTGGAACTAATTTTTGCACACTTGATTGTATGCACCCACGTAAAAACTAATCATGCTGGTGCCCCACATTAGTTTATTGAAGTACTTCGAGTGTATTTGAAGTATGCTAATTTCGGACCTCAGTATACTCAGTATACTCAGTATACGTAGACGTCTTTATTCGGATGTTCCTAGATCTGGTATTGACACAGATTTTCTTATTTACTTTGCAAACTGTAAATAAACAGCTCCCATGTCCTCATTTATAGGCTGATCATGCGCAGTCAGAAGTTCTGGAAATGGTTCGTCCCTGGTGGAAAAGTGCCCTCCTTCAGAAAGGTAAAATAGCGCCTTTCTACTTAGGAGTCAGTGTCATCTACGTCTACGGCGATCTTGTGGGAAACGTTGGCTTTAACCCAGAACCGTTGATCGTAGAACTCTCGTGGAATTCGGAGGTCTTCTGCGAAGGGTTCGAGCGAACGTGGAACGCAACATCACCAACTTTGTCTTGCCCAGACCAGGTAATTCTCCTGGTCGACGATGGTAGACATCGGTAACCAGATTTTCGAATACATCACATCCAGAATCATTTCCGCATTCCGAAACCAGAACTTTTTCATACGGCCGGAACTAGGGGAAACTTTGGGAAAATATTTCGTGTAGACCGGTGCTGTTGTGTGTTGTCAAATCAAAGGAGAAGCTGAACAGAAGGTGTCTCCCGTTCGTCAAAAGTCGCAAGTGGGCGACAAAATCATTCGAAGAATTCAACGAACGTTCTTTGATGCAGAAAACTTCTATCGAAGTGAAACTAAACGATCAGTAATTAATTATAATTACTAATATCATGAAACTCTAGACTGTTAATACTTTGCACCATTCCCACTGAACATAACTGTACCCACTTGGGGCATTATGCTGGAGAACGAGACTTGATTCTCAGAGAATTCCAGTGGAGGGAGGATGTCTGGTTGAGAGTCTACAATCACATGGAATCGATCATCAAATTGCGCCTGCTGTCTCACTGGCTATGGCTACCCGTCTAATAATTGTGCTACTTAAGAGGTAACACATATATTCTAAGTTAAATTCACTTCAAATTTTTTGGGGTCTACAATAAAGAAATTTGTTTCACTCGTAAGTGTCCAAACTATTTGCTTTATGAACGCATTACAAAATATTTTATCCAGTGTAGACAGTTGCCTTAGAGTGGGATGCTTAAAAGTAATAGTGTTCTATTTTCCAAGCAAATTGAGTGGAGTGAGAGGATATCCATGGCAAAAGAGTACTTGTATAAAATACTGAACTGATAGTTTTCTATCTGTCTTACGTATTCTTTTCGTCCGGTCAGTGAGAGTATCGACGAGGATGGGATTCGAACCCATGCGTGCAGAGCACATTGGATTAGCAGTCCAACGCCTTAACCACTCGGCCACCTCGTCACGATGTTGTACCTATTACACTAGCTAGATCAGAGATGAGAGAAGATACATTACATGGTAGGCGATATATGATGTTTCGTAACGACATGTTTTAAAAATAATATGATAACTGGGGTAACTGGCTGACAAATGCAAGAACTGTTGGTTACCGTAATAATATTTTATTATGTTATTCCCGCGGTAGGATAACAAATATCAGAGGTAAAATCTGCAATCTAATCTTTTCACTCTATTCCGTTTTGTGTGAAGGTGAGCGAGACCTATGTGAAATTTATTATCTGGGGAAAAACGCCATTCGATATTTGATTATGTTTATATGATTTTGTTTCGCGTGTAGGTTAGGCAGGCTCTGTTCCCACCTGACGATATACGAACAAAGAACATGGTGATAGAAAGCTTGACGACCCTTGATCCTTCAGTTGACCTCCTCTTCAGTCTCAGCTACCCTCTACCTCTGACAGGTCCTACACCTAAGGTAGACAGAGAAGGCGATTATTCGTGTGGTTGCCTCTGGTGATGGGTTTCCTGGATTGTTTTGAAGATTTCTTCTAGGTTTTCCACTTCGGTTTCATTTACTCCTCTTCACTAAAGAGTAGATTCCTTCTCCTAAATTTAATCTTACGGTACTGAGTAGCGAAACCTCTCTTCTGCAAACTGCTCTTTTAACACTAGTAAATCAGTCAATTCATTTCAATAGGATTTCGTTATATCGCTATGGAAGGTTCTCATGATTAAAGATATCGTATATTAGTAAAGTTTTGTTTTTGAAAAAGATGGACAAACTTATTATAGATGAAAATAGCTGAACAAGAGAAGATGAGGATTTCATTAGATTAGTCTTTGTTTGCTTAATTAAATAAAGTTTTAAATTTCACTTTTAGCAAAAACGAGTCCTCCCCGGCGGGGAATTGAATTTGGCAAGAGGTAGAGTAGTAATATGAGCTTGAAGAGAAAGAAAAAAACAAGCGTTTTGACGACTTTTTGCAAATTTACTCTGGAACTATCGTTATATATTATAAAAGTCGTCAAAACGCTTGTATTTTCTTTCAAGCTCATTTTACTACTCTACCCCTTGCCAAATTTCAAAATCCAAGTTGTAAGCATGATAGAGCAATTTCTAAATGTCCTAAACATATTTTCCTATATTTCTAAGTCAGACAGGTAAGCCCCATTGCACGACCAAAAAGAGGTCAATCTGATGTCTACTGGCGCGTCTGAAAGTATCGTCATCTAATGATACATCTAACGCTTACTTATCAAGTCCTCGGTAGTATAGTGGTTAGTATCCCCGCCGATCAGTCGCAAATTTCCGAGCTCTCGATCTGACCTCGTTTTGACCTCATTTGCATAATTTCTCAGAATTCCTTTTTCATTTCTCGGTTCAATTGGCCTTGATTTTCAATTAAGTTTTGAATAATTAATTAGGGGTTTAACCCCATTTCCCCATTTTGTCTTTTCTTTTTTTTGGGTTTTTTTTCCTCCTCCGCAACACGTGTGAGGATGGACCAATGGAAGGTGACCAACACCGCTCAGGTGGATTTCGGAGAACTTCAGGTAAAACCCAGTATGCTGAGCATACATAAATGGCTAAAGCAAATCGGAGTTGAAAACGAAAAGGTTTCGGGAATCTGGGGGGTGCGTCAATCCCAGCGCGCCCTAGTTAGGATTACGTTCCACCATGAAAAAGATTACGATGAGTTCTTAACCAAGTTCGAAGGGCAGGCGACATTCGATCACGCCGAGATAGGGGATATCCCTGTGTCTATCTCTCGCTTTGGGGAGGATACTCGTTTCGTTAGACTCGCGGACGTGCCGATTCAGGTACCAAACGATGTGATCAAGGCTAAGTTGGAACCTTATGGGAAGGTCCTGGAGGTTCGTAGAGATCGATTTAGGCCATCCGAAGGAGCGAACGAAGATTATTTCGACTGCTGGGCCGGTTACGTTACTGTCAAAATGGTTATTTCCCAGAACATCCCCTCGTACATTTGGTTCAAAACGTATAGGGCCTTCGTTACTTACCAAGGCCAGATCCGCACGTGTGCCCTGTGCAATCAGCAGGGACACTTGGTCGCCGATTGCCCGAGAAAGGCCCCCAAACAGGCGAGAACACCGATGCCACCCAGACGATGGGAGACTGTCCCACCCGCTCGAAGACCCGACCCTCAGCCGCAAAATCAAAACCCACCCGTTGAAGCTATCGCCCAGCAACTTCCTCCCGCGGTCCCGCAGGAGGAGGCACCGGTGAACACAACCGAATCCGGACAACCTGAGAAGGTTGTGGATGCACAGGTTACTCCGGAACCAACCGCACCGGAAGCCTTGGATTCGGATTCACCAGCGGCAGCACCGATCCCAGTTGAAGGGGTCGAGGTTGCTTCCGTCGTCGATCCCCGAATCTTTGTGTTCTCCTCCTCCTTACCTGAAGATTTTGACGAGCTCCCTTTCTCCACGCGGACTCAACGGCTACCCCGGTCCAAGAAGGATAGCACGAGTTCTGGAAAATCCGACCTCGAACCAAACGAATCCGATACGAACGATCATGAGGTGAAAACCCCTGACGCAAGCAGTGATGGGGAGAATCTACAGCCGGAGAGAAAGCAGGCCAAGAGGGATCGTCAGAAGAGATCCAATAGAAGCAAAAGCAGAAGCAAATCGGCAAGTGGGGTGACATCGAAGTAAGCTCCAGAAAAGCAACTAAACTCTCTACTATGACCATGACCCTGACCATCGCATCGTTAAACATCCGGGGTATCCAATTGGAGGAAAAACTAAAAGTGCTATGCGATTTCTTTGTAACAAATCATTTCGATGTAATCGGCTTGCAGGAGGTGACCTTCCAAATGAGCCCTACCCTAGAGCAATCCTACAACTGCATCTACAACCCCGGTCCGGGCAAGCGCGGAACTGCATTCCTGATTCGTAAGGGCATCCCGTTCGAAGGGGTCCTAAAAGATACAGAGGGTCGGCTTATTCTCATCAGGGTGGCAGGCATGGTGCTGATCAACGTCTACGGTCCATCGGGGCGAAGTAAGAAGGAACTCAGTAACGACTTCTTTAGAACAACGATACCAGCCTACATCGCTGCCGCGAAGGCACCCTACATCCTCTTCGGAGATTTCAACGCCGTCGATAGGGTCTCGGATTGTGCCAGTACGGGTCAACGGAAGAAGAGAAGCGCAATAATCAACAGGTTTCTGGGGGAGCTAGCCAAAGCGGAAACTCTGTCGGATGTCTGGGTACAGTTGTATCCCAATCAGCCGGGACACACCTTTTACTACCCAGCAGGATCATCGAGGCTCGACCGGTTTTACGCGGACCCCTCTGCCCTGCCCTCCGTCAAGGAGATGAGGCTTACACCGGTAACCCTGAGCGACCACATGTGCGTACGCATCAGTGTAGAAGTTCCGTCGATACCGAAGGGGAAGTCCGCAGGCCCCGTGCTGTGGAAGCTAAATACCAGTATCCTGAAAGAGGAGTCATACAATAAGCTGATCACCAACTTCTGGGCACACGCTGTTCGACTCAGGGAACGCCAGACTAACTTGTTAGCATGGTGGGACCAAGTCAAACGTGATCTTCGTAAAATAACTATCGACTACTGCACGCGGCGTAACAGAGAAATCAGGCTAACGAGGCAGTTCTACCAAGAATGCTTAGCTGAATCCTCCGACTTACTTCACGGACCGAATGGAGACTGGGCGGAACACCTGGAACTACAGAGGAGCATCCGTAAATGGGAAGAAGGAAACCTGAAAGGGGTGACTGTGCGGTCCAGAGTGACAGAAACCGTGGAGGGAGAAGTGGGCTCCCTGTTCCAAGTCAGCCGACAGACGTCAATCCACCGCAATGGGACCATCACCAAACTTGAAGCTGCAGACTCGCGTGTCCTGACCTCCGCAGAAGAGATAATGCAGGAACTGGAGCGAACTACCCGTGCACAGTTCCAGGACCCAGCCACCAATAACCAGTCCCCTCACTTCTCAACCGATTTCCTAGACCTGGTGAAAGATCGCTTCAAAGGAGACCCCAGCGCCCTCACCGCACCGTTGACCAGAGATGACATCTGGCATGCCATGAAGAAATGTAAGACCGGAAAGTCGCCAGGGACTGATGGCCTCCCGTACGAATTTTATCTGCATTTTTGGGGTCTTATCAGAGACGACTTCACCGCCATGGCAAACCAGATGCTGGATGGAGGATCGACCAGCGACTCACAAGGAACCGCTCTCATCCGACTCTTGCCAAAGACTCCCAGCGCCGTGGCTCCCGGCGATTTCCGCCCAATCTCTCTCCTGTGCTGCGACTACAAGATCGTCGCTCGAACCCTGACAGATAGGTTGCACCAGGTCCTGCCAGACATAATACACCCCCGCCAGAAAGGAGGGATCCACGGGAGAGCAATTCACGACAGCCTGTCTCTCTTCAGAGACGTCATCGCATTCGCGTCAGACAGAAGTTTTCCCGGTGGACTCCTAAGCATTGACCTAGCCAGGGCCTACGACAACGTGGATCGGCCGGTCGTCTGGAACGTGATGTCTTCTATGGGCTTCCCGGAAAAATTCATTCGCTGGCTACAAGCTCTGTATTCGTCCCCGTCCATCAGGGTGATCAACGGTAACCGACTTTCGAAGCCCATAGCAGCAGAAAGGTCCATACGGCAAGGGTGTCCACTGTCTATGCACCTGTTTACGATCTTCTTGGAACCCTTCCTGGAAAGGATTGACCGCCAGATCAAAGGGATCAAAATCTTCAATCACAAAGTGACCGTTCGAGCCCTTGTAGACGATGTCACAATCTTCGTGTCCTCGGACGCCGACATCGAAAAGGTGGGAAGCGTCCTGGAGGAGTTCAGCAACTGGGCCGGGGCGAAGGTAAACTACAACAAGACCAACATACTGGGGATCGGATCCTGGAAGAACCGGACAAGCTGGCCACTGCCTTGGCTGAACGGTGAAACACAAATGAAACTGCTGGGAATTCCCTTCACCTCCTGCATGTCCACCACGATCACCAACGCGTGGGAAAAAGTTCACAGAAGTTTCATCGGGACACTGCGCGAAAATTTCGGCCGCCGACTGACTCTCCCGCAACGAGTCCGGTTCATCAACTCCACCGCCATTGCCCATGCTCTATATGTAGCGCGAGTCCTCCCATGCCCTGTCGACATAGCCACCAAGATGGAGATCGAACTGCTAAAGTTCGTCTGGGCCGGAAAGCTGGAACGAGTTAAGAAGCAGGTACTTTTCGCAGAGAAGGGGAAAGGTGGTTTGAAACTGATTCATCCCAACACATTTTTCAAATGTGTGTTCCTCAGAAGCACGGCCTCGACACTTTTCAGCACAAACGACGACGCAGCCACTAAGCTACTCGTATTCTGGTTGTCGTTCCCTCTGCGAACACGAGTACCTCGTCTGTACTCGGGCAACTTAACACCGAAGTCCCTGAGCGTACCTAGTCACCTAACGAGCTTTCTGGAAGACCTGAAAACGGCCTTAGAACGAGGGTGGGTTACAAGCGGGAATCAAGGCTCCGGAGTCAGAGCGCTGTATTCCTCCTTCATCGAGAGCCAGACGATGGAAGGAAAAATGATGTCCAGGCTTCCGCACCTCGACTGGCAGTCTATCTGGAAGAATACTCACCTGCTCAACGGCACCCTGCAAGAACGGGTGTATATGCTAAACCATAACATCCTGCCAAGTAGAGAGCGATTGCACAAACTGGACCCCAAGACCGACCCCCTCTGCGAGCGATGTGCAGGTAGCGTGGAAACCTCAATCCACGCCCTAGTCGAGTGCCATGAACTACAAGCAGCCACCAACTGGTTACAAGAGAAGCTCCAAACACTCGAGTACAAGGGAGCCCCAGTAAACCTGGAGGAAGCTATTCGCCTAAATCTGCCAGGAGGACCCAACAGGAAACATCGCGTGGAACTGGTCGCGGTTTACGTATCAGCAGTCTGGGATTGGAGGGAGAGGAAGAAAGTACCACCGGTTTCTGCCCTGGACGAAGCCTGGAAGAGTCATCTCGCCTGCCGAAACTACTAGCGACAACCGAAGCTCAACGAGTGCGCCTTCTTTCATTTCAATTTTTTTTTCTTCGTTTTTCTCCTTTTTCACCTGTAAATATGCTTAAGTGATCTCATGACTAATTAATTCGGAACAATACAAAATATAAAAAAAAATTCCCCGCCGGGGAGGACTCGTTTTTGCTAAAAGTGAAATTTAAAACTTTATTTAATTAAGCAAACAAAGACTAATCTAATGAAATCCTCATCTTCTCTTGTCTAGCTATTTTCATCTATAATAAGTTTGTCCATCTTTTTTCAAAAACAAAGCTCAACTAATATACGATATCTCTAATCATGAGAATCTTTACGCTCGCGAAGTGGGCGATTTTCCGCCCCCAGCTCCGCCCACCCTGTGGTGCACAAACTTTTTGCCGATTTACGCGTCTCTTTGTGCTCTGTTATCTCTTATTTATGAAGCTCAGTGCCTACAAAAAAAAAATATTTTCATGTAGCTCTGTCTTCCAGCTCTTAAAAACACTAAAGTTTATTATGATAAACTGAATCTAACGTAAGAAAAAAAATTCACAACTGGAGGCCCCTTTTCCCATCAAATTTAGGAGTTTTTCGTTCATAACTCTGTTAAGTGATCTACGACCCCAACTTTTTATAAAAGAAAAATGTTCTACTCTTCAAGAGAAATCGATTGATATATATGTTGATTTATTTATCCCAAAAATTAGCCGTAAAACGTTTTTTTAAACTCGCTAGCTTCCCTCAAAATGCGCACTTGGACGGACATATTTAATTTTCATAAAATGGAGAAACATATTTAAGGAAAATCAACCCCAGAAACTTGTTCAGCAACTAATTTACTATAAAATTGCTTACTTTCTTAATTTTTTGGTGCGAACTATCGCGAGCTTTGTTCTTTGAAACTTGCGCGTATCACTTCTGTTCATATTGCAGCATGTGGCAACCCTGCATACGACAATAATACGCGAAATACAAAAATATCAACAAGTACAAAGCAAAACTAGTTCTTTTCCAAATAAATAGTGAGTGATAATTCGTACGTCAGTTTAGACCCTTTGAAACTTTTTTTTAAAGATGAGCCAGCTCTACTTGAACGTGGCGAGTTGTCGCAAAAGGCGAATCGTGTCGTAAAATTCGACTACCAGCCAACGTTTGGCATGGTTGGTGAAGTCAGAAGCAGTTTTAACAGCAAGTCGTACTCAGTTAAGGTAATATTTGGCTGCAAAGATATTTAAAACGATCTCAGCAAACCTTCACTGTTTTCATAGATTCTTTGGAAGGAAACGAACAAAACGATATGGAAATGCTCGTGCGACTGCCCGAGAGGAGAGTTACGCTGCCATCACATGGCCAGCTTATATTTACATATTGTGAAAAACGTGTCAAAGACGGATGTCCCTTGCTCTTGGGCCCAGAAGAAGAAGAAGAGGTCAACTGAAGCTGTTGGCTCTGTCTCAGAATATTACGACAGGAAACGGGGAAAAACAGTCCAGCGGCCAACAGTATCGGAGGAGACCAGAACAGAATCTCTTGATTGGCTCCGTGATAATCTCAAGGAAGTCTGCGCACTCCAGTGGTTCCTTTTGCCAGCCACAACTAGCTCTCCAGATCTTGATAGTCATCTGCCGTGTGTATTCGATCTGAAGAGGACTACTGCATACAGGATGACATCAGACAAAAAAAAATTTCTTGAGGAGGGAATGAAACTGAATCAGCAGCAGATTAAAGAACTGGAGATTGCTACTCGTGGACAAGGAAGCAACGAGCTATGGCTGCGGCACAAAGTTGGACGGCTTACAGCATCTGACTTTGGAACAGTGCTGCAGCACATGAAACGAAACTCCTACTCCCCGTCGTTCTTCAACAGCCTTCTGCATAGGAAATCCCTTTTAGGGGTACACGCTATCCGCTGGGGTATTGACCACGAAGCTGCCGCACGCAGGCAGTACGAAGTTCTACGCCGCTGTACTGTGGTCGAGCAAGGCTTGCATGTTCTGCCTAACGGAGTTCTTGGAGCTTCTCCAGACGGCTTTGTAGAAGACAATAAAGTCATCGAAATTCAGTGCCCCTATTCGCTTCGTTCTAGTCCTCCAGACGTAAAGCTGAATGAGGTTGTGCCTTACATACTAGTCGATGCTTCAGGTAATTATTCCTTGAACAAAGCTGCCAGCCTTGGCCAGAAGTATTACCACCAAATCCAAGGAACTCTACACGTAACTGGACGTGAGATATGTGATTTTATTCTGTGGTGGCCCCAAGGCATCCATGTGATGGAAATTTTGAAAGAACATTCTTGGTCTGACAATTTACTCAAACTAGAAGAATTTTATTATAGTGTCTTGCTGCCTCGCCTCTTGTGATATAAAATACTTCGGTGATCTGACTCGAGTCGCAAAATAAAACTTGGAATAAATTCTTTTGCAGTATATTTACATGATCCTAGTTAACTCATTGCCTTAAACAAAAACCAAACAACAAGAATGAAACAGAAGAGTGGAAACATCCAGTGGATATAACAATAATAAAACGAAAATTAAAACAAAACGATGGAAATGTAACTTCAAATGAGACAACACAGAATCTTCGACAATATCTTCATTGCTCAGTTCGGCTCGCGTTCAACGCATTCATGGTTTTCGTCTCGACTTCTTTCATAATAAACGACTGCCAATTCATTAAACCTGCGCATGTTTGAATGATCTTAGTCGCATGGTGGCTCATCTCCCCAGGTATGAGGTCCAAAATGCGGAATCTTTTCAGCTTTTCGATGGCTCTCTCTACGTGCACCCGGGCTTTAGCGACTTTGGATCCTCTCTCTACCTGCGACACTGTCAACCGTGGCGTTGTTTTGAATGGTGGAATATACAATGCGACTCCTAACGGTAACTCTTCTTCTAAAAGGAAACCCTTATCTGCCATAATTGCATCCCCTGGCACTAACTGATCAAGGATCTTGCTTTTTAGTACTATTTCCTTGTCTGATATTGATCCAGGATATGGATCGCTTACAAAAGTAATGGTGCCCGCTGGAGAACTTCCTATTAGGGTCTTAAATGTAGTGCGACTCTTATAATTGGAATACTTGGTACAGTGGAAGTCTAGGTCCTTTCTGGATGCTTCGCAGGTTATGTCTGTGCAATCTAGGATAACCCTAGTGTTCGAGAATTTCTCAAAACATTCTGGAAGTGCAAGCTTATTGTGTTCGGTGCTTGGTATCACCGACATCAAAATCAAGTATACATTCTCATGGAGAGCGTCAAGCCAGGTTCTGAAGATGTTGGTGATTGTCGCGTTAGAAACGCCGTAGCGAAAAGCAAGATCAGAGAAATTCCAGTTCAAACGTAATTTACACAGTGTCATAAACAACTGTTCCTCCTCGCTGATGGACACAACAGTCCACCATTTGGCGTAACGCAAGGGCTTCCGTTTACAGAAATCAAAGAGGACGAGAAACACTCGTTTGCCTGACAAACCAGTGTACATACCCCACAGTTTCGAATTCGTTGGTTTTACCGATAGGGTCTCAAAGCTAGGACACTTCATTTTGCGACCTTGTTCTAAACGTTCTATGTCTTTTAGAAGCCCCTGGTTTTGCTCAAATAGCAACTCATACTTCCTTTTCCAGTCAGCGACTTCATTTTCCTGTAACTGGATTTCGTTCTGCAAAGTTGTCGTTTCAGATGAAATTGTGTTACTACTTAAGCCATGGATCCTTGATGTTGAAAAAGGAGGCCTGTAATCTGCGTCACTTACGTCACACTGAGAAGTTCCGCTTACATCGGAAGGAAGCTGATTAGAGTTGTGTATATCTTTCCTGCAAAAATTAATTCCTCTAACTTGTACTGTTACAGATACTGGCTGAAAATGTGTATTGCCTTCTTCTCTTTTTAGCTGGAGGACTGCTGAAGTTTAGCTTTTTTGCAGCGTTGAAAGAAAAAATAGTTGGTTCACGATTGCGGTCCTCGTCAACAAAATGGCACGAGCACAGTCTGTCGTTTTCCGTTGGTTCTTTGTCTGCACGTCTAGTGACGAAGAACGAAGAGGGGAAGTGTTAATAAAAGTTTAATAATACCAAATTTTAAGACAGAAAATCTTACCTGCAGTTCTTGATCCAAATGCCGCGTTTTCGCTTATCAGAAGGGAACCGAAAAAATTTACATTTTTGGTTCTTTCTTCGAAAACCATGGTCACAACCGACAGCAAAACAGTGCACCATTTCTTTATTTCTGTTATACAAATTTTCCCCTCGTAACAACTAATATTATTGCGCCAAATCGTTCAATGAAGCTGAGGTGAGCGTAATTTGTGACAGCTAACGCTAATTTTCTTTGTTTACATTAAGAAGCAGCTGACAAGCAAGCGCACGTTGCCATGTTGCTTGAAAGCATTAATAATCGAACTGATCGTGGTTTTAATTAGTTTTTTTGCTTACTGAAGCCTATAAAAAATTAATGTTTTTATAAGTAGTTGCCTTATATGTCTTTGAACAAGTTTCTAGGGTTGATTTTCCTTAAATATGTTTCTCCATTTTATGAAAATTAAATATGTCCGTCCAAGTGCGCATTTTGAGGGAAGCTAGCGAGTTTAAAAAAACGTTTTACGGCTAATTTTTGGGATAAATAAATCAACATATATATCAATCGATTTCTCTTGAAGAGTAGAACATTTTTCTTTTATAAAAAGTTGGGGTCGTAGATCACTTAACAGAGTTATGAACGAAAAACTCCTAAATTTGATGGGAAAAGGGGCCTCCAGTTGTGAATTTTTTTTCTTACGTTAGATTCAGTTTATCATAATAAACTTTAGTGTTTTTAAGAGCTGGAAGACAGAGCTACATGAAAATATTTTTTTTGTAGGCACTGAGCTTCATAAATAAGAGATAACAGAGCACAAAGAGACGCGTAAATCGGCAAAAAGTTTGTGCACCATTGCCGAGGGCAAAGCCACCCACTTCGCGAGCGTATAGCGATATAACGAAATGCTATTGAAATGAATTGACTGATTTGTTAGTGTTAATTGAGTAGTTTGCAGAAGAGAGGTTTCGCTATTCAATACCGTAAGATGAAATTTAGGAGAAGGAACCTACTCTTTAGTGAAGAGGAGTAAATGAAACCAAAGTGGAAAACCTAGAAGAAATCTTCAAAACAATCCAGGAAACCCATCACCAGAGGCAGCCACACAAAAACGCCTTCTCTGTCTACCTTAGATGTTGAACCTGTCAGAGGTAGAGGGTAGCTCAGACTGAAGTGGAGCTCAAGTGAAGGATCAAGGGTCGTCAAGCTTTCTATCTCCATGTTCTTTGTTCGTATATCCGTCAGGAGGAACAGAGACTGCGTAACTTAACCTACTCGGAAAACTGAATTATTAAAATATTTCAGTTTAGTTTTGTTAAGACAAACTTTAAGTTGGTTCCGCTCACCTTCACAGACAAAGAGATGAAGGGAAAACGTTAGACTGCGATTTTGCCCATGACATTTGTTACGTCCTGCAGCGTGAACAACGCGCTTTAAACATCATGATGGTATGTAACAGTGTTCTTGCTTTTGTCGACCAGTTGTTACCCCCAGTTATCGTACTATTCTTTTCTCATAGTATACCCTTCTCATTGTATACCCTTCTTATCCCGAGACTATTGTTCTGAATTGCTTGCAGATCCTTGTGACGAGGTGGCCGAGTGGTTAAGGCGTTGGACTGCTAATCCAATGTGCTCTGCACGCATGGGTTCGAATCCCATCCTCGTCGTTTGGACGTTTATTGACCGTGAGCTGAGTGAGTTAGGTCGGACATGGAAGAAACTATGTTATCCACGTTTTTGTACATTCAATTTTTACCTCAGATAGACAGATACTTCATGGAAGATGCTTGTCGTGCGGATACTAACAGTTTAACTATACTCTCTATTTAAAACTTGTTTTACGTACTGAGCTCTGGATGAGAACGAGTATGTTCTAAGTGGCACATTGCCGCCAAAAATTTTAAAAATTGTTAGGTTTTCTTCTTTTTTCGTATATATTTAAAAAATACAATTCATATCAAGGGTTGTTCCGAATGAACTGAGTTCCCCGTCACCACCGTTGTAGTACTATGACACTGACAAATGCACTTGACACTAGATATTCTGTTCCTTCTTCAGCATTACCAAACGGATTACGCATTTAGTCATATTACACTTTAAAAAAGTATCCATCTATATTAAGCTTTGGGATGAACTTGTCTATTACTATTGCGGTCAAATGGATAACACGGATAAAAATTAAACCTAAACTCATCTTAAACTTGGCAAGTTTTCTTGACCTTTCGTTTGACCTCGAGTTAAACGCTATGGTAGTAATCAAGTCCATTTTAAAACAATGTTCTTTAGTCCAGGTAGGTATTTTTTTCTAAACACAACTGTGCTATAACTCAAGTTACAGTGAAATGTTATGAGTCAAGTTGCCAATGGTGCAACCAAAAAGTAAGCCTCCCCGGTGGGGAATTTTTGGTCTCTATATTTTGTGTTGTTCCGAATTAATTAATAATGAGATCAGTTAGACATATTTACAAATGTAAAAAAAGCGAAAGAAAAAAAAGAAAAAGTGAAAAAAAGTGATTGATGATACACCAAGGCAAACTCGTTGGGCTTCGGTTGTAGCAAGTGGTTTCGAAAGGCGAGATGACTTTTCCACGCTTCATCCAAGGCAGAAACCGACGGCACTCTCTTCCTTTCCCTCCAGTCCCAGGCTGCTGAAACGTAAACCCCTGCCAGTTCCACGTGATGTTTCCTGTTGGGTCCTCCCGGCAGATTCAAGCGAATGGCTTCCTCGAGGTTTACTGGCGAAGCATTGTACTCGAGTGTTTGAAGTTTCCGTTGTAACCAGTTGGTGGCTGCTTGTAATTCAGGACACTCGACTACGGCGTGGATTGAAGTTTCCACGCTATCTGCGCATCGCTCGCAGATAGGGTCTGTCTTGGAATCCAGTTGTGCAGTCGCTCTTTGCTTGGCAGGATGTTATGACTGAGCATGTACACCCGTTCTTGCAGGCTTCCGTTGAGCAAGTGCGTGTTCTCCCAAATAGACCACCAGTAGAGGTGCGGGAGTCTAGACATCATTTTGCCTTCCACCGTGTGGCTCTCGATGAAGGACGAGTACAGTGCTCTGACTCCGGGGCCTTGGCTCTCGCTTGTGACCCACCCTCGATTTAGGGTAGTTTTCAGGTCCTCGAGAAAGCCCGTTAGGCGACTAGGTACGTTCAGCGACTTTGGTGTTAAATTTTCCGAGTACAGGCGATGTGCTCGTGTTCGCAGAGGAAATGATAGCCAGAATACGAGTAGCTTGTGGCCGCGTCGTCGTTTGTACTGAATAGTGTTGAAGCCGTGCTTCTAAGGAACAAACACCTGAAGAATGTGTTGGGTTGGATCAGTTTCAAACCGCCGCTCTCCTTGTCTGCGAAAAGCACCTGCTTTTTAACTCACTCCAGCTTCCCAGTGCTGACGAACTTGAGCAGTTCGATTTCTATCTTGGTGGCTATGTCGACAGGGCATGGGGGGACTCGCGCTACGTACAGAGCGTGGGCAATGGCGGTGGAGTTGATGAATCGGACTCGTTGTGGAAAAGTCAGTCGGCGTCCGAAATTTTCGCGCAGCGTCTCGGTGAAACTTCCGTGAACTTTTCCCCATGCGTTGGTAATCGTGGTGGACATGCAGGAGGTGAAGGGAATTCCCAGTAGTTTCACTGTTGCCGCACTGTTCAGCCAAGGCAGTGGCCAGCTTGTCCGGTCCTTCCAGGTTGTAATCTCCAGGATGTTGGTCTTGTAGTTTACCTTCGGCCCGGCCCGGCTGCTGAACTTCTCCAGGACACATCCCACCTTTTCGATGTCGGCGTCTGAAGACCCGAAGATTGTGACATAGTCGACGAGGGCTTGCACGGTCACCTTTTTCGATTGAAGATCTTGATCCCTTTGATCTGGCGCTCGATCTTTTCCAGGAATAGCTCCAGGAATATCGTGAACAGGTGCATGGAGAGCAGACACCCTTGTCGTATGGAACGTTCTGCTGCTATGGGCTTTGATAGCGGTTTCGTTGATCACCCTGATGGACGGTGACGAGTATAGAGCTTGTAGCCAGTGGATGAATTTTTCAGGGAAGCTCATAGAGGACATCATGTTCCAGACAACCGTCCGATCTACGTTGTTGTAAGCATTGGCCAGGACAATGCTCAGCAGTCCACCGGGAAAGCTTCTGTCTGACGCGAAGGCGATGGCGTCTCTGAAAACGGACAGGCTGTCGTGAATGGCTCTCCCGTGGATCCCTCCTTTCTGGCGGGGGTGTATTGTATCCGGCAGGACCTGGTGCAGCCTGTCTGTCAGGGCGTGGGCGACGATCTTGTAGTCGCAGCACAGGAGCGCGATGGGTCGGAAATCGCCGACCGTGACTGCGTTGGGAGTCTTGGGTAGGATTCGGATGATGGCGGTTCCTTGCGAGTCGCTAGTCTATCCTCCCTCCAGGATCTGGTTTGCCAGGGCGGTGAAGTCGTCTCTGATGAGACTCTAAAAATGGAGGTAGAATTCATAAGGGAGCCCATCAGCCCCCGGCGACTTCCCGGTTTTGCATTTCTTCATGGCCGACCATATTTCGTTTTGAGTCAGTTTACCGGTGAGGGTGTTGGGGTCCCCTTTCAAGCGATCTTTCACTAGGTCCAGGAACTCGGCTGAGAAGGGAGAAGACTGGTTGTTGGGAGCTGGGCTGTGGAACTGCATGCAAGTAGCTCGCTCCAGTTCTTGCATTATCTCCTGCGGGGAGGTCAGGATGCGCGAGCCTGCGGTTTCAAGTTTGGTGATAGTCCCGTTGCGGTGGATTGACTTTTGTCGGCTGACTTGGAACTGGGAGCCAACTTCTCCCTCCGCGGTTTCTGTTGCTCTGGACCGCACCGCCACCCCTTTCAGATTTCCCTCTTCCCATTTCCGGATGTTCCTCTGGAGTTCCAGGTGTTCAGCCCAGTCTCCATTCGGTCCGTGAAGTAAGTTGGAGGATTCAGCTAAGCATTCCTGATAGAACTGCCGAGTTAGCCTTATTTTCCTGTTTCGCTGCGTGCAGTATCGATAGTTATTTTACGAAGAACTCGTTTGACTTGATCCAACATGCTAACAAGTTAGTCTGGCGCTCCCTGAGTCGAACGGCGTGTGACCAGAAGTTGGTAATCAGCTTATTATATGACTCCTCCTTCAGGATACTGATATTCAATTTCCACAGGACGGGACCTGCAGACTTCGCCTTCGGGATGGGTGAAACTTCTAGACTGATGCGTACGCACATGTGGTCGCTTAGGGTCACTGGTGTAAGGCTCATCTCCTTGATGGAGGGTAGGGAAATAGGGTCCGCGTAAAACCGATCGAGCCTCGATGATCCTGCGGGGTAGTGAAAGGTGTGTCTCGGCTGATTGGGACACAACTGTGCCCAGAAACCCGAAAGTGTTTCCGCTTTGGCTAGCTCCCCCAGAAACCTGATGCCTGTAGCCTCTTCCGTTGACCCGTGCTGACACAATCCGAGACCCTATCGACAGCGTTGAAATCTCTGATGAGGATGTGTAGGGTGCCTTCGCGGCAGCTTTGTAGGCTGATATCGTTGTTCTAAAGAAGTCGTTACTGAGTTCCTTCTTACTTCGCCCCGATGGACCGTAGAGGTTGTTCGGCGCCATGCCTGCCACCCTGACGAGAATAAGCCGACCTGCTGTATTTTTTAGAACCCCTTCAAACGGGATGCCCTTACGAATCAGGAACGCAGTTCTGCGCTTACCCGGGCCGGGGTTGTAGATGCAGTTATAGAATTGCTCTAGGGTAGTGCTCATTTGGAAGGTCACCTCCTGTAAGCCGATTACATCGAAATGATTTGTTACAAAGAAATCGCACAGCACTTTAGTTTTTCCTCCAACTGGATACCCCGGATGTTTAAGGATGCGATGACCTGAGTCTTGGTCATAGCAGAGAGTTGAGTTGCCTTTCTGTAGCTTACTTCGATGTCAGCCCACTTGCCGATTTGCTGAACCTTGCTGTACGGCTCGAGTTTCGCTTTAATCACCTCAGTCGGCACCTGAATGGGAACATCGACAATCCTGACGAAGCGGGTGTCCCCCCCGAAACGACTGACGGTCAACGGAATATCCCCAATTTCGGGGTGATCGAATGATTGCTGCCCCTCGAACTTGAAGAAAAACTGGTCGTAATCATTTTCTTGGTAATACGTGACCTTTATTAGGGCTCGCGGGGATTGGCGGACTCCCCATATCCCGGTAACCTGCTCGCTACTTATACCAATCTACCTAAGCCCTCTGCAGATGCTTAGCATGCCGGGTCGAACGGTCAGATCTCCGAGGTCCAACTGGACCGTATTCGTAACCTTTCAATGATCCATCCTCACACGCGTGATTGTTGAGGAGGAAAAGGAGAAAAAAAAGAGGAGAAAAAACTTGTGGTAAAACCCCAAAATAATTATACAAATTTCAATTAACTGAAAAGCAAAATGACTTGAATCGAATGAAAGAAAATAAAATTCTGAGAATTATGCAAATGTGGCTGGGGTCGAGATCAACCGAGGTCAGGTCTGGAACTCGAAAATTTGCGTCCGATCGGCGGGGATACTGTCGCTATACTACCGAGGACTTACATGTACAGTGGAATTATCATGAAATAAAGGCTATTACTCCATTTAACAATTGGTGATGCTAGACACCGTAAGGCGCTACACGTGATTTCCACGTTCTGTACTAGTCCCTATAAAGCAGCATTGTTTGGTATCTACATTCTTGCTCATACGAGGACAGCACGAACGTTCACAAATTCTGATTCTGAATTCGGCAGTACTAAAGTAGTTCATCCTAACAACCCTGGTCCATTAGAACGAATTTAAATTTCAGAGAGGATGAAAATAGAGCCTTCGTTCAGATGTTACGTACATGGGAGATGCTTTTCAAATCTTTTGCTTCACATTTCGCACAATCGGTGGGTTCAAGTGAATATGTGCAGTTCACCTTATCTAATGTCGGTCAAATAAAACCGTAGTCTACGCCATCTTGTGTTACTCGGTGTAAGAAGACAGCGTAGTTCCAAATACACTCACTAGATGGCAGTTATGATGCTTTATTTGCTGGTGAGAGCTGTTTGGCGCCCCGTCATCGGTATTCAAACAGCTTTCATCGCCGTAGTTGGAACAAGATCAATAAAATATGGTGAAATGAATAGACTTTAGATTCGCATTCCAGTTGTCAGAGAGTCTGAATCGGCAGAGTCAATCTCATGAAAGGTAACTCCTGAATGTCCGGAAATGTCTGGCATAGAACGACGAAAGCTCCGTTTGCGTAAGCTTACACCAAAACCTGTCCATAAAACACGATTATACACAAGCTTACACTGTTGCTGGGGTCGCTCAATACAATCGACTCTAAGAATACGGATTCGCAGAACAATACGACCCCAAGAAATGCTCGGAGAAAAACTAGCTAATCTGGACATCAAAGCGAGACTGCAGTTTCTTTTCTGAATTCAGCAAATCTTGGATGCAAAGAAAGAACTTTGAAATGTAGTCATTTCAAAAGCAGGATCCCGTTAAGATTTCTGTTTTTAATGAATAGTAAAGAAAGAGATGAAGGTCTAAGATTTAATTAAAAGATGTTACTTTGATTACGGGGTTCGATTAAGATTGGTAGAACTAATGGACAGGTGTATGCGTAACCTGGTTGGGGATTGTAAACTGAAGAAGTGATGTGTAGGTTGCGCTAATTTGGCACAATTGTAGTGTTGCTTATTGTGAACAAGTGACAGGAGGTTATAGAAAAGCTTCTTCTTTAGCCAAACAACTGACAGTCAGGTTGGCTTTCCTTTCTGTCCGTCCTTTTTTCGTCTCCTATTGAATTCAATTCATTTGGCATGACGTGTCGACTTTAACTCCTATAGAAGAAGCGGACAGCCCAAGCCCCCGAACCGGACAAACAAAAGGCCTTCCAACCAGCCACTCATTCTGATCACCGGCCTTATATTCAGTGGTTATATGCAAAAACGCCACTGTTCCAAAACACAATGCTTCACGTCGCTTCCAGGAAACTTTTCATTCCCCCCCCCCTCCCTCCCTCTCTCTCTCTCTCTCTCTCCCGAAAAAAATAGAAATAAAAATTAAGCTTTTGTGTCAAGAGAGCCCTTTCTTTTCCAGATTCGTTACTCGGCTCTTTTTAGAAAAGTCAATTGAAGTGAAAACCCAGGATCTTGCCTTTGAAAACATTGTTATGGACGGACGCAATAGCGATTTCAAGGTTGTTTACCAGCCTTTTATTTTATTACCTTGTTTTTGAAAAGGCTTCTGTAGTGAATAGAGTCTCTATCGGTGGATAAGTAACAGTTTAAAAAAGTCTCTTCTTGCGTTCAAATCGCCCTTATAAGGCAACAAAAGCAAGAAAAGATTTCGGCGTGGAGAGACAGGCGGATTATAGGCCCCAAGCGGCAAGTTTTTGCACTAGGCGCGGGGTTTCACGGTAAAGATCGCGGTGATAGTTGAAAATCTTTAGCATTCGTGGCGGCCGTTTGTTTGTGGGGGACTTTGAATAGGAGAAGGAATGTGTTTCACTGAAGAGTTGTGTTGGTGTGCGTCACGGCAAAAGGCCCAATGTGACAGCAGAACGAATTTGAGTGTGACAAATGACATTTGACGCCATGTTGTATGTTGTTGGTGCCAGTTTTGGGGCCCACGGGTCCTTTTCTTCTCGTCTCAATGGACCACCTTTCAACCATCCATAAAAACTCATAAGACCCGGCTCGTATTCATCCCATTGAGGCTTCATTATGGAGCCATCGAGCACTCTCACATTCGCATTCGCCCATTATAACGCACCTACAACAAATTCTCCCACAACACACATTCACATCAACAAACAGAATACAACTATTCTCCATGTTTGATTCACGATCTTCTACACGAATCAAACGGACATAATTCAACTAACATATAATCCAGAGTTCTCCAAGTCGCGTGGAATAAGATTGTGGATGTTGTTTTTGCTATCGGAGTACCGCTGTGAGCGAATTAGTGTAGCAGTTTGTTTTGTTGTGAATGCATAATAGGGTTGAAATGTACCACCCTTGTTGGCTACTAAGTAATAAATAGGGTTAAGTGCGCATAAATGCGCACCCTGGCATGAGATTCACCCCTTGTGAAGCGTATTTTTTTGTGTGTGTGCGTCTACCTACCATAAATACGGTCGGTTGCCAAAAACAGATCTTTTGTTGAAGCGGCATATACACTGGTTCATTCATCATATGTTGGTCATAATGGGCTGTTTATAATCAACATGATTAGAAGCGTTTATATCCGAAATGGAGAGCGGGGTCAGCAACTCATGGGAACCGTGAAAACGGACGACTGTAACCACCCTCCCTCATGCTGCCTAAGTGGCTCTTTTGTTGGTATCACTTAGACCTGGCACTCGTTCCCGAAAAAAAAGCTTCTTTTTCCGTATCCTCGTATTCCAGTAGATGTTTTTTGGCTTTTCTTCCTTGAATCTCGCATTAGATGATGTATCCATAATGCGGGTTATCTCATTATATTAGCTAGATAATAGGCGTCTGCTTGTTTGTTATTTGGTCTGAACGCAACATTGCCAGATTTATTTGTCTAAGTTAAAGAGCCACGCACAAAGATCTATCAGTTTTGCGGGTTACTTCATTTGCTCTGGGATTAGATGGGCGTCTGCGAGATACTTGCAGCACATGCAGCGTTGTCAAGTTTCGTTTAGTTATTGCAAAGCGACGTGGGCTGAAATAATTGATGAAGTTTTCAGTGTAACGAGAACCGGAAGGAAGGCAAAAAGTGGAAGGAAAAGAGGAAAGAAGAGTAAGATAATAAAAGTTAGACAGGGATACGGAGAGGAGAAAAAAATTGGTTGATGATATCACACAGCTGCTTTGATCGTCATGTACAATGAGGATTTTTCCATAACGTGAACTTTTCTAACGTTTTGCCACCATAAATCACGAGCCCTTCTTCATTTTCCATCAGGCAAGGATCAATTATCAAGGCCTACAAAATTAATTGTCCGCCTTCCGGGCGCATTCTGTGAACAAGCAGCCGAATAAAAACGCCGACCCCCCCTTAAAGTATCCAAATACTTTATACATGCAACACAATACACCCCTAACCATTATCTCTGATACATCATAGCCCAACACAAACACACGGGGCTCGAAAATCCGCATTTCAGTCGATAGCTAATCAAAATGTGCTGTATACGATCAAAGTTACAGAAAAACTATAAAAGGTAAAAAAAATTCTGAAAATCTGGTTTTTGGATGAGTGTGGATTTCCCACGCCCGCACTTCTATTCACGAGGGTCAACCGAAAATATTTCGAGTGTTGTGGCTTTTGTGGGAGAGAAAAAAAATTCTTGTTGGATACTGCCATTTTGGAGAGAGCAAAAAGATGAGTGTCCTCTTGATTTCTTACTATTGTGAATCTTACATAAAAAGTAGCCATTCCCCTAGCCTTTGCTGCCGGTGTGTGTCCTATAGAAAATTTTTTGGTACCTTTCTGAAGAATAAAAATGTTATTTATGGGTTCTCTTCTTTCTGGTAAAGCAAAAAAGGGTTTTATAACGTTGAAGCCAGATCTTTATCTAACTAGTGTTATCAGCTGTTATATCCAAGATTTAAAAAGCTCGCTGGGTTCCTTTTATACTTGTCGTAAATTTTTTCCCCCAGATAATGAGCCATTCAGAGGCATATCGTTCAAGATGGTTAGTAACAAGCGATAACGTGTGGATAACAGTATTTATCGGTTTAAGTTGAATCCAAGTTTTGTGTTAGTTCCCGTGGGTCTTCTTCCCGCGGGGACTCGTTGGGGAAGAGATCTTTTCAATCGCAAGGAAAGGTTTGGCTGGTTCTATGCAAATCTTCTCGCTATCTTCGCTATTTATTCATTGAGGCGCAAACACATTTGCTAATGTCAACACTTTGCCCATCCACTTTGATTAAAGAGCCTCCAGACCGAGTTTTATTCAGAACTCAGACCGAACTTTACCAGAAACCAATTCACAACTTCGTCTCCAGTTCTCTCCCATTTTAATTGCTTTCGATTTTTCTGGTTTTCTCCATTAAGGGTAATTGAAAAGGTCTTAGAAAGTTACACCATTCTACGAAACGACACGTGGTACGTTACAGAAAACTGGTACAGATGATACCATGAGATCAGAGGTTCGAGTCTCCCCGTACGAAGCTTCTGTTTTTGTTAGATTTCGGTTCCAAATCAGATTTCACGGCTTAAGACAATATTTGGGACAATGGGCTGGTAAATCACATGGCAAGAATGATTCTTGGGGGTTCGATGTGTAAATCCAATGGATTCGTTCCGAACTGTTGAGAAGAGAATAGACACCAATATGGCGGCTTGTGTAAGGGGGGAAAATTTTCGCCATGCCCTCTTAAACGCTAATCAATTTATTGAGACCACAAGCATCTGTCCCTTAAACGCTCCATAGAATCTACTGGTGTGGTTTATCATGGTTTAGCACCACTGGGACTAGAATAGTGTTATCCTCCAACGTTATCGTATAACTTAAAAATAACGTTGCCCAGCTGAGTTAGCATGAAGATTCTACAAGTCATTCATAGTTGTACCGAGTAGTGCATTCTCAACCATGGTTTAGCATTGTCGTGATGCTTTATTATCTTGGTAACATGACAGATTTAAATGGTTAACCATTCTTAGCTGCACACTATGAAAGACTTCTTTTGTTGATGAATTTTTCAGTAAAAAGGAGATGGTGTTATTATTACTATTATCCGTGGTATACAAAGCCTGTAGGAAGCTATAGAATATCTTAAAATGGTCGAACCATTTACTGATTTCAAAAAAGAAAAACTTGTCTCCGGGAAAAAAATCTCGAATCAATTAAATAAAAGGTGTCCGCAACAATGACCGCCAAACTTTATGGTCAAGCGACAAAAGTGAACTTCTTCAATTGAAAAATGGCTGATTTTTGACACAAAATGGCCAAAAAGGGTCACAAAACAGGTCAACAAAAGTCTGCTGAGGTTTTCGGTAGGGCAGATATTTTCACAGTTTTATGGAGGAAAATAGTGAAAAGTAGTTTTTGTTAGCCGTTTCAATGATGGAAACGGAGGGAGAAGCGTTTCAAGTCGAGTGGAGCTGAATAAACAGTGTTGCCAAATGCGCATAGCTTCAGAAAATGGAGGATATCGAGTCAAATGGATGGAATAAAAAATCATAAAATACGATCTATTCAAAGGTTATTGTGCTGGCCGACATTTTGCCACTGAATTTGTCCATTGTTCCCCATTGAGGCCCTTTTATGTCATTTGGCTTTGGGCTCTCTGGCTTCTCAGCCGTGACTAAAAGAGGCACCAATGGCTTCAGAACAGCAACAACCCCCTCGTACACCTTTTGTCAGGAAAGCAATAGCATTAAGGAGTACCAAAAAGGCGATAACACTGAGATTACAAATGATAACAGTTTATGCTGTCATCATTTCATGGCTATGAAAGGAGAGCATTTCAGACGTTCTCGAATCGATTCGTCTATATGAGAAAAGCGTTCTGTACACGGATGTTTAATCTAGGAGAAAATTAACACAATAGTTCATTGTTTTGATCCATTTGCTTATTGCTCCGGGTCGTCTCTTTTCTCGTGTTGGTTGTTTGTTGTAGTTTGTTGTAGTTCTGTTGTAGTTTTGGTTCCATTGAAAAACCTTTTGATCTGTGATCTTGCTCCCCTCAATCACCCTTCACTTTAATGGGCATCCTACTCTTCTCTATCTTTTCACAAGGACCAGGTCACAATGGGTGAAAAAGGTGAAATTATTTTCTTGATATATCATCCATGGATGAGGTTGTTTTCTGTATAGAAGCAGCACATCTTTTTTCGATGAAAGACCAAAGGCCCTTATGACAAAACATGCTATTCTGGTGCGCCAGAGAACATCATCGTTGAACAGCCAATATTTCGCTTGCTCCCATAACAATATGATTTTTTTCCGTATATTTGTGAATAGCTTTTCCTGTAACAAATGATGGGGATCTGAGAAAAAATTGACGCAGTTCGATATATGGATTAGAATGAGATAATAGAAGAGCCTTGATACTAGATGGTGATGACTTTCAAGCACCTCAGTGCTATCATACGTCTTATCACTGTTTTAAGTCTTATCACGTGTTACATCATTCTGGGAGAGGTTTGTGTGTGGAAAAGCATATAAGTTTTGGTGGAGCTTTTCAAGTTCAGTGAGTGGGAAAAGATTTCAGCAACGGCTGCCGGGGTACAGGAGAGTTTGGCCATGCAAGAATGGCGGTAGGGCGCGGTAGAGATTTAATACTGTGAAACACATGCGTGTGTGAGAAACAAGCGTTACAACTCCGATATATACATGCATGAAGAGGGGATATTTACCGTTCATTTGAGTCGAATGGGCTCTCGTGAAATGACACAAAGGGAGCCTTGATGAATCCTTTTCAAAGCTTTCGCTCCAAACCATGCCAGTGCAAACAACGAGGTTTTATATATTATAATGCTCCCTACCCCCTCACTCTCCAACTCCTCCACTACGCCGTACAGCAAACATTCTCTACGTTCCCAGTTATAAAACTGAGTCAATATAATTTGTATTAACGGAATTGTTCTGATTTCGTTATACCGCGTAGCATTTGTCCGAACTAACAAAGAAACTATTCGAAATCTCGTCTAAATTGAAATGGAAATGAACTTTCACTTGTTTCAATGCACTGTCCGTGGGAAGTTCCTGCTATTTTTCTCCGTCCCATTGTTCAGTGTGCTGTATTGCTTCTTCGCCAATAGGACGGTAGGTCCTGCCCATCTCTGGTTGCGTTGACCTATGGGACTATTCCCAGAACTGCATGTGGGTCCCGCCCGCGGGTCCCGGACGGCAGTGGCGTGGAAAAATCGGCCGTGGTTGCTGAGAAGCGCTCAGTTGCACACCAACCCTTGGGCTAAGAACAACTGCAGCGTAACAGACGCCATCTCACGGAAGACATATTTCGGAAGAGACATGATGCAAGGATCACCCACGCCTGGTAAATCCTTTTCCCAGGATCACATCAAGCGACCCATGAATGCTTTCATGGTTTGGTCGCGCCTGCAGAGGCGCAAAATCGCTCAGGACAATCCCAAGATGCACAACTCAGAGATCTCAAAACGACTCGGTAAGAACAACTTTAAGAGCCCTGAACCAAAAATCAGTTTAATAATGTTTTTGTCAAATCAGGGGCTGAATGGAAACTCCTGAACGAAGACGAAAAGCGACCCTTCATTGACGAAGCCAAACGACTCCGGGCCCAGCACATGAAGGAACATCCCGACTACAAGTACAGGCCCCGCAGGAAACCAAAGCCTGTCACCAAAACCCCTTATTCCTTTCCCATGCCTTACATGAATTCAGGTGCCGGAATAGATCCTCTGTCATGGTTTTCAGCAGCCGCGGCGGCATCGAATCCCGTCGATCTGGATAAGAGCAGGTTGTTCGGTTTTCCTACTCCAAATCCGTATGCTCCGGCCCCTGCTCCGCATCCGTATTACGGGTTCCAGCCTCACGCTCCTGCAGCGCCTGATTGCACCGGACCTAAACTAGCTTCAAGTCCTATTGCTGCTGTTACAACTTCGAGCAGTGCGCCAGCGGCTTTCTATTCGTCACTGATGTACACCAAAGCTGCTGCTGCGGCTGCTGCTGCTACCCACATTCCTGCAGGCTACCCGGTAACCCCTGTATCAGCGTCGGCTGCTGGGTATCCCGGTCTGGATCAACTGGCGGGAATCAGGAGACCCGTACCCGTTATTTATTAAGGAGTCCGTATTTATTCCATAAATTTTGGATTTCAAATATCCACTTGGTTTGTTGATATGAAAAGCTTCAGTCATAAATGAAATTAGCCGAGTGATCGAACATTTTTTGCGTTATTTTACTACGAGCATTCCAGATTTTCCAACTTTTTTATTGGTGATTCCCTTATTTTCTTTGTAAATGTAAATTATTCGTGTATATAAATATTAATAAATTTGTTCAGTGTGAAAAAAAGTTTCACTTTTTTGTTGACTCAATTCTTTGCGCCATAATACCGTCAAGCAGTAAGACCTTTTTAATTCAGAGGTTCTCATCTGGAACTGTGGCCATTAGTTACGGCCTTTGGATTGCTGGATTAAATGTATACAAAGAGAAGAAAAAAGGTTGACATTTCGTATACCTTTCATAGCGGTTTTTGTTCAGTGCTACAAGCTTTTGATGAAATTAAAAGAGCAGTGAATGGCTGAAATGTAGTGTGAATCAAAGCGTTTTATGATGAAACAATCGCCGGCACAGTGGAAGAAACTTGTGAGGCTTTTCAAAAGTTTCGATGTGTGTAAAATGAAGTGAATTGAAATGGTATACATGTGCGGTTAGCCGAAAAAATGGTCGAGAGAAGAGAAAGAGAAAAGCCCCAAAAGGGAAGGCGTAATTAGGTTTTTTGTTTGTTGCATTTGGGACTTTTTGAAAGGCAAATGATCTCATCAAGATGCCGTAAATTTCAACGAGCTGTCAAGTCGAGTTTGGCTCAACGGCCATTGGGAGGTTTATTTTATTAGTGGAGCCCCTTATTTAAGAGTGCAGCTGTTAATGGGCTAAGTACAGGGCCGCTTACAAGACGCAACCCCGCGCCGCCATATTGGTTCTTCCAGAGGGCTCTCCTCGGACCGAATATAAAAAACACACAGCGCACAAGGTTGGCGGCATTTGAGAAAATTACAGTCAACACCATCATTTCGAACCTTCCCAACAACTTGCGACTCCGGTGCTGAAAAAGGATTAACAACTGCCGCGAACCTATTTTCATAAAACACAACATCCATTTCTGACGGTTTCGGCGAGGTTCAAAACCTTCTCACCGCTAGATGGCGCTCACATTCAAACATGCCCCACGTGCGAATTAGCCGTTCTGGGGGCTTGTTTTACGAAAACCCTGATGAATTGTTAATTAAAAGTAAGTATAAAAGACATAAAAGAGCCCTCCTGTGAAATAAAATGAATATTAAAACCGCCGTAAAAGCAGTGAAAAAGTAGATACTCTTTTGTGTTTCCAGTTCTCCCCCCATGCGAGGGAAACTATGAAAACGGGGATAGACGCATAGGTTCTGGCGAAACAAAGCTTTTTATGGAGGCTCTGGCGCTCTTCTTCGCATGTTTGCTTCTTATTTGCATACACATACACGGGAATGAATAAGCGTACACGCCATAACAAGTCAGGATCGATTTGTACAAGGACTCGTCCCTATGGGGTTGTGTACTACGATACCCAGATTATAACGATACTCAAGTATCGATTATCCGAACAAATCGATAACTTGGTTTAACAATCGCAGACGGTATATACGTACCTCTTGTGTCTTCTTGAACAGGTATGGGTATTTTTATGATGAGTGGCGAACCTCAGTGGGGTGTATAACGTTATTATTGGCGGGTATTAGGTCGGCTGCTTAGCTTCACACGCTGCAGAATGGCTCCCCTGGTCAGGTTGTCAACCCCATGAAAAGATGACAAAAGGTCCGGGTGTGTCCGCAAAACTCTTTCAAGAGACCCTCAGCATTCAGGTTCTCAAGCAACACAGAGGTCCCTGTAACTGCTAACAATAAGAGATTATCTCAAGTATTATAGCCGTCCATTAAGACAAACTTTCACTCTGACAAAAAAAAGACTCTCCTGCACTAAACAATTCTGGAATAAAATCCTCTAACTCCGTTAACATTTGAGTTAACTTCATAATATTTATCCCAGTTTTGTCTTGAGTCTTCTTTTTCCATAATTTTATAACTCTGTTCAGGTTTTTGGTTTTGTTTTACAACTACCTAAGGGTTTTAAATAGTTTGAAGGCCTTGTTGAGGAATCACTACGGGGTAATAATAGTAAAAATTAAACTATCCATTTTTATGGCGGTCAATAGCTCATTTATTGGAGTCTTTCTCGCCTTTTTTCTATTGTTTCTGTGGAAAACCAGAGATTTTTCAGGGTATTTCGGGGTTTCCTAGGGGTGTCTCTAGGATTTCAGGGTATTTCAGGGTATTTCTGGGTTATTCAGGGGTATCTTAAGGACTTCAGGGTTATTTCAGGGTATTTCCGGGACTTTTCAGGGGTATCTGAGGAATTTCAGGGTATTTTTGGGCTTTTTTCAAGGGTATTTCTGGGGGATTGAGGCACGAACCCTTTTCAGCGATTTTTTTGTTCCTTCAAAGCTTGATTTCTTATAAGCCAACGAGATGAGGCAGACGACGAAGAAGAAGAAGAAAGTAAATGGCAGCCCTGCAGGTCCATTTGACAGCCTCATGGGGGGCGAGCGCCATAAAACGTGTGTTTAACGTGGGAAAAAACTAATAGATCCCGACAAAATTTTTTTTCTTCTCTTCAACATCCAACATTGACATGTGTAGCTCTGGCTTAATGTAACTGAACATATGGAGAAATAAAACGTAACACGTGAAATTTGAATACATAAGTTCTATAACTTGGAATATTATCATCATTATTTTAAATAAAACCGATTTTTTTGTAGAAAAATGAATGAAAAAAAGTGTGGGACTTTGAAGGCGAGTTGACACGATGGGGAAGATATGTTCAGGTAAAAGCTAAAGCTGCAGGTACAAAGTAGTTTGCAAAGTGCTCACAGGTAGGGGGTCGACACCTTGGCTCTTGTCTTTACCATTTTTTCCGCTGTTTTTAGGGAACTTTGGGGTCTTACTCTCATACCCTAACGTGTGGTTCGACACCATCAGATAGGAAAGGTTGATGATAACAGGTGATAACCGTGGATAACACTGTGATAACGCGGATAGTAAATGAATGGTGAAGGTGTAATGGTAACCGGTGATAATGGTTGGTAGTAGAATATGGATGAGACTTTGATAATGGAGGATAAAAGGTGACAACAGTAGATAACATAGTATAACACGGATTGTAGTTAACACAGTACGAGATGGTAATGGTAACCAGTGATAACGGTGTGGTAGTAAACTATGAACAAGCAGTTACTAGTGGATACTAACAGGTAATAATAGGTGAAAACAGTTGATAACAGGATGATAGCACGGTTTCTCGTTACACAGTAGGGTGTGTAAAGGTGGTAATAGTAACCAGTGATAACGGACTGGTAATAGAATGCGAAGAAGCAGTTGACAAAGGATGATAACAGGTGTTAACACCGATGGTTTCTATTGAATACTAGCACAGCAAAGGGTGGTAAAGGTGGTAATAATAGTGACCAGTGATGATAGAATGTAAACCAACAATTGATAGTATGATGGTAAATGGATGGTAATTGGGATAGCTGGATGATTGCAGTGTGATGATGATCTGCTGATAACACGTGATAACATTGGATAACGTATTGATAACAGAATTGTAACTACTCCAGGAAAAACATAGAGGAAATACCTTCAAACGGCTGTTAACCTAACGATAACACGATGTAGGCTAGCCTTGATAACAGGTGATAACATGTTGATAACAGTGACTTCGGTTGACAACAGAGATTATTTTCCTAGGATTGTGAGATTTTTCCCATGGCATAGGAAAATCTGTGGAAGGAATCTGTGTGGGAATCCCCCCACTGAGTGAAACGAATCTTAACTAAAGAATCTCTTGATGGATCAGTCGATTAGTAGGTGCAGCTACACAAAAGTGATAACACTTGGTAACACGATGATAACATGCGATAACGAACTGATAACGTAGTGATAAAAAGGTGCTGGGAAACTCGTGTTAGCAAGGACAAGCGCATTTTATGAATTATTACGAAGAGCTTGAAAGGTTACACAATGGCTCATTCATTTAAGTTCAAGATTCTCAGAAACCTAAACATGAGTCTTAGAATCTTGATGAGAATCCCAGATTCTCCCAAGAACTCTGTCCAAGAATCTGGAAATCTTGGCTAAGAATCTGCCTGAGAATCTCAGATTCTCCAAGAATCTTGCAGAAGAATCTGGGAATCTTGTTCAGTTGGAGGAGTTGTGGAGCGACCACCTTGGTGAGAGACTCCCGCGGTTTTCCCGAAGGATCGAAAACTGAATAGTCAATAGAAAAAGGTGTCACCCTGTTAATTATTCATAGGGCATTATGTGTCACACTTATTGTCACCTATGAAAAATCATAAGCCACAAGCAAAAACTCTCCAAGTGTGGCCCTACGAGTACCTTCCATACACAGTACACGAGCATATAACACTGTTATCACGTGTTATCAACCGTTATCAACGGTTATCAATGGTTAGGAATCGTGGTATCACATGTTAACAGCTTTTAGCGGAAGTGGTATCACTAGGTTATCAACTGTTCTCAGCTGTTATCACTCGTTATCAAGTATTATCAACCTCTTCCTGGTTGTTTCCCCTATATAAGAGACTACGTGTGACCTGTTTTCACTAGGTTATCAAGTGTTATCAGCTGTTATCAGCTGTTATCAAGGTTTTGTTGTGGATGAACCACCCGAGGAGCAAATGTGGGACCCCGCAACGAGGAAGAGGTCGTGAGAAAAACTTCAGGAATTCATCGACTTGTAAGTCACCACACACTTCACACCCTGAACGAATTCCCACTTGATAACACCCGATAACAGTTGATAACAGATGATAACTGTAGGTAACACCTGAGAATTCAAAGCTGGCCCCCGAAAACGCACCACACTGCTACGTAAATTCCTAGTAACGGTGGTATCATCGTGTTATCAGATGTTATTAACGTCTAGTGAACTATATTTTTCCTTTATTATTATGTCCATAAGGTTTATATAATATTTTTAATGTATTATTACCAATAGCATTGATGCCTGAGTTCTGTTATCTGTGGCTGTCTGCTGTTATCTTCTGTTATTTTCTGTTATCAGCTGTTATCAGCTGTTATCGCTGGTTGTGGATCTTGTTCACGGGCCTTACGGCGCTACACGTTGAGGTCCATTGACGAATCTTCTTTTGTGTAACCCACAATTGACGTCCAATGGCATATTTCAAGGGCCAATTTGACAAGCCAGAGAATTCAATGGCCGCACGGGTCGCAAACTTCACTAAAAAGTTTTATTTTCCTGTTTAAATAACTCGAACTCATTAAATTATTCCTAATTAAAACTCTGTAATTGAGTTTGCTTAATATTACGAGTTAACGTTCCTGCTGTCGTTTCCCGTTCGATTCGTAGGCACGTCGGACGAAAACACTGTAACGAACATAACACTGCATTTAATATGTTTTTCATGTGGTAATACGTTGTTAACTACTTTTGAAAGTTATTTACCTTGTTATTGAATTGTTATAATCTTACTGTCACCTGCTTGTGGATTTTTGTCATGTGGGTTGCAGTTAATGGTGGGTTTGTCTGCGTCTTCACGAGAAAAGAAAAGAAATTTTTTTGGATGATTATGTATAAATGGTTTTTTGTACCATTTTGGTGTGAAATTTAGAAAAGATAATGTCACATTGGCTTCTTTTGAGACTGTTATGACAAGCGACACAGTCCGGTGACGAAACACATTTTTGACATTCTTTCCGGCGTAGAATGCCACCTTGCCACCTTGCCATTTTAGGAAAAAAATACTAAAAATAGACAAATTTTATTTAAAAACTATTTCAGAGCTATTATTTAATTATTTCTTCAATTAATATATAATTATTATTAACAAAATAATTACTTGATTTATTTATAGAATTAAATTGACTGGCGTTCTTTCCGGCGTAGAATCCCACCGTTCAAAGTTACCGTTTTAGGAAAAAAATCCCAAACTAGAAAATTTTAATTCAAAATTACTTCCAGATCATTATTCAATTGTTTCCTAAATTAATAAATAATTATAGTTCACAGAATAATTACTTTGTATATTTTTATGTTATAATTGAGCGGGGTTCCATCCAGTATAGAACGCCATGTTGCCAGATATATTAATGAAACTAAACAAATTAAATATAAATTTATATAATTAGTTAGTGTATTAATATTCTTATCATATATTAGCAAAATTAATCTTATTTATAATATTTAAAATAAATTGTCCGAAATCCTAATGCCACAGAATGTTCGAACATCACGTTTCTATTGTTGGTCCGTATATTTACTCTTTTTCAAGTTTGAAGGGAAGAAAAATAAAAAAATTTTAGCGGCTTGATGAGGTCAAATGGCGCGGGAAAAAAAGGTCATCCCGCCATTTGACCCTTGACATTTGCAGATGGGCATATTTCAGGTCAAAAATGGGACCTGAGGTGTGAGGAATGCACAGCTGGTAGCTGTTAAGGTGCATTTTTCTGACGAGGTCATCAAAGCCCCCCCGCTGAACAAGTTTCCCAGGAATTAGGAGGAGAAACAGAGGTGGGAGAAGCTTGGGATTTGCGTTGGAGAAGTGGAAAAACCTATGGGAAAGGTCTGGGAGGATGTGGGAGACATGAAATTCAAGTTTGAAGCATTAGGAAAGCTTTGGAAACGCGTAGGAGGGAGTAGAATTCTCTGGAAAGTCTTGGGAAGTGTGTGGAAGAACTTTGAAACGTTTGGGATCTAGTAGGAAGCCTTGGGAAGCCTGTGGGAAGACTTGAGAAAACCTGGGAGAGGCTTATATAATTGTAGGAGCTCGTGGGAAGCTTCTGGGAAGCCTTGGGAAGTTGAGGGTGAACTTAGGAACGTTTGGGAGTTAGTTGGAAGCTTTGGGAAGACTTGGGAAGCTCTTTGGAGTTTACGAGCTCTCGTGGGGGTTGATAGGTGTTCTTGGGAAGACCTTTGGGAGGTCTTGGGGGTAAAGTTGGGGGTATTTGAAAGCATTTGGGAAGGTGGGGGTGTGGGGTGAGGATTTTTCAGTGTTCTGGAAGAAAATGTCTATTGTATTGGCTGGAATGCGGCTACTCGTCACAGACAGCCTGTCGCCCCGGCTATTGTTGCCCGCTGTCCGCTGTCCGGGTTTAAACGGACAAAAGGGACAAAATCTTTTACGACCGGAAGTTTCAGCCCAAGAAACATAGTATTCTGTCCCTCCTTCAATGGCCGCCATTCACTAGAGAAAAACACATTTCATTGTCCGCTCTAAGCGTTGGGCAATCGCTTTTCACCACGGACACTCAAATCCCATTCAGAAATCCCTAAATTCGCCAAAAAAAACTTCAGTGAACTTCATATTGAAGGTCATTTAAACTTCATTAACGTATTTTAATATGTATTTAGTCGATATTAATATTAATCATAATATATTTGAATGTTAAAAGGACCACCTGATTCGAATGGTGGGATATCGATTTGGTGTATCTGTTGCTTGAACAGCTATCAGTTGATATGCCGTCAGAGCCGTCAAACGAGAGTTACTTTAACGTCAAAGGGTGGATAAAATGTGATAACAGGTTGATAACACCTGATAACACGGTAATAACACTATGATATTTGATGAAAACATAAAAATTGTATCAAAATTGTGACTTTAGAACGGGAATTTGAAGAAATGAGCTGATAACAGGTGACAATATGATGATAACTGGTTGATAACTGGTTGATAACAGGTTGATAACACAGTGAAACACGGTGATAATACTTCAGGTGTTGGGCAGCTTCATCTGCATAGCAAAGGCGTACCGCCATAAGCTCCAGCACGTCGTTTCGTTTTAATGTATCAACTTTTTATCTTGTCTCTTTCTTCTTTTCTCTTTTCTTCTCCTTTTGTTATCATGTTATCGTATGCTATCGTATGTTATCATGTGTTATGTAGTCTTATCAGATTATATTCTTACAATTTGTGTAGTAGCAATTGAAAAAGTGGCGCTGGAATGGGCCAATGACTGGGATAGGACAAATGGGACAACAGAAAACGGGATAGAGACACTGGGATAGGGAAAACGGGATGCTGGACAGGATAGAGAAAAATGAAATAGTGAATGGGATAGGGAAAATAGAGTAGAGATTTGTGGTTCGGGGACAGTGAATGGGGAAGGAAAAATTGGATATGGAAAATGGGATAGGAGAAACTGGAATAGAGGCGTTTGGGATGGAGTAAAATTGAATACTAGATGGCATAGGGAAAACAGAATAGATATTTTGGGAAAGGGGAAAATGGGACAGTAAAATGGGATGGGGGAAAACGGGATGGGAAAAGTGGAAAAGTGGCATTGGGATAGAGAAAAATTGAGTTTTGGATAGGAAAGGGGAAATGGGATAGAGACTTTGGTGTAGGGGTAAAGGGGATACAATTCACTTAGCTTCGCTTGTTGAAAAAGCTTGTGAAACATTTTGGAATCATTTAAACAGCTTGGGATATCTTGAAAGCCTTGGGAAAAGTTTAGGAAAGGTTCAGAATAGCTTGAGGAGCCTCTGGAAGAGCACTGAAACGCTTGGGAAAGCTTGGTAAATTTTCAAGACAGTTTGTTAGAGCTCCTAATAGGATGGAAAAGGCTGGGTGAGGCTTGAGGAACACTTAGGAAGCTTGGGAAACATATAGAATGATTTGGGATCAACTTGGGAAAACGTGGAAAAGCTTGACAGGACTTCGAAAACAGTTCAAAAATCTTGCGAGAGGTCCCTAAAACCCTTGAAGAGTTGGGGTGAGGCTTGGGAAGCTCGGAGAGTCTTTAGTTTCGCTTGGGAAGGCTTGGGAAAGCTTGGAAAAAACTAGTAAACACTTTAGAAGAGCTTTCTGGTGGGTTGGGAGAGCTGGGGTGAAGCTTGGGAAGACTTTTGGAAATCTTGAAACATTTTGGGAAAGGTTCCTTGTAACTTCGGGAAGCTTGGGAAGACTACGAGAAGCTTAAAAATGTTTAAAATCGCAGAGGAAAAACTTCGGGATACCTTCAAACGGTTCCAAAGAGAATCCCACTAACTCTGGAAGCTTGGAAAAACTTCAGGAGCCTAGAAACACTTTTTGGAAGCTTTGGGAAGACTTGGGGAGGTTGGAAAATGTATAAAATCGCTTAGGAAAACTTCTGAGGATCTTCAAACACTTTGGAAAAGCTTCACAGTAACTTGGAAGCTTGGGAAATCTTCAGGAAATCCAGAAACACTTTGGGGAAGCTTGGGGAGGCCTGGAGAGCTTGGGAACAGATCGTAGTAACTTTGGAAAGGTTGGAGAATCTTTGGGAGATCTAGAAACACTTTGGGGAAGGCTGGGAAATGCATAAGATCGCTTAGGAAAACCTTCAAAGATGTTCAAACACTTTATAAGAGCTTCACAGTAACTTTTGGAAGCTTGGGAAGGTTTGGAAAGCTTTGTGGGGTGACCAATGATGAATTGATCGTGCGTGGGGGGTTTGCGGGGGATTATGGGGAGAATAGATCTTTGAGGGTGAGTTTCTAAAACTCCCTCGGTTTATGTGCACCTGAGTACACAGTAGTCAGTTTTCAATATAAAAGATTAAAAGAAGGTTCACCTATTCATGAAACACATAGCCCCGATGATAATACGATAACACGGTGATAACAGGTAAGCGAGAAGTAGTGAAAATAATAAAAGTAGCAAGGAAAGTAAAAATAGCAATAAGCTTATTAGAATATAGTACACCATAGTGTAGAATAAGTAGTTCGAGACAAGTAGCTAGAAAATAGCAAGACTAGTAGCATAGTTACTAGTAGTACAGCTGAAATTTAAACACTACAACACAGTGTAAAATAATTAGTCTAAAAAGTAGTTTGAAAAAAAGTAGTCAACCAAGTAGTAAGAGTAGTTAGGGACCGCAGTAGTAGTATAGCGACTAATAGTATAGCTTAAAACTAGAGGCTCTACTACAACTAGGTGTGAAATAAGTAGTCCAAAAAACGTAGTTTGAACAAAAGTAGTCAGCCAAGTAGTAAAGAGTAGTTTTGGGGACCGCCATAGTAGCATATAGAGGGGTGGATTTTCTATTCTTGATATTTTGAAGGGTATTTTGTGTAGTCGCAGAGAAAAGGAAATATATAGGTGTCCATTGTGGAGGGACAATGGCAAACTCTTCTGTGGAACTTTGGTGCAACTGTTGTGCACTGAATGCACACCAAAAAGACCTGGAGGATTTCGGAAATCCCCCCTTTTTCTTTTTGTATTGTGCTTTAGTACGGCCTATGTGTCCAGCCAAGTGTCGAGTCAGAATGGAGAAGCCCTTACTGCTTCTTATAAGATTTTTTATTATAAACTCACCCCGGTTCTAGTTGTACTACTACTACTACTACTACTACTACTACTACTACTACTACTACTACTACTACTGCTACTACTACTAGCACTAGTAGTGGTATTGCTATTGCTATTGCTATTGCTATTGCTATTGCTATTGCTAGTGCTAGTGCTATTGCTAGTGGTAGTCTTAGTGCTACTCCTAGTTCTACAACCCTAGTACGGTCCTGGAAAAGAATTATGATTGTTTGAAAACTTTTTTTGTTCTTGTTATCGTGCTGCTACCACTACTACTGCTACGCCTACAACACCCACTACTACTACTGCTAAAAATGCTACTGCTACCACCACTACTACCATTACTTTTGCTACTACTGGTTGCTGTATACTAATTCTGCTACAATCGTTACTGTACTGTAGTAAACGGTGCTACTAGACCTACTGCTACTTCTACTACTACCACTGGCTCTACAATAGTTCCTATTCCGTAGTAAAACAAGTTAAAGTTTTTTGTAAGCTCTTAATCCTCTTTATTCCTTTACAAGCTTCCCTGCAACAACCCTACAATCTTACTACAAGCTTATCGTCTTTGTGTAACTTTTATGATCTGTTTACGTTTTCCCTACTACTACTACAACACCTACTATACCTTCACAAATAATTAGAACAGTCCTACAACACTTCTACTACCTAAGTACAAAAAGTCTAAGCCATCTTAAGACTTGTAACCTAATAACCTACAACAATAACTACTAATACTATACTTATTACATCTTTACAATTCATATACAAGAAGCCTACAACACTTCTACTACCTAAGTATAAAAAGTCTAAGCCATCTTAAAACTTATAATGACCTTTCACCACATAACAACAAGTACTAGTACTACTACGCATACAAGATCGTCGCAAATCACTCTGCAACAGCCTACAACATTTCTTCTACGTGAGTATGAAAAGTCTAGACCATGTTACAACCTCCTAAACTACAACAACAACAACTATACTACTACACCAAATACATCTTCCAAATTCACTCTAAAGCAGTCCTACTACACCTACTACGTCCTCACAAATCACAAATACGATCTTCCTACAACCCTACCACACCTTAACACAAGCTTAACAATGCCACAATCTTGGTTTATTTAAAGTCGTCACAAACCCCCCACTTTGGGGGGCTCTTGGGGAAAAAATCCTACGATAAAGATCAGGTTAGTGAACAGGTCTTATAGTGAGGCGACGTCAAGCTGTCTACCGTTTTTCCAGCTAAACTTGTTTCAGTTTTTAGTTGTTATCTACTGTTATCAAGTGTTATCATCTGCATTTTTAAGAGATGAAAACAGATTAAATTAAAATCAAATAAAAGTTCTTGGAATATTTGACAAACTTATAGAATGAGTGTGTGGAAGTGAGTTGAGAGAGCGTATGTGTGAAAGGGGCTTTTGTTGTTGGAGAGCGTTTACCAAACAGCGAACAGCGTTCGCTAGTGTGTGTGTTTCTGACGACAATTGTGTCTTTCTCTCCACTTTTTCTTTCACACACTCTCTCTCTCTCTCTGTGTTAACAACAGCCTTGTATCCAATAATGCCAAAAGGTTGCTGGGGTATCTAAAAAGTATCATTATTATCAGTAGTTATCGATAGGTATATCACTGTTAACCAGTATTATGTAACTGTGCATGTTGTGTAGTATAGTAAAGTATAGTACTATTATAGTGTATGTTATCCAGTATTATCAACAACTAACATTGTATATAACATAGCTATCAAGTATTGTCAAATATGTAGTACCTTATCATTCATTGGTGTATGTGTAACAGCCCTCCTATGAAGTATGTGGTAACAAAAAGCCAGAGTATAGGGAAGAAGGGAGGTATACTCCTCCACCATATTTGGATCATTAGCGTCTTGTGTGAACTTTCTTTTCAGTGCACGGGTACCTGAGTTACCATGGAAAGTCTATTTATCGTCACCATTGTGTTTGGGAAAATTTAAAAATGCAAAGGGACGTAGGGAGAAAGGTGTCGGGAGTTAAAAGTTCTGCGGCTGTGTGTGTTGTGTTTTGTGTATGAGGTTTGGATTTGAGAGAATTGGTGCGAGGTTTGACAGAGGTGATACCATTGAATGGAGCGCGACAAGTGCAAGTGACATGCCTCCGGCCGTGGTGGCAAAGAAAGGCTCATTAATGGGGGCCGGGGACGTCTGTCCTCGGAATTGAAGGCATTCACTGGCAAATCTGATAGAGTCATCTCAGCCATTCACACCAACTGATGGATTTTCATGCACCACACAACTTCAATGCAGAATCAATCAAAACGCTACCCCCCTAACACCACACCACACCACTTTTAAATCCCCCAAACCGCAATCTGAATTCAAACATGACACACGCAAATGTGTGTGGAGGATCTACCCATATCGTTTTTATTTTATTTTTCATTAGTAGAAGAAGTTGATAAGAGGTTGGTAAGTGATGATAATAACGGTAGCTGGTTTCTATTCGGATTAAAATTGTCAGTTTTGTTGTTGTTCTTTCAATAGACGTCTTGCGTCTTAACCTTTGAACTTGTGAACTCTTGACCTTTGACCCAAGTCCTTTATGTTGACACTATGACACAACCACAAATAATAGGTTGATAACTGCTGATAACAGGGTTTGAAAAGAGTGAAAAGGTATAATATTGGAAGAAACTTTTTCATTGGACGTCTTACGTCTTGACCTTTGACCTTCTGAACTTTTGACCTTTGACCTCAGCTGTTTATGTTGATACTTTGATAACAGCGGATAATAGGTTGATAACTGCTGATAAAAGGGTGTGAAAAGAGTGAAAAGTCCGTATTGGAAGAAACTTTTTCATCGGACGTCTTACGTCTTGACCTTTGACCTTCTGAACTCTTGACCTTCGACCTGAGCCCTTTATGTCTACACTATGATAACCGCGGATAACAGATTGGTAACAGCTGATAACAGCGTTTGAAAAGAGTAAAAGGTTTAATACTGGAAACCATTTTCATTGAACATCTTACGTCTTGACCTTTGACCTCAGCCCTTCATGTTAACACTATGATAACCGTGGATAACAGATTAATAACACGGTGATAACAGCGTTTGAAAAGAGTAAAAGGTTCTATATCGGAAGAGTAGTGTAATTAAAAGGTAGCTGAAAAGAATGGTAACCATGGTAACCATTGTGGGAAGCAAAGACGTCGCCAGTTCTGACAATGGAGATCGATGCCAGACACTGTAACCTGGACAATAACCTGGACAATAACCTGATACGATACTACACAACAGGGGTTTATGACTAATAGAAGCCCCTCTACCCCTGCCCCTAGCTCCACCGTCACCTACACGTGTGTTATCAGGTATTATCAAGTGTTAACAAGATCTTATCAAGTGTGATCAGGGTTTATTTTTCAAATGTAATCAGATCCTGTCCTTGGATCTTATTGTGATTCTTGATTCTTCTTATGTATCTTGCCATGAATCTTGGATCTCGGGGCATGAATCCTGAGAAGCGAATGTAGTATAGCCGGTTGTGTGTTTCTTGTGTCCAGAAGAGAAGCTTCTATTCACGGATAAATCCATTCAATTCCTTACATTTGATTCAGAAGCGCGTAATGCCGCTGCCCCGCAAATACTACATTTCTTCATCCTAACACTGGGGGTCTGCTACTCTTGTAAGAATCATGGACAGAATTAAGAATTATGTGGATAATCTTGGTAAGAATCACGAAGCACAGTAAGATTCAAGGGAAGTTTCATGTTAAGATTCTTGGATTTACTTGATTCATTTACGAATTCATTTCATGAATTATTTATTTCTTTACTGTAAAATTTATTTATTTGTATTTTCTATATTTTTTGAAAAAATGTTGGTATTTATATTTTATTGATTTATTCAATTATTATAATTGTTATATTTTATCACATATCGTATATACATACGTGATATATCACGTATTGATAACAAGTTGATAACAGGTTGATAACAGGGTTAGTGGTTGAGAAGATTACAAAAACTGGGGGAGCCTTTGTGGTGTGCATATGTGATTGTATAGAAACTCAACCAGCCTTGAAACCATTAATCCTCTTCTGTTCATACACACAAGAGGGAAAAAAGAAGATTTTCATCCAAAAACTGGAATTTCTCTCCAAAAATAGAAAATACAACATTTCTCCAGTTTTTTTTAATACATAATTAAATGAATAAGAGGAAGACTAGTAGTCCTCATGTAAAATTCTTGCAAGATTCTTAGTTATAATTCTCAAGATTCTATTACGAATGACTGAGAATGTTGAAAAGTAGTTTGAAAACTATTTTTCAGAAAAGCACATAAAAGTTAAATGATGGGCGCACCTGTTCGCCTTTGCCTGTGCTTATATGGTGATTAACATAACAAGGGGCATTCGTAAAAAGATACCTACCTTGGGTGGTAGTGTTATCAGCCTGTTATCATCTTGCAGGTGAGTTGTGTTACGCATATGGGGCAATGAGAGGCCATAGAAGTGGTTGGTTCGGGAAAAAATGACAGGGTTTGAACCGAAGTTGTGACGGTTGTCGTGGGTTCGAGTAGCCTGTAATTAGTTGCATCTATCGGCATCAGGCCCTTGTGTCGGCACTTGCTTTAATTAACTAATGACTGCCTTTCTCACACAACTACTCGTCCCATATGTTTGTGTGTGTGTATGTGATTACTGATATTCAAGACTTTAAAAGTCTAAAATGAACTAGAAATGTATAATAACGTTGAAATTTTTGTGTTGATATGTACTGGGGACTTGGGATGGTTCTCGCAGCTGCGCTAGTTAATGATGCAGAAGTGCTGAATCAAAGTACCATTGTCCACTGGCGACGAAGGAATGTCAACTTCCGGTCACCTTTGACAAAAACCCCATGCAGGGAGACCCCAATCCCCCCGTCGTTTACCCTCAAAAAGTCCAATTTAACTCCAATAAGGGATGATAACACTGATAACAAAGAGATAACAATGATAGCACTAGCTAAGTAACTTACAAGAGTTGCAAACCACCTCTTGATCCCACCCACTTTTACCACCCTCTTTTTCCACCCACTCCTCCCATAGGCTCCTTGGACATCAAGAAAGAGGGCGGGGCCTTTTTTCTTTCAAGTGATTGGAGGCGAACAATAGAGGAAGCCCATGATTGGATGAGGAGCTACCGAGGCTCCACCTCTTTTGTTCTTGGGCCCCGCCCTCTTGTTTCTGAGCCCCTACGGTGGCTGGAGGAACGTTCGGCTCCACTCATTGTAGTTTGATACGTCGTGTTGAATGAACGTATTGTTGGGAGGCTCCTCTTACTAATTCAAAGATCCCCGAAAACGTTTTTAACACCCTAAAACAGTGAAATCTTGATTCAGCGAAACTTAAGTTGTACTCTGATTGTGGTTCAGTGTGACAGTTTTCAAGAAAGTGTTTAATTTTTCAAATTAAGAACAGGCAAGGTAGGTTTTTAAGAGTTTTGAAATGTTATAGCTTTGTAGTATAGTGTTGTAGATCTTTGGAACTGTTGTTAACTGGTTGTCTTAATGTTGTAGGGAAGATTGCAAAATGTGCGAAGAAAGTGCTTTCGGTCTAGGCAGCGCTCTGGACCGCCTGAACGCGATGAACGCGTCCATCTCGACGCCTGGTCACTTGGCAGCGATGGCGGCTTACCACCATCAGCAGCAGCAGCATCACCATCACCAGCAGCACCAGCAACATCAGCATCATCAACAACAGCTACAACATCATCACGCGGTAGCACTCTCGGCTGCTGCGGCGGCCCGTGGTAACCCGTTAGGTCACGGTGGTCCTCTGCAGCAGACTACAGCGGCTCATCATTTCGGGTTCGGGGGTCCAGGGAACATGCACAACCTCATCAGCAGTTCCAGTCTGAATCAATCGTCACCGGAATCGTCACCCTCCACATCTCCGGACCTCCGACAGCAGCAACAACACCAACAACAGAACAGGGGCGACAGCACACCCGTCGGTTCCTGCGGTGGTGGTCAGAACATGAAGAACAACAAGAACAACAATGACGATCACATCAAGAGACCCATGAATGCTTTCATGGTCTGGTCCAGACTGCAGAGACGTAAAATCGCACAGGATAACCCTAAAATGCACAACTCCGAGATCTCTAAACGACTTGGTAAGTCTCTGCTCTTTAATCAGAGTTCCATAGCTTTTGTCGTGTAACAAGAAACAATGACAGTTTTTGATGCAAAACGTCAGAAAAGGGAAATGGGAGACAATACCGCGTTGTCATATTCTGAAAACTCTTTGTAAATATTGACGTTTTCGCCCTATTGAGCTATACGCTACAAAACGGAACTGGCCTCATTCATATCTTTGCATATATGCGGACCGCGAGTTATGATGTGAAACCTAAAATGTATGCAAAACAAAACAGTATAGCCATTGAATTATTGACGGAAATGTACACAACAAACCGTGGGGAGTCCGGTGCGGGGTGTGAGAAACACAATAGGGGGTTTGGCAGTACAAAATTTTAGTTTTAGTGATGATTACAATCGATTTTAATTGAATTTTGTGCTCGAAAGGCGCTGAATGGAAAATGTTGACTGAGGATGAGAAGCGTCCGTTTATTGATGAAGCGAAACGACTGCGAGCGCAACACATGAAAGATCACCCGGACTACAAGTACAGACCGCGTCGCAAACCCAAGACCTTACGTAAGGACGGATATCCGTATTCTTTGCCCTATCCTTCCGTCTCCATGGATGCACTACGCGCTGGTGAGTCCTAACAATCCAATAAGTTTGGCTTGACTAAATGTGCTACGAGTTCGTAAGCAAAAAACTAAGTGAACTATCTCACAGGTATGGCTAACCCTATGAGCTCAATGAACTCGTACTACTCTGGAGGAGCTGCTGCTGCTGCATACACTTCCCTCAGTGCTGCTAGCATGGCAGCAGCAGCTGCTGCTGCTGCCGCAGCTCAGCAGAACGCGATAGCAGGTCTCACGTCTGCTACTAATCAGCAGGTAAGATTGTTACTCAACGCTGCTACTTGGTTTTGAGTGACTAGAGCTTTTTTGTGCTTGACTGAACAGGTAGCGTCTTCATTAGATCCGGTTCGGTACTCGGTGGAGGCCGAAAAGTACCGAGCAGCAGCTGGGTACATGGCAACGTCGGGTCTGGGTAGCCACAACTTGTATTCGGACCCGGTAGCAGCTGCCGCAGCCGCTAAGTACTTGGAATCTTCCAAGTCCTTCAGCGAGTCTACTAACTCCATTAAAGGATTCTCTGCTACCTCGACTAACGAGAACACCAGCAGCGATCAAGCATCAGCTGATTCCAAGTCCTACTTAGAAACGGCAAAGATGTACATGGACAAGAACTACGCAGCAGAAGTACAGCGAGCGTACATGGACGCTGCTACCAAGAACTACAATGTCAAGCTTCAAGACAGTCCCGAAGGTTCCACTGAAACCAAGGAACGGTGCGAGACTTCAACACATTCACCCATTGGATTCACCAGTCCCTCACTAGCGAACTACTACGGACAGACCGGACAGGCTGGGCCTGCGACCGGACTGCCCAGTCTTCAGGGTCTAGTACCGCAAGCTTCGACCGGACAGTCCGCTCTGTCCGGTATAGTCCCTCTCTCGTTATCGCAGTACGCGAATCCGTCTGCTACTTACCCCACTAGCGGTGAGTACCGAAGACCTCTCCCCGTCATTTTTTGAGAAACTTTTTCGAGAACTGTGATTGCGATGATGAAAAGTTGAAGATTTATTGCTAGTAAATTTTTTCCTGGCAACGCTGGATCTTTCTTTTTCAGAATGATTCTCACATAAAACGTACTGCAGCATGATGTTCCTTTAACGTGTTTCTAGAATATTTTTACTGAACTTAGAGAATAATTGTTGAAAAATTTTAATATGTACTAATTATATTTGTTCGTCTGCTACTGTTTTTGTAATGCTTGTCCTTCAGATCTGTTTTGGTGTAACTAATTAAATTTTGTTACGTTATAAATAACTCGAAAACACTTTTTCGAGCAAATACCGAGAGTTCCTTTTAATATCACTTTATATATTTTTAATTCATTTTTGACTTCATTTTTATCCCCGTGTTTTCTCAGTATTATTTTTCTGTTTTTTGTGCAATGTGGCAACGCCACACACTTATCTTTGACACGTCATCTGCTCTGTTTCTGTACAAAACGTTAAGTATATGATTATACTTGTAATACACGGTGATGTCACTAAGAAAACTGTGATTATTTACAATCAAAAGACTCGTCATTAGCCTCTTATTCAGCTTCATTTGAAACTTTGATGAATAGTAGGTATTTTTCTACGTATTTAAAGTAGATCTGTAGTATCGCTTCTGATCCGTGCGGTTGCAGATTAGCCTGGACCTTTGGTGGGGGTACGTAAGATGTAACCTATCGGTTTACGGGCAACACCCAATAGTTTCCGCATTACACATACTAGTGATTTATAGTGCAAACAACGTATTGCCGTATGACGGATGAGTTATATACGTAAACATAACGCAAACACAAAAGCGCGGAATGGAGTGCCAAAATCCGGTTCTCAATGGAAAACGGCCACCCTTAGCCTCAGGGGTTGGCTACCAAAGTGTTGTATTGTGTGACATCCATTAGGCCTTTTCGATTCGAACACAATAGACAAACGAACAATTTCCGCGACTGACTTTTCAAAGTTAACTTCAGCGCGACTCCCCGGTGAAAGTCAAACTCACTCGCCTGAACACTTTGAACTCATGAAATCAGAAACTTGAATTCGTATTAGTGGAATTTTTCAGACTCCTGAACCTTAGTTTCTGAAAATTTCGAGTAAAGGAATACGTAGGGGCAAGCGTTAGGGTCTCCCCCCTAGTTTGGCTCACAACATCCGGATCCGTTACGCTTTCCCCTGTGGGTTCTGTGTCCCCCCTCGGTTCCATACATCATCAGCAGGCAACAATATGTTCCCCATTTAGGTTCGATGATGCTATAAAAGACTCTATTGACTCCATTTCAGTAAGGGTTTTGCTACTCTATACTGTCACACCCTCCCCTGAGCACACCAGAAACCCCTTTTATCCAATGACAGGCTAAAAATTAGACAAAAATTCAAATAATGTTCTTTAATTATACATTCTACTTTCAAGTTATGGAGTTATACATAATATTAGAGTCTTTCTTTTTGTGAATAAAAGTAGAAACTGAAGCAGACCTGTGGGTTAGCGTGAGAGCAATTGTCGGAGGAACAATAGACTGAAGCTTTCCTTTGGGAGTCCATTTTGAGGAGCAGAAAGTCGAGCCAAAATCAGGTAAGCACGCAAAAGCATTGCATATGTATAGCAGAGTATGTGTAGTGTGTGACACGAGTCGATAAATCAACCCCGCGTGCCGAAATTTTTCTTCGAGTGGCCCCTACCGCGTAACAAAGGTGACATGCTCGGTGTCATCTTCGTGGAAAACCTTTGCGTGATTTTCTAGCCCCAAGCAATAAAGGTTTGTATATTAAAAAAATACTCAGCCATGTATTGCAAAAATAAATCCCCGGGCTGGGGAATGATACCTCGAACGCTCGAACTATCCCGACAAGCGTCGAGTGAGAAAGGCTTCGAGTCATGCAAAATACTTAGAAAATTTTAAAAACAAATCTGTTTAATACTAATTTAATTTAATAGCAATTAAAAGCACAGTCAGAATTAATGCGAGTTTGTAAGTAGGACAACTCGTCCCGAGGAACGAGTCGCAAGCCCAAGACCTCGTTTGTCGAGAAACAGTGCGAACAAGCTAGGAATCATTCTGCGTCCTAAGAATCAGTTTCAGGGTTTTTCCCACAGGTTTCCCAGGGTAACAAACCCCCCATCACGTGTCAAATCAAGGGAGGGAAAATTGTAGCTTTTCAAACCTGTTGTCCCACCCCGACGCAGCTCAATACCAAACAATTACTGTCATCGTATTTAGTTATGATTTTTTTTTCGCCTCTCCCACTAAAACAGCCAATCAAACTAATTTTAGAAGCAAAAGAAAAATCAGGATTGGACAAAAGCGTATAATTAAATTGTCGATAAATTCAATAGAAAAGCAAGCCCCTCAAGAATAGGCAATTACAGGAACGCGACAATAGAGTACCCCAGAAGCCATGCAAAAGTTACAAAATAAACACAGTTCTAACAAAACATAAAATTTGGTTTTAGAAATTTCTAAACTTATATAAGATTTCTAATGGTAGTGGAACGAGGAACGATACTCGAGGAACGGGGAACGAGCCTCGAGTCGAACGAGCCCGAGCCAGCGGGATCATCTCGAGAAGATAAGTCGGTCTGACACAATTAAACACAGTTTCAACAAATCATAAATTTTATTCAAAAATGTTATAATCTTGTTTAAAATTTTTGACGGTATGGTGGAATGAGGAACGATACTCAAGGAACCAGGAACGAGTCCTCGGCCGAACGAGCCCGAGCCCGCGGGATCTTCTCGACAACTTGAATCAGTTCGACAACATCTTCGTATCGCTGAGGCATCGGAAATGAAAAGTGTATTACGTTTCGTTTTCCCATCATGTAATAACAAGTTTTGTTAAAAAAGTTTTCACAAGAAAGAGGAGGGGATTCATATTTTTTCAATTTAAACTTTTTTTCTTCAGCCGGGGCTTTCTCGTGACTGCTGATTGTGCATCCCTTTAGCTAAAGGAGAGGTGTTATTTTTTGTCACTTTCTTTTTCCCTTCCAACAAGGAGAGAGAGGGGGCCTATATAATGATTTTTTTTCCTCATTTTTTGGTGTGTGTGGGGATATTGTACATTATTGAAGAAGAAGAAGAAGTGGGTGAGAGACTGAGATTTGAATGCCTACTGAAACCTTAAGAAGATTGGTTAGCAAGGCGCCGAGGCTCGGGAGATGCACTACACAAAGGCCATCACTTCTAAACAGGGCGTCGACACCACACAATAAGTTGCATTCACATCCAGGCTCCCCCCCAACAGCTGCCAAAGTCTTTTCAAACTCGAATAAAAGCCAAGAAAATTGAATAAAAGCCAAGATACAGTCTCGTGTACTTTACTTCTCAATGCGTACACATGATTGCATTCGAAACCAACACGAGATACACAAAAATCATGTCAAAACTTAACTCTGTTATACCTAGATATGTGTTGGGGAACCGTACTGAACCGTAGCTACTTTCAGACGAACCGTAACTGAAGAATACATAGTGGGAATTTTGGTTCGTGGAGGGGGTTTGTTTTGTGACAAAAAGCGAAGCAATAACAGTGAATCTTTTGACTGTAAATTGCACTTTGTGTTATAATGCCAGTTGAAAAGGCCTCGGCTGTGTTTGTCTTTCATTTTCAAGTTGCCACATCCCGCTGAATCGCTCACTTTTCAATAGGGGCACACACAGCGTCACATTCACATGTGAACAAACCTCAAAACCACGCACGTGAAAAAATAAGACTTAAAAATCATCAAAATAAATTATAACTAATCAGGTATCCTTAAGTTTGAAATGCCGAATAACTGAATCCACACCGCAAACAACACTACGCGACTACACTTAATCTCCGACAGTGTTGTATATCGACAACCGACACAGCAGCTATTGTATCCGTAACAAAAGGTCACACAATAGGATCTTATAACCCCAGCTGTGGTCAACAGATGATAACTCGATGATAACATTATCAAGTTTTATCGAAAAATGAAAAAAACTTCTAAACTTCAGAAAAGGGGGGTCTAGAAAAATCGTTCGCAAAAATCAGGAGTTGCATCCAGAGTCATGAGGTGATAATATGTGATAACAGGATGATAACACTATCTGGCGGTGCCCAGGAAAGTTGCAGTTCCGCACCCAGTTGCTTATTATATGAAGTCGAAAGCCGCAAATATTATTGGGAGACACTCTGCTGAGGTTGTCATGGAGAACTATCTCTCGCGCGATCGTAGCGCCATCTAACAGCATTGTTGTAGCGCACAACAGCTTGTCACCTTCTCCTTTTATGCAACAGTCCCCTTTAACGATAACAAATACATCTCTGTATAACAAGAAAACCATGAAAAGCAACAAGAAATACAGTTAAAATGCATGTGAAGTAGTTAGTAGCTTTTTTTGCTTGACTAATTCACCCCTTATGCTAAGGGTGTTGTTGTAGTAGAGGACATGAGCATATCACAAGGGTTAACTTATGGTTGCTATCAACTATTAGCCAAACTAATGGTGCGTCGTAATAGCCATGGGAAAAGAACGGGGTGAATATTTGATTAGCCCCTCACAGATTCATTGCTGTATATAACCCCATAGTTACAGAACTCTTGCTGCTTGAAGTATAGTGGCAAGTGTTGTAGGGGTAACGAACGAATGGTAGCAGGTTTGTATAGGGTTTTTCGTGTGCTGTATCAAGTGTTGTAGCTTTGCGTAGAGCATGTTATTTGCATTCAAATGTAGTAGCAAGTTTTGTAAGGGGTAACTGAATGAGTGGTAGTAAGTTTGTATGGATTTTTTCGAGTACTTTATATCAACTGTTATAACTTAGTACTGAGCTATGTAGTATTCGCATGAAGTAGCAAAGTGTAGTAGCAAGTGTTGTAGGGGTAGTGGATGAGTGATAGCAAAGTTGTATGGGGTTTTTCGAGTGCTGCATCAATAGTTATAGCATAGCTAATAGTTAAGCTATTAGTACTCACATGTGGTAGCAAGTGTAGTAGCAAGTGCTGTATCGGGATAAGGGATGAGTGGTACGAAGTTTGTATGGGGATTTAAGAACTGTAACAACTATTGTAGCTTTGTGTGAAACATTTTGAAGTATTCCGAAGTAGTGTAAGTGTTGTGGGAGCATTCATTTAGTTCTAGAAGATGTAGTATGAAGTTTCTGAGTGCTGTATCACATGTTGTAATCTTGTATACAGCATAAGTCTACTATTAAAAGGTAGTAACAAGCATAGTAGTTACTTGGAAGGTGTTGTAGCAGTGTTGTAGGGCCTTTAGTTTGTTTTTTAGCAACAAGAAAAAGTTGTAGGGGACCATACCAATAGTAGTAGGTGTTGTAAATCATGTAACAATATAGTAGTGGTCTGTTGAAGGACCTCCAAGTGTAATATCAACGGTTGTAGTTCTACGCAGAGGTAGTAGCATCCATAAGAGGTATTGTAGTAGTGTTGTAGGGTCTTCAGTATCCTCTTTAAGCAACACGGAAAGGTCGCAGGGAACCACAAGGATAGTAGCAGGTATTGTAGGGGAAGAAACAATGTAGTAGCATTTGATTCGAAGATATTGAAGTGTAGTATCAACTGTTATAGTAGCAGAGAGAGATAGTAGCACCCGTGGTAGGCACTTAAAAGGTATTGTAGTAGTGTTGTAGGGTCTTCAACATCCTCTTTATGGGACACGAAAAGGTTGTAGGGGAACACAACGATAGTATCAAGTGTTGTATTGCATTTTAGCCGTCTATTCGAGGACGTCCAAGTGTAGTATCAACTGTTGTAGTCCCACACAAAGGTAGCAACACCCATGCTAGGCACTTAGGAGGTATTGTAGCAGTGTTGTAGGGTCTTTAGTCTGGTCTTTAAGCAATAAGAAAAGGTTGTAGGGGCGGGAGGTCCTGGGGAATGGACGTCAAACAAATGTTAAAAGAGTTTTATGGGGCATGGAGACTACAACACAGGGTTGTAGCTCAGTGATGCGTTGCAAATAGACGTTAACATGGAAGCAAAAAGTAGTAGCTCAACGACTTTGCCATGCAAATACAACACTTCCGCAAGTCTGCCATGCAACATTCGAAAAAGGAAGTAGCAGACGACACTACAACACATTTACTACAACAAAAACTCCAACACAAGATGCAACACAGAACCATTTTTCTCCGTTCAACCCGATTGGCAACCCTGCCAAAGTACCAAACTTTTCTACTTCGTTTTTAAAATCAGCTATTGGTTATACCGAGTCACGTGACCTGGAACTCGGTTCTCCATTGGTCCAGCCGTCAAAAATAAGTTATTAAACGAACTTAAAATTTGAATTAATAATTTACAACAACCAAATGAAGAACGGAGCGATTTATGGCGACGTTTACGTTGCGTCCAGCATTGCCGCTATGGCATAATTCTTGTGTGATCCTCCACAACAGCATTTGAGAAAGCCAAAAAGTAGTAAATAAATAGAAAGGGGAATAGAGAGATAATAAAAAACTGAAAATGATAAAAGAAGAATAGAATAGGGGAATTGTATTTTGAATGCCACTGGACGCAGACTCTGTAACGAAGCATTGTACCGTCCTTTCAGCATTTTTTTCCTTTAAAAAACCTGATAAATAAATACAGCTTTAAAACGGCAAACACCAGTTGTAATAATAAGTCAAAATTTCAGTTGAATACAATTAAAAGATATTAATTAATGTACTGCGATGATCTAGAAACCAGCAGAGCGCGTCTAATTGCGCGATTCATGCTTTGATAAATACTAAAGACTCTCTTTTGTTTTGTGAAAATTTTCTCTCTCAACAAAATCGGGAAAAATTATTCAGAAAAGGTTGTCGTCACGGTTGTAGTGTTGTAGCCTACAGTTGCAGGTGTTTAGCCTGGGAAAGTGTCGTGGTGGTGGTTGGGGGACTTTGAACAATAAGTTCTCCCCAAAAAAGCTTTAGATTCTTTATATACAGCCAAAAAGAAACTGAATAAAAGACGATCCCAAACACCCCCGAGTTTTGTCTCAGTAGCACCCACGAACAATCGAGGTGAAATACTGGTAAATCTAAATGACATTTCGCTATTCAAACAATGGGCTTAAGCCGCAGACCTCCTGCTGGTTCAGCAAAATTTAAATTGCGATTAAATTTAGCGCAATTTGAAATGTTGTTGCAGTTTGAGAAAATAAATCTTAAGGACGCAAGTGAACTGTATCAATCTCATTTGCACATGAATGGCGTGTTATAAAGGTTGTCTGTGTATAGCCTGCATATGCACCTGAATCTTTGTCGCTTTTCTTCCCATGGCAGCGGAGCAGTTAACTTTAAGCCGATTAGAGCAAATTAAATTCCCTTCTGTGTCTCGCTAGATATCACTCCTCTCTTGTTCCTCGTCCATAATGCCCCTCCCCCCAGCCTTCTGCTTCTCGCTCGGAAAACTCTTCAATAGCGGGCGAACACAGAACACGACATCTTGCAAAACTTTCTTGCATTCAGCAAAACTTGTCTTATTTCGAACCGAATTTTGCCGACAAAATGTGTCAAAAATACGCAAAAATAGGATGAATTGTGGAATGTTTGGATAATTTTTTGTGTGGGACGTCATAGAATGGTCATGACAGTGCGCTTCTTTTTAGCGTATACCCTATTGTCGAACAAGAGAACGGTGGAGGGAGAGAACTCAAAAGTTGAGAAAAAAGCTGAAGAAATAAAGATTGGAACTGTATACATCTGAGTAGAGAAAAAATCTGAGGGGAATATAAGAGAACAGTGGCAGTTTGGAGAGATGTGCTAGTCAGCAGCTTTGTTGGGCCAACCTGAATATTGAAAATCTGACTGGACCCACAATGAGTTCCTGCTCGAGCATACAACACGATTTTCTTTTCAGACACTCTTCATCTATTGTTGCGTATCTTTTTCCTAACAAAACTTCACGCCCAGAAAAGCTACTGTGTATATCTCTTATCATTCTCTCTCTCTCTCTCTCTCAGAAAAAAAGCTTCTTTCTTAATTAAGACGGAATGCTGTTTTCCGCACTCTTCACATCCACTTTTCAATTTCGCCATATCACTTGGATCTTTCTGGGAAAAAAATCGGGAAGTATATAATGACTGATGAGCTGTTATGCGATTTTTTTTCGCTGTCTTTTTCAAACACAACATCAGGGCGTTCTGGGAAAAGAAACTTCCGGCAGTAAATTGCAGTACTTGTTTTTTATTTCTGGCTCAGTCCCATCTGTTATCTCATAAGAATGATTCGACAATACGGAAAGTGTGTTTTTTTTTGTATTTATCTCAAACACAGAACTAAAACCTGGTCCCGGGACTAGAACCTAACTTTCATAGAGCAAGCCGTTATCTAATATATAGAGTTAGTTTTGTATATGTTGCTTACAGAACATGTCACAGTTCCCAGGGAGTCTAGGGTATATGCAGAGTGAAGAAGTCGAGCTTCTTTTGTGTTGGGGACATAATGAAAGTTGCATTTCGTTTGTCTCGCACTTTTGTCACCGTTTGGTCCGACACGATTGACCATCAAAGAGAACGGAGTTGGGGTGGGAGAACGGTGGCGATTGTTCGTCTTATTCTCAATCGGACCAAAGTTGTGTGCTCTTATTCATTGGCAAAACTGGACAATGGCCAGTCATGAATTGACTCGGCTCGTAATTGGTACCCAAAACCCTGACAATAGGATTTTGCCACAACAAAAGCTTTTGTTTCTACAAAACCCCTCAATTTCCTCCACCAACTCTCTCTCTCCCTCCCACCAATACCTCTGCAATCAGCAATCGAAACTTCCCCCTTAGTTCCGCAAGGGTGGCTTTCATTTGCTAAGACACGCCATCTACCGGTGGAATATTGAACTATTTCTGAAACTTAGTTCAACGTTCTGCGGCTGCGCAAAATTGGCGCTAGTCTACTCTAACCTAGCAAAATTGGTAATAAATAATGAAATGTTAGATTTTATGTATTATGTGACTTTGTTAACAAAATGCTGAATCTGCTGCATAGGTGGACAAGCCCTCAGAAATTACAAGAATTGCGCTTATAATAGCCCCCTATTGTTTCGATGACATAAGACGTATATGGTCCGATACAGTTGTATAATAAACAAATATAACGTGATAGTCGCATATGACTACTACAGCGCTACAACACACACAGGTATAATACACACGGCACAAAGCTCGCCGCTATCTAACGGTTACAACAAAAGACAATTCACAGCTGACAAAACAGGGGGACCCGCTTTTTTCGGCTTCTTATGGCCACGCAGATAAGCCTTTTAATGTCTTTATTCCACACAAAATTTTCCCTAATTTACAATAGCCCCTGTTTCATAACCTAATTATAAGAACTATTACGCATTTTCTACGTATTTGTTTATATGAAACAGAGTGGGTTGAACCTCTGCGTGTCACTGGTAACGCCCACTTTCTATTGTTTCTGCTGAATGGATGGACGAGCTGCGTCACGTGACTCGTTTTGTAGCCGCATGCGCCAAAGCAATAGGTTGGGTCGTGTGAGATGTGATGTGTGTTGTAGCGAGCAGGGGGTCCCTACAACAGGCGCTTAAAAGCAACAACATCACGTGTGCTTCACTTCAGAAGGCTTTCAAGCAGAGTTGCGTGTGTTTGTGTCCTGCTACTTTGCTAACTTTTGCTAACGACTAAAATGGCGACAGTCGAAGATCATATCAAGCGACCAATGAACGCTTTTATGGTGTGGTCACGTGGTCAGAGACGCAAAATGGCGCAGGACAACCCGAAAATGCACAATTCGGAAATCTCCAAAAGACTCGGTGCCGAATGGAAAATGCTCAGCGAAAGCGAAAAGCGACCCTTCATTGACGAAGCTAAACGACTAAGGTATACTAGTTTACTAGTTTAGTAGTTGGTTGTGTAACAGTCAGCATAACTTGCAGGCTAGTAGTTCTAGTTCACTAACTTTGGTTTCGTAATGCTAGTGTTGGTATTTACTAGCTTGGTAACTTTTATAGTTTAGTAAACTCAGCTTACTAGTTTTTAACTTAGTAGTTACTAGCACTACAACAATAGCCATCATACTTTGTAATGTTGGTACTACTACTTCTCCTAGTTCCAATAGTCCAACTGCTACTACCACTACTACTTCTATACTGTTGGAACTACTACCACTGGAACTACTACTACTACTGACAGAAACACTTGTACTACGTGCTAATTTCTGCTATTACATATACTATGACTTTAACTATTACATACTATTAGTGCTACTATGGCTACTACCATTACTACTCTTAGTGCTACTGCTTCTATCACAATAACGACTACTAGTTTAACAATTACTACCATGCTAACCACTGTCACTACTAACTTCAGGTGCTGTTCTACAGATTCTACTACCACTACGACTACTTTTTAATTTTAATTAAGTTGTTTTACTAGTACTACTCCCTGCTCCAGTGACTAAACTTACTGCTACTGACGATACTACTACCGAACTAGTAGCACTACTACTATTACCGTTTCTCTCCCTATTAAAACTATTGTTCCTATTACAGCAACAACTATTTCTGCAACTATTGCTACTACATTAACTACTCCTACCGCTAGCACTACTACAGCTGAACTACTACTTCTACTACTGTTTCTCCCCCTACTATTACTATTATTCTTGTAACAACAAAAACTACTGCACTAATTATACCTACAATAAGTACTACTTCTACTACTACTACTACTACCACCACTACTACTTTAACTACTACTGTTATTCTTCTTCTCTCAGGGCCTTGCACATGAAGGAACATCCCGACTACAAATACCGTCCACGTCGTAAGCCCAAGCCATCAGGTCCCACTAAAAAAGACATCCCCCGCTACAACCACGCAGGATTTCACTTCCCCAGCACGATCCTCGATTCCCAAGGCTCCCAGAGTAATCGAGGATCTTTTTTCAGCCCTGAAATCCTTCCCAGTCCTCACCAGGACCCTGTCAAACAACCAGAACTTCGCTATCCCGCTCCATTCATTTTCCCAAGCTTCCATTTGGGACTTCCAGGTTTCCCTCATCCAGCTATTCCAGCAATCCCTTGGTACTACAACATTGAATCCTACAGAAACAGCGCGATCCTGCCACCTCATTTCGATGCTCAGTCAACAACAGTCCGCATTCCAAGCAACAACAACATCCAAGGATCGCACAGCAACACTGAAGACATCGAAGAAGACGACGAAGACAAGAAAAATCCTTCCAGCTGCGGTTCCTCCAGCGACGTGGATGTTGAAAGTCCCCGGGACCAAACGATCCTGGCCCAGGGATCGACTCCTCTGACCCATGGTCCTTTGTTTTCGATCCCTTACCCTTCGCCCTACTTCTCTGCTGGCTGCAACTGTAGTCAATCAGCCTGTTTGTTTCACAACAATGTTGCTAATCCTGCGGGATCTCGTTACTCTGTACCCACAGTTATCTAAATTTTCGCCATATTACAAAACGAAAAAGTGTTTTAATTTCACGTGAATCTTTTTTTTTTTAAATGCTGTAAAATTACATGATTAATGTTTGGTGTTTGTTAAGGATCGCTCAGCGGGCCGCGTGACAAGTCTCGCAGCGGGATCGCGTCGTAATGATGGACAAGTCAAGTGACACGCAGGAATGTTTTTTTTTCTCGCTTTCTATTCGCTAGAAAAATGTGAAAAAAAATATCTTTTGATACCTTGATGATTCCCCACTCGATTTTTCCACTCCCAATTTTCCCAAGCCGCGGGAAAATTTCTAAACTACTTAAAAGTTAACTGAAGTTCTTTAATGAGTATGTATTGCGTTTTCTGAACAATTGAGAAGTGGAGTGTTATCAGTATGTTATTAGTGTGTTATCAGCGTGTTATCGTATGCCTATATAAACTGCAAGTTGTGAAATTATTTGTATTTGTTTGTAATAAATGGTTTTAAAATATTATTCAAACATATTACCACTAGACATCATCTATTATCATCATTTCTACAAAGTAAATAAACATTGGATAATCGTAAATAGAACAATAGTAACTATCTTCCAAAAGTTTACGTAATATTTAAAATAAACATAAAGCGTCCCATTCATCCAGAGCCGAACAAAGAGACGAACTACTGATAACTACTATTATTAAACTTACTATTATAGTACCAAATAGTAAACTAGTTACGAGACAACAGAACAAGAGTATGATTCTATGCTTCCACTTTGCCGAGAAATTCCCTTTTTCCCCTCCCTCTTCATAAAGCTTTCCGTTTGCCTCCATTTTCCCTTTCCCCCTATTTCCCCTTTTTCCAGGGAATTTCCCTACAAAGTGGAAGTATTGGTACGATTCTCAAGATTCCTTCTACGATTCTTGTGTGTTTGACCGCTGAGGAATCCCCAGTGGAGACCTGAAAGGCCCAGAAGTTGTATCCCCCGTCGCCCCTGAACGAACCGAGGTTTTCAGGACACAATGGCCCGCAATAAAGGCGCCATTGAAAAGCCCAAAGGCGTCGAACCGAGCGACAAATTGCTCATCTGATTGCCCCTGAATCAACACTTCGCCCCTGTCCCGCCAAATTTAGGGGGGAAAAACCTCCATTTTCACTGCAGGGGACCACAACACAAGCCCCTGAATCTTCTTTAGACTGTTATCAAGTGTTAACAAGCTGTTATCAGGGGTCAACAAGCGTCTAACAGTCACAGATTCGCTTATAATCGAAGAAAAATTTACAAAAAAAAACTGATAAAACACCGTAACTAAACGATTGTTAACAAGGGATAACACTTGATAAGCCCTGATAACACAGGGTGTGCTACTGGGGGTTACCATGGTAACCATCAATAATTCTCTGCGCGTTACAAAGTCAACACTCGGGTAATCGTTTCAATTGCTTTCTTTTCATTCTCAACACAAAAAGAATCACAAAAGCCTCTGTTATCACATGTTATCACCTGTTACCATACTGTTATCATCTGTTATCAGCCCTTTTATCTCATAGCTTTTCAACTTGTTCCAATACTTGAATCCTAATCAAATTAGAGGCCTTGCGGGGGGAAAAAGTGGGAAATTGGTGGGAAAGGGGTGATAATCGGATAACATCAAACTCGGTAATGGACCATGAAAACGTGCAATATCTTCAGTGTACACCTATCTGAACACTTAACACTATTTCTCCTACTACGGACACACATATAAAATATATTTAGAGCAAAATCTTGCTTGCAAGTATATCTGAAATTCTTAGAAAAATTCAAGAAAAATTTTGGTGTAAATAAAGTTTTTAAATTATTTCAGGTTGATGTTATAACGGTGTCCGCTATAGAGCGGCGCGCGTTTTGCCCTTCACACGTGTTGTTATGAAAGGCTGCGGGGACCGTGAGGGTAAACGGGGGCCATCGGGGTTCTTGCGCACCGTTTAGCAAAGTTAACGTGGCCCACTTGACACAAAACCCAATTTTGGCCTGCTCTGCAATCAAAGTTCAATTTCTAGAACTGCTCAAGCAGTAAACCCTATTCCATACATATAATACAATAACAATAATAATAACATAACAATATATAGATATATAACTAAATATCGAATAAAATAAGATATTTTTCAATAGACCTATTGAACTCTAAAAGTAGTCTGTTATTCATATAATTTGTTTGTTATTACTGTGTTATCACTGTTATCATCATGTTATCAGTGTTATCAGTAGGGGTGGTGAGGTGATAGTTGGAAATTACTTTTGGTGGAGGGAAATGTTGCTAAGTGGCAAAAATTTCCTCATCCAAAAGCGCCAGACGTTCAAGAAGCTCTCGTGGCAAAACACATAATGGCGCATTAAGCGGCAAAAAGCGAGAAAACAAGGAAGAAATGAACATGAAAAAGAAGAAGAAATAAGAATTTAATTAAAATATCATTAATAATTGTTAATATATATTAGTATTATTTCAAATAATATAAAAACAGCGGGAAATGAATGTGATATATAGCGTGGTAGATAGGGATTCGTTACAGTCCAGTGAATACGTTCCGTAAATTCACTGGGCCGTAGTGGAAATGCATTTTTTAGACCCCACTACGACCCAGTGTCTTTCGGATGTCGTCCTTTTAGTGCTTCTGAAAACAAGTAAGCGAAGTAAAGAGCGTACTGGGACGTAGTGGGTTTCGATTTCATGAATCCCACTATACCTCAGTGTATGCTTTATCCTTTGGTGCTCTTTTATGTATTGGTGTGCTGCAACATCTGTGCACTGGGCAGTAGTGTGGTTCACATTCCCAATGGCACTACGGTCCAGTGCACTGCCAAGTATTTTCTTGTATCTCAGCTTTAGCAACGTAAGGAGAGTACACTGGACTGTAGCGGGATTGTGACACATGAACCCCACCACGGTCCAGTGCACTATTTCGTAGTTTTCCAAATTAATACTTGACAACGTGAGGGAGAGCACACTGGGCTGTAGTGGGAGTGCACTGGACTGAAGTGGGGTTCACATTTCCAAATCCCACTACGGCCCAGTGCAATACCTCACATTTTACCAAATCTCCATCAGGCAGCTTAAGGTAGTGCACTGGACTGTAGTGGGTTTTCCACATATGAACCCCACTACGGCCCAGTGCACAATCTTATGTTTTTCCAAATTTCCATCAGTCAGCGCATGGGGAGTGCACTGGACTGTAGTGGGGTTCCACACTTCCCAACCCCACTACGGCCCAGTGCAGGGATTATACTCTCCCCAGGCATGGAGGATTGTGAGGGGTGTCAAGAGGTGGCGGAGGCCATAAGATCAGTTTTGGCTGTTGGCTGGCAGCATCCGGTATGTCGGCTGGCTTTCATTTCCGCCACGGGAATAAATAAAGAAAAGAATGGCACTATGTTAACCTTTATCAGGTCCCAAGCAGCAAACCCTTAACACTTTTTTCAGCTCTGCCCTTACCACAAATCCCGAAACACTGCATTATCCCACACAAGCCACCCGATAACACTCGATAACATTTACCAACGCCAACTCCTAATTGCAAGATTACTATTCATTCAGCTCAAGACTCTGCAGATCTTCTACCCAAACTTTTCTGACCATAGGTGATAATGCTGATAGCAGGTGATAACAAGGGATAGGTTAGGGTGTTTGCTGACCCCTCGGAGTCTTCATTAAAGGCAAACGGCCGTCCCATTGAGCCGCTTTTCTGGCCATTGTTGCAATCACTACACTGGCGGGGTCCCTCCTCTCGCTTATGACTCTATTCTCTCGCCAATGACTTTTTCTGGCGGCAAACTACACCAGCAGCTTAACAAAACTATTTATCCACCCACCTCCTCCTCCTCCCGCTCACCCACCCAAAAAAAAGCTTTCAAAATTTCCCATAATTTAATCCCTTATCTACGATTTCATTCCGTTTAGCCCCATCCCTTCTCGCCGTAGAACTTCTTTTTCCTCTTCCTATTTAAATTCTTATCTTCCTTACAAAAAAAAAAATCATAATATTATGAATATTTATTAAATTCAACTATTATTTTTACTAAATAGTATTTTTTTTGCGGTTCGCGGTTCAGGCTAAAGTTGCTCTGGCAGGTCCCAGTTGCTCACTAAGCGGACGTTTGCTGGTCCCGCTGAAATTTTCATATCTAATAATAATGATAATAAGATATTTTGGACTTAAAATAATAATAAAATATTTACATTTGCTGGTATTTGCTTCTTTCACTCGCAGAAACAGACGGCTGCGTTTCATTTAGAGCTTCCAGTAAATGCTCATTGCGGATAACCAGTTCGCTGATGCCTTCTCCTTTTTGAATATTATTAATATATATTATTATTAATAACAATTATAAATAGTGGGAAGTTTTAGGGGCGTCTGGGGGGTTTCGTATGAATACGAAGTAAATGACCATGCTATTAGTCAACGTCTCTTATCAGCAGACACTCGGAGGAGACGTTCACTAAATATGCGGGGGCCTATACGTCAAACTATCAAATATTTCACAAAATTACAGAATTATATATCACTATTATTATTATTATTTTTATTGTTTTATATTAATAAATAAAGAATTTTTTACTGGGATTTCTGGAATGAATGGCTTTGAGCTGTGCCGTATAGAGTACAGCCTGCAGATCTGCTCCAGAGAAATGGGTCGTATTTAGGGCCATCTCTTCCAGAACAGGGTCTTGTTCCAGTTTCAATTTGCGGCTTAGGGACTTCAGGATCTCCAGCCGTTCGCTCTGATAACAATAAGTCGAAAAAATAACTCCAATCCAAAAAGGGTTTAAACTGGCTTAAACCGTTACCGTATCGGGTAGGGGACAATGAACCGCCGTATCGAACCTTCCGGGTCGTAATAAAGCCGGATCAATTAGATCGGGTCGCGAAGTGGCGGCTAGAACCCATAATTTACTCTGCTGACCCTCCACCCCGTCCAGCTCGGTTAGTAGCTGGTTCACAACCCGGTCCGTGACTCCCGTACTGTCATGTCCTCGCCTACCAAAACACAATCATTTTAAAATAACAATATTCCATTTATTAAATTATTATTATGAAATTAATTAACTAAAAATCAAACAAATTCAACTATTAAACCTAATTAATGAATTACCTACTAAATATCAATAACAATATAATAATAACTAATATTAATTTCTAAATAACAAATTCAACCTATGAAACAAAAAGAAAATAATACTTTTTAATACAACAAAATCGTATTTTATTATAATTAAACTTAACATTTCTTCCTTACACGCAGGCGAAAAACTTTTATCTGATGGCGGTATATGCGATTGTTGTATTCTTCCACAAGGGACGTGTGTTTGGGTAAACAGCGGGAGATCCCATAACTTGTGTGGGAGGGGGAAAAAAACTTACAGCCCAAGGTGGACCGCCTATTTAGTCAAAAGGCGAAAAGGCGAAAACCAATAAAAAAATAGAAAAAAGAAGCGGCTCGACCCCTATTGGTTGGTTGTTATCTACTATGAATAGACGCTTAATGAGCCGCTTTTTGGCTTTTCGGCGGGTAGGGTCCGTCTTGATTCTGTTATCAGGTGTTATCAAAGTGTTATCAGGTGTTATCGTTGCAGTGTTGCAGACCCCTCCCCGTTCTTCTCCTCGGCGGCGGCGGCGGCCAATCAGGTGATTTATTTTTGCTCTTCATCAGCGAATCATTTTTCATTGTCTCTTTACACGTCTGACATACCTTTGTCATTTTTAAATATTTGTTTAATAGTACATTATACGTAAAAATTATTATAAATCCTAAATTATCACGGTAAAATTACTGGATTGATATTACAATATCCAAGATTTAAATTATATTCTGATAATATTATATATTTTATTTTTACTCAAGATTTAAATATAATATTTTATTATAAAATAGTTCAAATGTTTACTAGCGAATATTATTGATTTTAAATATTTTGGTTCTATTCCATAATTTTGTATAATTAGATTTATATTATATTAAATATAAATAGTCTAATAAATAATAAAATTATAATTTTACCTCGGAGCTAAACTGTCGAATTCGTCGAAAAATAAAATACAAGGTTCCGCACTCCGAGCCCTGCGAAAAAAGTGTAATTATTTCTAATTAATTATTTTAATTAATAAATTGTTTGATAAAGTTATGTTGATACAACTAATTACATCATTATTTGTTGTGACAGTCTTAATATTACATTAAATAATAAAAAAATAAATGTTTCTACTTTCCCTTTTTCCTCTTCCCTTATTTCCCCTTTTTCCCCTCTGTGCTATGGTATCAAGCTATACTTCCAAATTTCCGTTCTAACTCTTCCCATTTTCTCCCCTTTTTGCTCTTCCGTGCTAGGATATAAAGCTACGACTCTAACTTGCCTGTTTACATCTTCCCTTATTTTCTCCTTCGTGCTAGAATATATAGCTACACTTCCAAATTTTCCTTTTTCTTCTTCTCTTATTTCCCCTCCGTGGTAAAATATAAAGCTAAACTCAAAGTTTTCCTTTCTTCTTTTCCCTTATTTCCCCTTTTCCCCCCACACGCTAGAATATAAACCTATACTTCCAAATTTCCCTTTTTTCCTCTTCCCTTATTTCCCCTCCATCCTATGATGTAAAGCTACGGCTCTATATTTTCCTTTCTCCTATCCCCTTATTCCCCCCCCCCTTTTCCCCTCCGTGCTATGTCGTAAATCTATACTTCCAAATTTCCCTTTTATTCCTCTTTCCTTATGTTTCCCTTTCGAGACCCAATTTTCACTATTTCAGGGAATTTCCCTGTAAAGTGGAAGCATAGTTCATAACTTCACCTGCGGAAAGTTTCCCGAACCGATTCTTCGCTGGCTCCGATGTACTTCGACAAAAGCTCGGGACCCTATAGAAATCATTAAATAAAAATTCTGATGTAACTCAATATTTGAATGTATGTACAAAATATAAATTAAAAACCTGAAATTACTGTTGTAGTATAATTACATTCAAGATTTAAATTGTACATTAATAATATTATACATTTTATTGATAGAATATTTTTATCTACATGTTTTTCATTTACGTAATATTCCCATACCAATTTTTTAGTCCAAAAAAATTACCCCTCAAAAAATCAGGAAATAAAGAACAGTTATAACTTACGTAAAAAAATTATAATAAATAAGAAAATATAAAATAATAATATAATATGTAAGAACAATTAATAAATAAAACTAAATTAAGTTAAAGAACTAAAAATAATTTACTTTAACGCTGATGAAGTTCATCCCGCACTCGACAGCCACGGCCGAGGCCAGTAACGTTTTCCCCGTTCCGGGGGCCCCGTACAGAAGAATCGCAGACTTCATGCGAATGGGACAGCGGCTGAAAAATTCCGGATACTAAAACAAATAAAGTGTAAATCTATTAAAATTACAAAAATCCAATAATAAAATATTAACTAAATGAAACTAAAGTATCACAAAATAAGGATAACTCATTAGTAGGTATTAACTATTAATTTGATAAAATTAAATATTGAATTTAGGAAAATAATTTATTAAAATTAAAATATCATACAATGGTATCCAATATATCATAAATTTTAATCATTCACTCCCCAGAGAAATTAATTTATCAAAATTACTACATGAATTTAATATATATATACATTAAATATCACTACTCTGTTATTTAATTAGTTTGCAGAAAAGAAATCAAACCTTTGCGGGCCACTGCATCGTCTCGGCCAGCTTGCGTTTAGCGTTTCCGAGACCTCCGACATCGTCCCACGTTTTCTGCGACTCGAGCGGGGGCTTCACTTCGATTCCGTGCAATCCAAACGGCTTGTGGGATTTCAACACTTCTTCTATGTGCTTCGCATAGATTTTCACGTTACTTAAAGAACCTGAAACAAAATAAATTCGTGGAAATAAACAATTATAAATAATAATCAAAAAACATATTTACATCAACAATAAAATAAATTGAAAATACAGTTGAAGTTATCTGATCTTCAATTTAAATAAAAATAAATAAATAAATAATGAAAGTAAATCATAAATAAACAGTAAAATGTATTATTTATATTGAATTATTTAACAAGAATAAATAAAAATTTATACTACTAAATAACAAACAATGATAACATGAATAAATAATAAATGTAATTAATTAACATTATGTTACCTGATTCTGCTACTGCATAATGCGTGGCTTTTTTCACGACAGTTTTCATATCCAAAACGTTGAATCCGTCCATTTTCTTACACAGTGGTTTCAGTTCCGGTTCCCCTATTCCGGATTCACCATTGCGAGTAACTAATTCCGCAAACAGCTTTTCTCTGCGAGTCTTGTAAAAAAAAAATGCAAAATAAAACAAATGAGTAATATATATTTTATTATATATATTTTACAATTAAAACAGTTACTCAAAATAATAAAACAATAAATATTGTGAAAAGTTTATAACAAAACGAAAATAATTTATTAATACTAATTTATGAAATAAAACAAATTAGTAATATTTTACATGTTTACAATTTAAATAGTTATTAAAAAATAAAAAACCGACTATTATTTGTTAATACTTTTCGGCATAATGGAAAATCAATACAATTAAGTTTTTGGCTTAATTATAAATATTAATAAAAGAAACAATTATCAAATTGATTACAAAATAATTAAATATCAAAACACAATTATTATTTAAGTAATTGGGGATATTTTACGTGATTTAAAGGTGGGATGTTGATTTCCTTGCTAAACAAATGGCTGCCTTTGTAGTGAACCAATTGCGGGTGTAAGCTTTTGCTGTTCACGGCTGTCGCTATTACCATCACCTGATTGGCGTACGGCGTCTGCATTACCAATTCGCGCAGCAAATCAGAAACCCTGTGAAATAATAACAATAATAATAATTAATTGAGAATTAAACAATCTTAAGAGAATCCGCTACTACTACTACTACTGCTGCTGCTGCTACTACTGCTGCTTTTACTACTACTATTACTGTTACTACTACTACTGCTGCTGCTAATAGTGCTACTAATACTACTAGTACTACTACTACTACAACTAATAATAATAATATTAATATTAATAATGATTTATCTGTACACGAATAGTAAATTTCCCGAATCCGTGGATATGTTATGTAGGTAACCCTTGAAGCTGTCCCCCTATTCGACAGCTTTGGTAAGATATATAATACCGGGTGTAGTAGAAAGTTTCTCCAGAAATCCCAGCAGCTCCATCGTCGTGGGGACACGACGCCAGAAGGTCAAGGTCATCAAAGGTCACAACCGAAGGCTGGAACTTTATCAAATCTTGGAACAAGTGACTCCAGTCCCGTTTCAAAGTCTCCAATTTCTTGCCTAAACGTTAGTTTAACTTAATTAAGTTGAAAATTAATTAAAAACTTGATTATCATTAATAAATATTCCATTAAAATATAACATAAATCGCATAATAATATTGTATAATTAAAAGAGTATTGAATAATATGAGTAATTTAGTCATTTTAATAAAATTATTCTTTAAAAATACACAATTAATTAACAAATGATTTTCCTTAATAACTTAAAAATTAAAAGTAAGATAACAACAGTAAAATCATATAGTATAATTAATCTTTATTTAAATAAAATTAATCTCAATAAGAAACCTTTTAGAGATGCACAGTCGACGTGCGAACAGAAAACGAAGTGCGGGGAGCTCTCGAGCAACGAGCAGAGGTGTCGAGCCAGACTCGTTCTTCCAGATCCTCGGGATCCTAAGAACATCATATTATTATTTTATTATGATAAACTTATTATTTATAATTGTGATCATTATTAACTATTTTCCTCGCTTTATTAATGTTAACTATTATGACTTTTTACTTTTCTTGTTAATTCTAATTATCAATTATTTTCGTTTCTTTGTGAAACTTAATTATGACTATTTCCAGTAATTGTTTTGTAATTGTTATTTTATTGCATTTTATATAGTTTATTTATTACTAGTTATTTATTAAACTGATCAAATAATAAATTAATTATCACCGTAATTTTAACTTATTTTCATAATTCATGCAATTTTAAACAACTTAAACTGAATTTTTAATCCAATTAATTTGGAAAATAGCAAAATATTAATACCAGTAATTAACAGATTCCCGTTTCTGCATCCCGACACTCCGTATCCAATCAGCGAAGATTCCAAATTCAACGCTGAAGTCAAAAAATCAAGTCCATCTTCTACAACATCTTCCATTGCACTGAAAAACACAAATCAACACAAATAAATAATTAATTTTAATTAAATCTAGTTCAATTCAATACCAATAAGGCTCTTTTGACGGTATCTTGGTAAACGGACGTAATGCTGCGGGTTTGCACAAAAATTCCGGCGCGTTTTTCCAGCTGAATTTCGTTATGGTGAAAGTCTTTGACAAACTTTCACACTGAGTCTCGTTCACCATGCAGTGTGAACTTTTCGGGGTGAAAGTCGCAAAAATCTCGTGAAAGTTTTTTCCCGTGCTTTTTGGGACGGAAACACTTGTCCCGTAGTTCAAAACGAGTCCGAGCTCTCGGGAAACGTTTTCCACCAACCAGGCTTTGATATCTTTTCTCACCAAGTCAATATCTTCCTAAAAATCAATAATAACAATAATAATAATAATAACAATAGAAATAATTTAATGCTTACGCTTTCAGAAACGTAGAAGTTCAGGGCTTCGACTTCTTTCCCGCTATCATTTCTCGTAAACGAGACTTTGACCCAATCCCGCAGCTCCATGTGCAACTGCTGCAAGAGGTGTTCGCTAAGAAGTACATTTGATTCACTCAGGCCAATTTCTGAAGGTGGGTTGTCTAATCTAATAACGTTTCCATGGCAAATTTGACCCTGGTATTCAAATTTCCCACACAAATGCCTTTCGCCTAGGCCAACTGAGTGCGAGACAAAAGCCATGTAAGGCTGCAGGAGACAATGATACTGCGACTTAACTATTTCGTCAAGTTTTTGTCTGATCGGGTCAGTTATCGGGTGGGCTCGGAGCGAGAGTTCGAAATATGAGCTTTCTGAATCTTCTCGGGTCTCTACGGCTGCAGGAAGTATTGCTCGGATGATTCCTAAGAGTTTGTTAAGAGAGCTTTCAGAATCAGGAATGTTGATTTTTTGAAAATGCTGTTTTTTCTTTGGCGGGACGACTTCAACTTCTGTCAGCGGGGCGAGAATGCCAATTTCGCATTGCGGTTCCAGTTCGACTACAAAATATTGATTATCAAATATTAATTATAATAAATGATGATATAATATGAGTTATTCTAAATACTAATTTGAACTGTGATATGCATTTGGTTTGTTATCCAGACAGGCAGTTTCGCTCCTTTCGAGACTACTCGCACGACGTCCAGAAGCTGCGACTGGATTTGTTCTGCGTTTAATTCCTATTATACAATATAGGACAATATTATTTAATATAATCATATTTAATTTTACCAGAACATAATAAACCAAATATAATGATGTAGAGTTACAAGTGAAATAATATTTTACCAGTATTTCCCAGTCTTCTTCGTTGAGGGGCTCGGCCACTGCTCTTGTCAAAACGGAGGCTCGGGAAGAGACGTCTTCAACATTAATTTCTTCATTTTCTTGCAACTTATTCATTTTGGCGAACAAAGATCCTACGAAAACTTCGTTTCTGACTGTTTCGCTGCTGCATGTCGAGTAGACGGTTGTCGCTCCTTGTTGTAGTCGAACTACACCTAGCTGAAATGAAAACCGTATCCTATTTAGAAATATAGTTTAAAAATATTGCAATAAATTAACCTTGTTTTGATTTAGATGGAATGATCTCGGTAGCGTGACAAAGCAATTTTTTCGCTGGTCAAATTTTAGTGGGAAGAAGTCCATTTTTGATTTTCAGTTTTGTTTACATTTTGTGTTGTCACATGGTTTGCGCCATCTAGCAGTTCAACAAGAAACCAAAATCAAATGATCGTAATAAAATTTAATAAATCGGTCTAATTTGTAAATGTAAATAAGGAAAAAATTAAAGAAACACTAGAATTTCAAAAATAGTTATTATTAATTTCTTGTTACGCTAGAATTATAATAACTGGCAATGCTGTAATTCCTACCTTGCTTAGTCGAAGTCGCAGTTGGTAAACAATACTTGCGCTCGTAGCTCTACGGTTAAGACATATCGAAATATGATTTCGGAATCGGAATACAACAAGTCATATTCCGAAGGTACAAAACAAGCGGGTTCAGTAGTTAAAATTTGAAAAAAAAATCCTCCTCGAGTTGATGACGAACCCAAGGTAGACTTGTTATACGAGACTGGATCCAGCTCAGAAGGTAGCAATACCAAAGAATAATACGACATATTACTTAACGGTACAGTTTTAACTTACAGACGAATGCCAATGAAACTGATGACGACGACAGTAGAGATGAAGACGAAGGAGTCGAGAAGTCTTGTTGCGACTCATGCAAGAAAACTTTTGCAAGCAATTTGCAACACTACTTGCACAGTGTCCATCAGGGTATACGGGCTTTTAACTGTGGGCTATGCTACAAAACCTTCACTAGCAAAGACTCTCTTCGGTATCATCTTCCTGCTGTCCACGAGGGCATCAGAAACTTCCACTGCAAGCTCTGCAGTGCAAGTTTTACATCCAACCTTGGTCTGCTGTGTCATGTTCTTGCTCTCCACAAGGACATCCAATTGTTTATGCGATAAAGACTTTAGTAGCAAGGGTAGACTTCTGAATCACATTAGCTGTGTCCACAAGGTCGGGAAAAACTGAAAGATTTTCTTGTTCGAACTTTGGCTGACACTGAAACATGGATCACGGCCTTTGCGTTGGCTGATTTTAAGTGGTGCTCACACATGGAGAACGAGTATGAAAGGGCGCATCCCTTCGGAGTGTCGTTCTTTTTAACGAACTGCAAATATCTGAACATTTGCTAGTTTATTCACTATAAATCTTTCCCTTTTGTCTGACTCGGGAAGTGAAAGCTCAACAAGATGTCTAGTTTTAATCAAGTACACTTTATTAACTTAAGAAAATTAAATACGATGATGTTTGCACGTGTAGGTTATCCTTGTAGAAGTCCCCGTCCTAATTAAGTCTCATTTTCCATTCACTATGTATAGCATGCACGCAACTCGTAGTAACCCTCCGTGTATAGTATGGAACATTCCAACGGACGTTGCATGAATTCAGCTAGAGTCAGGCACGCGTCTGCATGTAACTTCAGTGAAGCCAGTACTAAAGATGTGGCCAATGGTTCTCTAGCTCTGACCATTGATTCTTTCAAATGGTTGTCACTCATCAAGAACCGAGTTCGCCTCGAGAGTAGCTTCTCCTTCTACTAGGAGAAAATCCACGCAAGGTGAATGGTGACTCCCTGTTTAACGCGCACGCCACTGATATTGGGAGTTCCATATCAGCTGCTTAGCCTTCCACGAAGAGCTATAATGTCTCCAAAATCCTTTCTCACACCAAAGTTGTGTCGCGCCTTTCACCTAGAAGGATCTTAACCTCTTCTTTTTACCTCCTGGACCTAAAACAATTACATCGAGCACTCCTGGACCTATGATTCGAGCAGTTTTCGTTGCATGGAGATTAAAAAATTCATGGCTTCAGGTTCTTGGTTGAACAAACTGTGACGGTGTCTCTTGCATCCTCTTTTATCACATTCCCGGATTTGTCAACACTCGAGCTTAATGTTATGACATTCAGGCAAGAAAAGTTGATTTTCAAACCCGACACAAACTTCAAGCGATCATTCACTGCTAAGGATGAGAATTCTGAACACTTTTCTAGCCGACGGCATCCACAGTACTTGAACAATCTTTTGATCAAGGTGTTACCAGACTTCATAATCACAGAAGGCTTGATAGTAGCGTCTGGCGTCTCACTGAGTCTTAGTCTTGACTTCGTTACTTTCCGTCATGTTACAATCAGCATCCCACTCCTTCTGTTCTGCAGCAGTATGTAGAAATTCAATTAGGCTACTGTCCGGGCAATAAAATCAAAAGATTTGGGAACTTCTTCCCTAATGACGTAGCTTCTAACCAATACGTTCGTTTCTGAATCGTTAACCTAGCGGTAATCTTCTGGATGATGTCCCGCTGATCCGGCTCTCGCGTATGAGGTGAACCAAAGAGGTGCGTTCATACCTTTCCAGCACATTTCTCAAACGCAGAACTCTCTTTTTTCTGGATCCAGTTTTTTCTAGAGTCGTAGAGCAACTCACCTGTTGGTCGTTAGTCCAGGGACGTAAAAGACGATCATCTGAAGTGGTTCTAAGTAATCGGGCGGCTGTTTTTTTTAACACTAAATCAAACCTCTGAAAGAAAAGATTATTATAACATTTTACGGTTGGACGACATACAGTGAACTATCGTGAAGACAGTATAGCTACCAAGGGCCCAGTCCGCTTGCATAGACCACCAATATTAATGGAGAATGCCGACTTGATTTACAGTGTTGTATGACCTCCCGCATCATTGCCCTCTTCTGCCAATTCACTTGTTCAAAAAGGGATGCCTATCTCGATTTGAAGACAACATTAACAATCCGCCCATAATTAACAGAGTCAGAGTCAGAGCTTTTACACATTAGGACACTCCTAAAGCTACAGAAAAAGAATGTCTCTCCTGCTGGTAGGTAGTTTGACACATCACATTAAATATGAATATTTCTGATAGATTCCTCTTCACCCACTACATTTAGTACGCGCACTCTGCACTCCATGTACACGCTTCTAATACAAAATTAATTTCATGATACATCCCACCACTACTGTTTGACCCCACTTGGTGTGTCACCGGAATTCCTACGCAATGGAGCTGCATCAACAATTCTTATGGAATATTGATACTATCCCACACGCCCGTGAAGAGGACACGGTTACATCTTCCCTTTGTGATTCAGGTGTTATGGTGGATCGGAGCTTTGACATTGTTCACCATAGCCCCTAGAGTCCAGAGATAACCAATATGCAACCTGAAATCGGGTATACGTCGGAAGTTTACATTAGACCATAACCCAGCATTAACCCCCAAGTCATTTGATCGTCGTGACGACAAGCTGATGACCTCTTCAATTAAGTTCGACTTCGTACGTTAGCGGCAATACAAGAGTATAAGAGAAGCTCAGGAACCTTGATGAACCCATTATCTCCAATATTTCAATAATGCTTTAAACGGTTAGAAAGCAAAGACAGGTTTGATAACCAAAGGACTACATTATGGTTAATATAATAATAATAATATAATAATATAATAATAATATTAATAATCATATGGATAATATACATTATGGGTTAATAAGAGAATGAGCTCCTAGAAAGATACCAGAGCTATCGCCCCGAGTTTATTTTTACGGTGTCTAAGTTACTCTGTTGCTGACTTGCCTTGCACTTAGTAGTGTCAGGCGCGGAAAGGGGAGATGTAATATTACATTGTGATGTATAAAACTGGGATGTTTGAATATCGGATCGTCACCACCCTAGTAGTCTTGGTTAAATGCGTGTATTGGGGTACATACAACGACAGACTACAATACTCTAGGAAACGCTGACAGCTCGATGGTAACGGCTGGACTTCTCGAACTGATGTGTCTTCAACGGATCAGCTCTGGTCTTTTATAGGCCAAGATTGAGATGGTCCCGGAAGGTCTCGTCAGCAGTGTAGAAGCGGAAGTCTCGGGTTGTTCCGTCACGGATAGACAAAGGGGGAAATGCCAACGGATATGAGGACATTGACGTGATAATTCGATATGACAATTTTTCACATGAAAATATGCATGCACAGCACTTGGGTAATCTAAACAATGAGCGAAGTCATAGAGGGTGTGGTATTACACCTCTGATCCGTTGAGTGTTCTAATGTAGATGGAACTATTGTTCCGTGTCCATGTTCTTCTGTGTTAAGCATCAATGACCCAAACTCTATGCCTCAAAATTGTTAATGAAATTCAGCTATGCCAAACACTTTGGCTGCTTTAGTAGGCATTTCAAATAATATCAGCGGGTTGAGTGGACATTTTCGATTCCTGTTTCTTAAATGTTGTACGAGTCCGTTAAGTTTGGACTTCCGCGGTAATACATTTCGGACATTTCGGACATTCCGCGGTAATAAAATCTATCGCTCATCTCAGATATATTGGTAAACCTAATAATAATCAGTGGGTTGAAGGGGTACTATTACAATTTTTTTTTTTCATTTTTTGGTTTAGAGGGACGTTTACATAACACCCTCTATGTTTCCATAACACCTAATATGATAAATATGGTGATAAATTCCCGAGTGCCACGATAACTCGCACGTTATTATATTTTAATATCTGGACAACCCACAAATACAATAAATAGGACTCCTTCATGGCCCATCAATCGTATCTCACGTTGTAATTAAACACACGATCGATGTTACATCTGGTCTCAATACAGATTACTATATTAACATACACAATGATACCCACTAATCTTTGACAAAACTCTACGCATGTATGAGATAAATATCATAAATACAACCGGATCTTCTTGGTAGAACTTTACCAGAGAACAGCCTCGCTGTTTTTCAAAATCTACCGTTTGAAACATGTGTTATCAGCAGTTTCGATAAAACACAAACGTCTGAAAAGGGAAATCTGCTTACTGACGAGCTTTCCCGGCAGGACAACGGCGACAATCACATGTTTTCAAACTTTGACCAGTGTCATTTAAATGAGATATTCGACCGCGAAAAAAGGAATGCGGAAAGTGCGAAAATGTTTATTAAGTAAAAAAGCACAACCAGTGGGATATTGTAAGGTACATTTTATAGTGAATAAAAGTGAACTGTTATTCTTCACCTAAGTCAGGCTTCATGCGGCCAATATTATAGTAGTGCACCATAGCACAGAAGTAAAAAAGTAATTATATCAATTTCCGGGCTTTTTATTGGCTATGTACTTGAGTCCCAATTCATTGAGGAATACGAAACAGGAGAGAACGTAACCTAGTCCGAGTAGAACGAAAGCACTTCTGAAGTCCATCAGACTAAGCCTGCGAAGCGTATGAGGCTGGGATCCGAAGTTAAGACAAGACGAACTAGCGTCGTCGGGCACAGCGTAACTTTGGCTCCATTTGCTTGGTAGACCGTAATTAAAGGCTCTTAGGATACTGAAAACCCAAGAAAAAAAAATATAGTTGTCGCCATTCTAAATCATCCTTCGGAAAGAAGTGAAAAGGATATAATTATTTACCTTACTTCGAGAGCATTCCTGAAATCATGTGTCTTGTTGAGAGGTATGTAAAATCCACTGTACGCGAGAAACGAATGAAATGGAATAACAGTTAGGCCGCACTCTCCTGTACTTTTGTACATGTCCGACATTATTATTTTTAAGGGGATTGTAATTCCTGGATTCATCCGTAACTTAAGTAAAGCAAAGAGAAATTGTGCAGTCTTTCTTACCACAGCCAAAACGTGATCGCCATTTTTAACTCTTTCCAGGCAAGATCGGAGTTTCGCGCTGGTTTGATCTAATAAACCTATTGTCCCACAGGTATCAGGAGGCATTCTAGCCAAATTACTCGCCAAAGGATGCAGCGCTCCTTTTGTTTCCTGTAAATTTCATAAGACAATCATAAGCGGTCAAAAAGTTCAAGGTAGCTTATTTGAAAAGATTGCCTGAATGAAGATTTGAGTTAGCATTCTGTTAACAGCTAAAAGCTGAATATCCGTCCTCTTGGACAAATCTTCCGGACTGGAGATAATGGGAGTAGTTTTCGTTGTTGTCAGATGAGTAATCAATGAACCACTATAGCCGTTGACTAATACCAGCGCAACTATGCACCACAGCCCTGCTACAAGCCGTAATGGTTGCACTTTTGCTGGTAAATATCCGCCTTGGTGTAAATAATGACTTTGTTAGACCAAATCACCCTCGAAATAAACGAAGCACAAACTGCATGCTCACTAGTGAAACTAAAGTGCATTGTTATAATCGACTCACCTTGGTTGGTCATTACTCCAAGGACATAAACGGCGATCATCTGCAGTGATCCGGTATTATTGGCTGGCTGCTTGTTTGTGAATGCTACAATTATGTATTTTTTCCCAGCAGGGACTAATTTCAGTACGGCTGCCACTATGAACGTGCACAGTACTATCAGAGCCCAGACCTTCAGTGGAATCATGTCAAAAATAGAAATTTTCATGAAGTAACCAGAAATGCCTCCAGAATGTACAGTAGGAACATTGGGTTGAAAGGGTTTCAGGATACTCCAGGGATCGTTCCCGGGCTTAGGATACGGAATTATTAAACTGTCACTAACCCAAACGTTAGGAAACAAAGGGGTCATTAAATTATTTCTTCCGAGGATTATACCGTAGGGTCCAACAACGAGATCAAGATTCTAAACAAAACGGAAAAGAACATTCAATTAAATGGCTGCAGATCGCCTTAGTTTTCCCTATTAAACTAAAATAAACGAGGTCTTTCCAATATTCAAGAAACTCGAAGGAAAATATCAGACCATAAGAGGAGAAGCAAATCAAGAATTCTTAAGACTGCAATTTCAAATTTCCGAGTCAAATGGAAATGAACTTACCAACTGTCTGTAGAATTGCTCGTTATAAAACTAACCTTAATTGCGACTTGCTTGACCAGCCCGCCGAACCCGTTGGAAAAATCCATCTCAACCAAGTGATACCTGTTGATTGAAAATGATAAATACACGTCAAAGTTTTAACTTAAAAAATATTATCTCGTTCTACGAAATATTAAGATCAGCTGAAATCCATTCCAGTAAGTCGATCGAAGGTCCCTTAAGTCTGGTTTGGTTGTCACCGATACGGGTCACAGTGGTGTAGGGTGGGTTCTTAAATGTTTGAAACAAAATTAAGCCGAAGTGGAATACGCAAATACTTAAGTAACTTTACTATGATGTAGCCAGCTCTAATGGTTCCTGAGCTTCCCATCCAGATGCCGTTTACCAGGAGCAAAAGCAGAAAAACACATCGTTGAAGCTTCATGTTGCACGTGCACACCTGACTCCTAAACAGCTACGACTTCATCGCGTATATATGGTAACTCCTCACGTGTCCAAGGCACGTGTACAGTTAGAAAGGTCAGTTCAATAGTCCCATTTCCCAAGATGTATATTCTACAGGTCAAATCGTGGCACTTCACTTCACGTTAATTGTGGTTCCTGGTAATTCTTAAGTATCTTGACACAGCGGACAGTCCCTTCACAAGAGTTCATGCATATTTGTTTCATGTGTCTTATGTAACTATTATGTTACTTAAGGAAATCCAGATGTTATTTGGTAACCTGCTCTGAAACTTTTCGTTGATACATCTTAGCCACCATCCGGTGGAGAAGACACGTGTTCAGGCATCTACAGAACCGAGGCAATTAAAGAATATAGAAATGTCCTCACGAAATTGCTCTTTTCTTAACCCCTTCAGTTGAAACATCCCATGATTGATACTGACTATAATATCTTCGACTCATACCGTATTTTACAGTTGTACGGCGTATTAAACTATCATGTGGACATACCATAACCATACTCTCGCCCTGCTTACCCAGACCAGCAGCTTTAGTTTATATTCATGACTCATGTTACTACGTTTTTGACTTTCCGCATCATTGTCCCCTTCTGTTAATTTACTGGGTCACAAAGGGATTCGGAGCTCGACACAGGTACACAGCATTTTATAACCTCGTGGCCAACTACGATCGGAAGTTAGAGGGCTAGGTGCATATCACAGCTTTTACACTGAACTGGCGGGGGAAGGGGGATATCAGCTAGCGATAATAAGAGCCGAAAAGGTAGATTTTTCTTAAATTTAGCTTATCCCCTTTGGTTCGTTATTGACGGTTATTAACACTTGCGGACTTATTTTGTGTCATAAATAGAATGAAAATTACCCTTGTCTTTATACCCTCCTCACATAAAGCATCAACACGTTCTCGATGAAATTTTTTGCGCTTCAGTCACCAAGAATTGACAGTGTAAATCGTACAGCTCGAATAGATAAGGAAGTTTCCACTAATTTATGTTCCATCTCAGCATCATTCACCCATCGCTTGACTCCCAGTGCATGTTGAACTACAAGAGATGGTTCACTGCAGCTGACAGGTTTGCATTTCCTGGACCAAGCCTCGGATGCAATGGATCCATTGGATGACCATTCCATGTACTGCTGTTGAGGAACATCCCTAGAATATTCAGTCCTATTGATCAATAGCCTTATGAAACTAATGGGGCACTTTGAAGATTGTGCCAAACCTGTTTTGTGTGACCGACAATTGTACAATACAATTGTAGTTGAGTGGTTATAGCTACCATCATAGGGCCGTCCCGTGAAGCTTTCGGGCCCAGGGCCAAGTTGTTTAAAAAAGCCCTTGTTTCTTTTTTTCTTTTTTCGTATTCGGTTATTGTCCTGTTTACTTCTTTGGGTAGCTCTAAAAAAATGCTGTTATTTCTGAGCTGAGCCTGTTGAAGGTAACCCGTCGGGATAATGTGCGGCGCTGGCACCTGTAGGATCCTGGCTATTCACTGGATCACACGGGGACGGGTCTCACAATCTGTACACACAGTATCATACCTTGTTTCCCGATGTTGAGTGGCCGAGTCCAACATTACATTTAAAATGAACATTTCTGAGAGAATCTTATTGCCATGTCACATTTAATACTACCATTCTGCAGTGCTATGTACACACTCCTGTGTAATGTTTATCATAATATGTGACCTAATTTAGCTTGTGTCACTGATTCAATAGAGTGGCACTGCATGGTGATCCCTATGAAATATGGACAATATCCAACACGTGACAAAGAGGAATTGGTTGTGCACCCTTCCCTTTGTTCATTCAGGTGTTGTGGTGGAATCCAGTTTCGACATGGTTCACTAGCCTGTGATTCCATGAATAATCAATATGCGACATACAGCTTAGGTTAGAGCGAATGTTTACACCGGACTGTAAGCTCAGCATAAACTCCGTCCTTATTCGATCTTCATGATAAGATGAAATCTTTAGGTCAGTGTGTCGTCAACAGCTGTAACACAAAAGTATAAGAAAGGCCCAGGACCCTTGACGAATCCAATCTTTCATGCATACTATTTCAAACACAATGGTTGAAAGGGACAAGGGGTTCTAAAACCAAAGAATAAGTAACACACGTAGCACAGAAGATGCCAACAGCTCCATGATCGCTTCAAGAAGACGATTTCGATAAATTTCTTTTCTTGTTCTCTTTCTAACGGTGACCTAGAGTGTGAGAAGGGGGATATGAATTCTTGGGTCTTTGCATAGAACTTGGGAGGACCGAGTAATCCGCCTTAAGTCAGAGATTGTGGCATGTCACACCTCTGACCCGTTAGCCGTACTGGTTAAAATGGACCTGATCCTCCACAGATCTTTGTGCTTTATGCATCAATACAGTTTCCAAAATTTTATGACAGTTCAGTTATGTTATCATTTTGGGCTTCTTCTGTAGGAATTCTTTATAACCACAGTACTCTCAGCAGGGTATTCATTCCCAAGTCCAGTTTCTTATGGTGCTTTAGTTTCTTAAGACTCGGCTTTCTGTAAATTTCCTTTGTTAAAAATTGATGCATTGGGATATTCACCATCTCTGCTTTTTTATTTTTTAAAAAAACTGAATAATCAGGGAGTTTAAGAGAGGTACAACGCCTCCAGAGTTCATTTGTCTTTTACTAGATTAAGAGTAGGGGAAGAGGCATAGGTTTCCGCAGGAATCAACAACGATTGAGAAAGTCAACTATTTGTTTAAGAAAGTTAGGAAATGGTAAGGCGCATAAATGGGGAGAAAAGAATGCTTACAATCCTTTGTTACAAGGGCTCGAGCTCATTTTCAAAATCGATATCAACTAATAAAACTACGAGATACAGTGCACTTGGGTTGCAATTGATCTTGCCAAGTTTTGTTACCTGTGGCTACGAATGCCTACATCCACTTCACAAGTCCCATTGAATGGAGAATTTTTCTAGACGTCAAGTATTCGAACCCTTTCTTCTTAGCAAACTTTTCTATATACTTGGATGTTATCTAAACTTCGATTGTTTCGCTTTTTGGCACTTTGAAAGCAATTATGGTTTGTTGCACAAATGGCAAAAGCAGTACGCTACACCTTACGATTCCAGCGCAGCTTGTTTTAACCTTAGATCTCAGCCTCGATCACTTCGAAAACTTACCCCGGTGAAGGTAAGCCCTTCCATCCTCCTCGGACTGGGTTTGGGACTTGCCTGTATTGCATTCTTCTACGAACTGGCAACAGAACGGGTTAGCGTTCTTAAACGCAGAGACTGAAGTAATCTTTCTTTTGAAAGCAGCTTATGTAACTTGAACACGAAATATAGTTCTAGCGTCTACTTGGGTGAAACGCACTTCCATTCTGGCAAATAAAACTATGAACAGTTAGCCAAAGCCAACGTCGACACGAAGCTGGTTATCCTTTTGAAACAGGTCATCGACAATTTGAACTAATTATGTAGCAGGAGTTACGTACAATTAAAGTTTCTTAGTGGCCATTGATTCCCTTGCTCACTTTTAACTCCTTGCGAACTCCGTTCTCGCAGTCTGAACACTTTTACTATTGCTGGATGCATTAGAAATACCAATAAAATCCTAAAAATTGATCCTGCGGCTTTTATTTTAACCATAAAAGCGATCGTGTACTGAAAAGAGCAGTCTATATCGAAAATTCAAGTTTAAGAGTGAAGTCTTCTCTGTTTCTTTATTTGCTACATAATCAAAGCACAAAAGCGATATATCGCCAAGCTGTTCGATGTGTCGAAGAAGAACTGAAAGTGTATTGTGACATTTGAAAACATTCTGAAACCATAGAAAGAAACGTAAAACAGATAATGATGCTCAAAACCATGACGGTCCATAAGGTCGAATACTGTTAAACGGTATAGTACGCTTCTGCTTCTGCTGGATGCAGTTTAACCAAGGAAACACGGAAGCGCCTGGCACAGTTATGCGTTAAGTACCTCCACGCTGTTGACGGTTGGCCGAGTTACTATCCTCCTTGTAAGCCCAGATACGAGCATCTAAAATGTAAAATGAAATGTAGTTGAAAGATACTGAAACACTAAGTGGACTTACAAGGGCTGCTCTGACTCTTGTAGGCCCAGATACGGGACTCTGTATCATCAAGAATACATTAGGAGTTCTTAATCTATCGAGTTAAACGTGAAATGATTAACTTACCAGGGTTGCTTTGACTGTTGTAGGCCCAGATACGAGCATCTGAAATGTAAAACAAAATGTAGTTGAGTAATAGTGAAACGCTGAATGAACTTACCAGGGTTGCTTTCACTTTTGTAGGCCCAAATACGGGATTCTGTATATCATTAAAACTACAATAATAATTCATATAGAAGAACTGTAAACATAAGTTGACTTACCCGGGTTGCTCACGCTGTCGTAGGCCAAGATTCGGGATTCTGGATAATCAAAATTACGATTAGAATTCAGTAGATATATGAACACAAGTAAACATACCAGGGTTGCTGGCACTGTCGTAGGCCCAGATACGGGATTCTGTATATCATTAAAATTACAATTATAATTCATATAGAAGAATTGTAAACATAAGTTGACTTACCCGGGTTGCTCACACTGTCGTAGGCCAAGATTCGGGATTCTGTGTAATCAAAATTACGATAAGAATTCAGTAGATATATGAACACAAGTAAACATACCAGGGTTGCTGTCGCTCTTGTAGGCCCAGATACGGGATTCTGTATATCATTAAAATTACAATAAGAATTCATATAGAAGAATTGTAAATATAAGTTGACTTACCCGGGTTGCTCACACTGTCGTAGGCCAAGATTCGGGATTCTGTATAATCAAAATTACGATAAGAATTCAGTAGATATATGAACACAAGTAAACATACCAGGGTTGCTGTCGCTCTTGTAGGCCCAGATACGGGAGTCTGCATTATTAAAATTACAATAAGAATTTCATATATTAGTTTCATAAACTTCTGTAAGCTTATCAGGGTTGCTGACACTGTCGTAACCATAGCTACGAGCATCTAAACCCAGAAAAAAACCATTTAACAGATTAAGAAATAATGCGTGACAGAAAACTGTTCACGTTATATACCCAAACTAAAATTTCCTGTAAAACTTAGGGGTATCTAGAAGCGGGCATGTAAATCATGTTTGTTTTGCATAATTGTTGTTTGCAGTTTACAGTTCGGTTTACTTAAACTAGGTTCTAGCATAGCGCAGATTTTTGCTTTTAATTACTGAATTCATGAAAGTGGACTGCAAATTTGTACCTTGAGGAGATTTTTCTTCGGCAGCAACAGCAACCGAGCAGACGACGAGAGTGAGCAGGACTCCGGGCAGAATTTTTTTCGACATCTTGAAGCGCTGGATCTGGTGAAGACAAGCAAATCGTGACTGCAGACGAAGCTGTTTATATACGAATTTTTTAGATGTGGTCATTACTGATATCTTGGTTAATTCTTGTACCGCAAACCGCAGCTAATTACCAATTAACTACAAAGCTTTTTGCAATTAGTTTTAAAATATGTTTGTGATACGAGTGTGCCGGTGATAAGCAGTCCACAAAGTCTTTAATGACTTTTTTAGCACTTTGAAAATTATTGAAGAGAAATTAAAAACTCATTAAAAAATACAAGTTCAAAAGAAAACTGCGGTTTAGCGTAATTAAAGTCAAACAGTATAAAAAATCGTACTCATTTCGCGAAAAATTTGCAGACGAACTATAGCAGACGACAAAGATGGCAAAGACTTTCGTTTCTCTCGCACTTCTACTAGGCCTGGTGTGCCTATCTGAATGCGGTTTGCTTCCAATTCCTGCAAAACAGAATGGTATCGAGTAGTTTCATAATACTAATTCAGTTCAAGTATTTAAGGTTCCCAAATGATCGCATCTCTTATTGTAGCATCTCGTTCTGCTCCGCTTGCTTACAAGACAAACTCCGAACGCTGTAAGTTCTAACAAGTATCACTCAAGTGCTACTAAGTGTTATGAAGGTCTTTGCTTAACTTACTTACAATACTCAAAATACTCAACTAATTATTTGAATTTAGATTCTCGTTCTGCTCCGCTTGCTTACAAGACCAACTCCGAACGCTGTAAGTTCTAACTAGTATTACTAAGTACTGCTTACTACTTATGCAGAAGACTGATGAAATGTTACTACAATAATAGACATTTCAAAAGTATTTCTTTTAATATAGATCTTTATGCTACCTACCCCTACAAGGAAAACTCGGAAAGATGTAAGTGGCATCTAGAAATACTAACTACTCCTACAGAAGACTTTGAATTAAGTTTTATTACAACAGCAATCATTTCAAAAGTATTTATTTTTAAATATAGATCTCTATGCTGCCTATCCCTACAAGCAGAATTTAGAGCGCCGCCTTAAGTTCTAACTATAATACTTACTTTTACTAATTGTGCAGAAAAACTTTAAGCCGCATTATTACGTTATTATATGTTTTTAAAGTATTGTATTTCATTTAATGCAAATCTCGTCATCAACGACTTCATCTTGGAAAGCCCAGAACGCCGCTGTAAGTTCTAAATATAAACCTAACCCGATAGAAAAGTCATACGGTTGAGTACCGAGTGAATAGGTAGCTGAACACTAGCTTCTCTCTGATACACTAGCTGAGGAGTATCTGAACTGACTTTAGTTGCCAAAAGTGAGGCATCTTAATAAAGGGTTGAATACTTCATGACTAGGTTCTTAAGAGATTCAAGCGTACGAATAGCTGAATCTACGGTAATCATGCACCATTCAGAGAGTCATTCTGACGTTTGACTAGCGCCCCTTTTTTCTATTGGGAAGCGCTACTACTACTACTACTATTGACAATAGCTAGTTGATTCAGATGGTACAGCTAGAGAGTAAAATTTACTTTTTTGTATTGGAACTAGGAACCAAAGTCAGGACCGATTACAAGCTCTGTGCTGCTAACCAGGATTTCTGAGTGGATTTTTAAACTAACCAAAGCACAGAACTACTATGCGAAACAAACTCTGCTGACCAAATGGAAACCTCCCTGGGCAAAGCAATACTTTTCATTTCAACGCTTTTTGATGTAATGTCTTGCTCTTGCTTCAAGTCTTCACTAGATTGCTGCAAAATAAACTTTTTCTTTTAATGCAGAATGAATTAATGTGTTACGTGTTAACTGGTTCTATTAACTTAGCACAACACGTAAACCGTAAACTCAAAGAACACTGGAAGTTAGCGATTAAATATACGAAAGTAATTAACTGATATAGTTATCAGCTACTAAAAGGAACTGTTAGAAAGACTACAGCTCTTCCCAAGTGGTTCAGCAAAGGAACTACTTTGCTGGAATGTCAGAAACCCCATGAAAACAGTATCAAATGAACTGTTGTCTTTCTAAACTTATTACCACGACGACAAAGGACCCAAACAGTCCCAATTATCATTATTTTTCTGGAAAAGAATCCAGTTCTTCCAGCTCCAGGCAGTAGAGAACACTGGCAACTGTTACCCAGATCATTGCTGCTTTTTCCGAAATGTTACAAAGAAGCCTTTCCAATAATATCAGGACTACCTTGAACAGGCATGGGAGAATCAGTGGCAGTGAGCGCAACGCATTTTGCTTGTTCAACACGATTCCTTCGAGTCGTGAGATGGTGGAAAGACAAAAATTTGCAAGAATATTATGGAAACTGAATGAACTAAGGGTATTTTAAGTTCATGAAAGATTGTTGAATTATATTGTCGTTTTTGTTTGGTTTCCTGTCTTGCAGATTTTTCGTTGGTCCCATTTAACTTGAGTGGCAACGTTTTGGGAGTGACTTAATAATGTCAACTTCAAAGAATTTCAGAAACTTCTTAAAAAGTGCTTCTTGATCTTTCTGTGATTTTGAAAACATTTCAATTGGGATATTTGTCTCATGTTTGTTACATCTGTCCGTAGTAAAAGGGTTGGTATTCAATCCCTTACAGGAATAAACCCTTGTTAATTAATGATTCATTCGTGTTAGAAAATTTCTTACAGTTTATATCCCTCTTTCATTACTTGAATATTTCCGGGTGACAAATATTGGCCAACACAGTTGTTTTTGCTCTTAAAAACTGGCCTTTTACTCGTAGTGTGCTATGAATGCCAGCATATCCAGCACCCAAGTTTAGTTTGAGAACTTGTCGCTAAGAGTTACGATCTCAGCGCCTCTATAGGCCATGTACGGTTCCTATTACTACTTCAGATCTAACTTATGGGATAAAATTATAATAAGTCTAAAAGATGGCGTTGCTGACATTGTTTGGGAATCGCCAAGAAAAATATTTTTTCGAAAATGTCGGCGAAAAAGTTTGTTATTCTACTCTTCGAATTACGGCGGTTTAAAATCGCCATAGACGTTGACTGCAATATCCCTGAGCTGCGACAGCTTCGGGATGCATTCGAGAGAAAAACGCTAACCGACGACTTACTAAAGAAAAGACTCAGCAGGGAAAGATTTGATGGATTTTTGTACCAAATCGAGGATCCTGATTTAGGAAACGAAAAAAGAGATCTGGAAGATGAAGACGTTTTACCAAACGCCCAAAAAGTCTATGTAATCATCAGCCCAACGATAGGTTGCTCGTTTGACAGTTCGGCCTCTCTTGAGGCCCTGACCGCACAGAACGGGAATGGTCCCAGTCCGGTCCAGTCGGAATCTATAAATAATGGCCACCAACTAAGTTACAATCATCTGGGCGATTTTTTTGAGCAGGGGATCCTTAATGTCGGTTATGAAAACGGAGAAACGAATGCTTCCACGAGCGGATTTAGCGAAGCTGCTGCTGCTAACTCTTCAAACGACTCGAGCGAAGCCTCCGACACGGAAACGGAGCTGCCGAACCCTTTTCCACTACCGGACCTGTCACAGTAAGTTTGTGAATAAGCTAATTGTTAAGTTAGTTGCTAAAAACATTAGCAAATTAGGTTGCCAGAGAGCGTGCAGTCCGCGTTAGTCAGTGGCGAGCCCCTCCACCCGAATGTCAAGTCTAGTTTTGTCAGAATAATTGCTCGACTGATCTGCCTCTTCAAGAAAACGCCTTCGCCGGAAGAGTACACAATGGTTTGCGAACAGATCTGCCAAAAGTGGCCATCACTGAGAAGTGAAGACGGCTCGTCAGGAATTGTAACTAATATATTTCAGAAACTTTATGGCACTATTTATGTAAACATGTGAAATTTATTAATAGCGTGACCTGAGGAAAAAAATCATAACGAGGATGAAAATCGAGCGTCACGTCGAAAGGAAGTCTTTGGAAGCTGGAGCTTCCCAGCCACAGAGAATTAGGAAAGTCCGAGAGGACAGTGACGGAAATCCTATTAAACGACGGAGGAGAACCACTTTGAAGAGAAGCAAAGGTCCGCACCAAGAATTTATCGACGAAGAAATAAGTCATGAAGAAATGGAGGGCCATAGAATGTGTGTGGCTCAGCTGCAGAACGAGGAAGACCCGTTATCGTTGACCAGTTTCAAATTAATGGCAGAAATGTTCAATACAAGGCGTTATTTGATCGTTCAAGGGCAAAGCATATCGGAAATACTTAGCGAATACCCTCCGCTAAGAAATCGTATCCAGGTATTTTTTGGAGTTTTTTTTTAAGTTAAATTTAATGATTTTATGAATTTTTAGTTGATAACAGAGTTTGAAAGGATTGTGAGTGACGACTGTATGATTCAGCGAATAAAAAACAACTGGACGAAACTCGTGCCTGGGATTATCGAACTGTCCCGAAAAGAGCAGAATCAGTTCATCAAGAAAGAACTGCGGCTGTATGACTCGCTCAAAGAACCTGATATCCGTAATAACGGAAAATTATTAAAATAATTAGAAACTAGTAAAAGATTGTTTTAGGTACTGCCGGAAAACTTGCGCTAAGAGTCCTGCCGAGAATGCTGTTTGGCAGCAAACGTTTTGCTGATCCTGAGAATTACGTTTTCCAGATCTGTGAAGTAGCCTGAAACTTTGTAAGTATCGAATAATAGTATTAATGGATGTTTTCGTAATAGGAAAGATGCAGTGTCGAGTCTGCGATATCTAAAGTTCCAGGATTCACGTTACCATTTCTAGTGGAAACGGAGAAAAAAGCGATTCACGTGATCCTGGAACGGAGACCTTTCATTTTGATAGAAGATGGCAACCTGGAAGAGGCCCTGGCTGTTTTAATGGCAGCTTTCTACGTGTTCAATTTACCATATCCCGAGCAGGCTGAAGGAGTCTTCCTCTTTCTCCAGCACTGCGTCATGGAACTGCCCGATAAAGTCACCGAAAAACTGGCCAGGCTAAGATATCTTGTCCAGGCACTGAACAGATGAAAATTTAGTTTATGTATATTTTAAATGCAATGCAGTTTATCTGCTGATGGTCTTGCTGGTGTAACGTATTTTTCTATTGCTTTCATTCGTGTGCCATTGCTTTGACTGAATTATTGTGCTTGGTGCAAAAACACATGTCCTTTTTGTTTGAAATTTATTGACATTTCTTATAAAGAGTATCTCTTTTGTTTTATTATTGTTTTGTAGCAATTTGTGAATAAATCAATCTGGCAACACTGCTTGGCAAGGGAAATTCCATTCCCGGAAAAGGGAAAATAGGTTTTAAAAGGGAAAAATAAGGGAAGTTCGCCAAAAGTATAGGCTGCAGCACGAAGGGAAAAAGGGAAAACTATATCTTTTAAGTGAAAGGGAGAAAAGGGAAAACAGGGCCCTTGATAGGGGAAAAAGGGAAACCGAAAGTGATCAGCTGGTTGATTTGACATTTAGTTTGTTTTGACCTTGTACAGTACGAAAGACAACATCCACGTAATCAATCCACGTATGTAAAATGTTTGATATTATTGTAATTGTATACTGATTAATTTCTTTAAACGGATTTGGGATTCAGCGTAAATAATAACCGCATTTTTACCACAAGACTTGTTACAAATGACCTTAATGAGAAGTCGACCGTAATTATCGCATGACACCTTTGTAGACTTTCTTACCTCATTTCCCACCACCTTATCCCTTAACCTCAATCTAATTGCGGGTTCCTACTTTTCAAAATAAATAAACAGTCAGCAAAACCAAATATGTTTCCTCTGACTTGTTTCATTACCTGTCGAGCGGTTGAACACTTATCATCTGTTTAGTCTCACATTATGAATTCGTGCTTGAAGTATCTTATGTGCTGGCGGAATGATAGCGGTAGTACTGTAGGATAACAAAAATTGCTTAATTTGTATGATTTTTTGTAGATTGCCCTATCATGGAATTGAATTGTGCCGTGCAGAAGTACGCTTGGGGAAAGATAGGGCTGTCGAGTCTGGTCGCCCAGCTCGCTTCGGCTAACGATCCGCAGATTCCTATCGAAAAAGAAGCCCCGTACGCAGAACTGTGGATGGGTACACATCCTTCAGGACCCTCGGTCGTGAAAAAACTCGGTGTGCGGCTTCTTGATTACATCAGGGAAGACTCGGGAAAGCTCGGAGAAAAGGAGCGGGAAAACTTTGGGGAAGATTTGCCGTTCCTTTTCAAAGCTCTGTCTGTGCAGAAAGCTCTGTCAATCCAAGCACACCCTAACAAAGTATCTGAAAGCGCCATTTATGGAAACGGAAATGAAAGTTAATTATAAATTTATAGAAACATGCAGAGGAATTGCACAAGAATAGGCCAGACCTTTACAAAGATCCAAACCATAAACCCGAAATGGTGATTCCGTGGCTCGGACCTTTTGAGGCTCTCTGTGGTTTCAGACCACTGACTGAAATCCAGGGGTTTCTTCAAGGTAAAGTTTATTACTATATATTCAGCAAACAGTAATATTACATTGTAATTTGAATAGATATCCCAGAATTGGTTCAAGTTATCGGGTCGTCGAATGCCGATAAACTGCAGTCCGCCCCGGATCTCGACAAACAACAGGCCGCGCTGAAGGACTGCTTCACGGCCTTGATGTCGAGTCCCGTTGAAAGTGTGCAGCCTTCGTTGGAAGCTTTTCAGAAGCGCTTAGTTTCACTTGGTAGGTGCATGAAACTGTAAAACAGTCTCAGTTGTGTGAAAATTGTAATATTATTGATTTAGATAACGAGAAAAAAGAGAAACTGCTCGCAGATTTATTCCTGCGAATTTCCAAAGACTTCCCCGGAGACGTTGGTTGCTGGTGCATTTATTTTATGAATTACTGTATCCTTCAGCCTGGAGAATCCATGTTCCTCGGTCCCAATATACCACACGCCTACATTTCTGGCGGTAAATTCAAATTAAATTTATGAAGTATTGCATTTAATAGATGATTCGGTTTTCGCAAAAGATTGCCTGGAGTGTATGGCCTGCTCGGATAATGTGGTTCGAGCTGGACTGACCCCGAAATTCAAGGATATTGACACGCTGTGTTCGATGCTCGACTACCAGATGGGTCCAGTGGACCGCTTCAAGCTGGCCTGGGAAAGTGAAGACGGCATCACGGAAGTCTGTAAACCACCGGTGCCTGATTTCGCACTAGCCAGAACAGCGGTAATCACTTAGCTGCTGACATTTGTTAAAGGGCAACTCAGGACAGCTTGGAAAAATATATGTTGTAGAACTTTTTACGCTGATTCCGAATATATACAGTGTCCCTATCTCAATTTTCTACCGTTTGGCCGATAAGATTAATTAAAGTTTGGAAATGCACGTGGCAACGCTGGAAATTACGCGCACGAACTGATTGGTTGCAGTGGTCACGTGATCAAAAGAGCCAATTAAAAAGTTTGTCCCCTCTTAGTAGCAGACGATTTCGTAATACCGTTTACTCGCTACAACATGCTACATATCCGTTGCTATGGGGCGACAAACTTTCTCATTGGCTGTCTTAATCACATGACCAGTGCAAACCAATCAGATCGTGCGCTTAATTCCCAACGTTGTCAAGTGCATTTTCGAACTCTAATTGATTTTAGCGGTCAAACGGTAGAAAATTGAGATAGGGACACTGTATATATTCGGAATCAGCGTAAAAAGATCTGTAACATGTGTTTTTTCCAAGAAGTCCGGACTTTCCCTTGAAGCAAATTTTATGTTTTACTCGAATTATAGTTGAAGGCGAGCCAAGGAAACTATTCGCTCAAGCCGAGGTCTTCCGCTAGCATTCTGTTGGTTCTTCAGGGCAAGGCAGAAGTAAGCGAAGTCGGCCCGAGCTCTTTCGGCTCGATTTTCTTCCTCGAAGCCAACGCTGGAGCCACAGTCAAGACAACCAGCGAAGAAGACCTGATTATTTACCAAGCATTTTCAAATGTTTAAATTATTGACAGTAAACTAAAGCTTGAAAAAAGATTACGACTTAAGTGAGAAGTGCAATAAACCAAAAATATTTATTGAAAACCAATAGAAAAGTGCTCCAAAACAAGTAACGTTAATTAAAAATTTGATTCAAATGCTAAAAATGTTAAAAAGAAATGAAGGGAAAAGGTATTGTGAACAATTCAATGCTTGATTCCATCATAATCTTCATTCTTGGGACAATTGCCTTGTTCCGTCTTGATCAGGTGATGACGCTGCAGTTCGAGATCCAGCAACTTCTTGTTAACATGATTCAGCTCTTGCTCGTGGGGGAATCGGACGCGGCTCAAAACCCACAGAAACTCTTACAATAGAAAAGACCAGAAATGAAGCAACATTGTCATTTTGATGAGCCCCTTTCTTTTCTCTACTCACGGAGCGAGTGGTCCTTTTCTTTGTCCGGCTCGCAGGACCAGACGATGGCGTAGCGGTCGTAATCAGTGTCCAGGACCCAGTAGTTACCTTCAGGAGGGATGGGTCTCTGATTCGGCATGTCCGGAATCTCCATGGACATCTTAGCACCCAGTTTTGGGTCGATTATACGAAGTTCGGCTTTTTTTTCTTCATATTCGTCCAACCTATCCAAGTATCAAATTCAGTCATTAGTTCCAGTTATCGTCGCTAGATGCCGTTGTGCTCTTATGCTAAAACGATTATTTAATGTTACTTGGGATTGTAATCTCGATTGACGACATCGATCACTCCATCGGATCTGGGTGTGTATCGCGTCGTCACGCAGGATTTCGATCTCTCGAACGAGTTCGGGTACTTCTCGATCTCGAACCAGCGCCCGCAGTACTTTGAAACAAAAGCAACTCATTGATTTTTACGTCTAACATACATTACATTTACTGGCTTAAGTTTAATCTTCTGTCATTGTTTTAGTACCTTCTGGACGTCGAAATTCTGGACAACGGGAAGTTTGGGACAGGGTCTATTGAAAGACACTTGTGCGGCTGAAAAAGCCAGTGAAATCACGAAAACGAAATGAAATGCCAAACTCATCTTTGCTTTGGTTGCAAAACAACTGAAGGGAAATTTTCGAGTTTTTCGTTTGAAATCTTCAAACGTTCGGCCACCGTTTCAAAAACGTCGGAACTTTTGCAAAAGACCCTCGAACCTTTTCTACCCTTCAACTAAGGTTCTTTGTTACTTTTAACCCCCGTTTTAGTTAACTATAATTATATTTTTGTTAGTTTCACTTTAAGGGTAAGTTATTTGTAGAATATAAGTTTAAAAAGCCATTATTTTGCCTAAGTATTAGAGACAGCTTGCGTGCTGCAGGTCATTAGAAACTTATCTTTTTAGTTCTGGAAGCGAAATCGAAAAAATTAGACGAAAAACACTAGAAGAGACCAGTTTAAGTGAACATGAAAGGCCAAACACCATGTTGCCATATCGAGTTTTTCTATCCATTTATCGTTATACAGCTTATATACTTTGGCAAATGCTGTTTGTTTCGCGTGAGAGACTAAGCTGGCTTAGACTCTCTATTGCATGCCTGTAAACGTATTTTTCAAATGTTTATTTATTGAGAGTTTCCATCTAATGTCCTATGGTTTAAATTATGTAAATATTCTACTAAATAACAATAATAACGATTTTCAAAAAAGAACGAGAGGAAGTTACACTTGATTCGTAGAAGCTTAACACGCTACATAATAGACGCCCTCTGGAATATCCATCTTCATCTTATTGTCCCTTTCTGCTTCACTTTTGTGAAACAGTTCGGGTCACGCACGCTCTACTTATTTCCTTCAACTGTAATTACAAAATATGCAAACTACGTTATTTTTAAAAAAGTTTTTAAGTCCGTGGCAAATCAAAAAAAATATATGAAGGTTTTCGAGTTTTTTTTTCTTCGTTAAAATTACGGTTATTATATTTATAGAAGGAAACAAGAACGTGAGAGGCTGAACTGATTCTATCGCTTTGGAAGAATGATAGCAGATGCCGCGAAATTCAAAAACCACGTTCGAAAATTTTTTAATTTTAGTTAACGTGAGGTTAGCTGAAGTTTTGAGACGGGTTTTTCGATAAGGTTGACTGATAGAAAGCGTCATTTGTTGGTTATCTTATAGCGTGATGGTGCCGGAAGCTTGAGGTATCGTTTCCCTGGGAAAATTTCCCACTTTAATTGATTTTTATGGGTCGTATAACAATCGAGCGTACATAAGAAAAACAAGGATAATAAATTGTCTTGACTGATAAGTGCGAATTGCAGCAAAAGCGGATATTAATTTGAGTATTTTTTTTTGTCATTTTCGAAAAGAAATGAAGAAAAGTGAACGCTATCCATTAACCTTTTATATACGCGGCACGCCAAAAAAGCGAAGGCCATTGAAAATAAGCCCTGGGTCTGCGTCACCTGCAAACATTGACTAAAAAAATGAGATAACACTTGATAACAGACTGATAACTCACTGATAACATTGCAGACTCATTGCTTGGACATCTTGAGTGATATCGATCCATGTTATCGAGGTGTTATCGCATTTATCGCTTGGTTATCATGCGTGTTTTGAAGTCTGCTGACCACATGACGTGAAATTTCCCTGCGTGTATCATTTGTTTTTGCACGAGGCTTTAATCAATGGCTGCTAGATATAAGACCATCATTAAAAGCCCCGAAGTCTTTTTAAATCATGTTGGGAAAAAAGGATAGAAAAACATTGAGGATCGATTAAAGTGTAATGCCATTTGACGAGAAAATTACAGTGCATAAATTACATGGAAAAAAGGATATGGGAAACTCGAGGGAAAAAAGGTTCACAGATGGTCATACGCTTGGTATGCAATGTGGAACGAATTGACCGGAAATTGCGGTGAATTCTATTGGGAATCGGGAACTGAATCCCCGGGAATCACTGATTCTAGAATCTAGGAATCTGTCCCCTTCAAGTGTTATCAGACATTCGGCTGGTTATCTCTGGAAGATTCTTGAGAGAGAGTCGGAGGTATTTTCCGAAATGATCTTGTTGGCCCACGTTAATTAGCGCTGCCAGTTTAGGAGGAGATAAAGAAAGTATTTAGGTCTTGGAAAAGTGCTGTTGTTCTATATAATAACTTAATATAGATTCAGAGGGGGAGTAGACCTCCCCCGAGTTGTGTAATGCGGTTTGTCAAGAGGTGAAAGAAGGTTTTTCAAGTGTTTTGAAAACCTCAGCCGCCCTGTTTTTCTGCTTATACTTCTTGTGTGCCCCTGCTGTTGCGGCGTTTTCTTCCTTTAAGCCTTATGTAATGGATTTACAGCAGCTTTTCAGGCTAATTGACACGGCATATATACAACGCGCAGACATTCTACACTGGGCGTGGTGCTTGCACCCTTATATGTGTATGTGTGTGTATGTATATTCAGCGCCAGATTATGAGCACGATGATTACATGTTTTTACAGTCATTTTGAACACTTATGATGGTGTCTGCTGATAACTTTGTCGCTTTTTTAATCGATTTTTCTAGGGGATCTGCTTCTACCGAGATGGTAGCCTTGAAGTTAACGTAGAACCTCTGGGCTATTTTTAATATCAGGCGTTATACTTAAATTACTTTTTACGCATCAAACCCTTAACATTGTTCATACAGAGCGCCATTTTTACTCTGGCGGTTGTTTTTGGAACGACACACTTTTCCCCTGGGGCCCAAGTTCGTTTCTTCAAGAGGAAAACTTTGGATGTATTAATTGGCATTGAGATAAAGTTATCACCACCTTTATGACAGGTCTTGATGTTTCTTCTACAAAAGCCTCGGGCTTGACGTTCTCCTCAAGTTGGTCTCTTATTAGCTTTTTTTCTCCACTTTTTAAAGTTTCAAATGATGGTTTTTATTAGAAGAGAAAAGTTATAACAACAGCGCCATTTTTTCTGCTCAGCGGCCAGCGGGCGAACTTTGGCTCTCGCCCGGAGCGTCGTTTTCACGTTATTTTGCTTTTTGTTTGGCGTCATTTTCTTTGGCGGGCATGTCTGAGAAGCAGCAGTAGATAGGACGCAAAAAATAGCGAAAAAGATAAATAATAAAAACGACCGTCAAGGTATAAAAATACTCATCGGTTGACGAGGGAAAGGCAACCATCCAAGCAGGAAGACACAAGCAAAAGCGCTCGTTTGTTTGATGTATTGAAAAAAACAACACAAGCAAACCGTTTCTCTCTGTGGAAGGAACAAAGACAAACCTAGCCATATTGTACCTCAACTTCCGCCTTTTCTATTTACTTCTTCAAAATAGCCGATTAACGCATAACAGCTGAGTCTAAGCAAAGACATCTTGAACTGAAATCATCTTACAGAATAGTTGAATCTTAGGAAATAGCGAACACGAAGTTATGTAGGAGTTTCGGTGGTTTACGTTAGATAAAGGGTATAATGAAGCCATTCTCAGCAGAATGGGCTGAAGAGGAATGCCAGAAATTGCGGGGATGCGTTGCGAGCAGAGTATTTGTGTTTGAGGTAAAATAGCAAGCGACCATGCAAAACTACCATAGAATTTTCAGTGTGTGCGCAAGCTTTATTTAGAGCTGTTAAACGCGTACTAAAAGCCAAAAGTTTTTATCGTTCATATCCATAAACGTGCCATACACTATAAATCCAAAAATAAACGACCGGCTTGTTCCTTTTGGTTATTATTTTTGTAAATGTCGGTCGGCATGACTAGGACTTGTTACTTTTGACTTTTGCACATTTTTTTGTGTCAATTTTTGCCGATTCATCAACAAGTTTGTGATGAATAACTTGACTGCAAAGTAAAGGCGCAAAAACGCTTTGTAGAAATCAGAGAGTTTTCAGTCAACGGCTTGTCGTGCAAGGATCGCTCGGGCGACTTGACGCCCTGTTGCACTTTGTTACATCCATCTCCTCGCAGGAGACACTTGGAAATTCTCCTCCCGAGGTCTACAGCTGTCAAGAATCTTGGCTAAGCGACACCACCAAAGCTACTTTGCAGTATAACGAACCCTTAAAGGATCTCTTGCCAAAATGTCACTTTTTTCCCCACGCCCGAGACTTGCTGCTCTCAAATTCCCGTGCAAGTTTAGCGTAAGCACACATCAGTCACGTATTAAAGACTTAAGACTTCCTTGTTTACACTGGTTCAAGTATTTAGGTAATCCTTTGAAAGTATCCCCACATGGTAAACGGGAACATTCAAGGCTAGATGTTTATCTAAGATAAAGCTGCGAGTTAAGACTATAAGCAGTTTTCAGTGTTTTGTCCCGAAGTTGAATTTCTACTTTCTGAAACGCACGAACGAAATCAGAAAGTGAAAAAGAAGTGCTTTAATCTATTACTTTCAGTTTTATATTCTCGTGTAGCTGGGGAATTAATTTAAGACGCGGTAATACGAAAAAATTTGAAGTGAAAATGCACGAATGGAAGACGTTTTTAAAAGAAAATCCGCTGATTTATCTTTGGGGGACTGAGTGGTGAAAAGCTTTTTCTTACAAAACTTTTCAGGGGATGTGAAGATTGAAATAAAAATTGTAAAGCATCACGTGTTCACGATCCATTGACGTGACAATGGCTCTTTGCTCTTTTCACGTGTCTTTCAATAATAAAAAGCAAGTCGTTTTGCCCCTTTTGTTCACAGTTGTCGACCCCCTGGACCCACTTCACTGGCTGTGCGGTGGTAGAGGAAGCCTCGCATTGAGAGCCATATAGAAAATAACCGCCGCATTTATCCAATTCCAGAAACCGTGCGAACATTTTTATAGATGAGCTTCTTTTAATTTACCCCCCTATAGGCCTCCACCAAGTGGAGCCCTTCAACCTCCCCCTTGTAATGCAATTTACAAGGTCGGATACTCACCGGGAGACTTTTGTGGTTCCATACTTCGTCACTACATTTTCACTCTATAGCGTGTCAGGAAGGTTCTTTACAGTTAAGGATAAGAGAGGGGGACGAGGTTTTATTTGAAAAAAAAATCCGTTCTATGTATAGAGGGGGTTAGGACTGAGGGGAAATAGTCTTTTGTCTGTGAATCACATGTCTATTGTTGAAAATCGGGTCCTGTGACACTTCATTCATAAAAACAGGGAAAAATCCTATTAAGAAAGAAAATGTTTGCCTGAGGTTCCAATTTCTTCCAAATAACCACGGTTTCCATCTATTCACACATTTTTGAGGGAATGTTGAAAATTTTCCCCGGAATCGAAAGAAAAAAGGTGGAATATGGAGGGTTTTATTTACCCCCCACCAGATGATACTTGACGCCCCTAGACTACATAAATTGTCATATGATCACATGCTATACCAAAGCAGAGCAAAGCATAAACCCGCCCTTTTTAGGGGATAAAGAGAGCATAGGGTTGTCCAGGGCACGAGGGTCGGGGGTTGGGGTGGAACGGGATGATAGAGAGCTATAGGGTAATGTGCGGGGGTGAGAACCCCCATAGTATTTTCACACGGTTAAGCTTTTTCAGACACCAGTACCACCTTTTTTCCCACTCACCCGTTCCTCTAGGGGTTGATAGATTCGCATAATTTTTGTATTATTATTTATCCGTTATACTGTATCCCACATTCAAATATTGCCACCTGCTTCCGTCTATTATCAAAGTGTTGTCGTCTTATTATCACCCGTGTTATCACCTTTCGTCCCCCGCGGTTTGACTATTTGGTTACTTTGTTCGCAACTAGTTATCTGGTAGTTGGAGCCCTTGCCGCTTGTGAAGTGGGGTTTCCCACCCCTGTGGGTTCGCTCCCACCGCCGAGTTAAAGAGCGCCCCGCACGAATTCCAGGCGGTCATTCGTCGCTACGACTCGAGAGAGCGCGGACTTGTTTCCCAGACCGGCATTCTATCGCTAGACAACGTGATATTGGTGAAGTCCTATAGTGTGAAACAGGAGTCTGAGTTTGTTCTTCTTTAAATATTACAACCTCACAGTATAAACGGGTGGAGTGCATAAATCTGAGATTTTGTAGCCTGGAATGGAAATATTTGCCTAAAATTTAACAGGTAAACATTATGTTAATTTTCGTGCATTCGTTTAGCTTATAGACTGCAGGAAGTTGTAAAGAAACTAGCCCATAAATTAGAAGCTGCGAACCAGCTTGATCTCGAGTTTTAGATGTAGAAATGCTAATAAGGTTTGCAGTGTTTACAGCTTATCACTTCACAGGCTTTATACATTTCGAGTTGCACTCTAAGAATTACCAGCCCCTTGACCGGAGATGAGAGTGAAAGACCCCAAAATAAAAACAAACGTTCTCGGAAGTGTTAGTCTAGAAAGAAAAAAGCAAAGGAAATTACAAAGTGGTGGTTAGTGCCAGGATCTTTTATGCGGAAAGTCGCTGAAAAGAATAGAAATTAAATTTGTCGCCCATGACCTAAACTCTTGGTGGGGTCATTTATCAAAACGGCTACAGCTAATGACCGTTGGGGCTGCCAACACGGGCTTTATGCAGCATCAAAACCCCAATGTTGCAGCGATTGTCCGCTTGCCTTTGATGGATCACCTTCTTGATGCAATGCTCAATTCAAATTGTTCCCTCCCGCCGTTTCTCCCAGGGAAAAATATTCATAAACGCAACATTTTCAAAAGACCTCAACTAATCGCTCCAGCACATTCATTAACATGTTCAGTGTTCCTCGCACGCAGATTTCTCTCGAGTTATAGATTTTTCCATATTTGTTGTACGGTTCGGTCAGACCCGGGAGACCCCCTCACGCGAACTGCTTGACGCTCAAAGAGATGGGCAGTGTTCAAGTACATTTTTCATCATGTCGTCGCTGTATATGATTGCTTGTATCTTAACGAACAATAATATTGTGTTGCATCGTTTTTCAGGCTGTCTGGCATGGACCATTCATTTTGAAGATTTCCCATGACGTCATGCCCTCAAGGCTCCGGAATGCGGGATCTAAGAATCTGGCTTCAGAATCCTTGTTGGATCAGGTTATGGACGCTGGTGATTGCTGTTTCCTTCCTTCCTGCGACGTGGAGCTTCTGCCCAGCCCAGTGTCAGTGCGATGATTATAGCCTGGAAACCGTATGCGTCTCAGCAAAACTGGACGTCGTCCCAAATCTCCTCAATCCTGCTCTTCGGAGTTTGACCTTATCCCACAATAAAATTAGCACTATTCGCCAGTCGTTGGAGTTCTACGCTGATTTGGAACACCTAGATCTTTCCTTCAATACTATCGCAACGTTAGGTCAAAGGAACCTAGAGACACAGAAACTTCTGAGGACTTTGAATATGAGCCACAATACTGTCATTGAATTGGAAAATGAAACCTTCAAAGGCCTAGCTCACCTACAGGCTCTTGATCTGAGTCATAATGAACTTTTCCAGTTATCAGATCATATTTTCTCCGATCTCCGATCGCTGGTAGAGCTAGACTTGTCGTGGAACAAGTTAAACTATATTGCAGATCGCAGTTTCGTTCATCTACGTCATCTGCGATATCTCAAACTGAACTCGAACCGACTGCAAAGTGTTCCAGGGCACAGTTTCCAGTCGCTGGCAGTTTTGAATTTTCTCGACCTGAGCGGCAACTCGATCGCTCAACTAGACGGGGACAGTTTGGGTCGTTTGACTGAACTGCGCGATCTGAACGTCAGCAATAACGAGATCCATCACATCCACTATGCGGCCTTCCGGGGTTTAGATTCTCTCCAGCTGCTGGATCTAAGCTGGAACCGGCTGGAGAACGTACCCACTACGTCACTGGAAGCTCTTCAAAGTGTGCGCTTCCTTGACCTCTCAGCAAATTACTTCAGCCAAGTTGCCCACGATGCCTTTACTGCTCTACACCAAGTGGAAACTCTGCGATTATCGCATATATCCACGCTACGATACTTTCACAAAGACTCCCTCAACCCTATGAACTCCTCGCTGCATACACTAATCATGTCACATAACAAGGAATGGGCGACACTTTCATCGAAAACCTTTTCATCACTGAAAAGGTTGAAGTACTGTGACCTCAGTCATAATGCTTTTGAGGGTTTACCGCCAATTTTGTGGCCCGTGGGTGTTGAGTACATAGACTTGAGCGGTAATCCACTTGTGTGCAACTGTTCTGTGCACTGGTTATGGCAAATGTACTCCAGTTCCAACCAAACCCTTCCGTCAAAGGACATTCTGTGTCACGAGCCGGAGCATGTCAAAGATCGCTACTTGTTCGAACTGGATGAATCGGAAGTGTTGTGTTTCAGTGCCGGGTACATCATACTCGTATCCATAGTTGTGGTTGTAGTCGTGATGATTGGAGCTGCGGTGGGTATCCTGTGCTGCTGGAAGAAGCAACACTCGAGACGGCCGCCTTTGAAGCACCTCCCGCACACCATCCAGCATATGGATAACTCATTTCAGAAGAATAACAAAGCTGCGTTAACTTTACCCAAAACTGTTGATTATTATCTAAGTGACGATGATTACGTTTACCATACGGCCGGAAGCGTTAAACCGGTACCGGTTACTGCCGTGTAAATAAGACTTTTGTATACACACTGTACACCCTCCTTTTACCTTCCCTATTCTCTCTCCGTCTCGCTTTCCTTTCCTCTATTTTACACCTTGTGTATAACACTCTTTTTCCGACTTGTAAATATTTATCCATTTGGGAAGCGTGAAAAAAGTTCAAAACCGTTTTTGAATAGATGATATTTATACATGAAGAAATGAAAAAGCAATACATGAACTTAATAAGTACAAACATTTCGTATTTACTGAACTGGATCGCATTTGTGATATGAAGACTCGAGGTCCGTGCAACCAAGACTGTTATCGCTATCAGCGCGTTGCTTGTGATAAAGCACAATATACATGAACAAACATTATATCAGTTATTGGTACATTGGCTTCCATTAAGCTATAACCTGACTTGGTACACGTTTAGGATGCGGATCGATAAGTGAAAATGTTCGAGTAGTGAATTAGAAGAAGAAGCTTGGACGTGAACTGAGCTTATCTCTAGTCTAGAGCGTGTAATGTAAATTGTGTATCAAACAAAAAGGCGGATGGACTGGTACACGTGTGCTTTATGGCGCTTTCGTGTTGACCAAAGCAGCTGTTGCTCCGGCTGGTATTTTGCAAAAATAGGGGTAGACCAGACCACTTGACCTTCAATTAAAATGGCAACTTTTACTTCGCACTTTTGTTCGAGTAGATAAGAGATAATTATCACCTAAAGTGCTTTTGACCGCTATGCAATTTCAACCGCATCAAGGGCTCTCCAAGCAAATATGGCCGATGACCGAGGCCTCTGTGGAAAAGCCATTACTTAGCCATTATACTTAAAATGACAATAAAATATGCCAGAGGGGATGGCTCCAACTAAAAGCCGACAATTCACCCCATTTACCCTCGAAAGTCCAGGAAAATGAACGCTGCCATCCCTGAAACGAAATAAAAGTTCCCATTTTGGAGGCTCAATTCCTTTACGAGTTTTGTCGAGTGGAAACGACTACAGGCTGCTGAAGGCCTCTCTCTCTCTCTCTTTTGTTGAATTACATGGGAAAATATAGGGTACGTGTTCTGGGCACTTCGTGAGCGTCATCCAGGCAAGCGATTACACGGCGTGACTAGCGAGGTCAGTGTAGGTCAAGTCACGCGTGTTGCGAATCCTTTATTTTCGGTTTTACAAAGTCAGGGCCATCAACATTTCAGAAAAATTAATTTTTCTTGCCATTGTGTAAAAGGTGGCTGCACCGTAGCGTTCTGCTAGAAGATTAACACCTGTTTTCTTCGTACCTGAAGGATAACTTTGGGAATAAAGCAGAAGGAATGAATTGCTTAGCCGCTTCTAATAAGATTAACAGTAATTTCACGCCGTGAGCCAACGGTAGGTGATTGGACTGTCGAACCTCAAGAAGCCTGTGAAAGCCTTATGAATTAATGTGTTGAACAAGTTAAAGGAGTTTTCTGTTTGTCTCTCTGGGAGAATGGAAAGTTGCAAACAATGGGTTATTTTGCCTACTTTCCATTCTCTCGGAAAGTTATGCAGGAATATGTTAAAAACACAGCAGATGCTTCTTGGCTCACGGTTTTAAAATTTTTTCGCGTGATTCCTGACTCCAATTTAGATTGACTGCTGATTGTTTTCTTTGTGGTCGGCCACTTGGAAATTGCTGGCCCAAGATAAAACATGCTCTGGCACAGAAGGAAACAATGCTCAATAAAGTACAAAACCCTACCGCCTCATTGAAAAACTCCATACTCCATCAACGTTTTACAGTTGATCTTGGGGCGCCCCTCTCCTTACCTTTCCGTCTCATGTTTTGCTGCAGTTTTAAGTTTTTCCCCCTTTGATGGTTTCTCTCAAGAGTTGTTTCTATACTTTTTCTGTCTTTGGTGTAAAAAATTATCGTCTTGGTCAAGTGCCTTGTTCACCATTCCCTGAATCACTTTGTGCACGGCCAAGTGTGTTCGGTTATAAACCTCTTCAGCACGCCCCATTTCCACATTTATGCAAACGAGCAGTTGCCGGCGTGTATTTAAATTTCCCCCAAAGTTAACATAAAACAGGGCTGCATTTTCAGGGGCTTCCACTTCGGGGGTTAAATCGTAAATCTTAGGGGTAATTTATGAGAGGTCCCGAAATTTTCAGAGAGGGCCAGGAAGCTTCCATCTGGTGACGCAAATCGGTGCAATCAAGCTGCTGCTGCTGCGGAGGAAAGAGTGAGTAATGACAGCAATTGTGCAGTGGCCAATGATGAGGAAACAAAGGATTTCATCCTCTTCATGGTCACCTGTCTTGGAAGGCTTCGTAATTACGCGTGAGCAAAGTTTAATTAATTCACAATTTATGAAGTCTCTCCCTTAGCCTTAATACTTCATAGTATAATGGAGCCATTCGTTTCACTTGTACGCCGCTGAGGAGCAAGCCAAAATTCTGTGCTATTAATAACAACCGCCCCAAATGTATTCTCTTTTTCCTAAACTATTTTTTTCCTACGGCCTATAAGTAAGGCACATGGTCTTTCTTCCCGCTCTCTTGAAACGGGATTTAAGAGGATCAGTAGTTTGTCACATCATTAATGAGACTTAGGAGCCCGAAGTTTTCTATTATAATGCGGAACCGATTAAAAAGGGATTAAGGCGCCCGTAAACTTACCTAACGTCGATACCAAAGACTTCGGAAATATAGGAATTCTATTGGTAAGTAGGTTTTCACCAGTGAAGCAACTAACTTGGGTGGCAGAGTTGGCAAAAACGAGTATATCATTGTAGACATGAGTGGCTTCAGGCGATCCTTCATAAGTTGGTATCGATTCGCCGAGGTATCTGTCATATCTGAAATCGGTATATGTCTGGTACAAAAGACTTCATTTTCAGACCGAGTTGATTAGTAATTCTGGTCACGTGGATGTCGCGTAAGATTTTCCTTACAAAGCCACGGGAAAAAATCTGATTTGCATAGCTGCATTTGATCATTCCTCTTTTTTTCCTTTCCTTGGTTTTTAAAGCTGGTGAAGTGATGGCTTTCATTCATCAAGTACGATCGCAATCAGGCCAAGTTGGTGACAGTCAACATGTTGGTCCTGTCCCTTATTGATTCAACAAAACAGGTGAAAAATAACGACAGCCGGGATTTTGATAATTGCAATCGATAGGCAAAACCCGCGGGGATATTTAGAACAAGCCATTTCATCCAATATGGCCGTCGCTTCTCATTAGAATAACCAAACAGACCACCCTAGAGACTCCCATTTTGTTTTTGTCTCGTTAGTTTTTTTCCCCTCTCTCTCGGGCTTCCCCTTCATTTCAACGTTAACTTTCCTCAATTGTACAAAATTAATTAAAATCAAAATCCCGCGGGAAAGTGTCAACGCAGTTGGTGCACGTGCACGGGCAGTTGGGAGCGAAATTTCTAAAGCTGCTACTCAAGTTTATCGTCCGACTCGATCGCCATTTTGCCAGCTTGACTTTAAGAAGAATAATTGACTGAACGGACACTTTTCAAACAGACAAGACATGCTGTTGTAAAGCTTCTTTAAGCCGCTTTACCACTGAACATGACAATCGGCCCCCAATATTTCAAAATAAAAGGATTTTTTTCTCTTTCCCTCTTATCGTAAAGAAACTAATGGGCAAAAGCTGCCATATTGAATCTATAGTGTGGTTGCCATTGTTGCCAGACTTTCAGACTAGTGTGATGAGGATCACAGTTTTCAAACTCTACACAGACACTTTCCGAGAAGTAGTTGAAAATTTTCAGGTAAAAAGTCCGGAGAGAAAAGAATTGGTTCGCAGAAAAACATTCGAGATACAAGATTAATGAGTTTCCGCCATTTTTTCGTTTGTGGGGGGACCAGAGAACCAAAGAGAAGAGCGAGCGCCCTTGTTTCCAATGGCATTTCAAAGGAAAAGAAATTAGTCTCTGGACTTAATTGCACTTTTACGACAGCAAAATCATAGGATGTTCAAAACATTTCCTTCCAAAATGCAAAAACCCTTAAAGAAAACAGCGATAACTCCATACTACATGTCCTTACACTAGCATTGGTACCACAAACAGACGACAATCTAATAATTACTACGTATCATTTCAAAATTGCAGGTCCTCTACAGCCACATATCATGCAGAAATGTTAGTAGAACTGGTAATCGATCCGGAAGTGCTGAATTTCAGAATCGATTTTCGCTTTCTGAATGTGTACCTGATCAATCTTAATTAATTTTAATAATGTCTTATACGCTTTTGTGACGAAGTTTCTTGTTTCTTTGTAGGCGATGGCCAAGACACAATTAAGTTCATTACGTCGGGGAGTATCATTTGGAGGCTGTCAAGGTTGCGCTGTACGTTTTTTCTTTCTTCCTCTTGCACTCTATACCCAAGTGGTAGCAATATAAAAGATAGCCGAAGAGGTAGCAATTGACTTGTTCACGCTCAGCCAGCAAAAGTCCGTTGGGTGTGTCAATTATGACCAACGGGGGGTTATACCGACCCTCTCAGTGGGCGTGATAACAGTCTGATAACAAGATGAAAACACTGAAGCGTTTTTCCATCCAAAGAGTCGTGAACCTCTTTGATTATAACTTCATACGGTGCTTGTCTTTTGGGCTGTCACGTTTTCTATATGGTTCTTCTATACCCTCCAAATGAAACCCCCAAATTAGGGTGGAAAAATTGTGGGACGTCTTGGGGGTGGGTTGGTGGGAAACATCAGGGAGTGGGGACGACAAGCTGTGATTTATGGGTCAATTTTTTTTCTTTTAGTTCCTCTGATTTTGAAAAGTTTCTGGATCCAAGATGTTAATCTCTTTCTACAAAGGCCCTAAAAGTTTAGTCAGAGAATAACCCCCTGTCAAGATGACCCCTAGCTCTGAATCGTGTTATCGAAGTGTTATCATTTGATGTGAAAACCACGAGCCCCAATTGCCAGTGTTTCTTTTTTTCCCCTATTTTTTAAGGTCCCCATTCCATCTCCTTTACCTTGTGAGCCATCGGAGATCTTAGCAAGGATCTAGAGGCATTCTTGTAAAGCTGAAAATAGGGTTTCCTAGTGTCCATCTTGTCCAGGCTGTTAATAGGTCTCTTTACGACAGCTTTTTGTTATCCGGCTACAGGGCCGAAGGGCAGAAATAGATGGCAAAATAAAGGGTCTTCGTTAATCTTTGCGTGACCTAGAGTTAGAGCAAAGCTCTAAGACGTTTGTGTGGCGGTAAGTCTGTAAGTCGTTTAGGAATGTGCTGTACAAGTATTTGAAGTATTTGCGTGCTTTAAAAGACACGCAGGCGTTAGTTTGAAGTCACTTTGAAGTTGAATTGAAGTTTTAGAATACGTTTATAGAGTTACTGAAGTTTGGAAAAGTTCATCGAGATGAAGGCGATGAAGTTCAGGCAGAAGTTGCGATAAAGAGGCTCGATCCTCCTCAAGGATGAGAAAAGACTTCATAAGTGCACGTCTTTCTTTCACTAGGTGGTATTACAAAGAAATTACCCAACGATTTATTGGGGGCCAGTGCGACATTAAAAGCACCGAAGGACGCTGGGGAAAAGAAAACGAAAAAGAGAAAAAGTCAATTGCACTCTCCTTGCAATCAGATAGCTACATGCGATGGCTGTAGCCGACAAATCCGTCCAATTATAGGCAGCCAGCTGAGTAAATTGACCTTTTCTGTACGCTTTATACTCCAGAGTCGTGCTCTTACACTCTTCTGCACTCTTAAGCTTCTCAAGTCAACAATAATGCCAAAAGATACACATAACTATAAATAAACATCGATTCGCTTTAATTGCCTCATTGTTCATTTTTAGCCAGCGGCGTCTGCTGGTCCCGCAAGTCCAAACAAAATGGTTGCACGATTTGCATTGGAAAAAGTCATGTCTCCTTAATAAACTTGGTTTCTAAATCCAGAGAGACTTGCGAATAGATTTAAAATTGTATTTTGGTAAGAATACGTGCTAGGCAATTCAGGCAAGAAATCACTAGTCTTCCAGGCTGTTTGAATAAAAATGAAATGTTCAAACAGAGAGAGAAGAATAAATAAATACGTTGACTAGAAAATAACATGAATAAACACAATTGATTCGGACGATGTAGTGAAAAGTGCTCATTAAAACGCGAGTCGACGTTTGTAGCACATCATTTCTCCTCATGACTAATCACAGTGGGTCGCTGCTTAAAAATCTTGGGAAAATGGCAAGTCGAAGCAGCAGGGAATCGGAATCACACAGCAATCGTATGATAATCAGACACATAAATTCCTCCTTTCTTTTTTGATGACAAGGAGGCGGGTAACTCCATACTACACCACCACCGAAGAATATATTCCTGTGTATCTTTGAAAAGGGCAATCTGTGGCCATAGCCCCGCATACCTTTGCTTTATGCACTGGTCTACAGTGGTCTACAGGGAGTTTATTTCCCCACAGCAAGAAACCATCAGGTAAGAAATATGGCGGTAAATATAGATCATTTGCGGTGTAATTAAAAAGTGTCGCAAAAGAGGCAATCTTGAGCGGTTTGGGCTAGAATGAAAAGCGGTGCCCTGTGGCAAGGCGGGTTGATGACAGCGACGAAAGGTGAGAAAAAGCGAACCCGAAGGGCAAGTGTTTAAAAGAAGAAGGAAGACGAGACAGATAGAAAGGCAGGAGAAAGAGACAGCCAAATGGGTCGTTTAAATGCATATCGCATTCAAATATTCAACGGTCGCGGCTCTCCATGCAAAACAGGTTGACAAGACGCCATCTTGCGTGATGGCTTTATTCATCCACTCCTCCTTTTATGCTAAACTTGTACCGACTGGAGGCAAAAGAAAAAAGAAAAACGCAGGAAAGAAAAAGTGACAGAGAAGAAAAGGTGAATCAAAATAGATAACGTTATACACTGTGCATGAAGTAGTCCAACAACGCCATATTTCAACACCTCTCTTTTTGGCTTGTATTTTGGCATACTATGTGACCTTACTTTACGAGCCAATTAAAACGTTTTAAGGGCTTGTTCCCGTGCTTGTATAATCCACTGTGCAAGGTATTACCCAAAAGAGGAACAAACCGTGTCGAAACAGCAGCTTAAGAAACTTCCTGCTTTGGTAATTCTCGGTAAAGTTTCATAAGAAAAGCAAAAGAAATCTGACGACGCATGAAACTACGTGTTATCACATGTTATGACCGTTATCACTTGTTAGAACGGGTTCTGCATGTATGCTTATCAGCGGAGTTATAAAACCTTTTGAAGGAAAAAGTCAAAAACTTCAAGGACCACCTGGACTTTTGAGTCCACAAGACACGAGTTCCTCATAATGAGCCATTGTGACGCAGAGTCCCTGAAATAAAAAAAAAAATAAAAGAATAGTCAATAAATAAACGAACGGAACAGTAAAGAAAAAGATACTGCCGATAAAACTGAAAGCAATATTTTTTCTCCTTACTTCTATCTTCTTCTTTAAGGGAATCAGGTACAAAGAACGTGTCTTGACCACCCAGTTGGTTTCAATAGCCCATTTACTATTATTTACGCGGAGATGGCAACGTTGGCTGACCATCAGCAGACGAAAAAGCGTCTTTTTCCGCATCCTCCAAGCGAAATGGCGCCCTTTTTCGTGCTTCTTTTACTTCTTCCATGTTATTAAAGGTACAACCAAAAAGGAAGCAATGAATACACCGCAATGATAATTTGAAACGCTGCTTGAACTTGAGGTTTATTTCCACTTTTATTTGTCCGGTAATGTTCCGTTTGAAGACAGCGGTAAATTGACGCCTGTTGGCCAGAAAAAATGTTTTAAAAAATTTTGAAGCATTTTTCTTCATACTATTTTCAAGTAAGTTAATAAAGTTAACTAATTGTAATGCGTCATATAGTCTCTGATATTATTACTAGCGCAGAAGCAACCAATTAATACAACCTAGGGTGTAATCAGTGGTAATAATCTTTAATTATGCAGCAATTAGGGATGATGGGAAGAAGTTCGTGGAAGGACGCGACGAGGAGGAGTGGGCGTTCGCATATATGTTGCCGTCTTCTGTGGGGCTATCAAATTTCAGTCTAAACAAGTAGCAAAAGATGTTGAAAAGGAAGTCATTGCCTTAATTCGACTTCCTCCGGGGTGTACTTTGTAACTCGATTGTACTTGGTTGCGTGACGAGTCGTGATGAAACTGTTCCCCCGTCTGTTTGTTATCGTGCCGTGCATAGGTAACAAGCCCCACTCAAAGCCCCCCCCTCCCTCACCTCTTTCCCAGGTACCTTCCCAAGCCCCAACCGACACGCCCCCACAAGCTCCCACGATCCCATCTCCATTATCTTTTCCCAACCGACTGGGACTCCCACTTTCCCTCCACGCACGACCCTATGTTTGATCGAGTTTTAGGTTAAAAGTCATTCCAAACCATTAGTCCTAACTCTCATTTACAACTTTTAATCACATTCTCCCCATTGGTGCAATTGTCGAGGAATAAATCGATTGTTTAAACGAGATATCGATTTTCGCAGAGTCCATTCCTCAATTATTGGGTTCAACTATTCATCAGGTTTTCTCGAGCGGAAAATCAATTTTTCTCCCTGTTGTATACAAGAATCCGAAATCGTCTCCCCGTAATAGGGAATAGTACTCTACAATCAATATTTTCAATCGATACGACAAACCAATACGTCCAATCTTTTATCTATATGGCCTCTCTTTCTCTGCGAAATTCTGTATCTTATCAGTGAATCCTATTGTAGAGAACTTAATACTGAGAGGCTCGGGGTATATTCTCATCCCTATACCATCATGGAACACAAAAGAGGCAGGTGTTAGACTCACTTTGGAAAATATATTTCGTTTCTCCTATACAACAGCACATGGCTCTTGTTTTCATATGCAAATTTAGTTTTGCCTCGGACTCGAACAACATGCCAAAAAAATAAACATAAAATTTCCCAAACACACGCAAACCGATACTCTTTTTGGATGACTTGAAGTTTCGAATGCAAAGAAACAGAACCTAATGAATAAAATTGGTATTTATTAGTTGGCCTGCAGAATAAATAAAATAAAACCTTTAACAGTCTTCCAATCTTTTTTTTTACAACCAAAAGGAGGGACAAAGTTTTTTTTTATTTCTTTATGTTTTGAAAAATGGTGGAACGGTTTGAATAGAGCGGTATACGTAGCTATAAAACCGATAAAATAAACCATAAATCAGGCATTTTGTTAGCCCCAAGAAGGGTCCTCTTCGGAAAGTATCAGCAGAAGAATCTTGGATATTTCGCGCCAGAAGAATCGCGTTCTGAAAGACAGATTATCGTGTAATAGGATACCGAAAAATGTTCTTTTACACTGAGGTGCTGCGTGTCAAGAGCAACGTTACAGACGTATCGTTCTAAACGATACCCCATAGTCCGTACCTTTGTAGCAAAAGCTGAAGCTAGAGGGGAAAAGTAGTAAGATTACAGAAAGTAGCAACCCAGCAGTATCGAAGGTATGACGGTATATCAGTGGATGCTATATGGTACTTTGGGTAGCGAATCCATAATGACTGAAGAAGGTAGCAAAACTCTGGATAATTCTGAATGAACTTTAATACTACGGTGCTGTTATATCGGCAAGGTGATTCGGTATAAGAAAGCCATACAAGTATTGCAGATAGAAATCTTACAGTGGTATCAGTAATTCTAATTTTTTGCTACGTTGCGTATATGAAACCTGCAAGCTACCAAATCTTTGAAATGCGCTATTAGATAATAATTTCCGCAAACCCCTGTTCCAAAACCAATTTTCGTGGTATCAGTGGTATAAAAAGTAGAAAGAAATAAGGTAGCGTACTCTCATAATTGCTGAAAGTCTATAAGGGTACCGCACAATTTTACTACCTAAGACGTTCGGAGGTATCGATTTCTACGTTAATTGTTCCTACGTAGCAACTCATTTAATAACTTGAAAGTATCATCTCCGAGTTACGGAAAAAGTAGCAAGTACCTCATGATCTGGGTAGCAAACATTCGGGACCAATCTTCGGCGGCTTAGTGTAGGGTAACGAACCTCTGGTGGGGTCAAAAAGAAGCTCATAAAAGACTTGACTTATGATGTGTTGGCTGCCATATCCGTTGTCGAGCAGAACGGACAAAAACGTTTTCTAACGATTCTGGCATCCTTTGGCTTTCTTATTCGGCGCCGCGCGTTAGGAAACCCCCAGAAAGAAGTTTTTTTCCTGAAAAATTATTATTTAAGCTAAGTAAGAAAAAGCATGTAAGTCATCAGTGCAGAAAGTTGAAAAAGAAACCGCCGGAACAAGTACGAACACAGACAAATGATCTCCCAAAAAAACACCGCTCTTAATAACAAATCGTCTTATTAGTCTTAACAGTTCTACGAAGTGTTATCTTAAAATCAAGCGTTAACAGTAGTGCCCCTAAACATGCCAGTTCTCAGTTCTGCTTTAGCAGTATCGTTTTTGCGTTTTAAGGACAAGGGAAATTGTTATGGGAAAGTCTCCTTTTTCATATGCGTTTCATGTATTTCCATATGTTGGCAAACTAGGAGGCATGTCACTGGTCGACTTTGCAGATTTACGAGCTTGTTAGTGCATTTTTTCACTCGTAAAACAGGATTTGCTTTCCAATTGGCGTCGCCTTTTACGTTCTCTGGACCCTCGGCTCTTTCGCTTGCAATCAATTTCACGGGGGTCCGGTACCCCCATTTTTTCATAATAAAATAAGCTGCAAATTGGACTCGTTCGTCTTTCAATTTCACATCCAGTTTCCCCCTACCCCAAACCCCTAAAGAAACTCTCGTTCCGGGGTGAATAGTTAACAAGACAGTGATAACAAACAACGCTGCGGCAGAATCTTAGATATACACTGATTTGATTTCTGACTAACTACTGCAATTAATGTTAATGAAGCTCTTCTATAAACTCTGATTTTACAAGTTGATTGAAGTTACATAGCTTTAGTTCAAAGGAAATGGCTCCCCCTTCTATCATACCCACTCTCTTCGGTCCCCTGCTTTTCCCAGCGTGGATAGCTTTGGATTGTTGTGTTGCTATGGCGAGTAATTTTCTTAACCGTTGATACACAGAACCACCCAGCCAGCGACAATCAATCGATTGATCTCCTTATCGCATAAAACATGTAAAACCTCTTTATTCCAATATCTAAAAATTCATATGGCTATGCAAGGAGAACTATCAGAATAGCATTATATAACAAAATTTATGAATTTAGTTACAGAGTAATGTATGCTTAAAATCTGTTTCGATCCTTCAACGTCCTTGGAAATTTCGTGAATTTTTAACGTAACGCCTTGACAACCGGAACTGAAAAATCACGGTCGGTATTTCTTCTACGCATAAAAATTTTACTCACATTTTCCTTGGTACGAGTTTTATCACATTCAGCAATTCTTATCATATACTTAAACTTTTACGGAACTGAAGGAGCTAGTCTTTTCAACTAAGGTTGCACATTTTTTTCCAGATACTAATTTTAACATTCAAAAAACCCCTTTGCTAAAAAACTGGATGCTTCCCAAGTCGATTCCCAAATAGCTGCCTCGGTGCACGCTCCAGCGGACAAATCGCCTCTAAAAAGCGAGGACAACTTTTTTGTTGCCCTCAATGTGCCCCTTCACCCTGTTGGAAAATTCAACAGATTGATACGAAAAAGCAATTTAGACCAACGGTGGACCTGTTATCAGTTCTGATACCCCGTGGCCCGGCCGTTGAATGAGCTTGTTCGTCCGTGTCCTTGATGACAGCATTATGAGGTTTTCCGGTCGCTATTCTGTAATATTGAATCATGGGAAAAAAAGGAAAGGCAGGCCCATTTTCTCTTCTTCTTTTGTTATAATACAAGAAAAATATTTTTTGCAAATCATAATGTATTCCCGTAAAGAAATGTTTAGAAGATTCAACATACTAGTATTTCTGAATGCGGGAATATTACAATTCCATAGAGTTCTATAGGCACAGATTTTTTTCATAATAAATGATGGTATCATCTCTCTGTGATGGATGTCACCAGAGGAAAATCCTTCTCTTGCATGGGCGATCAACATGGAGACAGAAAAAATAAGAGAAATCCAGAGTCTGGAGTGTAGGGATATCCATCAGCGAACAAATGCGAGTACCACAAAAAATAGAGGAAAAAATACAAATCAAATTAGTAAAAAATACTAGTAAAAAGAAACTTCAAAACTTGGTGACATTTAAATCCCCGTTTTTTTTAATTTTTGGAAGCATAGTAATAATTTGTTTTGTGCTTTTTGGTGCTCTATTGTGCGGAATGTCAGAAGTGGTTCTTATACGGTCAGCGCCTTCTGTCATCCATAGTTAGAAAAAGATGTTTGTTTATACGTTCTGCATCGCCCAAACAAGAGTCCCCTACCAGCACAAGAAGTAGTAGGAGACATAAGCAGATAGCTGGGCGATAACAATGACAACACAAGACAGAGATTTGATGCACCGAAGACTCGTTGTTCTCGTTGAACTGCGTCTGTGTTTCTTGGTGTTTTTGTTTTGTTTTGCTTTTTTTGGCCTATACAAGAAGCTGATGACAGCTTCTGTTGTTCCAGAAGGCAGTTGGAGCCATCAGGGCTGGCATATAATGCAGATGACGAATAGAAGCAAGAGAACCGTGACAATAAAAGGATTTCATGTCAGCCTTAGGCAGCGTCAACTTCAATCATATCCACTGAGAAACTTTTCTTCTTCCGCTCGCTTTAAGCTGAGTGCTCCCAATTTTTACTCACAAAAATCATGTCTTTTTCGCAGTTACACAACTTTTCAATATTCAAGTGATCGCATCTTTTTAATGCCCTGGTATTCTTAGTTATAGTCGAGAATGCATTGCGTCTATGGCGGAAGCAACCGAGCGAAAACAAAGGCTTTGGTGAAAGTGTATGAAAGATCTATTCCTCTGCGTCGAAGATATTTTTTTGAATAGTTTAAGAACCTTCTGTAATATTACATAGATCTTGGATCATGACAAGATCTTTCATCGGACATTTTTTTTTGCGGTGCTACACACATCAATCTACGCCGAAAGTTTTACATATAATGCTTACAATATATTACCGTTGAAGATTAATAGTCCAAAACTGATTTAGATATTATTCAAACGACTTTACTGTATATCTTCTAAACTGATTCACATAACGCAAACTGCTTTGATTTAAGAACTGACTGGGTTATTCTGATATTTTAAGTTGGCTGGCTTTTCATCTAGTACGGACCGAAGCAAATTTGCCGACATTTCCCTTGGGTTTTAGTGTTTGCATACATTTATATCATACAGTTTGTCCTGGCGCTTCCCGAAAGGGCTCTGGGGAATGAAGAAAGATTTCTGACGATTCTTGTGCATATTAACTGATTCCCAAAGTTTGTAACTATATCCAACTATTATAAGGTTATGCCATAAATTAACATAACAACTGAGGTTATACATTCCTGTCAAAGCCTTTCAACACAAAATTCCTGAGAAAACTAACGGTGTGAATAGTAAACTGTGTCTCCATATACTAATCTGTTAAAATATACATTCCCGGACAATATGTTTATTTGGGAGATGGCAGGATACGAGTTTGTCCCAGCGTGTTATTTTGCTTTAATGTCTGTGGAAAATACAGAGGGTGGGATAGGTGCTTGAGGGATGTAGAAGGGGGCCGGACTGGGAGAAATCTTCTAAGCGGCGGTACAAGTTCATATTAGTCGATATTTGTGGTTTTGCGGATGCATTGAAAACTTGGACAATAGCTTGAAAAGACAACAAAAAGTAAAAATGACAGTCTACCAAAGGCGAGACAAGGGAAACAGAGAGAGCCGGAGGGAACCAGAGAGGGGATGAGAAATCGAAAGCTATATATGTATTATCGAGCTTTTGACTGGTCTTGGAAGTGAAGCGTGAATAAAGGGCCCAAAGAGCTTCGGCAATAAATATCAAAGGGGGCGCCCGAGGTGATGACACATGATTCACGATAATGGAGAGACTATACACAAACGTGCCAAAAATCCAAGTTATCACTAAGCCTTCAACATGTTATCATAACATCTCTCTTCCCAACTTTTTCCCATCCCCTTCCGTCCCAAGTTTTGTCATGCAACTCCGCCCCGAAATATGTTTCCCGGGAACTCCCCCACTGCTAGCAGAACGCCCCTCTCCCCCCAAAACCCTCAAACAGTTTCACAAACTTTTTCGTACACCCCCCCCCCAGAAATGTAAAAAGAGCAGGTGCACTCGTATTTCGACCCAATTTCTAATTTTCTAAATGCATATTCTTTTCCCAACATCCTAAACTCCTGGTCCTCCCAGTATTCACGCCATGCCTGGTGGGGGTGTATGGAGTCTCCCCGTATCTTTCTAAGCGATTACCCTTTCCGTTCTACCATTTACACCCCTTACTTCTACTGCCTCCCCTAAAGTTGAGTTTGAAGTAGGAGAGAAGTATATCTTTCCGAACGACTGCATCCTGCACGCTGGATATTCGACGCCTGACTTGCAACTCACCCCCTTGGTTCGATAAACAAAAGGCTACACCCTCCGATACTCTTTCTCTTGAAATGTGTACAACTGAATGTGTCAGCACCTCTGTTTTCAGTCTGCCACCCTCAAGCTCGTTCCGTCCTTTGTTGTAGTCGGAGAGTCGCGTATACTACAATCATAGTCCACCCCCGTGCCCCAGTACCGTTAGCGATAACTTATATTGAGATAAATGACGACAATGCTTCGCATCGTTGTTGTTGTTTGCCAGAGATTCCCAGCTGAATTTGTGTGTAATAGCAATAAGTAGATGCATGCTGACAAGCCGAATGGAAAAACACATTAATTCTAATCCTAGGTTGATTGTTTACCTTTTTTGCCGTCGCGGTTTCCAGCAGACAAATGAAACTACTAACTACTATCCGCGAACTATTGATGAAGATAAAGATAGATAATTAGAAAGTAAGAAGCCCTAAATGCTAAATGCTAGTTCTGGTAAAGAACTACTGGCTGGCTTACAAGATTAGAAAAAATTGAATTCAATTATTATTCAGACAGTTGTCCACCCGTACTAGTAGTAGAAGTAATAGAAGAGGGGAAGTAGTAAATTTTGTTTTAAACACCTGAACTTCAAGGCAAAGTAGCAGTTTATTTCATTTTTTCAGTGAGCCAAAAGTTGAAACGTTAAAAAGTTAGGTGTGAATAGAATGGAAAAGAAGCTTTACGATCCAGCTCTGTTGACCAGGGAGACGTAAAAGGACTGTTTGTTTTATACGAGCAGAGCAGTAGATATATGTTGACATACCTCGAAAACTTTGAAGTCGGATAGAAAAAACGGACCATTTGCTCTGAAACGATGTCTTTAGGGTAAACTTATGGAAACAATTGAGCAAGTTTTAAAGTCTTTTTCATTCCAAGGTCCTGGAGCACTTTTCAGTAAAACAGCAAAGATGAGTCCTGTGAAAGTACAGTCTGCCCTATAGAGAATATTCTCAAAGTAAATAGCAGTTGCAAGTACGCACGGATTTGACTCAGTGCAAATGGCGGATTTCTCTCGACTTGGGTTCACTCACTTAAAGCAGATGACAAAGGCAAAATAGCAAAGTGTGCTATTAGTTGAATTTACAAAGGGGATTCAAAAGAGAGGTTAACGGAAGGAGAGAGGAGCACTCAACCCTCCGTTTCATCAGTAATTGTCATTGATTGTTAACTGGAATAAGAAAAATATAGTCGATCCTCCTCTTCACACAAATCACACCGAAATTGAATAGAAAGTCGCAGTAATGTCCATTAAGGGACTTGTTTATCTTTTCCCTTCGTCTCAGTCACTCTTTAATGTAAATTGATGATCCCCATTCTCCAAAGTTTCCACAACGAAAACATATAATCAAAATGGGTGCAGCATTTGTATTAATTAATATCATTCTTTTCAACCCCCAGCGCGCAGAGCTACTCTCTGATATCATCGATCCGAGTCGGTCAATCAATAGAAATCTTATTACAATCCCAACACACCCCAACTTGGCATCGCTGATACCCCCGTTTGCGAACAGCAGTTGTTTTAATACTAAAGTAGTAAGTAGGTAAAATGTAAAGTATTCACGTATAATCGCTCGCACCATTTTCGCAAGGTAGCAGCTAGTGTCTGATTAGCGAAGCTTTATCGATAATTAATCTCTCGGTGCACTTACGGATTTTGCTGACAAAGGACCTCATTTTCCATTGTTAGCGACCAAACAGTCGCCAGATTTTTCTAGGGACAGAACAAACCGGCGATTCTTTATACTCTGTAAGTTTCATTTTTAAAAAGTAAGTTTAAAAAAACGCGTTCAAAAAATCTCATTCACACGTAAGGTCTTGCTGTTGGTGAAGAGGTCTTCGAAGTGGCTGGCCTTTGAGTAGAAGTTGGTCCAATTTACTTGCCTATAGTTGCTTAGCAGACACTGGAGGCTGCTGTAGCCTTCCGTAACCAAGAGGAGCTCCTGAGTAAAACTGAATACAAAATTTCGATCGTAAATTAGAGAAACGCACTTTAGAAAACAAAATATTGTTACGGCACAAGAGGAAAAACCAGTCGTTCCCGAAAAAGCCACTATTGGTACACAGCAATAAGCCGACTAAAAGGATTTCATTGTGGTTTTTCCTCCAAATGTTACTGGGTGGGAGTCCGAGGGTTTGGTGAGGTACTTATAGAGCCATATACAATAACTAATTGTTCCATGTTTTCATTTCTGTGGCCCTTTTTCCCTTTTATCTTGGATACTAAAGGGAACTGCTGGACGCCACATTCATTGGTATTCAGTATAGCACGAGCAGTAGCACCAAGCAGGAGCAACTACTTAACATGCTGTCATTAACACACACTTGACTTAAAGCTTCATACGCTAGCGCACGTTTCCCTTGTAGCAACCTCAATTACTCATCTCAAGTGCTTGTCGTACGTTTTCTACCACGGTAATAAACTCGAACTCCCCTATCTCCGAATTCCCAGTTTTTTTGTTTTTTTTCAAAAAACTGAATTAACTCTGTCAAAGTTGCTGTTTTGGGGGGAATCGGGTAATACTTGAAGACGAGATAGGCCGCTTTCAAGTCGGTTCGCAGGGTAATACATTTACGAAGAGAATTTGCATATGTGTCCAATTCCGGACTCCCTGTGCAGATAATCTGGTGGACTAAACAGACCGAGTGGCTAATGAAGCTGTGGCTGCTGTTTACATAACAAAGCGGATGCCAAATCTCTAACAAACACTGTCCCTAACCCTTCCCTTTTAACCTCAGTTCAACTAGAAATTATACTATCCAAACTTTGGTCCCCCCCCCCCTTTCGCTTTCAAAGAGTTCCAACTACCCCTACGGTCTTCCCGTTCTGCGTCACTTTCTCTCTGTGGCCCTAAATCTTATGCCTGTCACTGTTACCGGCACAATCAAATTAACTGTGGATTGAGATTTATTGGAGGTTAGACAATCAATAGGATATATAATTGAATTAGTGATCCTGGATTATAATAAACAGGGCATTTTTCTTTTCCGACTGGCCAAGTGTAACGTTTAATCCCCTCCCTTTTGCTTGCTCTGCTGGACATTATGGCAGATCTTATCTTTTCCAATATTGATAAAGGCACATTTGTTCTGTTCTCAAGATATCGACCTGTGACAGGGCAAAAAGGGTGGGTCAAACGATATTTCTTTCATAGTAACAGACCAAAGTTCTTGTACTAAAACATTTCTGCTGAACTCCATGTGACTTACACTTTGCAATATCCCTGCCGAAGAAACAGAAAAGGAAATAATTGATCGGAGAACGCCGGATATGGCAGTCGCATATGTGTAAATGAATACACATGTTTTGCAACAATGATAAGGGGTATCCTTGTATCGGGCTGTTTTTCATTAGTTTCGCCTGCCTGACCAGAAAGAACCCTTTCGACCTTTGAGGTCAACACAACCGGTTACTAGTCGCAAGCGGAGGGGTCAGTTGTCATCTGACCCCGCTGATTCAGAAAACCCCTTTTGTAGTTATTTCTCCAAAGTGCTGAGATATGTGACAAATTTGAGTTTTCTTATTAGTTTTAGTGACTGATGAGGCATCTTTTTCTTTCTCAAATGCACTAGGAAAACGAGAGAAAAATAAATGAAGCCCGAAGTAGAAATCCCTGAAGAATACAAAGAGCCAGACGAGGGATGTGTGTGGAAAACACGTGGTGACCACTGACGAGCAGAAACGGCATCAAATGACTACCAACCAAGCCACTAATATGGTTAATTATGACCAAGGAACTTGAGGTTTCGCTCCAATTTCCTACAAATTATCTTGGTGGAGGGTCTCAGTATTTCCCCGTCTTCCCACGGACGTTTGGGAAAATGCTGGGGGACTGCTGTCATTTGCTCCATATAACGCCATAATATGACCAGAAATATTTTTTTTACAAAATAGTTTTGGAATACTTGAGTCCGTCTCCAAAGCATTAGTATCCTCCCTATAAGTAACAAGAACCTCAAGGAATTTTTTCGTATCCCGGTTTCACAGAAAAAGGGCAAATACCAGAAGAAAATTGATCCACCACTTGAAAAAAAATCGAGGAACAGCATCTAGATCTTCAGAATTCTCCCTCGCAGCAGTTAACATTCTCGTCTGTCGTCTCTATGCATTCTAGATTCACATACTAGATTTGTAGAACAACTACGGCTGAATTTCTCTATATTGCTCATTTTGAAATTAAAGGCGCCGCCCTTAACGATTGCATGTATATGAATATAACAAGGAATTTCCACGTAGACAAAAAAGAGGAGGAGGGGTCCAGTTGACAAGTTGACGGAATCACCTAATCCGTCTAAAAGCCAACATGGCGGATGACATATCTCCAGAGAGACGTTACAATGTCCTAGCTGCCACGCTTCAAACAACTGACACTCTATAAATCTGCTCCGCAGCCACACAAGAAAGAAAAAAAACACGTCAAGAAAAGATGAGAAACAGCCCTTCAGAAACCCTTCCCTTGTTACAACAATCAAAGAAATCCAGGCAGTGCACCATTTTATGACAACATTTTAACGTTAGTATGAGTTTATCCGGCCAAAAGGGTGCCAGATAGTCATAAAGGAGCCGCGCAGGTTACAAAATTGCACCCGTGTTGCATTAAAACGTCACTTAACGGTCAATAAGTTCAAGTGGAAGCGCACTGTCAACACTGACTGATGCAAACACACTTTCTTTCGTCGTAGATCCAGTTGCACCCAGAACAATAGATTGTTAAACTGAGTTAAATCTTGGGTCGATGAGATAAATCTGTAGAGGAGGAGGTAAGGGTCGGGGGGACTCAAGGATCACCTTAAAGCGGCAAATTTTCAACTTGAGAAACTCCCCGGGATCTGGAAACACTCTCTCCTGGGACCCTTGTCTTTTCTAAGAGGTACACAAACGTCCCTGTACGCCAAAGATCAAAAAGGTGCTCTCGTATCCAGTTCACCCGCTCTGTGTACCAGATTTGTAAATGAGATGCTGGAGAAACTCAAAGTGATAGTAAATACTAACATTAACTCAAGTTATTCAAGACGGAACTGCGTAACGACTCGCTAAAAGTTGTTTCAAAATTTAATTAAAATCACTTCAGACTGTTCGAGAACTCTGCATGAAACGCCAGGATTGAAGAAAACAGAAGAGTAGAGTAACTTAGGGATTTTTAAAGCCTACTTTATATTTTATTACCTACAAGCGTCCCGGTTGAAAGGAGGGTCTTTTTGTTTTAAAATTTTCAACTGCTCTCAATGCATATTAAATTAAGACTCCAAGAAAACATACATTTACACAGATACACATGTCGTTTCCGGTCCTGTTGGGTCATAAGAAAGGTCATAAGGGGGGTCAAAGTAAGTCGAGGGAGGCTTTATGGTGGGTGGGGAGGAAATCTTCATATGACACGCATGGCATAGCTTCTACGCAACATAGAAAAAGTCCACATAAAGTAAGGGCTGGGCAAAAAAACCACAAAGGACGACATTCTGTTTCACGCACTTTGCCGCGGTTCTGCTTCGTTTCAAGTTTCATATATATGTATGTTCGGTCCCCTAGCCGAGTACTTTCAACTCCCATTTCCCTTCGCTGCCATCCCTGAACCCCCTAACAAACTGAGGGGTAAAAACACCATAAACGTCAGAGTGAGCTAAGAAGTACGGGGAAAGGAATTCACTTTTTATTCCTCAGTGTTCTCCCATCAGTAGTGTTGCTTTTTGCCGCCAGAGCGGTATCCATCTCTCAAGGGTGCATTTGTCAGCTGTAATTATTTTTTGTTAGCTTGGTGATGTTGTCCTGGTCTTCCCGCTTGTCACTGAGGGCGCTGAAAAAAGATATATGAAATGAAGACTATTAACTGAGATGCCTTAGATAACGCAGAAGTAAACGACTTCAAGACGTCACATGGATTTCAGAATATGCATTTGCTTTCAGCAGATTTGCGACAATCAGGGGAGCTCCGAGGAATCACAAAAAGTTAGGTTCATTAAAATTTGTTTGGCGTAAATCGTAATCCCAAATAATGGAAATGTATATTTCTATATTTAGTCTCTCGTGTAAATAAGTTTCGTCGGTATCCGTCAACGCTTAAGAAAAGTTCTACTTCAAAAAAGTTTCTTCCCCCAACTTGGTTTCTTGTTAGTTGGCCTTTTAGCGTCGTCCCGAAATGCGTGTGTGCTAATTTAAAAGGTACTTTTAAACCAATTGCGCTTTTCTCGGTAATAAATTTCTCAAAAAGTTTGTTCCGCTACTTTTAGAGAAGAAAAACAGCTTGGTACTGCGGGTGCGTGAAAAATAATAGAGAGTTTTAAACTTCAAGAAAGCGGCGCAGGGCAACACGAATATAAATGAGGAAAACTATCATGAAACTTGAAGTCGGTAATTTGTCGCTGGACGAAAGCGAAGAAACATAAATATTAAAGCCAACGAGGCATGCATCTTACAGCCAGACCATCTATTGTCTCACGCGCTAATCCAACACAAAAGGTCCGGCTGTTTTCATCATTATTTCAAATTTTTTTCCTGACTGTTCCGTGACTCCAACAGGAGCGAGAAAAAAATTTAACATGGGACTCTTTGATGGCAATTTTCTCTCTGTCCCTTAAGTTCGCATGCAGCACGTCAAGTCAGCGCCAGAAGTTTTTTTTCCTAAGATCCATCGTCCTACACATTTAAAAGTGTGCGAAGTTTGAGCCTATCAACAATGTTGCTATTTCCTTTACACTCATTTTTGTCTTCTGCTAACAGAATTTTTGAGGAACTGCCATACTCCGTGTTATGATATAGACCAAACGGTTGGACTAACCACGCCCTTGAAGAGTTGAGTTTTTCGTGAGATCGCATGCTTAGAGGGAGCATGTTTTTACTCCTGAAATAGTTCGCAACGTTGCGGAACAGTACTTGCCCTTTTAGCAGGATTAAAGAAACTTTCTCCCCTTGCAGTACCATGTAAAGGGTATCTTCTTTCCTGTAAAAGCTTTACTTAAGAAACTAGTTTTGAGAACGCACCGCTCCTAACAAATGCTATCAAGTTCAAAAAAAATTAAAAACGATAGTATGGCATATACCAAACGCTTATATGCGCAGGCTTTATCTATATATATGCTCGGTTTACTTTAAAAATTTTCAGCATGTCTAAATGCCAGTGTATATCTGAAACATGTGCAAAGAAAGCCCTGAAAACTATGAGAAATATGAGTAAATAGTTTGCAGTTACGAAATGTATACGACCGCGATGAGAGAACGCGGCATCTCATTAAACGACCCGTGGATTTATTGTTAACTTTTGCAGTCTTCCGAATAAGTAACGTTAGAATTTATTTACCAAAAGAAAGCGACTATTTCCTCTTTTTTCTGTAGTGAATTACTGCCGCAGTTGAGGGTTTACGTGTAAACTCGGGTCTGTGCAACTATACGTTTTCGTGTTGCACCACTTGAAGCATTCACTGTAATTACCCGTAATCAATAGGAAAACAGGGTAGGAATAACGAGAGAGACCATGGCATATGAAAGCTTAGTAAAACAAACAATACATGGCATTTACTCGCTTTAAAAATTTATACCTTCCTCAAAAATACGAAGCGGAGGAAACAAAATACCAAAAATATCAACTGGGGTTTACTGAAATATTCCCTGACCGTCAAAAAAGCTGAAACGAGCTGCTAATGTGCACAAAACTTTTGCGTCTACTGGTATTGTTTTGGAGGTCCCCTGCAGCTATGCTATTGACAGCACCGAGATCTCCGACCAAAAATCAGAAAAAAGAAAGGAAAAACGCCAACAATGGTAAAGTTGCGCGACAAAAACCGAGAACTTGGTCTGCTTGACGTATACGTATCCCATTATACTAATGTAGACGTCAGTAAAGTCAAGCTGCAAGTAGAAAGTTACATTTCTGATACAGAATGGCGCACGCCGAAATACAAGAAAGGATCATAATGTACCTTTACCCAAGTTCTGTGAAAGTTGTAAGCACTTTGGCCATTACCGAAATAGAGGATACTTCTACCGAGAGTTCCCAAATGCTACTCACTCCCCGCGGCTTCTTGATGGTAATAACTCGTACAACAATATTGGTCGATGGACAAGTTATGCAAATGACGCTATATGTTACAAGGCACAAACTAACACGGGAGAGCTAAGCACAGTACGCTGGAGTCACGAGGGGGAGGAAATGATGAGCTGGCTGCCAGGAAATGAAGAAGAGAAAAGACTTATGCAAATGCGAAAAGACGATTGAACGGATCCAACTACATATAGCACCCACCCCCACTACTGCCCATTAAGGGTTCAAACCCTCCAAAGAGATCATTCCTGTAATGACTGTGAAGGATTCTGCAAAGAATTTCGTTCATCCACAAGCTTTGGATAAGCTTCTAACCTGAAATTAGCTACCCTGGAACCATAGCGCCCATTTCTACTCCAAGTCCTTGGCATACTGATTTAATCTTCCTATCTATTAAGCACGCCACGAGTTCTTATGTGAAACTTTGGTTCATGTACAGATCTTCTCGGTAGTTTCCCAAAGGGAGCAGCTCCCAGGGCTCAGGTTAACCAGCCCACTTTAATCATCCCTTTGGTGCATATAGCGTGATTTTGGTAGTGATAGGGGTTTTTCGGGCGTGATTCAGAGCGTTGTGCGTTTCTGTAACTCCCTTTCTCCCCCAACTGGTCCCAACGTTGACTCCATTAGCGGGGAAAGTGGGAGGAGAAGGTTCTTCCCTTATATCTTCACTGAAAACTCATCAGTGCAAATGAAACCAGCCCAGCAGATGATGAAGTTTTTTTGCCCTCCCTTTCCTCTAGCTGCTGGCTCCTCATCTCGCAAATGATGCAGCCTCTCGTTTCCAACAAAATAAGCAGAAAAGATGGAAATTGCAAACTCATTATAAAGCGGAGATAGCTTCTAAAGAGAAAAGAGGAGGGAGAATGGGGCTTTACAAGTTGAAAAGAAGCCTGCCAACTTTTTAAAAGACAACAAAGTAAATACAAAAGTTTTTTTCCCGTCATGAAGTCGTGGCCTTACGAGTCAAGACCAGCTTACCACGGATATTCAAGTGGGATCTGGTGGGCAGAAAGAGTCCTCATAGACCCATATACCTAAATTAAAACATACCATAAGCAAAAGTTACGAAAGCCAAAAAGTGGAAACACCCATGAGTTATTTACTGAATAGAAGCTGATTAGATTGTGGACGGAGGAAGGAGAAATCAATTCACATTCGAAGCAAATAGTGAAAACTCAGTATTTCATTATGCTCCAACAGCAAACACGACGCTCTGTCTATATGTTCGAACCGAAATGAATCAGCATCTTTTTTTGGCACCTTCGGTGCCAAGCAGACCAGCGCAATTACCTCTAAGACGTCAAACAATGCCTGCCAGATACATCAAACACCCGCGAAGCGTTGGCCAGTTTTTTCTCTCCGTCATACCGGTTAAACAATTTAATGGAAAGGATTGCAACAAGAATCGGTTTCTTCGTCAGCTGCTCAGCATTTTCTTTCTCTCTACAGAAACTTGGACTGATTAATAAATATATGTATATTATTTAATTTTCAGGTTTCCTTCTGTCGTGCAGAGCGTATTAACACACCTATGTTTCAAAGATTACTTGGAACATTTCTTAATCTTTCTGCAATGTGTCAAATAGTAGGATTTAAGTCATTACGTTCTTGAACGGCAGGCAGAATTTTTATACTGGCCTTAAAACACTGAATAATTTGCGTCTTGATTAGATGTGTTAATTTCCTTAATTAATTCTCTTCAAGGTGAAGCAGTCTTTCCGCCACCAAGTTCCTAACGAGTTCAAATTTCTGTGAAGGATGGGTGCTCGTAACCAACAAGTTTTAAACTTTTTGGCCTCCCTCTCTTCCTGTGTCAGTCCAAATATAACATATCTAAGGGCAATAAATATAAGTAAAGGAAACTGTTTTTTTCCCCAACAGATATAAAAAAGACGCCTTCTGGAAATTCGTTCTGAAGGCAACGTGAGAAACACGCTTCAAGGAAATATGGAAATGTAGCATGTGACGTTCTTTTTTGGCATTACTTCCATGTTTGAAATCCCCTCCCCGTTTCATGCCGAGTTATACTTGACTGCTGAGGGCGAAAATGGGCTCCAAAGTAAATAGAATAAGCCCACCGTCGTTGCTAATATAGGTGCATGGAAATCACCGAAGCGTCACGGAAAAACTCGATTGGCAAACACCGCCTTGGTAAAAAGATAGCACCTATAAAATATGCAGCAGAGCAGAGTTCAGTTCTGATTCCGAATGTCTCCAGCCATCTGTAGCGGAGGTATTAATTTCCAACCTCCTTCTGACATGAATAGGATTAAGCCATGGTGGTTTACTTTATACCTCTTGCTTCTCTCTCTATGTGGGTTCCCTAATCTAAAGTTGTTTAATAAGCAACAGCACCCGAGCAACTTTTCTTGCAAACTTCTGGTCTTTCAATTGCTTCTTCTATGAAAGAGGGATTGCCCTGGTGTGAAATCCAAGAGAGAGGGATCCAACAATGACTTATGAACTCGCGTACACATCGTCAGGCGTCTTGCATTTTAGCGTCAGTCGTCGGGTTAGGAAAGTGTGGTTCTTGTCGCCTGTCAACGGTTCAACGAAGCTCTTAATACAAACAAAGGCCCGCTACTGGTTTAATAATGTTTACTTTTCTCACATTTCACTGTATACAATTTTGAGCTCCGTCAGCACAGCAGGAGAGTCTGGCCAATTATCCTGGCCTATAACAAGTGGTCGACCGAAAATTAGGAGAAGAGGTATAGGCCGATATATAGTGGGAGAAAAGCAGTAAACATCATTTAGGGAATAACCCCTTTTTGCCCCCATTTCTTGTCGTGTGGTGTGCTTTTAGCTCTTTTCTCAGGCGGAACGTAATGTTATTGTGCAGCTGAATCGGTACAAAGCAATGGTGCGCAAGGCTAGCTCAGCAGCAAGCCAGTACCACACATCAATTAATGAGCGGCGATTATGGTTCCTAGAAATTGGCAGTCCTGCTGTTACGATCCCCTCACCCGTTGGCCAGAAAGAAAACGCGCAAGGGTGCTAATCAGTTTAGCATCGTAGAAAACCTTCTGCAGCCACAGCAGTATTACAACCACTTCAAAAATGTGTACACGCTACGGCTGATGGGCATTTCCATATGGGCGGACTGGAGGTCTTGACAGTTTTTTCTTAGGAGATCAATAACGCCATAGCACAAAACGCGGGGGGTTTTATTGAAAATCTGTCCCTAGGACACAGAGGAGTGCGTTCGAGCGAAGTTATAAGGCAATAACCGCAAACTGACAAGGGCAGGCGGGTCAGTAATCCTAGATCAAATCCTACTTATACAGAATGTACGTTTTTTCTAGTGCGAATCTTAGAATACATGATTCACGTATTCGACAATATCGGTACTTGTAAAACTCTATGGGGAGTTCAATTATCCAGTTGGCTTGTCTCAGACCTTAAGTCAACTGTTAAGGACGGTCAAGAAGCTCAACACCCTTCCGCTACGTCAATTACACCGGCGGGCATCGAATAAAAAGAGGTTTTCGATGCGGACGACATTCACATATCACGGACAGGGGAAAATGAAACAAATGGCAACCTTGGGCGTTGCTCTTTCCGCCATCGATGTTGACTGACTTTGGCCCTGTTACAAGAAGGGGGCGTTTATTCAGCTGAACGAGATCTACTGGGGTTCGTAGTCCCTGTCCCTACTAGATAGGTTCCCTGAAAATCGACCCCTCGGATTAGTGTCAGCTTATCCTTCAGCCTCACGCTGCTTTTGTGTATAAACGCATTCGGGTTGCAAGAGTGATGCGTCGCTGACATGATTATGAACGACCCGAGCCGCGAGTGGACTCGTATTTCTCATGCAACACACTTTCGGTTCATGACAGTCCTATTTTCCACGTCCAAATTGCTTTTCTTACCAAACGAATGGTTCTCCGTCAAGCTATTGTCCTCAACATTTATTTCCTCGCTAATGTTCTGATCCTACTGAAACCAAATCCGTCACCTTAAGTATGCGGTCTTCGATATCAGTTTTTTTAAGCAGACTAACCAATATTATCTAATATACAGTCAAAATTTCATTTGCAAGAACTTGAGTAGAAGCTACCCGGTTACAGCATCGAGAGTCAACAGAAACCTATAAGATGATCCTGTAGGATTACGGACCTGGTCTAGAAATGGGAAAGAAATCCGATTAGGTTTTCGCTAGTGGAGGCAGGATTCGATAACAGATCCTACTCTACTCTCCAGGCTTTAAGCTGAGGTGTCGATCACACGCCCCCAGGACTTCGGGTTCAGTGTTGGTGGGGTTATCTTTTCCACAGCAGGGGACTAGCTGATATTGCGATATCGGACTGCTTCATTATTTTTTCTTGATCCAGCTTGGAGCACCCAAAAGTAAATTGTGTTATCATATTAATATCTTCAGCAATACAAAGCATTAAATAATAGATCCGGTTTTTGAAAACTGACGAAAAATTCAGAAAAAAGAAAATAAAGAACAAACAAAATTTGACATTATAAAGTGTATAGCATATACAACCGTACAGACTGGCATGGCATCTATATACATCATTCCGTGAAATAATTGCATAAGTTCAAACTAGGCTATATGAAGTTGCATTGAACATTTACAAGAAAGGATGAAGTGGTTCCTAGACAACATTGATAGGTACACGCTTTGTATTCTGCGAGTAATGATAAGTGTAGCCGTCTCCAATAGCTGTTTGGTAGTAATGCACCACGGAATTCGGACTTCCGTTTTTTGTGAGGATTGGGCTGGTGCCACTAGACTTCGCCGATTGCCTTTTACTCCTTTGACGGCTGCAGGACAAGGCCAGCAGGGCCAACATTGTAAGGGCCACAAGTCCAATAAAAAGAGATAAAATGATGACGAGCAGAAGCTGCGATGAACCGCACTGCAAGTCTTCATGAGCCAGGGCAGCTAGCGGTATCCCACTCAGCGATTCCGGGCCGCTGCAAGTTACGTTAGCAACCACTAATGTTCCATTGTGTCTGGGTTCTAAAAGTTTCCACAGCCAAAATAGCGAGCAATTGCACTGTAGAGGATTATAAGCCAAGTTGAGGAATTCAAGCTTTCCATTATTGATGAGAGGCGTAGCTGGCATTGTCTCGAAAGCGTTACCGCTGAGATCAAGCTTCCTAAGCTGATTGAGGTTGTCTAAAAGCTGAGGTGGCATATAGCTCCACAATGCATTGTTAGTCATAATCAGCTGCTGCAGGCTAAATGACGAGCCATTACTCTGAAATGCATCGACGTCAACAGCACGAAGATATTCCATGTACGACACGTTAAGGGTTTCCAGACTATGCATACCTTGTAGCAAATTGGCTGGCAATAGCCGCCACATGTTGCCAGAGAGGTCGAGATGTTTAAGAGCACTCAGGGAAGACGAGAGAGCACCAAGAGGAACAGAGTGCAGGCGATTAAAGCTTATATCCAGTACCTCTAAAGACCTGAGGTTATGAAAAGCCTCCGGGTCAATATGTCTCAAAGCATTGTCATTCATCTCCAAGACTTCAAGACGAGAAAGGTTAGCGAAAGCCCAGTCTACAAGAAAATCTATTGCATTCCTTCCTAAGCTCAGACGACCAAGATTAGGAACTCCTTTGAAGGAAGCGCTAGGGACGTGATGGAGTTCATTGCCGTCCAGTAAGAGTGTATGTAAATGCTGAAGCCCCCAGAAGGACTCCTCGTGTATAGTTTGAATCTTATTATCGCTCAGAAATAATGTATGTAACGAACTTAGTTCAGAAAACAAAAACGACTGCAAATGGCTGAGCCGGTTTCCACTGAGATCTAGCGATTTCAAAGATCGCAAACCTGCGAACGAATCCATTTCTATATTCGTGATGATGTTGTGGCTGACGTTTAGGAACTCCAAATTTTGCAGAGACTCAAAGTGGCGGCTACCAAGGCCATGGAGTATGTTGTGGGAAAGGTCAAGCCATCTCAGTTCTGAATAGAAAGTAAACGACTGCTGCAAGCTCGAGATACGATTATGCGATAATCGCAAAGTTTGTAATGCCGGATTCAGCAAGATTGGCACCGTATCCAACCGTGACGAGACGCAGCTGCTTTCCAGTACACGATCGTTGCAATGACACGATGAGGGGCAGAACGCGCCACAACTTCGAGTTATCAGTAGTATCATGAATAACCAAAGCGGCAAGATTTGTCCCATTTTGCTGTCGTGTCGTCTCGATCGTACCAAGTCAGAATCCTACGTCTAGTGCAGTCAAAGTATCACTTCTCTGTATTTTTGGATGTGCCTTTTTTCTGCAAGTTTATATAGGTGCGCTTGGGACGGGGCAGTCAGATTCCCCGCACATAAATCTCTCAAGACTGTGAGCTGCTTGACAATCTTTACGTCGGTGCCATCCTCATAAAGAGACCACAACACGTCGTAAATATTCACCACAGAGACGGACAGATTAAGCACAAAGCACAAAAAGTTTATCGCTCATCCGTGTCATGGACATTCAACATGTGTTTCGAGCAACTTTTATGTTCCGACAGGATTGTCTTACACGGTTTTTGTCTCTCCTTGTGTAATACGTAGATTTCTCACAGATTGGGGCTAAAAATGTGTCTTTGCTGAGCTGCCCCATGCACGACGTTGCCGATCCAGAGCGTGATTATTGACTAAGGCCATCAGTACCTCACGCGACGTTTTCCAGCTGGGTATTGTGCTACGTGATGGTCACATGGGTATTGAATGCGCAAGCGCTTATCAAAGTCTTGTCGCCTCGTCCATTCTTGCTCTGCGCACCCCGTGCAACTTATATTATAAGTGAACAATTCCAGCTTGAATAAACATGCAAGTGCAAAATGTACCGGTGTTATTCTCTTGCAACCATACTGGAGGACCAAGTGCTTTTGCACATTCAGAAACAACGCCTAATGTGTTATCAATAACCCATGGAAGACATCACTTGGGCGCAAACCGTCTTTTAGCCGCATACGTAGTCAAATAAAGCCCCCCTTCTTTTCCTATTGGAATTCCAAGACACAGCACGTGAGCAATGCAGAAATTCAATATTTTGAGCTTAAATCTGGCCTTTGAGGTATGTGCGGAATTCGCTGGGTGGTCATGTTCTTTTGAACTGAAGGAAAGGCCTCCTCTTCTTCTCACCGTTACATGTCCACGATCCTATAACACATTGTTGGGATATCGTGGTAAAAAACTTGACCAGAATTTAAGATTTTTCTCTGTACTGGAGTTCTGCTTGAAAGTAAGCCCATTTTCTTTGGCATTTGGTCAAACGGGCGGCTTCCTTCATGTCATCGGTACATATAAAAGTCTCCAGCAAGCCGTGCATTTGACAGCTTCCGCTTGCACGTGCCCCCTCTTCAGCATACAGCTTTCCTCTTATAATCGTTCCTTGTATAACAAGCATGTGCATCTGATTCTGAAGAGGGATGAATGGCTTTTGTTGCTTTTTATGCTCCCGATATTCTCAAAGTCAGCAAGACAAATTACTTAGTGTCAGTACCAAAAGCTGGCTTTCCTAGTCTGCGGTTGATAACGTAAATGGCCATTCAGCCAGGCTAACAGGGACTGTGGGGCTACACGTTAGCTGAGTTTGAAGCATAACAGGATTGTCGGATTTATTGAACACCGCATGAAGCCCTTTTTTGTAATCACTTCAAAGGATTCACTCATTCCAAATGTGGCCAGGCTTTTACACACCTACGAATAAATTGGATTTCTTCCATGTTGATGCTGTCGGAACTGCAACAGAAACACTTCAAGCATCCTGCAATTTTCCTCCGTGGTGCAGCATAATTTTTCTCTGAGAACTTAATTTGCACGTTGCAAATCCGAATAAATTACAAGGGCCAAAATCTTCCCCCTGCATATTAAATATATTCAAATGATAACCTGCAGGCACCTTGAGATTACAGGTGAACCGCTTTTCCTAAGCGATTTCAAGACATCGAGTGTTTAAGAATAATTATACGTTAACCCAGGCACGGCATAAACTGTCCTTTTTCTAAAAACAGCCATTACATCGTGCTTTACTAGAGTGTACGTGATAAGTTACAGTCGTTCGGCTACATGTATAATAAACAATGGCCCTTAAGGGCAGCACCAAAACAAGAAAAAATAGTTAATGTAAGTTGCGTGTCAGAAGCGTTGGATCACTGCACTTCATGACTCGGGAGAATCGTTTTCGAACAAAGGGAAATAGGACAGGGAGGTGTAGGAGGTTAAGAACGGGGTAGAAGGGCAAGTTCTCCCAAATCACGTTAGCCAGACTATCAGACGATTGTCCCATGCCCTTTAATACGCACGCGAAACTGTGCGACAACGACACGATAACACTTGATAACAATACTCCGGCGAGACGAAACTTGATCGAGTTGAAATCCCTTTGCTTGCAGAATAGATTCTGTAACATTAGTGACGTCACGCGCTGGACACATTTGCTTGAGCAGGAAAAGACGGAAGCAGCAGCAGCAGTATGCTCATCCAATAAGGGTCAGAGAACTGTCCATTTGGTCCCTTGTTCCCTTGCAGCTTAACATCAAAGTTTGCTATAAAGTATAGCCATTACTGTAAGGAAGGAAGATGGGAAGCAAGTTCAGGGCGGGGAGCCGGGTCACTCCGCTCATATCCTGCCCCTGTTGCACAAACGACCAGAAGTCCACCCCGAGGGGGTGCGATCTGTCTTGATGGCTAGTCGTATACGGAGGCGATTTCAGACCCCTCGGCTTTGCTTTGCAATACTTTTCAGCTCCTCAGTCGTCGGAAATACAATGGGGGCTCCCGCATGCATCAACAACAAATCTCAGACATCACTTGGTTGACTGTCTCTCCCGGGCGCAACCCTCTTTTGCTGGTCCCTCTGCAAAGTGGACGAGGGGTGAGCCGTTATTGTATAGCTGTCGTTCGAAAAGCTCCCGATTTGGCCCCTACAGCTTTAGATCCACAGGACCCCCGACAGGCCAAAAGTGGTGGCGGGGTAGTAAAAAAGGGGAGTAAGCATCGATTACTCAAAAAGCGACAGATCCGAGCACTAAGGATTCATCGTCACAGGTCGGTGAGGTTGCCAAATGGGAGTACTTAGAGATGACGTTAACGGGTAACGCGGAGATAGACTCGGAGCAAGGTTCTTCAGAAGGCGGGGCCGCGTGTCAACTTGCTCCAAGATGAATGTGCTACCGACACCGATGTTGCCACATTGTGTAAAGACACAAAATGGAACGCAGCAATCCTTCAACACTCACGTTAGGGGCGATGGAGATGTCTCTTGCCTCTGCAAACGACCAAATGTGTCTTCATCCCAGCCACCGGCTATTTATTATTCAATTTTCGTTCTCCTTCCAAAGGGTTCGCTTCTCTTCTTCACGGGAACGATTCTCGCGAATTGAGATTCAAGTTTCCTCTCTTAATCCAAGAAGTAAATTAAGTTCTGACACCATCCTGTCCTTTTTATAAACCCTTTCTTTTATCCTGTTCAATTTAAAAGATAGCCTATAATTGATTGGAGGCTCCAAGTTTAGGTGTATGGTGCACCGGGTTTTGTTTCCTCTCACAAGACATGTGTGCTGTCGGGTAGATAAGGCTCTAAGTAATGGAGTGTTTTCCCGCTTTTTCCCAAGGGGCTCCACGGAGAGCGCAGGCCGAGGAGCAAGATGCATTAGTTTGCAGGCGCGTTAAAAAACCAACAGGCAATCTTTCTTCATTGTCTGTCTATAGAAAAGACTCCCTTAACTGGCCTCATGCTTCCTTACAGGGCTCTTATCAAAACGCCTTTCGTCCCCCACGAAATAAATGCAATCCGTGTACGCAGCGTGTCGAACTTCGCAACCATTTTTTCTTGACTTTTGTTTTTTCCTTCTCTTAAGTGAAGATTCCAACACCCCGTTTTGACCCAAGGACACATTCATCACGGTGGGAACGACTAAATTTCCCATTCATTAAGTGACACTCAATTTAGAGTTTTAAAACAAAAGTTAATGTTGTAATTGCCACACCTGGTGACCCACACTACAATTTTTTTTGCTTTTCTACAAGACACAACATGATTGATTCTTTCGGTGCGACTGTATGTCCCATTCAGGGGGAGAGAAGCCGCACCGCACAAGGTTTGTTTTTTCCTCCACACACATTTTTTTTTTGAGTGAAAAGAAGCATGCGCAATATTTTCGTAACAAATTTAAAAATAACAACTTACTCCAAGAACTCTCTCACCATTACTTGCTCGCTGCGTAGCTTGAACAAAAAAAAAACTTTAAGGGGAAGAGAAAAATATAGAATTTTAAAATAAAAATTTCTATAAAATGATAATTTGTTTTTTTTTTTTTTTTTTTTTTTTGTTTTTTGCTGGGTAATGTGGAGTTGGAGGGAACGTTACAACCGGTAAGAAAACAAAAGCTAACTGGCCGGGAGAGAATACTCAAAAAAGGTTAGGGACTTAAACAAGAGGAGGGAGGGCGTCACAACTTTGTCCAAGGGGTTTCACTGCATCCACAACACGAGAGAAAAAATACTTCGGAAATTTTAAACTTGTTCAATCTGTTATCAAAGCGGGAAACGCCTATTGCTTCATTAGAAATCGTCCAAGTAAGATTGAAATTCCAACGAGGGAGGAAAAAAAATATAACATTCAAAATATGTTTTCTTCGTTAATTTCTTATACCGTCTTTTCTACTAACGAACTAATTAAGAAAAACTTCTCCCAGCTAAAGTGAACACATGAAAAATTACGAGTCCTTCCTCCAAAAACTGAAAACCAAGTTAACAACCATAGATTTTTCGGTATTCCAACAACATTCGAAAAAATTTTTGCTTTAGAGAAAATTATCTCCCAAAAATCCAGTGCGTGATGCAAATTACCTTTTGTTAAACGGGAGTCGCTGGCAGTTATTTTTTGTCAAAAACAAATTCTGGTTAGAATAAAAACTATCTGTGCACTTTTTTTGAGTTAGTTTTCTTTTAGCTTGAGCTTTCATTTGTTTAAATAGAAAGATGGGGGATGTGCAAATCATGTTTCGAAGGTCCGCCATGTTTTTTCCCCACGTGGGAAACGAAGCAGGGGCAGAAAGAGTTTTGCCCTCAGTGCCATCTGTCGAGGTTCCCTGACACTTTTTTGTCGTTTTCGCTCTCGGGGAGGGAGGATATAAAGGATTTAATAGACCCAAGAGACGGGGATCCACTGCGGGGAATGATGTAAAGTCTCCATGGTTTCTTCCAGCAATCGAATCGTCTCCTCGATATCGTTGTTGACGACGCTTACATCGAAATAGTGGCTGTAAGAAGTGCGCAGAGTTTCTGATTCCTTAATCAGGCGCTCCAGACTTCCATCGTACTATAACACACCAAAAGGAAAATTTAATAAAATTTTACGAGAATTAGAGTGAGCGTTCAATACATCGTTGATGTTTTGTACTGAAGGAGCTGCGACGAAGACGACGTAAGGGGCAAACTCTGCAGTTCGCAGGACTTTCAAGGCCTGAGGCTCCACGTCGAGGATGGCAATTTTCCCCTCGGCATGCAATCGTCGGATTGTCTCCAATTTGGTGCCGTACATGGCGTCTTCGTGAGTGCCTACAAACGAGATTATAATCGTTAACATCAATAACGACTTTATAACGCAACTCTAGCAACTGTTAACAATAATACCGTATTCCAGATACTCGTTAGCAGCAATGTCGGCCATCATCTCGTCGTGGGAGACGAAAAAATAGTTTTTCCCATTTTCTTCGTCTTTTCTCGCAGACCTTGTAGTGTCTGGCACCCGATAAAACATACCAATAATCAATACAATACAAACGGATATTGTAGAAAAGTAGCTTACGAGGAATTGGATATGCATATTTGTGTGGCTGATTGGCGATCATAGTGTTTTTGATATGTCGACGACCCACTCCGTGAGCTCCCAGCAGGACCAGCGTTTTTCTCTTGAACGCTTTCAGATAAAAATGCACAAAATTAGTAAAAAGTAATTTTATCATAGTAGACTGTTGTATCATATCTGACGGGTGAAAGAGTAGGTGATTTACCGGGTAATTTGACCACTTCTTCATAGGTGACGACGTCCATTTGATCGAAGATGGCATTGTGCTTGGCAACGTACTTGTCCTTGTACTGTTTCTTCTTTTTGGCGAAAAACGAACAATTCACTGCAAAAAACATCACAAAAAATAGAATAATATATTTTTAATAAGAAAATAAAATACAATAAAATTAACTATAAACAAGTATTAAATAACAAAACAGTAAAATGCTACAATAATATTCTAATAAAATCAACATACAATTAAACAAACTACTATAAGTAATACTAAATAACCAGCGTAAATATTTCATTAAATTAATTAAACAGTGTATACTACAGCCGTAAATAAATAGAATATTTATATTAGATATATTCAATATATGTGTGATGGAGTACCTTGTTCATGTTTGCTTTTTTCCACAGTGATCCTGGCAATCCTCCATTCCTGGAGTTCGTGCGAAGGAATGAGTCCTGCAGGCGATAACTCTCCAGCCCCGTCTTTCCTGGCCTGCCACCATCGATTATCGTCCTTGCTTATTACCTTATCATCCGCACACACACAACAAAATCACATTAAATACAACAATCGTATTATTATAGAATTCATGATAAGTTAAAACATTCCTGTGATTAAAACAATAGTATACTGAAATGATAACTAATGAGAATTAAAGTTAATTTGAGTTAAGCGTTACTTGTAGTATATCTCCGGCGCGGAAGGGTATTCCGGCTTGAGCGCAGGGTATTAAATCGTCCTTGAGCGGGTCGTAATCGAAAAGGGCCTTGACGTGGATCTACATCATCCGGAAACGTCCCAGAGAAAATTCAATTAGAATCATAATTAAGCGTAATCACGGCCACATGCTGAGTTAATGAATCGAAGTCGTAAAGAGTAAATGACACGGTTCTACCCCAAAGACCCTCGCACCCTCCAAAATGGAGGAACTATAATAGTCTGTTATCAATTGTTATCAAGTGTTATCAAGTTTTACCACATACATCTAGAGTAGCGATGTTACTTACGAGGACAGGTTGCGGATTAATCCGGAATAGCTGCCATTAACAAAACAAGAAAAAAGATACGCAAATAAACTTATATGATGTTAATTTAGTTACAGTTTATTTTAATCGATTTTTTGGGTTATTAATAATTATATTAATTTTAGTATTACGAAATTTAAAATTTGTATACCTCGCATGGCGGCGGTGCGCTGCGGTAGGAAGGAACTATTTTAAACGTCACGGAGCCACGGATTTCACGCTGCAAATTATAAAATTTAAAAAAAGCCGAAAAAATGTTATAAAAAGGAAGTTATAAAACTTGCTATAATTTTCTTGTAAAACTCTTTTAAGACTATAAATTATCTTAAAAACTACGTAAACTGCTGGAAAATGTCTAGGCTATAATAGTTAGCAAAAAGTTATGTGTGCTTAAAACGGTGTTAGTAGTAAAAGTTAATAGTTAAGAGCTAATTTAAGTTAGTAATTAATTAATCGGAAATTAAGTTTATAGAATATTAGATGAAAATTTTGAATATTTTAAAAAGTGACTTTACATTACTTACAAATAGAACAAACATATTTGTTATATAAATGATATTAAATATTTCTAAATTTTTTTTTAAATAATTATATTAAATTATATATTTTGTGTGATTAATTTTATTTTATTCTTTTATTTATTTTATTTGTGATATATTTTTGTAAATTATTTTAATTATAAGTAAATAACTGTTATTATCCTGTTTTACCAGAAGTTTTTGTAGACTTTCGACGGTCTGATTGGCGACGGCCTGTCCGTTGATTTCGCGAATCTCGTCGCCGACGTGGAGCGTCGCTTGCCGGTGGATCATGCCGCCGTGCATGATCCGCGAAACGATGCACCGTCCGTCATCAGTCACTTTCAACGTTATTCCCTTTGAATAATTAATAATATAACAATAAAAGTACTATTAGTAGTAGGAGTAGGAGGAGGAGGAGTAGTAGGAGTAGGAGTAGGAGTAGGAGTAGTAGGAGTAGGAGTAGGAGTAGTATGAGTAGTAGTAGTAGTAGTAGTAGTACTAGTAGTAGTAGTAGTAGTACTAGTAGTAGTAGTAGCAGTAGCAGTAGAAGTAGTAGTAGTTAGTATTAGTAGTAGTAGTTCTTAGTAGTAGTAGTAGTAGGAGGAGGAGGGGGAGGAGGGGGAGGAGGCGGAGGAAGAGTAGTAGAAGAAGTAGTAGTAGTAGTGGTGGTAGTTGTAGTGGTTACTACTAATTACAATACTGGATAATAACAATGATTATGGTTATAATTCCTACACAATAATATGGAGTAACAATAATAATAATCATAAAAATAATAAATAACTACCATTGGTTCGTCAGTGTTCTTCTGGAACTGAACCAATCGCACGCGGGTCACGTGTTCAAGGGGGAGGGCGTCTCCGTTGACTCCGCCCATTCCGGAATCGCTCCCCGAGCGGCCAATCCCGTCCTGGTTTCCGTAGAGACCGCCCATCGACACGGATCCGATGTCTGATTGGCCTAAGTAGACGGGGGGAAGTAACGGTGGAGGTGTGACACGCCCACTGTCCGAACTGTCGCCGTATAATTCGTAGGCTAAGACGTCGTGAGCTTGTAAAACAGCCTTTAAAAAAGGAGTTGTAGTTGTATTATTATTATTAGTAGTAGAAGTGATGGTAGTAGTGGTGGTGCTAGTAGTAGTAGTGATATTGGTAGTGGTGGTGGTAGTGGTGGTAATAGTAGTAGTATTAATAGTGGTAGTAGTAGTGGTGTGATGAGTGGATTTGCGACAGGAACTCAAGTAGTAATAGTGGTAATAGAAGAAGTAGTAACAGAAATAGACGTAATTGTAGTAGTAGTAGTACTAAGTATTGGTAAGCATTAATGTACTGGAATAGGAAAAGAAGTTTTAGGTGCAGTAGTAGTTATAAGGGTGATAGTAGCATTGGTAACAGCAGTAGTAATAACTGTAGTAGCAGCGGCACTAAGTAAAGATGAGGGGAAATACAGTAGTAGTGGCAAGAGTGTCAGTAGTATTCGCACTAGCCACTTAAGTTGTATTAGTTACAGTTGCAGGGTTACAGTAGCAGTTATATTAATAGTAATAGCAGGAGCACTCGTATTAGTTACAACACTATTGTTAACAGTAGTACTAGCAGTAATAGTAGTAGGCGAAGTAGTATAAGGTTACCATTATTCCAAGGACTAGTAACAGTTTAGTAGTAGCCGTAACAGCAGCAGTAGTAGCGCTTTTACTAATGCCACTACTACAGCAGCAACAAAAACTACTACTACTATATCTACTACTATAGGTATTACTTCCCCTATGCTGTTTTACTACTACTACTCCCACTACAGACCCTATACATTTTTTCTCCCAGAAAACTTTGGCTTTTAGGCAATCGAGTTGAGCGGGTAACCGAAAAAAAAAAATTGCAGCCCAAGAAACGCCACAAGAATCGGCTCAATAAAGGTTCAAATTTATGATTCCACATCCGCCGAACCGAAACTTTCTTTTGAGCAAAAGAAAAAACCGTAATTCAACTTGACTTGGGCTCACATAAATACAAATCCAAATAAATTGTGTCCCACGGACTTCCACAGAAAACATACACACCAAACAGAAGGTCTCCCAAGTTTATAACCCTAGATTTCTACGACGGTTCGCTGCGGTGGATGGTTCGGCTCAATCGTTGCTCTTTTATATCGTACGTAGCAAAAAAGCTTATGTCTAAGAAGAGTATTAGATTTTTTGAGATTTTCAAAAGGACCGATCCAAGAAACGGTTCGACGATTCGGTTTAAGCCGTTAAAAAAGGTCTAACCCTAGATTTCTATGAAGGTTCACCACGGTTCACGGTTCGGCTCAAAAAGTTGATCTTGCATATAGTAAAAATGCTTATCTCTAAAGACTGGTGTAGTGTTTGAGATTTTTAAAGGAACCGGCTCAAGAAACGGTTCACAGCTCTGAGCTATACAGTTCAACGGTTCGGTTTAAGCCGTCCCTATCTGTGTACACGTAATGTTATCCGTTAAACGTCGCTTGGAGTTTCGGTCAGCTGGGACTAATGGTTAAAACTTTCGGGTCGGTTATCGGGAGGGTAGTGGGGTCCTCCGGTGTTACTAATGAATGTTGGCAGTGAATGGATAGGAAACAAGCCGGAATGGGTCGGCAAACGGCGACTATCGATTCGAACCGTGTATTGTGGTGTGGCTTGTGTAACGATCCCGCAGTTTCACTATAATTGCAATTCTCCAGTGCATTTTACTAACAAAGAAAATTGCCCATCGAAACCGTTAACTATTTCTTGATTTTAAGTATTAACTTTCAAACAAGTAAATATGAAATTACGTTGTTCCAGTTAAGGTAAACGACGTATGGAGTAAAAGGCGGGAGTTCAGTCAATTCCTGAAACGTTGACTTGTGCGTGAAATTTGCATATTTCAATGCAATTCGTGCTTTTCTTGGTCTCAGAGAGTTGAAATGATCAGACATAAAGCTTCTTGTGCCTATTCTAGTGGAAACAGTGGGTTCTCCCAGGCTATTTCAATCAAAGGGTCCCCCCTTTGTGTGTGTGTCGTTTCCAAAAGGTTTAAAAGGCAAACTGCAGAAACCCACTAAGTGATAACAACTTATAACACCTGATACCATGTGATAACACTTGTTATCAAAACATAGACCAAAAGAATACAACTTCTGCCAAAAGTTTGTAGTTCCCTGGTATTACGAACCGTAAACCGTGGCTTACAACTCAATTCATCTTTTATCGACGACTTTTACAAGTGTGTTACCGCTTTTTTGCCACCACCGTAAACCTTATGAACACATTTTAACACAGTTGCAGACCCCACTTCAGTGTTATCAATGTTATCACGCAAGTTATCAACGTTTTCTTTAAGAGTCTTATGCCGAAGAAGTGGTAGACCCCTATTTCGAGCAATTTGCGTGGGATTTAAACTGTGGGGGAAAAGAGGGGGGGAACAGAAGGGAAATGTGGGAAATTAGGGTCCTTTACGTCAAAGAGCCACACGTTTGGGGTGCTGTGGCAGATTAGTCTTTCAAGGACTTGGGTAACGGTGATTGAGGTTAGAGACCCGTTCAACTGCTTTGTCAAGTGTTATCAACTGTTATCAAGTGTTATCGACGGGTAGTTACGTACTGAAACGATCCTGCAATTGAGAAGAATGGCGAGAGCGGTTTTTATGGACTGAAAGTTACGAGTCAAAGCCCAAAGCTTTCGATCCGATCAACGTGTTATCATTTGTTATCACATGTTATCATCTGTTATCAATGGCTGGGTCGATGGAGAAAGTCCCGCACTTCTCCTTCTCCAGGTTCAGGGCAGCTCGACTTAATCAAGAAAGCTGTGTGGCTAATGAGACGCCTACTTGAAGCGTGTTATCATCGTGTTATCAAATGTTATCACCTGTTATCACCCACTTGGTGGAGACTTTAATCAGTAGAGCAGTAGTCAATAAGGAGACTAATTCACTTTTTAGCTGCCCTTGCAAGGTGCGCTTAGACTTTAGCCCCGCAATGGAGGGTTTTGCCCTGCTGCTGCTGCAACTGACACACACACACACACAACTAGCAGACGATCAATAGCCGGCGACAACTAAACAACCCACTTTCTACATTGCAGGCCGATACAAATTTTATCTTTTGGGGAAAAATTTCTTTCCCGCCCACGCGTTTTTCCCCCACACGCGAACCTTTCAGATCGGCTAACACTGAGACAATCAGCAGAAAAGAGAGAGTCTCTCTTCTCTGATGTCTTCCAGAGCTTTTCGTTTCACAAAAACTCAAAAGAGCTTTACGGAATCAAAGCAGAAAACGTAGACGAAATTTTGTAAAGAGAAACTGTAGAGTAATTAGTTAATTAAATCAAAAATCACGAAATTAATTAAGAGCTGCGTTACCCTTGCGAACAGAACGAGAATCTGCTTCATTCATTATACAGTAGTTGTAGCACAAATAAATTTAGTAAACAATAATGAATGTAAAGTTTTTGATTAAAGCTAACTAATACTGGTAAAATAAATGTTGCAGTGAAGCTTGTAATCCTAAACAATGTCTTTCATTCATTCATTCACCAATTCATTCACTCAGTCAGTCAGCCATTCATTCACTCACCCAGTCACCTACTCGTTCGTTAGTTCCTTCAAACACTCAACTCATTCACCCATTCATTCACTCACTCATTCACTCATCGTACTCATTAACGTTTACCAACACCACCACTAAACTTAACTCAATTCTGTTAATTATTAAATCAATCCGTACTTGACTTCTGTTAGTTTTACAAAATTTTAATGAACCTGCATTACAATTTCAGCCACCAAATTCAATTAGCGCTCATTGAATCCAGTTAATTAGTACTTAGTGTTCCGCCTGTTCAACATTGTAAGCCAACTTCCCAAACACGAAGCCTCTAGTTTCCAGTTAACAAAAAAAACTACTATATTTAAATTCCTCTTTAAAAACCTCAATATTGAGCATAAAATACAGTTATTGAACTTTCTAGAACACTTTTTTCGTTCCAGTTTATCGTAATGCATGCCATATTTCCTTATATTGAATCTTTCAACTCCTACAAGATCGATAATAGCCAAACGTATAGTCTTTTTCAAAACAATTCCCAAAGAAATTTTCCCGCGGGAGGCCTCTTGGGAAAATGCAGAATCCCCAAGGCGAAATGGACTTGTAAAAAAAAATTATTTTGGATTTACAAGACTCACGGGCTTCGTGAACCGTCCGTGGACGGGTCGGTAGTGGACGTGGGACGTGGGTCTGTTCATCACTGAGTGCACACAAGGGAGCGGAGGGGGCGGTAGTTGATAACTCGGGCCCGGGACCCCGTGTTCGTCTAGCCAGAAGCGGAAGGGACTGTGTACTGGACATCCGGTATGAGGTCCACGTGGTTCGGCGCTGTTCTGGAACGCCGGTGAGGATTCGCAGTAGCGAGACCTGTGCCGACACCAGTGACTGTGACCGTGCATCTTGCACACTGTTCCAGCAAATGTTCCAAAAAGCGTATAAATTCTATACAAACGTTCCAGCAATTTCCATGGAGTTCGAAAAAGTTCCAAAATGTTCTACGAGTATTACAGTATGTTCCAAGAGTTCCAGGCACAATCAGAAAGAGTTCCAGGCGCGTTTCTAAGGGGAAGACTTGTGTGTGTGTGTGCTGGAAGGCATATACAGAGGGGTACTGAATGGTGCCTAGTCTTTGTGCTGGGTAGATATGGCCTGGCCGGGGTTCTTACAATCAACGACACAACACAATAGCGGCGCAAACTCGCCGGCCAAAGCCAAAGCCGAGCCGAACCGAACCGAGCCGAACGCGAACCCTGGCTCCTTGACTGGCCCATCTATCTCGGCCGGTGTCTATCTCATTCTGCGGGCGTCCCGAGAGGGCAAAAACGATAACAGCACTCGCGCCAATTATTAGAAAATATACAACTTTTTTCCCATAGCCGGCTACATCGGAATTCCAACACCCTTCAACCTCAGCAGCACTTGCTTCAGTGCACTATGACGAATCGAGTTATCGATTCAGCGATAACTTCTATTACATTTAACCACAGATTCATTCGCTTTTCATTCATGGATTCAATTATTCATTCATTGGTTTAGCTAGTTCATTTTCAGACTCAGATCAGATTCAGACAACTCACTCACCGATTCGCCCAACTCACTCACTGATTCAACTAGTTCATTCATTGATTCAGCCATTAACTCATTCAATCAGCTAGCTCATTCACTGGTTTAGCTAGTTCATTTTCAGACTCAGATCAGATTCAGACAACTCACTCACCGATTCGCCCAACTCACTCACTGATTCAACTAAGTTCATTCATTGATTCAGCCATTAACTCATTCAATCAGCTAGCTCATTCACTGGTTTAGCTAATTCATTTTCAGACTCAGCTCAGATCCAGACATTCACTCACTGATTCGCCTAACTTACTCACTGATTCAACTAATTCATTCATTGATTCTGCCATTAACTCACTCAATCAGCTAGCTCATTCACTGGTTCAGCCATTAACTCACTCAATCAGCTAGCTCATTCACTGGTTCAGCTATTAACTCAGTGATTTAGCTATTTCATTCATTGATTCAGCCATTAACTCACTCAATCAGCTAGCTCATTCACTCATTCAGCCAATAACTCACTCATTCAGCTAATCCATTCATTGATTCAACTATTCTTTCACTGGTATAGCTAACTCACTCACTAGTTCAGCTAGCTCGCTCACAGATTCAGCCAGTTCATTCATTGATTTAGTTAATTCATTCACTGATTTATCTAGCTCATTCAGTAAATCAGCTATTCCATTCATTCAAGAGTTTAACTTTCGAATTAAAACAGCAGAATTTTTTTCCCTTTCGCGTAAAAGACAAGTTTCCCAAAAGACCTAAAATGGCGTCCGTTGAGAAAACATTACGTACTCTAATGCTGGATAACTGATTTTTTCTTTAATAACTAACTTTAAGTTACTCTATTACTGTGATACTATTTATAATAGTTAATAAGTGCGATAAAAAAACAGCTAGTTCATCGACTGATCCAGCTAGTTCATTCACCGACTCAGCTAGTTCATTGCTTGATCATAGTTAATCAATATGATAAGACAGAGAGATAGACCTTAATGAACAGAAATGTTTGCTGTTAGTAGTAACAGTCTCAGGAATAATCTCGTAACCCTCATTCACTTATTCAGCTAGTTCAATCACTGATTCAGCTAGCTCACTCACTGATTCAGCTAGTTGATTCATTTATCACCGTTAATCAATAGGATAAGAAAGAGAGAGATAGACCTTAATGAATAGAAATGTTTGTCGATAGTGGTAGTAGTGGGGGGAAGACCGTGTGCGGATAGAGGGGAAGATTGAATGTATTTTTCCAAATGAGATGTGTGTGTGTGGAATAATCTCGTTACCTTGAGATGAGGCAGCGAAAGAAGTTGTCGCAATTCGTGCATTTCCCGACTGACGAGCAGCGGATTATCTGGCACCGAGTCGACAGCATCACGGCACCGTAAAACTGCGTCACTGGCCGGTAACCGATGGCCTATCCACGGACGAGTGCTTATTCGATCGTACACCTAGATTCAATCAAAGCCCAGCCACCATGCAAAACAAGCCCCCGAGAAAAAAAAGAAAAAAATATGTAAAATTTAATTATAAACTTTTCACTCCAGAAACACTGAAAACTCGCGAAATGAGAAAAAGATGAAACGATATCTTCAGAAAAAACATCTCTTGGTAGGGAGTTGGTAGGTAGAGAGAGCGGCTTTTGTGTTTGCTTCTTCTACCGTATAAACACATGAATATGGCCTATCTGACACTCTTCGGGGATACGCTTTTATATCAAATGGCCTCCACAAGCCGAGGAAGAGAGGCCTCAAGTGGAGTGGGGAAATCAATAGCTCGTTGCCCGGCCATACGGCGAAGGTATAGTGGAAAAAATACGCAACTCACTTTTTCCGCGAAGAGGTCACGACCCGATAAAATTGTTGCCACAACATATTTCTTCCCACCCACGCTCAAAAAAAATTGCAAAAAGAACGTGCAAAACAAAAAGTTATTTTACCGATAAGAGAGACTGGAGTCGAGGATCGTCGAGGACCTGCCGCATGCTTTCGCCGTCCCGCAATATCCACGGCGCGTCCTGCAGATATTGGATTTCGTCGATACTCTCCAGAATGACATTAACAGCACCTGGAACCCAGGGGAAAAGGGGCAGGGGCAGGGCGAAAAGGGAAAACAGAAACAAGTGAGATTAGAAAGAAAAAGGGAAAACTTAAATCTATTTACTCTGTGAAGCTGTCTCGTCCTCGTAGATATCGGAGAAGGCGTCACTGTTAGGTTCCAGGGCGCTGTTACCCCATTTGGGTGAGCTGAGGATACTGACGATGAATTTTTTTAATTTACCACGCGCGTTGAAGATCCTCATCTCCTCGACAGTCTGATGTAAATGCACCCGAGAGGCGCATTTGTCCCGACTCTACAATACAGATGCGAGAAAAATATTATAGAAAAACAGTAAAAGTAATCGATATGGTACGGTACAACAACATAAAAAAATTATTCAAGGACTTGTTTATTCATTCAATTTATTATTCACATTTTCAATTATTTATCCGTTCATTCATTCACTCTACTGTATATTAAATTATTTATTAATATATTAATATTAACTATTAACTGATCAGTTTTATCATTCATGCACTTTTTCATTCATTCATTCATTTTTTCCTCCATTCATTCACTGATTTATTTTTCATTATTTCATTCACTTATTGATCTACTTTATAATAAATCACTTTTTAATTTATAGTAATATTAACTAGTACTTCTTCGATTTTATTATTCATTCACTTATTCATCCGTTCATTCAATTTTTCATTCATTCATTCTTTTTTCATTCATTCATTCACCTTTTCATTCATTCATTTTCTTGTACTATTCATTCACTCATTCCTTTATCATTCATTCGTTCACTTTCTCCATTCATTCATTCACTTTTCTCACTCATTCATTCGTTCGATTTTTTCATCCATTCATTCACTATATTCATTCATTCATTCACCTTTTCATCTATTCAGATACTGATTTATGATCGACTGTTTATGCAAGCGTATCACGTTTTAATGGTATTAATTTATTTTACTTTGAGCCAGCGATGTTCCAAGGCTTCATGGACTGACAGGCGGTCATTGGGGTCTACGCAGAGCATCTGCCGCAGAAGATCCTTGGCGTGATCGCTTATGACCGTCCACACGGGTGCATCCAACTGTTAAGGGAACATCCCATTCAACAACATGTCAACACTTCCCCCGGTTTAACATTCACAGCCAATAGATGATCGATTCATTTCTTCAATGTTTGCACTTTCACTTTCCCTTTTCCCCTTACGAGTCCCTTGACTTCCCCTTTTCCCTTCCGTGCTAAAACATAAGGCTACATTGAGAAATTTAACTTTTCCCTCCACTTTCCCTCTTCCCTTATTTTCCCCTCTGTGCAAAAATATAAAGCTGTATTAATTAATCTAACACTCCCCGCCATTTTCCCTCTTCCTTTATTCAAGAGGTCTAGTCTTTCTGCTAAATTATGAAGCTGTCCTTCTAAATTTCCTTTTCCCCTCTTCCCTTATTTTTCCCATTTTCAGACCCCATTGTCCCTTTTCTCGAGGAATTTCACCTTAATCTAAGACAACTCAACACTATACTTATACGATATGATATAAAATGCTACAAGTTTAAGACGACATGAAACATACGTGTAACTCCCCGTTGCATATGGCATGCCGCAAACGCTCTGCCGTCCCCACGAAGGGAAGACTTCCCGACAACAGAACGTAGAGCAAGATTCCCCCAGACCAAACGTCAGCAGCTTTTCCGTGTTCCTGACCGAGTAAAATCTCAGGACTGGCATAGTGTGCATCTCCTATATGCCCTGTATACAAATAAATAATTATTATAATATACTTACATATTACTAAAATTAGTTTTGTTATATTCACCTCCGATGATGGGTTGTCCTCCATGTAACTGAACGGCCGATCCGAAACCTGTTAACTTAACGGGGGCCGAGTTTTCTTGGCTCGCTAGCAGGATATTATGCGGCCTCACGTCCCTATGAACGATATCATTGTCATGGCAGTATCGCAGGGCATCCAGGACTTGGCGAAAATAATGGCTTCCATTCAAAAATAATAATTTAGTAACCAAAAACCATAAATTATCAAAAGGTATACCTCGCCACAGCCTCGCTGTACATGAAACCCGTAGTTGCTCTTTTGACGATTTCAGAGCAGAGGTCTTCGCCTTCCATACTAGAAAATATATTAATTAAATTACTATTTGTTAAATTATAGTTAAATAACTTAACATACTATTCATAAACCATATACAGCAGCCCTTCTGAACTGTACGTCTCGAGAAGTTCAACAATGTGTGGGTGTTTAAGCATGTGACAAATCGTGGCTTCCCGTTTCAAGTCTGCAAATTTAATATAATAATACATAGGGATATTATTATTAATTAGTAATAAAGTACCGTCTGTTGTGAAACCTGGCGTAGAAGTAAACTTTCCGACGTCAATGATTTTAACGGCAAAATTTTGAGCGGATAATTTGTGTGTGCATTTCCTGACGATGCTGAACGGGCCCCTGTGTTATTTACACATTGCATTAATTCATTATTTTTTCATTTTATGAAAAATGTTTTTTCTTACCTTCCGATCAGTTCTCCGAGGGCATAGACTTCGTCGAACAGCACTTCGTCCTCCGACATTTTCATGAAGAAGTCTAGTAGATTTTTGAACCTTCGGAAAAAATGTAAAGGAATTAGATAATTGAGAAATAGGAAGTAAGTTATTAAGTTAGGATATCCTTATTATCAAAGCGTAACAGGAAACAGCCATTGAATAAAAAAGAAAGCACTTATTGGTAGCGTTTGAAACGTGAAATGTGAAGTGGCTCAGGAATCAGCTGTTGGCTAGGCTCCGCCCCCTGACCAATCAGATTCAATGCCCTTCATTCAAGACCCCACTACGGCCCAGTGCACAGCGTGTTTTGTGAGCGTGAAATGTGAAACGCTGTCATCTCCAGTGGCGCCATCTAGTGGCAGCGTCCAGAACTAAATTCAGCGAACCAATATTAAGACAAATATTTAAATGTAAAATGTATCAAGATTGTTAATAAATCTTATTAATATGCTTAATTTGTTGAAGTTTATTCGTATTAACGGGCCAGTCGTCCCGGGGCAATGAATTGGAAATGTTGAAATGCAATAAATTATTTCCAACTGTTTTCGTATTATTTTTTATCAGTTGGTGAAGAGACAATGTCAAAGGAGGAGCAAAAAACTAGTTTCCCTTCATTTGAATTCGCTAGCTGGCTTGAGTTTTACTAATAGCAAACGTAAAGTGAGTTGCAAAATTTTAAAGCAGGTTGTTACCAAAAAAAGTTTAAGATGTGTGGTGGCGGCAGCCGCATATATACACTTATACAATGATACTCGCAATAATTGCAATATTACTAAAAACAACACTGATACACATGCATTTGTCGATCATGATCATATAAATAACAATGATTGAATGTTACCAAAAAAAGTTAAAGAAGTGTGGTAGCGGTAGCGGCGAGTTGTGCGGCAGCAGTACCCGAGGCCGGTACGGTAGCGGAAGCAGCGGTAGCGGCGCTTTGTGTGGTAGCAGTATCTGCGGCGGCTGGTCATCGTAATTGTAACTTTAATTGGTTACAATTTTTCGCTAAATACCCAGTACTGTTTGATAATAATAATATTATTATTATTAGAAATTTTATATGAATATGTTATAGTTTACAAGTTCTATTATACTTAATGTTTAGAAATAATTCTGAAATTTTTCTCAATTACCGGGAGTAGATGTTGACGAGAGCGCGTCTCGCAAACAAATGACCGGAAACGCGGAACTCCCCCAATGAAATTCCCGCGATGTGTGAAGTTGCGTCACGAACTCCTGCGAGCCCTTAGCCGACCGTTACTGACCATTTCAGAAACATAACGTGTGAACGCTGAAGAACTTTTAAATAAAAGTGAAATGTACTTGATTATAAAAGAAATAAATTAATTTTAAAGTATTTACTTTAATTTGATAGGATTGAAATATAAAATTGAGAATAAATTTGTAATAATTGAATATAAAATATTTTAACTAATTAACATTAATTATTAATTATAATTCATTATGAATTAATTACATTAATTACATGACGAAATACAATAAATAATAATAACGATAATTTTCCAAAGAAGAAAGAAAAGAAAAAAAAAAAACCAGTTCTGTTGTGTACTCGAACCCGGGGCCTGCAGAATACGGAGCGGATGCGTTGCCAAATGCGCTATGGCGGTAGTGGCTGTTCGAAAAAAAGGTTTCTGGTAAAGCCGTTGTTACAGCTGACCCGAGAAAAATATTACTTACAATTAACTTTTTTAGCTACATTGTTAGGTTGCAGAGTAATCCAACATATCCTGTAATGCTTTGAAATAGTGTAACTGCTTGTATTTAGTAAAAAAAGTAGAGAACTTAATATTATTCAAGATCCCCAGTCATCAACAAGCCAATGCCAAAGTTTTGAAGTGCACCCAGTACAGAAAAATATTTAAACCTATTTTAACGACTGGAGTCCCAAATTTAACATTATTTGCCATTATTTCGATCTATTTATTATTTATTACTTATTAATTATTATTACTGTTGTTATTATTTATTGTTTTACTTGTTTTTGTTTAGAATAGACACAATTTATGTCTTAAATGTGTCGTTCATCAAGAGCTCCCTCAAACCACTCACCCTTCCAGAGGCCCAAATTTAAGATTATTTGACTATTTCTTTGGTCTATTTCTGACTTATTACACATTAATTGTTACTGTATATGTTTTTATTTATTGTTTTAATTGTTTTTATTTAGATTAAACAAAAAGTATGTCTTAAAAGTGTCGTTCATCACCAAGTCCCTCAAACCTTTCCACAGTGCCACGATAAACTCAGCAATTAAAAACACTGAAAGAGCGCTGACCAAACATCAAAGAACTTCTGAAAGTGTCAGATATACGGAGTGTGACGAGTAAATATATAGGTGATATTGCCTTGGCTCAAGAAAAGCAATCAGCTACTTTATTGGGCATAAAAGACCTGAGAAGGACCTTTGGAACAATGCTAATACCAGTACAAGTAGATTCGCTAATAGTGAGTTTGAACAACAATTATGTCTTGCATTGATTAATAGTGTTTTTCTCGAAGCAAAGTGTTACAATTAAATGTAAATTAGAAGTGTTAAAATTACTAGATTATGTTGTAAATATCTTTCATCGAGTATGACTTTATACAACGTTGTTAGTTACTTTAGCAGGACATGAATGATACAACATTTTATTTATATTTATTTTCGTATACATATTATATTATTATATATTATATTATACATGTTATAGTATTATATTTATTTTAATCGTATATATATAACATATAATGTTTTATATTACATTAAATTATATTAATAATATATTGTATTATATATTTTATACTGCAATATATATCTATAGTATACATATTTATAATATAGAATATATATTTAGCATTGGATGTTAACTGAAATAAAAATATATTAGCTGATTATTTATTCATTACTACTTACAATGAGTAAATTAATTAAATTTAATTAAATTAAATTAATTAAATTAAGAAACAACGTCTATTGAATCGTGTTTTGTGACAAATATATTACTACATTTTAACGAAATGAAATACAACTGAATTAAACAACGTCATAACAATATAACATCTTCACAAGTATTGTCCTTTGAATTTAGTTGTGAACACTGCCACTAGATGGCGCGATTGCCGGAGGGCACTTGAAGCAGACAGCATTTTACAATTCACGCTCACAAAACACGCTATGCACAGCGTTTCACATTTCGCGCTCACAAAACACGCTGTGCACTGGGCCGTAGTGGGGTCTGCCGCAGGGCATTGAATCTGATTGGTTAGGAGGCGGAGCCTAGCCAACAGCTGATTCCAGAGCCACTTCACATTTCACGTTTCAAACGCTACCAATAAGTGCTTTCAATAAAAAAACGGGGAAAAAAATTCTAAACTTTTAAATGTTCCAAGTGTTTTTTTTCTGGATCTGAAGTTGATTTTGGTCATAACTTAGCAAATTTTCAAGGGTTTTGTAACTGTATTAATTGAGATAATGATTTTTAAGGTTAGTTCATAAGTTTATCTTACCGAATTTAGTTTTAAAAATACATAAATCCAATGTGGGTAGAAATGTCAAACTTGCATACAACCCAACAACACCTGATCCGCAGCGTCCATTTGACATCTACTCTCTTCTCCTTCTCCACTGCGAGTGCTGCCAAAAAACTGTTGGCGGGAAATATGAAAACTATAATATGATTAAATTCAAATAATAATTCAATAATTCAAATAATATGAATCCATTCAATAAATACGATGGTAAAGTAATAATATAAAAATTAATTAGTTTTTCTGTAGTTAGAGTATCAGTCACTAGATGGCGTTAACAACGATAATCACTATTTGGATATATAAAAATCTGCTGTCTTACATATATTGCAGACCAGACTATCTTTGATCTCCTGAATACGTCTGACTTAAGGGCCTGCTTTCAATAGTGGAAACGACGACGATCTAAAACCTTCGATCATTACACTGACGCAGATCTAAGGTTAATTTTTCTAAAATTTAAGCTCAGCTTCGGGTGAATGTTTGATAGTAGAGTGATTTAGTGCTGAATTAACGTTTTGTGCGGTTATCCATGCAGTCGGTAAACGTCTTACACATAAATGAGAAGTTCAGTCCACTGTTAAAGTTGACAAAGCCGCTTCAAAGAGGCAAGGATGGGGTTGCACAAATATTAGCATTTACTTACAACAATACACGTGTCCACATCATGTAAACCGACTTTTATTAAACTTTATAAACTCTACTCTGTGTATTTTTGAATAAGTTTAGAATAGTTTACGAAGAAAAAAGGTTGTGGTTCAACAAGATTTCCAATTAGCATAAGTCAACAGAAGCGCGGGAAAAGTTTGCTCTTTTCAAACTTTTTTTCCCGCGCGCGGGAAAATTTGAAGTTTTGGCAGATGAGCTATAGAATCTCGATTGTGTGTCGAAGAATAAGCGAACTCATTAGCTATGCAGTTTATATTTTCTCCCATTGTATGACAAGCCTTTGATGCAAAACCCTTTGAAGGAATAATACCCTTCTTTTTATTTCATTATTTCCCACGTATTGAAAGAGGATTGTCCCCTCACAAAGTGACGATGAGATGCAATTAAGTCGGCATTGTAAAATTTTAAATAAAACAAAATTAAATGCATATTATGAAAAAGTACTACTAATCAATAACCCAATGTGCGTCAAACGTAGATAAATTATTAAGTCCAGATTTATATTGTCATTACTGTAATAGTTAAACCATAATAAAAATAATATTTATTATTAAAATATTATTACAATTTATGTTCTTCCGCCATTTATTTTGAATTAAAATTTTAATATTCTTCAGTATTTATACTGATCATAAATTATATAATTTACTGTTTATTAACTGAGTGAAATATTTTAATTTAATTTATTGTTTTCGTTATGTTTCTCACAAGCTGGCAACGCTGCAAATCTGGGACATACATCGTCTGCTGTTTTTAAGCCGCCCTTTAGAACCCAAAACCAAAACATCCTCCCTTTTTTCGCATTTATTATTACCAAACAATGGCAATCGGTTAAATTGGTTATAAAAATAAATAAAATTTTCACCGAGAAATACAAATATTAAAAATTCATATAATGTCAAATACAACAGCAAATGAAAAAACCTCAGGATGGCTTCCTCTAGCTACAAACCAGATTCGCTTGAGACATTTATGTCAAATCTGTGGCAGATCTTTGGTCCCGCCACCTTCATTTGACCCTACAGATGGCAAAAATAAAAATTATTTGTATTATTTCACTTTGCATATCACTTTAATGTCTGCCCCCTTCTACACGAGCGAAACACTGGCTGGCGAAAATATCGACTGGCCGTTTTTTGACATTCGCAAGTTTCCCGAGAGCATTGTTACAGCAACGTCAGGTATGCCAGCATCTAAAATACTTAAATTTTCCATAGAATTAACTTAATACATTATTTAAGGTGTTGTTGTGAGGCTGTGGATAAAACACGAGAACTTGGAAACACCTCCTGTGCTCGTCACTGTATGGGGTGTAGATTTTTCAGGACTCGTTTTTGTCGGAACGCAAATCCCAAAAGAAATAACGAACTTTCCAAATAACTGGCTGGTCTTCGGAATGACGTGGGGGTATTTTATGGCACCTGGACCCCTGACTTTTCCCCTGGAAAAACCACGAGAAGTCCCAGTACCTGAACAAGAAATCTCGATAAGTTATAACGTGGAGTCTATGGCAAAGTATTTTTTTTTTTGGTCAGTTAAATAGACGAAATAATAATTTTAATCAAATTTAGGATTCATCGTCTGCAGCGGGCAATTCACAAACAGAATCAGGAGTGCGAGCGGCTGCGGCAAGATATTAAAATCATTCAGTCGCAGCCTGTCCGAGCGAGAAACAAAAGTTTTTTGGGGTCGGACGGAGTCATGAACCCTACAGTCGACCGAAAAGTGATTCAGGAACTGAGGACCAGGCGACAGATTGCTCTGTCAAGACTAGCACTACTGCAGGAGGAGAAAACCAAGAGCAATAAAGTTGTGGGAAAACTCCAGGAAAGGTTGAAACAGCTCAGGATTGAGAGTCATACGATAGGTAATAGTAGTAGTAGTTGTAGTAGTGGTAGTAGTAGTAGGAGGAGGAGGAGGAGGAGGAAGAGAGGTTCTGGCAGTAGTGTAGTAGTGGTAGTAGCAGTAGGCGTAGCGGGAATAATGACAATAAATCTAATAATAATAATAATAAAGTAAAAACAATTAATGATATAAGGAATGGTTATTATAAGACATGTTGAGACAGTAGCAGTAGTAGCAATAATAATATTAATAATAATATTTTAATGATAATGAAACAATAAGAAATTCATGATATAATAATAATGGCACAAATTGTAACAAAATAACAAATAACTATGATGATGATGATAATAATAAAAATAATAAAGAAAATAGGAAATTTTGATTAATTAGTAATTTTTTCGATGTATTTAGCTTTACATCTGAAAGAGAAGCTGGTGAATCTGCGCACCCAGGAAGACCGACTCAACGCGGAGATCTGTTCCAGCTCGAGCGTCAAAGAAATTCTCCAGAGAATCAAGATATTACTTCTTTATCGGAGGAGACAGCAGTTAACCGACCTCGCTAACATATTTCCCATCTCTGAAGTAAGTTAGTAGTATTAGTAGTAGTAGTAGCAGCAACAACAATAGTACTAGTAGCAGCAGGAGCAGTAGTAGTAAGCAGCAGCAGTTGTTGTGGTTCTTATTGTAGTGGTAGTAGTAGCATTACGAGTGGTGGTAATAGAAGTAGTAATAGTAGTAATAGTAGTAATAGTAGCAGCAGTAGCGGTAGTAGTAGTAGCAGTAATATTATTATTATTATTATTGCAGGCAAGGAATGGTTTGTTCTCCATCAACGATGTGATGTTGCCCAATTCCGAAGATTTCCTGGGCTTTGACGAAACACTACTGTGTATTGCATTGGGTCACGTCGCTCATTTGGTCCACATGATCAGCGTATTGCTGCAGATACCCAACCGATACCCCGTAAGGGTCAGGAGCTCCATCAGCCGGGTAGTGGATGAAGTCAACACGCAAATAGCAGAAAACGAGAGAGAGTATATTAAATATATATTAAATGTTGATAAATATTAAATTCAATTAATTTAAAAAGTTATGAAGTATAATAAAAAGTTATTTAATAATGAAAATAATAAATACAATAATAACAAGTATATAGTATTAATTATACTAAGTATAAGTAAATAATGAATTATTAGGTATAATAGTATTTAAAAATACAGTAATAAATATTATAAATATTATACACATTAAAAATCTGATTTCAAAATAATATCAATAATAATGAATAAAGTAATTGAATAATCAAATTTAATGTGCTAAATTTTAATGATTATAATTTAATTGATGATAATTTTTGTTTTCAAGGTTTCCGCTTTACTCTAAGGGCAAAGACAAGCTCTTCTTCCAGTACGCTGTATACCTGTTGAACAAAGATATCGCTCAGTTGCGTTGGTACTGCGGACTGAACACTCAGGACCTTGCCGCTACCTTACCAAACCTTGCAGGACTTATGCAGAGGCTACTAAGCCACCCCAGGTAAATCTATCAAAATCTGAAGCTTTACAAATAATTCTAGAATAAATTGCATTTGAAGTAGTGGGGATTTAAGCAACGGCCCGCGAGTAGTAAGGGCTCAGACGTTAACCGACAGCTGCGAAACGCTATCAGCAGCAGCCTCTCCCACTTTCTCCAGCGAAGGCGACAATTTTAAATGGCAGTTTCGTTCGAGTAGTGAGTTCAGCCTAAGTAGCATGCTGGAAATGCCCCTGGCTCGCTCATCGTCCCCTAGTTTGACCAGTCAAGACTTCTGCAACGTCAACGAATCGCCTCAAATCGACGCGTATTTCTGCCAGCCTCCCCTGCACGGTTCTAGAGATACAGCGTCCTTAGACCTGGCCGCTACTCCTACCCCTGTCCTCACTGCGGAAGAGCCCCTGTTTCAACGCAGCGGCTCAGCTCCTAACCTCACAAGTCCTGAAATCTTGCGTTCTGGCCAATCCCAGGACTCCCAAGCTACTCTAGCGCCTCCTACCGAGGCAAACAACCAATCAGAAAACGGGAAAAATGAGAAAATTGCTATTGGAGTGGACGATATCCTCGATAATGTGACTGCACGTACTGAAGCTTTAGCTAATTCTTCGAGCACGTTTAAACTCTTCAGACGGGGCAGAAATCTATCGCAAAATTATTCGTAAAAATTCGCAAAAAAATTCCAGAAATTTACTTTTTTTCGTCCCACTTTTGTGAAAATTTATGTAAAGAAATTGCAACTAGTCGTTATTGTTTGCCGCTTCGAGGCAAGAATGTCAATAAGAAACGCGAAAATTGTTGAAAAGTTGCCAGCGAAGAATTATTTCGCAATTACTTCGTTATCGCTTGTCGCCGACGTATAAAGCCGAGCATCACGCCACATTCTCAAAGAGGGTGCGCTGCTGGTATGATTAATATTTAATATATTTCAATATTTATGGAATAAAATTTGACGTTGAAGGAATGGTAACGACGCGCGGCGTCGCTTTGCGCGACGCTCCCAGACGCTGGCAGCGATTTATAAAATGTCTAAATATAAACGTTTGACCGCGACTCTTGGCCGTCTGCTTTAGCTATTTACTAAAGCAGCAAGTTTTTTGGCTGATTTTTGTTTTTGGAAAAGTTTTCTATTGATTTATGAGACCTCTCAAGGTGAAAAAGAAAACGTAAAGTCTATGAATAGAAAAGCTTTTGGACAAGCATGCGGCAGTTCCGGCTTAATGTCGTCACTGACCCAAACCCAGCGACTTATTTTTGACAAAATAAAATAGAAGCGATCAACTGTGGACGTATTTTTACCTCTGAGAAGGACCTTAGAGACAGTAGTATTATGTGTGGGCGATAACAGTGATAGCACGATGATAACATAGTGATAACAGCGTTTGAAAGTCGACTACGTCGTCTAATAAGTTCCGGAATTCAGGGATTTGTTTTCGACGAAATAAAATAGAAGCAATCAACTGGTCGACGTACTTTTACGTCTGAGAAGAACCTTAAAGACCATAGTATGATGTGTGGGTGATAACAGAGTGATAACATGATGATAACATAATGATAACAGCGTTCGAAAGTGAGTTACTTCTTCCAATAGGTTCCGAAAACTTCAGAAAATGTGTTCTAGGTTATAGAATAGACCTTTAGTGTGTGATAACACTTGATAACACGTGATAACAGGTTGATAACACCTTTGTTTGGTTACGGATGTTTACGGTAAAGATGGAAGGAGAGGAAAAAAGAGTGAAAGACGAGAGAGAAACGGTTGAGAGTAGTTGTATACAATAGGAAACGACGAGATCGGATTACGAGCTCCAGTTACACGAAAATGTCAAGACGTGTTGCAAAATACAAAGGCCGAAGGTCGACAATCTATCCTTTCAAACCGCATTCTCATGTGTTATCATCATGTTATCAACGTGTTATCATGAGTTATCGAACGTGGTATTCATCCTGAGTGAGAAGAAAGAACCTGGAGAGAGAAATTCTGCTCTCTATTACTTCTTTAGATAGAAGATAGTGTTACCAACGTATTATCAACGTGTTATCATGTTGTTATCATCTTGTTACGTATCTCTCATCACCCAGGAGTCCAAGTCTACCTCGAACCGGTGACTCAATTCACTGATTCGGTAAAAGAAATGCTGATTTGCAAGGTCTGAAACGTTTAGGTTCGGGAATACCACTTTTAGTTCGTAGTGTTCACCACCACGGTGATGGCGCTGCAGTCGCTGGATTCAAGGCTTGCATTAATTTCCCTTGAGTCAGCTTTATGCATTTCATAGATTCAGTAAAAGAAGTGCGGATGAACCAGGGTTCTAATGTATAATGTAATGTAAAGCGTCCCTCATTTAGTTCTTAAGGTTTGCCACTAGGACGGCGCTGCAGTCGCCGAGATCTGAAGCAGCTGCGGCAGCTGCGACACAATCGCTTCCCCAACGGACCAGCAGCTCCCCCTCGCCTCGCTCATCAACATAAGGTGTACGCAATTCTAAGAATCCATAACTTGATAACATAGATAACACTTGATAACTACTGATGTTAAGGTGATAACTCAGTACGATGACATAAGCTGGTCCGTCTATTACAAGTTGTTTATGCAGGATTAGTGATACTAAGTGATAACACGATGATAACGTGTTGATACAACACTGCTGTTCTATCTGCATTCGCCCATTTTTATCGTCAACACACACGCTGCTGCTGCCAAAGCAAAAAAGATGAGAGAGCAGAAAGAGAAGAAGGGGGATTTCTCGCAAACATCTGCTGGGTTGGCATAACACAACTCCGTATTCACAAGGCGGCCCTTGTCACCAGCTGGTAGGGAAAGGACTACACCCTAACCTACCAGCAAAGAACATTGGCGAAACCAAATACCAAATCACTGTAACAAGTTATCATAAAACTTAATAAAGAATACAGTGTTTTTGGTGTTAGTAGTACGTAAACTAACTATTTCTACCTACCAGGAACTTGTTGGTAGGGAAAGCTGGTGAATATGGGGTATGGGAAACGTGTGTGGGACAAAAGTGGAGAAAAAGTGGTGCGTTTTCAGTAGCAACTGGTCGAGTGGTGCGACAAGCAGCACGCGAACTTGACGCTTTTTCTGTGTTAAAAATTTCCTGTTTTATTACTTATTAAAAATCACTGGAATTCTATTGGTAACTTATATTTATAAATATATAATTTAGTTAATTATGTTAACCCAATTAGTGTATAAATATATATATGTGTGTGTAGTTAATTACATAAAATACGGTTATTGTATAAATTAATCTTGCTTATCGATTTATAATATATTTAATAGATAATGAATTATTTTTACCGAGTTTGCGAACCCCCCATCGGAATGCATGTGTAAGATTATCTGTGTGAGTGTGTATGTACGAGTGTGTGTAGATTATAAGGAAGTTACGCATTAAAGAATCATTTACATACCGGAGATTTCTAATTGAACTTTAATTAGTGTAGTATTACTTGGTTGGCTGTGTGTAAGGTGTGTTAAGTGTGTAGAGTGTGTGTAAGGTGTGTATGAGTCTTGATTCTTAAGAGGCAATTTGGTTTTCGGTATGTTTTGTCTATACGTTAGGTGTGTACATGTGTGTATATGAGTGTGTAGAGTGTGTGTAAAGTGTGTAGGGTGTGTAGAGTGTGTATTGATGTATGAGGTGTGTAAGGTTCTTGATGTTATGTTATGTCTATGTGCAGGTGTGTAACAACCGTGGTGTGTAGAGTGTGTAAGAAGAGTGTGTGTAGGGTGTGTAAAGTGTGTATGGTGTGTGTGTGTGTGTGTGTGTGTGTAAGAGCGCGTTCGTGCTAAGGAATTGCCGGTTTCATTTTTAGCTCGAGTCGGCAAGTAGCAGCGCGCGTCCAGAAATTCTCCGTTGCCACTTTGAACGGAATTTTCTATTTTTAAGCACAAAATCTCCGCCAGATTTTCCATTAATTTCATAAAAAATAACCTGGTTTCTTCACTTTACAAGTTTTTCCATCGGATTTTCACACACAACGGCAAGAAGATGAACTCCGCTGTGGATTTGCAAAGCAATAGACCGCCCAAACGAACTGCCAATGAAAACAATTCGTCTATTAAATCGGGTAATTCAAATTTTGCAAAAATTATGTAATATAATTCAAGTTTAATCATTGAGGAATCAGAAAGGTATAAGTTTAATGCCAATTAATGTGTAGAAATATTTATAATTAATTAAAATTCAAGTAGACCTTTGAAGAAAAGCAGCATTCTAAATATAGTAAATATTTTTAAATGTATAGATTTATTTTATGTTTAAAAACTTATTGAAAATGCTTAAAATATTTGTGGGTGAATGCGTAAGACGATTAATAAGTGGCTTTGTGTATGTGTGTGGAATTTGGAAACTTTCTTTATGACGTGTGTGGAATTCCATAAATTACCACAAACAGGGAAAAAATCGAAAATTTATTCAAATCACACTTTAATAATATTTTCAATCACTAAAGTTAAATTAAATCAAAATAAACATTAACGTATTTTTTGTTAACATTTCAGAACGCTGCCTGAATCGCAGCAGTAGCGAGTCAGACGTCTCGACCACAGCCTCTTCTATGGAGAACCTCACGAACGAGGAACGTTTCGTCCTGCGACACATGCGACGCCAGGACCCGCAAGGCCAGGAGAAGGAGACCTTCCTACAAGCAGACGTCCCGGGCCCGCATAACACCAGCGTAGGACCGTTCAAGGGCATAGATATCGCCTCGTCTTGCGGGACGCTGATCATTCACGATAGCCTGTCTGAAGACAGCTGGGCCAGACTGGGCTCGATTCAAGATCTGGGGGGAGCTAGTCATTTCACTAGCACACCGAATAATAACTACCGCACTTGCCTGTACTCGAACCCTTGCTTGGGAAACCTGAGTGTTAACTCGACTCGAAGCCTCCCGCGCTCGGCTAAAGATTTCACAGCCTTGGGCTATTTGGCTGAGAGCAAGGGGCATTTAGGAAGTTCGTCCCGACTCAACAAATCGCTGTTGAAACAGAACGACCCTAGTGAACAGGCTGAACAGATGAAGATTTTAGAGAAGCTTGCACTTGATATAAACACAAGTAAATTATTTGTAACTAGTTTGTTATTAATTAGGATAATATTTAATGATTATTATTCATTAGGGAGCTATACTTTACCCAGAGGTCCTCAGATCTTCGACAGTTTCCCCGTTTCTGCTTCGAGTTCGTTCAGCAGTCAAGTGAACGAAGCAAGCGATCCTAGTCTATGGTCCCGGCTATCGATCAGCGACACATTATTCGCAGACGAATCCAAGAATCAGATTCAGAATCAAGAATCTTGCGAAACGAATCCCTCACCATCTTACGCCAAAGATTTCAGTTATTTGTCCAAGCCTCCTCCTGCGTATCCCAGGCGTCTGTCAAACGCGAGCAAGGATGCAACAACAACATCATCAACAACAACAACACCGAGGAAAACTAGAGTCAGGAGAGCGCTTTCCCGCTCACATCCCGATCTGTCGAAGCTCGGGAAAGATCTCGGGATTCACGGGACGGACCGCAGCCCGCTGTGGAAAGGACTGCGAGAACGAAGGTTTGAAACTAACTAACTATTCGCGAATCTTGTTAAAAATTTGCAAATAATAATTGTAAATTTGGCATAACAGGGATAGTAAGACAAGTCTTTCCGACGAAGCCAAACCGTTGTTCCAAGAAAGCGAGAAATCGAGCGAGAATCTCGAAAATGTTTCTAGTCCCGTCACGACGACCACGGAAATTTCTCACGAATCCCAGAAATCGAATACTACTGAAAAAGAAAACGAAGAAGCTGTTTGGACGACTCCGGAACTGGTAGACGCCATTTTGGAGGAAAATTTCGAGCTGAGGAAGAAAGTGCAGAGTAACGCAGAAAACGTCATAAAATTGCAACGGGTAAATTCACACAAATAATCTCTTAAAAGCAAAATAGTAATTACTAAATTATTGAATATTAGTTTGAAGAGGAACTGAGTGCCGTTCACAAGACACACGAGGCTGTGATCCGTTCGTGCGAGAGACGGGAACAGCTCGAACGCTCGGTGAGGATTCGCCTTGAAGCCGAGCTTCGTCGTCTGCAGGAGATCAACCTGCAGTTGCGGAACCAAGTCGACGTCTTGACGTCTCAACTTTCGCTGAAGAACTCTGCCACCGTCAGCAGCAACAACGAGTCGCAGAACGCTCTTCAGAAGGAGATCGCGAGACGAGACGCTATCATAGCTCAACTCGTCAGTCAAAGTAATAGTTTAATTAACTTTTAATCAAGTAATTAAATTAATATGAATTATTTTTATGTTAGACAACGAGCTTTCACTGAGTAAAGAGCGTCAGGATCTCGAACTGTGTGCCCAGCGAGCGACACTACAAGAACAGAGGTCGAACATCTCGATACTCGAATCGGCACTGAATAACGCGCAAATGCACATTACTCGACTGGAAGAGCATGTAAATTATAAATTAAATTTAATTAGAGTAAATTTATTTAATTTTGAATTTTTAAAGTGTCGACAGAAGAGCAATGCTGAAATGATTCAGTCGAACATTGGAGCGGAGAGTCTAGTGCAAGCAAACAAACGAGAAGTTTCCAATCTCCAGACAAGGTTTTTATCCTTACTAAAAAGTTAAAAACATTATTTCAATTGAAAATTATGTTTTTATTCAAAGAATTCGAGACTTGGAACTGAAACTTGCAGAAAAAGATACAATAATCCGAGTGATTCAGCGTTCTTCGGTCGATAAAGAGACAACGGTGCCCCTGACGGGAAGCCGGCTTCCTGAGCCTGTGACTCTGATTAACCGTTTGCCGCCTCAGCAAACGCCTTTCAGTCAAATGCTACCCCCTTACGAACTGCAGGCAGCACTACAGCAAGTCACTGATTCGATTTATTCGCAAGTCAAAGCACCAGGGTGTAAATACCCTGGTTCTCCTGCTTCGAGTCTGCCAGGAAGTGCTAGGGGCAGCGCGGCTAGTGTCGCCAGCAGCAGTGGAGGCTCTGCCCCTGCTCCACCTCCACCTATGGGACACCCTGTTAATGTGAATAATAATGTAATGAATCCCGGAAGGAGCTATCAGGCGCAGATCTATAACAGCAACTCGGAAACTGTGCAGATGCTTGACGAGCAGATACGAGTACTCGATAGAGCTCTTCAGCCTAAGGTATTAAACATTTCTGATTAAAACGTTATTTTAAAAATTATATGTTGATTTGTTTCACAGCATTCGTTGATTCAGGCGCTTCGCAGTGACCGTGAACGCTTCCCGAACTACTACGCTCCGTCATAAAGCTTTCTGGAGAAGAGAAGAGACAGCAGCAGAAAATTTGTATGAAAATATTGGAAATGTATATTGTAAAAAGCAAAAAATCATTGAGAGTGAAAATATAACGTGTGGGAGTAAACTTCAGAATACAAAATGCCGAGTACAAAAAGTAGCAACCGAAACTATCAACAACATAAAGGTAACTGAAAATTTCAACGATCCAGTAGGAAGCTTAGATTTGAATCTCAACATGATGGATCGACGAAACGTTCAACGAAGAACCTGTCGTTCTATCACATCTGAATTATTCACGTTTCTTAATAGTATCTGACTTAGCAGTAAGTAGTCTTCATTACAAGCTCGTTCAGTCTAAGTAAATCTAGCAGCTTTCGCGTTTATACTGTTGATAAGGACGATTGATGAATAAACGCTGGAAACTTCCGTCCTGGTCTCATCGACTTTGCTGTACGTTTCAAAGGTAAGCTCAGTGTTGGATTCAGTTCGGCATATTCTTGTTTTTATATATTGTGGCCAGCTCGATTGTATTCCAAGAGCGAGAATTTTAAAAGGTTGTTCTACTAGGGAAATAATACGCTAGAATAGTTGCACAACAAAGAGACCACAGCTTGTTCCGCAATCGAGACTGTACAGCTTGTTCTGTTCGAGAACGAACTCGCTTGTTATACTTGGAGAGACATTGCAGCTTGTTCCACAATCGAGACTGTTGTAACGTGTAGTAGTAGTAGTGTATATGTAGTTGCGAACCCCACTTAGTGTAGCAAACCCCTTTTTCATAGTTAAACCTTTAGTCCTCCTTCACTTGCTTAACTCTTTCTTAGATAATCCTACTAACTTTCCCTCTATCGTAGAAAACCTTACGTTTAGAATATTCCAGTTTGTAATTCCCTTTAGCGTATATATACCCCGTATAGTAGTAGTCAGGACTAGATTCATATTAACTATTGTCCTCGCTAGTCGTCTTGAATACAAGTCTAAAACTCCGCCTTCTTGTAATCTATTAAGGTAAATCCAACTTAATCCTATTAAGAACCCTATCTTAGTATTCATTCTCGACCGAGTCCCTAGAGGTTTGTCACACTGTATAGCTTGTTCTTTTGGGAAATAGACACACTTGGTTAAACAAACGTTTATTCTGAAGCCATTTTGTATTCTACCGGTTTGTTATTTAGCATATTGGAGTTTACCCACTCCAAAATATAAAGGAATATGTGGAAAATCAAATTGTGAACAGAATGTTTCTAAATGCTGCCGGTAGATGGCGTTGTTTTCAAGGTAAACATTTCAACGTCAATTTTGACATTTAATTTAAAATACAATAATTCTCAGTTGAAACCGAAAAAATGGAGAGTCAGCCTGAAAATTCCGCTTTTTATTTGAAAGCAACTTTCGCGGGAGATTCATCAACTGGGAAAACTCGATTAATTTACACTTTATCAAGCGGACATTTCCCTGAAGGGTCCATCCCTACCGTGTATTTGATAAATTTATTGTTTCCAAATATTTAGATCTGAATTTTCTTCACCAGTAATGAAAGTTCAAGGAATCAAGGCTTTACTTATGGACTTAATTATTGTATTACAGGATGGGAGAACCTACTGCGTCTCTTGAGCACGAAGGAAAACTGTACCATGTTACATTAGTCAACACTCGAGCGGAGGAAGAATACGAGAAATTGCGTCCGTTATGCTATAAGTGTGTAGGTTTAAATTATCTATTAATTATCAAATTTAACTTATTTACTTTTTTAAAAGTAGTTTACTAATTCACTAACTTTTAGTAATACCATTTTTAATAATTCTTCTATTTAATATTTTATTTTCAGACAGATGTTATTGTTATTTGCTACTCTGTTGATAATCGTGAATCTCTGTTAAACGTCAACAATAGATGGATAACAGAGATACGAAAGTTTTCTGCAAAAAAGCCTGTCGTACTTATTGGTAAATATCAAAGTTATTAAATTCAGTAAAAATAATGTTTTAATTGATTATTGATTTATTTCAGCAACAAAAATCGACCTGAGGTCTCGTCCCGCAGCCGTCGAAACGGTAAAGCTTTAAATTCAGTATTTATAAATTTAATCATATTTAATAATACCTAGAATTAATTCAACAGGTTAGTACGGAAGAGGGTCTGGAAATGCAGAGGAACATCAATGCAGTTTCCTTTGTAGAATCTTCGGCCCGCGAGAGGCTGAATCTCGACCAAGTGCTTGAAGAAACTGTTCGAACCTACGTTTCATTGAAAACCAAAAATCAGAAAAAATGTAATATTTTGTAAATTTCTTTTATTTTAATATATTATAATAATTTAATTTTATACTGTTATAATAAAAAAAGATCTCTGAAAACTAAGTGGACACTATTATTATTATTTTAGTATAATTAAGTCGTACAAATTAAATACCCAAAAATTTATGTATTTTATAGACTAGTATAATATAAATAAGTGCAATACAGATAAATATAATAAAAATAAATGGAAACTACACAGGGCAAAGCAAATAATTGGTCTTATCATTAAGCCACATCCTGATTACAGCCCGCATAGCAAAAGCAGATACCGAAACCTTCTAAACAGCCAAACTCTCAGTTCCAACTTAACCCAGAAACTACAAACAAGCCAATTAAACTCAGCTGTAACTTTTAATTCTGTTCAAATTTATCCCAGATTGCGTTATCCTTCTTGGAAATCCCACGGGGGAAGTTTTCGGAAGTAAGTTCTGCTAATCAGGAACCGGAAACTTTGGGTGGGTCCCCGAATTTCTTCCTTATCTTGATTTTAAATAAACTGAATTAAATCCAAGTTTAACTCAGTTGTAGAAAAATGCAAAGAGCAAATGGAAGACCTCTGAAAATCACTGTAGTCGGAGACGGAACAGTAGGAAAAACGTGTATGTTAGTGTCTTACACAACACAGAAATTTCCTACGGATTACGTGCCTACAGTGTAAGTCTAACTCTGATTGGTTTAATTTAATATTTTCTATAATTTCTGATTGGTTCTGCAGGTTTGATAACTACGCAGGATCCTTAGATGTTGATGGATCGCATTATAATATAACTTTATGGGACACTGCGGGACAAGAAGAGTACGAAAGACTACGTCCGCTGGCTTATCCTAATGTAATTTAATTAACTTAATTGTAATTAAGTTGCTAATTAGTTTTATCTTTCGGTGTGTTATAGACGGACGCCTTTCTGCTGTGTTATGCGGTTGATACTGAGGCTTCGTATCAAAATATTATCAACAAATGGAGGCCGGAGATAAGACACCATTGTCCGCATACGCCTATAGTCCTCGTTGGTACGTCATTCCTAAGTTTGAGTGTATCATTTATCAGAGATGGACGGTTTAAACCAAACCAAAGAACCGGTTCAGAAACAGAAAGAATTAGCTCCTAAACCGAAATTGAACCGAAATCGAACCTACTTATCAAATTAACCCGAGCCGAACCGAACTGTCTGTTCGGATTACTTAAACCGAGCATGAACCGAACCGTTAGCGAATTCATATACCTTGAACCGTACCTGAACCGGCTTAAAATTCTAATCACAATCCGACCATCTCTGATAATTCATAAATGATATTACTGCTACCACTACGACTACTACCACTACTACTATTGCTGCTACTACTTCTATTACAACAACTACTACTTCTGCCACTACTGCTAGTTTTGCTGCTTCCACTACTATTACTACTACTTCCACTACCATTACTACTTCCCCCACTGCTACTACTACTACTTCTACTGCTACTACTACTCCGTACCCTATACTGATACTACTGCTTCTGCTACTCCTCCTCCTCCTCTTCCCCGTCATACACTGTTACCACCACTACCAAAGATAGTGCTACTACTACTACTACTACTGATAATAATAATACTAATTTTTCTTTGCAGCAACCAAGATAGACAAGCGAACCGTCAACGGTGGAGCTCACGTGGTAAACCATTTAATTATATTTATACATTATTAATATTTTAATTAACTATTATAATAATACTACTTGCAGATTGATACAGTAAAAGGCCGCAAACTGAAGACCAGGATCCAGGCAACATCTTTCGTGGAATGTTCCGCACTTACTGGGGAAAATCTCAGCAAAGTTTTCGAAGAAGCGGTTCGAGCCGCCATTGCTCCATACAACCCAAAGCCACGATGCAATATCTTATAAAAATTTAAGAAATAATTAAAAAAGCTAATGAATTTAAGTTTATAAGAGTTAATTAAGAGTTAATTATACCAGTATTTGGTTCTGTAGTGCATTCCAATACACAGAGACGAACGGTTTAAACCGGTTTAAGCCATTTTCTTTAAAGTCGAACCGCTGAACTGGCTTAAAATACCTGTCACTGACCCATCAGGTCTCAGCAAATAATTTTCTGCTGATTAGTTGTATTTTTAGAGGTTCCTGGTCTACTGAATGTGTGGAGGTTCACTGTGACGGTTCAACGGTTTAAGCTCTTCACAAGTTTTTCCTTGAAGGTTATTGTACCGCTGAACCGTTATAATAATAAGCCAAGAAAACAGCTGGTCACGGTGTCTTATAAGGAAACTACAGACTTCAGACTTGAGCCATTTGCTCTGTAAACCTGGTTCAGTACAGTCCACACTAAAATAAATGTAATTAAATATAATTAACTTCACTAAAATGCGTATCAGAAGAACGTATATCCTTCTAACGTGCTGTAGTTTAGTCCTATTAACTTATTTATTCACCGGTGAATCGGAAAAAGTCAGTGATAGCGAATCTGTGAACCGGGTTAAAGTTAACCCTGAAACCTACAAAGAAAAGAGGATAAAAAATATTCTGTTATGGGGACATCTTGACGGAACCAAGAAAGATTTCTACTTCTTCGGTTCTGGACAAGAAGCTTTTCGCAGAAACAAATGCAGAATCCAGAACTGTTTCGTTACTGACGACAGAACTATGCTACCTGTGGATCAGTACGACGCCATTTTGTTTCATATCGGGTACATGAAGAAGGTACCACCGAAAATGAAGAGATCAGAACATCAGAGATACGTCTACTTCAATCTAGAACCTCCGTACCGAGCTGTGGAACATCTAGAACTCTACAACAACTATTTCAACTGGACCATGACGTACCGCAACGATTCGGATATCCAGTTTCCTTACGGGAAGATTGTACCGCTTGAAACTGCACCGAAAAATCTAGAAGAATCCAGGAAACTTGTAGAAATGTACTCGAGGAAGTCTGAAGAGAAGCTTCGCAAGAAGAAAAGTGCCATTTGGTTTGTTTCCAACTGTAAAACACCGGGCAAACGCGAAAAACTCGTCAGAAAGCTGCAGAAATGGATTCCTGTTGACATCTACGGCAAATGTGGAGTCTATAAATGTCAGAGAAGAAGTAATCAAATGCCCGATTGCTATAAACATATGGAGGATCACTACAAGTTCTACTTTTCTTTCGAGAACTCGCTAGCTAAGAACTACGTTACGGAAAAGTTTTTCAGAGTTCTAGACTACGATATCGTTCCTGTGGTGTATGGAAGTGAAGATTATGATTCCATTGCACCTTATCATTCGTTTATTGATGCCAGAAAGTTCAGTCCTGAAGGTTTAGCGCGCTATTTAGTAGAGCTGGGTACGAACCAGACTCTGTACGATCAGTACTTTTGGTGGAAAGAGCATTACAAAGTCCTGCATTACGATGATGACTATGGAAGCGAACACCCCTTTTGTAAATTGTGTGAAAAATTGAATAGTGAACCTGATGTGGCAAAGAAATCTTATGATATTATTGAATGGGAAATGAATGGAAGTGCTGTTTAAATAAATGTGTGTGTTAATTGGATTAAATACAGTTTCTTTTACATGATTTGTCGGTTTTCTAACTCGATATTAAATGTAATAATAATGATGAGGCTAGCTATTCAAAAACAAAATAAAGGTTTCATAAATCTAATCCAGTAGTTATCCATTTCTCTATTGCTGAAAACATTTACAAAACCAGAAAATTATGTCTTAATGGCGGATCTGTATACATGATACCTCTTCTTCTTTAGCTACGATATTTCGCCTTGTCATTGTACTCTAACTAGCAAATTTTAACAGAATAACAGTGTGAAACTAAAATTACAGGTCTTAACACACATTAATGTTAAGGCATGAAGTCCTTTTCGAGCACACAGCGTTACAAACTACTTGCGAAATTACCAGTTCAGTGTTCCGTTTTCTGCTTGCACTGTTCTGTATTACATATATATTCCGGGTCTGTTTTCTTAATCTTAGACTCCAGTTTCAAGTCACTGAAGCTTTTGAAGCGAACCGAACCGCCCGAAGCTAGACTGATTTCCTCTAACGGTTCACACATGCCTCTCGAACAAAAGCCACGGAAGTTTGTTACAAACACGTTTCAGTCGGTGAACGCTCTCAACCTTACCAGCAATGCCTCTGAAACCGTGCAAATTGAACCAAAATTACATCAAATTATCGCTAATCTCTGTTCTGGCTACCGCTATTTACGTCTACAGCTATTCCAATACTACTTTACTCGGTTCGCGAACCGTGAACCGGCTTAATAACCACAGTTCTGACTTAACTGAGCTGTTCAGAAGTGTTACTGAATATGAAAATTCAGAAAAGTGTCCTGATCACGTGATTCTGCTGTTCGATAAAGGAAGATTCGGAAATCAGTTTCTGGAGTATGTGGCAACGCGTGTGGTTTCTGTGTTCAAAAAACGGAATTTCTATATTGTCCCAGAACTTAGTGAAATTTTAAACAAATATTTTGTGAACTACCGAGCGAAAGTACTGGACGAGCGAGAATTCGCTCAGAATTGCAAAGTTACTAGAAACTTATGGACTACTGAATCACTGGAACACTTTCATGGAACTTTGGAAGACGAACCAGAAACTAATACTTCGAAATACGTCAAAATTATTGGTAATTTCAATTAACAGCCTAATTAAGTTAATTTATATTTGTGTAAATCTTAGGCTATCCACTGAATATTACTGTTCCAACATGGAACTTGATGTTCCAGTACAGGAATTTATTGCTGGAAGAATTCGAGTGGAAAGATAAGCTGAAACGGAAGACTGTGAACCGGATTAAACTGCTGACTGCGAACCGTGAATTTAGTAAATTAGTTGGGGTTCACGTCAGACGAACCGATTTTCTCCAGCACTTGAAGATTCTCTACGGACCCTCGAAACTTGCTGGAAAGAAGTACTTCGAAAACGCTAAAGAAATCTACAAGTATTTTAATTTGACGAAAATAATGTAATTAATTTGATAGTTCATTGAATTAAATAGGCAAAAGTATGGAAACCCACTATTTTTGGTGATTAGTGAAGATCTGAAATGGTGCAGACAGAACCTAGCTGCTGAGGACGTCATATTTGCAGGTTAATAAGTTAATTAGTTATAATGTAATAATATATTAAATATTAGTATGTAGGAGAAGGCAATGAAGAAGATCCAGGTTCAGATTTAGCTTTATTATCATCGTTCCAGCATTTGATACTTTCGTACGGGACGTTCGGGATATCTGCTGCGTACTTGTCGGGAGGTATTATTAATTCATATTTATTAATTAGCTTTCATTAAATGAATAATGTGAATTTAATCCATGTTTAGCTGAAGTGATAATTGCTGATAATTTTACAACACGTCCGAATGACCTGAACGAGCGCCTGAAACAAGCCAACCTACCCAACTGGCGATGGCTCTCTGTTTGATTTTATATAAACATAAAACTTATTTTAATTAGCTATCTGATTTCTACATTTGTTACTTGGCAACGCTTCTGTGAACTGAAATATATTGTCGTGTCAACTCGTGCGAATAAGATGTGCTTCATTTAATCTTTAGAAAAGTTCAACGTTACTTACTGATATAGATCTGTCACGGTTTCTTAGGTTTTAGTGGCAAACAGATAGCCATTAACAGTTAAAAATACTTAAATTTACTAACATGTAGTCACATTAACCTAACATTATAGGAGTTTGTGGAAATTTTGAGTCGTTTAAGTTAATCTGCAAGGAAATTTAGTAAAAAGAGATCCCGTGCCGTTGAACGGACGTTGGGAGACAAGACAGGATCACTGGTTGCCGAGAAAAAGATCACCGCGAATCGTCGAAAACTGGTTAACGCAAAATTAATGTTTAAAAACCAAGTTTGCGTGAAAAGTTTACGCTAAAGGCCCCGCTCTTCAAAGTGGATTTGATCAATACGGGACGAAGACGGGGCCGAAACAGTTGTGGGTGGAGCAGAGAAGGCTAATCCAAACTAGTTGGAAAGTAAGCACATGGATGGCGCTATTTTCTAGTTACTGATCACGATATTCAAGGAAAGCTTGTTGCTTGCTCTTATTGTTATTAAGGTTCCGAATACGTGTTTTCCGTTGACACTTGTCCAACATGCCCGCCATACATAGTATCTCAACCAAACAGCACACACCACGTAGAGTAAATGAGCAAATTTAATATAACATTAAGAAACAAACAGGAGTATCTTGACATTTGAAGTTAGTGTAGTTGAAGGAAAAAATGAAGGTCTGTTATTTTGTAAGGAACTTTTACTGCTTTCCGCATAATACTCAAAAAGAGGTTTAGTCGGTTCAGGATCCTCGTTGCAGGCAAAAGACAAATCAATACCTGCGAAATTACTTCTCGAGTACAAATTCAAGACATTCTGCGGCCAAAAATGAACGTCATCACTTGAAAAACTGAACTTAATTTTTAACTACGACGGGCAAAGATGTTTACTTTGAAGAGGAATTACTAGGAAGTTTCTATCAAGATTAATTAATTATAGATTTCAACTGTTTCGAACACTCATATAATAATAAAATCACAAATTATTTATAAAATATTCACAAATGTTATAAATCTATAAAAATTGATCAATTAAAATTCAACCAGAAAATGTTAAATTTAATAATAATTACACTGTAAATATTATTTTGTTTAAATATATAAAATATTTATCAATTATGATTTATTCTTACTATATTACATTATTTATTTTATGACAACTACACCAATTATAATTAAATATGGAAAATGTTCACACTTACGCTATCTAAATAGATTAATTACTACTGATTAATTTTGTTCTGTTATTATTAGTCCCTAGCTACTGTAATTATTACAAATATAGCTATTAATTATTATACATGCCATAATTTGCTCCATTATAGTTTATTCTCACAACTTGTGGATAAAAGTCGAACCTCAACTGTTCGTACTGGCAGGATCCGGGAGGTGCAAATTCAACCTACAACCAAATCGTCCAGTGCAACTTCATAACCAAGAAATGCTCTTCCAACGTCTACCAAATCCTGTAGATTAATATTTATGTAATAATTATTATTGTAACTAATTCTGAAATATTTTGGACTCGATTCCTACTCGTTCACTCTGAACCAACCGGATCTGAACGGAGTTTGTTCAGTGAATATGTTCAATCACTTACTGGAGCTTCCAATCCTGTTCCCGTCATCTGCCGTGACAACACTGGGTAGCACAGTAAATCATTTAATTATATTTAACTCAGATATTAACATTTATTAAAATTGACAGTGTATCTGGACATGAGTACAACAACGGACCGTTTCCAGCTTTCTGTAGTAACTACAACAGCTAACATGTCTCGATCCTGGAACATCAAAGCAATACAAATCCCTTGTTCTGATTATACCAATCTCGGTATTCACGTATTTAATTATAGATTGCATTTTAATTAAATTAATTTCGAATAACGTTGTAGCTTCTGATCAGTGTCTACAGTACTTCAAGGATACCTCAGGAACCATCCAGTCGTTTATCTACAAGTCTGTGTCCATAACCTCAGCTGCTGCGGGGTCTACTGCTCATCACCTTGCTAACCAAGACTACGCTATTTGCATTCGCATGAACGCGGTGCTGTTTAACTTAATCCAGAGTTTTCATATAGAGTAAACTAAATTAGTATTGGCTTCTGCGGTGTTTACTACACGGCTTGCACTGACAGTTTGAATACGAAGAGCGCAGTTCGCGGTTCATTCAGTCTGAGTGGATCTCAGCTTTTTGGTACCGACAATCCCACTCTGGTGGATTCGTCCTACACTTCAGATTGGTTGCAGATCTCTTGCACTAACAACCAGAGAGTGACAATACCGACACAAGCTACATCACCCGCCACAACACCAGCAGATTGCATCTCGAGACTTACGTCCAGCAACCCTGCGCTAGTGTCCAGTCTGGATAATCATAATCAATTCTAAGTACTCACCTTGCTTGTTGTAGTCTGATGTAGGAGTAGTTCTGTTTTGCATGCATGTTTCTGATTCTGGTGAAGGTGTTGTTTAGTTTATCGTTAATGTTTCGGCTAAGGCTTAAACCTATTGCCGCAATATACGCACCTAACGAATAGATCTTATCCAATTTGTATCCTAGTGTATAATGTATCGTATCATAGTGACTTGTGGAACAGTGCAATTACTGATAAATAGAGAGGGTTTAGAGTTGAGGACTTCTGCATTTTGAATCCATTAAGCCTGTAGAGCAAGACGCTCTTTCAGTTACAGAACAAGACGATGTTTCGGTTCTAAAACAAGCAAATCTTTCGGTTGTAGGACAAGATGTTGCTTTGGTTGCTGAACAAATTGTGTTCTACTAGCTGTAGAACAAGACAGTCTTCCGGTTGTAGAATAAGTTGTGTGCTATTGGTTGTAGAACAAGTTGCTTTCTATCGGTTGTACAGCAAGTACGTTCTTTCGGTTATCGGACAAGTACGTTATTCCGGTTGCACAACAATAAGTTGCGTGCTGTCGGTTGTAGACATTACGCCCTTTTGGTTGCAGAACAGGCTGGTTCTTTCTTTCGTACAAGTGCGGAGTAGTACAAGGACAAACGGAAGACGTCTTCGTCAGCTGTTCTCCGAGAGGACCGCCGCTGGAGGTCCTCGATCGACGTTCAGCTACATCATAGTTGTGCGAGAGGGCAAGCTCTTCAAACCTCCACGAATAATGCTGCTTCGTACCAAAATCCGAGACATCTGGCACCTTCAGCAGTTATCTGCGCAGTCCGCTGGTCCTCGAGTGTAAATGCAAACTAGGATGGCTACAGTGGTCTCGAGGCTGTCGGCGAAGCGGAACTTCCTGGATGCCTTCACCAGGATGTCGACCTTATCCTGGATCAGAAAGTTGACACCAGTTCTCCTGTTTTCCGAGCTCAGACCAATCACTCCTGTGGCCAACCACTCCAACTGGTTCCTTATGGCTAGCGGCGGTCCTGGGCCACAGGTGGGAATTAACCTTCTCGGGAATCGAAGGGTAGGCATGAGTCAGCCCGACCATGCTGGTTATTAGATGGGCTCTTCGCCATCAAACACGTTTTACGGAGTAGTGCTCTGCTGTGGCGGTACCGTTACCCTTCTGTGGCGTTGCGCATGCTCTGCTGGGGCCATGCTCTACTCTAATGGGGCCACGCGCTGCTCTGCTGTGAAGGAACTCCAACACCCGGAAAAATCCTGATAGGCTTCCGAAGGCCTTTGATCTGCTCCGGTAGTGTATTACTCCGTTGCGGCGGTACCGCGACAGTCCTGGTAACCTTCTGACGAGGCTCTTATCCACCTTCTTCAATCTTCTTCTACAGCAGAGAGAATTAGTCTCTTCTAGAGCAGAGAGAACCTTCTTCGACAACAGAGAGAACTAGTCTCTTCTGGAAGAGAGATGTGAAGAAGCCCCTTGAATTTTGTATTTGATCAATTTTTTGTTCACTTAATTTGCATTGTACGCACGAGGGTGAAAAACAACCGAGTTTATTTAAGTGCCTGATAAGTTCTCCGTTAGTTCAGTTGGCAAGGGTTGGTGAAAGTGAAGTGATCCGTCGAGGTAAGCTGATTTTTTTTTGTCTCTATGATTGTCAATTTAATTATTATGTAATTTTTGTTAACTAATCTCTGTTTTCTGCTTAAGATTTGTAAGTTGTTCAAATATACTCACGGATTCAGAGAAGTCCGTGTGCCTCATTTACAAGAGAGAACAACCCTTTTCTACAACAGAGAAAACAACCTTTTTCTACAACAGAGAGAACTAGTCTTTTAGAAGAGAGACAACAACCTTCTTCTACAACGTAGAAAACAAGTCTCTTCTAGAAAAGAGAGAACAACCTTCTTCTACAACAGAGAGAACAAGTCTCTTCTACAACAGAGAAAACAACCTTCTACAGCAGAGAGAACAAGTCTCTTCTACAACAGAAAAAACAACTTTCTTCTACAACAGAGAGAACAAGTCTCTTCTACAACAGAGGAAACAACCTTCTTCTACAGCAGAGAGAACTATAGTCTCTTCTACAACAGAAAGAACAACTTTCTTCTACAACAGAGACAACAAGTCTCTTCTACAGCAGAGAGAACTAGTCTCTTCTACAGCAGAGAGAACAACCGTCTTCTGCAACAGAGAAAAAGACCTTCTTCTACAGCAGAGAGTACAAGTCTCTAAAAAATGGGCCTAAAAGTAGGGATGTCAGTACCATTTAGCAGAATTTTGACAGACAAAATTATCTCTTTCCGTTGTAAACCAACAGATGTCGTGTCCGCAAGGGTTTTCTCGTGAAGTAAAGAAGATAAAAATATGCAAATTTTTGCATTTTGCAGTAAAGAGATCTGAGTATGGCTGGTTAAATTCTTAGTGCTTTTGAAGGAGGACAAGTATTTTAAAATGGCTCCCAAACTTTTACCGAAATTTTCCCATTACATTCTTATGGCGAAACTTTGAAAGCAATGCACAGGATTTTGGCAAAACGAAAACCTGCGGGGCAATAAGGGTTTTTGACTCGTTCGGGGTGAAAATTGCGATTGAATACACGAGAATTTAGAAAAATGAAAATTCTTTCGAATTATTGCAATTTTCACCCCGAACGAGTCAAAAAAACCCTTATTGCCCCGCAGGTTTTCGGATAGAGCAAAAAATTAGCTTTTTTTTGGTATGTGTCTCAAATCCATACGTTTTGCCAAAATCCTGTGCATTTTGAAAAACTAAATTCGGCAGCCATTATTGAATTCCGCGCGCGCGCCCGCTGATAACAGCTGATTCCGCAAAGCAATACACAAAGTTATCAAAACGGTTTTGAAGAGTTTTGTACCGCAGCGGACGCCAAATTTTCCGTTTACAATGGGGAAAAATTGAATTTCCTATAAAAAAAAATCAGAAAAAAATTCAGGAAAAAAATTCCTGTACCCAAACTACCGACAGGAAAATTCCGAACAAATTCACAGGACGTACTGAAAACATGCTTAACTTGAAAAAAAAACTTCGTTCAGAAATTCGCATTTTTAAGAAATTCACTGACAACCCTACTAAAGGTATTGATTATTAAAAATCATGCAACTTCCCCATTTTTATACAAATAATTCTAGTTGATATTATATTATGTGTTATATTATATTTATATTTACTGTATATTTATTACATTATATTATATTCTATGCCATATATGTATAATATTTATTATATTTATAATAATATAATATATATTTTTACAATGATACTTTATTTAAATGTAAATAATTATATTAAATGTTAAATGAATATTAAATGTAAATGTGTCGTAAAAATTCCTTGAATTTTTGTTGGATTACGACACGTTTTGCTTTGTGCTCAGTACTGTATACGGCCATTGGTCTCGGCCTACATTTTGCGTTGAAATAATATATATATATATTTTATAATTATGTATAAATAATTAAAAATTCAATATAATGAATTAATTGATTAATATTACTTGTGTTAATAATATGCAGCATATTAATATTTGTACAAGTATTTAATGAAACGTAGAATTCTACATCGATTATGTTAACCCTAAAACTTGCACATATGAGACAAAAGTAAAATAAAATGAACGTTTAAATCTAACATTTACGCAATATTTGAAAAAGATTTACCTACGTCAGGTGATGCGTGAGAAGTTTTCCCGCCAAGACGCCATGTTTCGGGACGTGACGGTCTTCCGAGTGCAGCCTGACAGCAACTGCCTCGTCGGGTAAAACCTTCATATACAGCATGTAATCAGGTTACTTTAGTCAATTTTACCTTTCTTATTCTATTACGCAATTAATTCATTATCTAGACGTAAAACACAAGACTAATATTTCCAAGAAGAACAGTGGATTCAAACCGAGTAAGTGGATCTAACACCTAACAGCTATTACATGTTTCGTGACCTCACTAGTTTGCGTTTTTGACATTCAAATTCAAAATATTAGGAAAATTGATTTTATCAGACAAGTATTTACATACCTGAGGCAACTCCAATTACTTCTCTGGAGGGAAAACCACCATTTTATATTGTTTTTCGAGCAGAACAGCAATGGATGAGATGCAATCAGGAAAATGACCGGAGTGAGCATGTGCGATGAGCGCTACGCCATCTAGCGTTGACTTAAGGAACTGAATACACCAATATAATTTATAATACGCAATTTTTTATTTAGTTAAATTTTAAGTGCATTATGATGTTAAATTATTATTAGTATCGTATATTTCGCCTTGTTTTTAAGTTATCGCAGATCTAGATTTTCTTAATCAAACTGAGGTATGAAGTCAAAGCGCCCATGTTGTTACTGCCATCTAGCGGTAGAAAAGTAAACCACACGTTAAGATTATTGACAAGCGAAAAAATAAGAAATTATCAATGATATAACATTACCCAAAAGTCACATTAAAATAATTTTTTAGTTATTATTTAGATAAATAAAAGTTATTTTGTACGTATTATAAAAATCAAAATTATATTTTCTTCGCCCGCTACCGAAAGGTGGCGTTTTACCTTTTGTACAGGCCGGTGGCGTGCTAGCTAGCAACAACCCATTCAGCACAAGCCAACTAACTTTGTTTTTGGTAATTTTTTAAACCAAAAACTAAACTGTCATAGTCTTATATCAGAAGCAAACAGAGAATTACCTTGAGATAAACACTGAAACTATTAAAAATTTCAATTATTCTGTCTTTATTAGTCGAAAACAATGGCCGGAATAAAGCGTGAACTGGATCACCATGATGAAGGGAATCATTTAAAACCTTCCTGGACTGAAGATCTCAACAATTTAGTTTCCTCTATAGTAAATATAAAGAAAATTAATCAAATAACGTTTAATTAATCAAAATTTTTAAACACAGAACGGAGGAACCATCCTTTTCGCCACGGACGATGGTTTTGCAGTTGCGGAAAACATGTTGAAGGTCTTGTTGTTTTGACGTTTCACATTATTCTAAGCAAGTTAACTTAACGAACTGAATTAATATCAATAGGATAGTCCCATTGAATTTAAAGAGGGGATTTACACCGAGTATGGGAAATGGATGGACGGCTGGGAAACCCGCAGAAAACGAACCCCGGGCCACGATTGGTGTATTATTAAACTCGGTTTGAATATATTTTGTTAATTTTAATTATAATTATACTTTTACTTCATTCATTTTGTATTTTAGGAATTCCTGGGACTATTGTCGGCTTTGACGTTGATACGAAACACTTCGTCGGGAATTATCCACCGAGGATTTCGATACTGGGTGGGACGCTAACTCCCGAACGTATGAAAAATTCATTAATTTCTATTTTGAATTTTAATTGCTTTTATTTAACTTATGATTTGTTTTATTTTGTTTTTCTGCAAAATTATTATTTATTATTATTATTCTTTTTTTATATTAATTCGGTTTTATAGTTATCATTTTTAATTAATTGGATTAACTATTAATTAATCATATTTTATTGATTTATTGATAGATTGTATATTATGTTTTTCTATTAGTATTATTATTTTTGAAAATATTTTTAAAAAATGTAGAAGAGGCAAAGCTTCCCCCGAGGAGATCTTACATCGGGAACGAAGCCTACTTCGACCAAGTTATTGCTGTCGACAAAATGCAAACCCAGGTAAAAATAAATGTAATATTAAAACTGAGTAAATATCTGATGAATTAGTCAGTAATAATAATAATATTAATAAATATCCGTGTAATAATAATAATTCGTACCTGTATTGACTTTTTTCACTGATTCAAATAATAACTTAATTTTCCATTAATTTTTAAAATTTTATTCATTTTTTTGAATTTATTAATTAGTTAAACAATTTATTAGATTATTCTTCATTTTGCTCAGTTATTAAATAATTAAATAAAATGAAATTAATCCGATTTTGATATTTTTCAGAGCTAATTTTCATTAATGTTTAAAATATTATTAAAAACTGTTGGAATCTATTGATTCATTTAACAATCTATGAATTATTTCTCAAAATTTTTTTAATTCATCAACTGATTTAATATTAATTAAAATTTGAAACATTTCTAGAACTGGACGGAGCTCGTTCCAACGTCTGAACTTCGTCCTGGAACTTCAGAAACTCACCACAACTATTTCGTGTCAGCCGACCAGACGACTCGGTTCACGCATTTACGTCTCAACCTTTTCCCGGACGGCGGAGTAGCTCGGCTCAGGGTCTACGGGGTTCCCAAAGTCGACTGGACTTCAGTGCTACCCTCCGAGCGTATCGATTTGATTTCCCTGACCAACGGAGGCCAGTGCCTGGGGTACAGCGATGCGCACTACGGCCATCCGCGTAACCTGATCGCCCCGGGCAAAGGTAGCAGCATGGCTGAAGGCTGGGAGACTGCCCGCCGCCTGGACAGACCGGCTGTTTTGACTGAAGACGCGGAAGGTAACTTAGTCGTTACGGGTTCGGAATGGGCTGTGTTCCGTATGGGCCACGCGGGTATCGTCAACGCGGTAGAAATCGATACGCACACTTTCAAGTGCAACTACCCCGATACGTGCAAAGTAGAGGTCTGCTACGCCGAACCGGGTAGCGAGGAGGAGGTGATGAAGGTTCAAACCGGCGAACCGTGGGTCACGATCCTCTCCCCGCAGAAACTGCTGCCCAATAAGCCGCACTACTTCTCTGGGGCGCAGATGATCAGTGCCCATGAACCGGCGAACCTGGCACGTTTCACCATTTACCCCGATGGTGGGTGTCGAGATTCAGACTGTGGGGACACATCCGCAGTACTGAGAAACATTCCGGCTGATTTGTTTTTTTTTCCCCAGGAAATCTTTTTTTTTTCGTGCAGATTTTAGAAATGATTGAAATTTTAAAAATTGCACAATGAAGGAAGAAGAAAAAATAATAAAATTTTCAGAAAAAGATTTGTTATATATACTTTTAATTTTAATTATATATTATTAGATATTTTTTTTTATTATTTCCATCCAAGCAACAGGCCAAAGGCCTATGGCTGATTCAAACGATACATTGACTTCAGGATTAAGGGGTTCTGGAAGATTATAAGTGCATGCGAAAATAGGAACAAAACTTAAGCTATAACGGAATTAGATATTATTCTTATGATTATTATTATTGTTGATTTATTATTTCAAATTTTCCACATCAGTTTCCCCTTTTTTCTTGATAAGGGCCGTGTTTTCCCTTTTCTTCCTTTCGTTTGAATATAACAATTTCCCTTTTCCCCTTATATCGAGCCATGTATCTAAAATTCCCGTCTCCCTGTTCCCTGAGTTTTCCCTTTTTGAAACCAAGTTTTCGCCCTTTTTCAAGAAATTTCCCTGCATATATTGGAAACACCGATTGTTTTTACTCTTACTACCAAAAGAAGTTATCCATAATTATTATTACAGTAATTTTTAAATAAATTATTTTTGAATTTTTTTTGTAATAGAATCAGGTATTACAAAATCAGTTTCCAAAACACAAACAATTTACAATAAAAAAAACACACAAAATCAAATCAAATCCAAAAATAAATTCAATTGAAGTAGAATTATTTGGTAAAATGTAAAAAAAAAAAACACTTTCAATAGGTTTTTATATAAAATCAATTTTTTGTGTAATATTAATATTTATTAATATTAATTTTTATTATGTTAAATATTTTGTTAAATATTATAAGAATAGTTGATTATGGAATGGCTGTGGTCAATTTTCCCCCCAAAAAGGACGTTTTGTCTTGTTTGAAAATTTAAAATTTTTATAAAAAGGACTAGAAAAACTTTTTCCCCCATAAAAAATGATTTTAAATAGAGTTTAATTATAATTATATTTTAATTAACTTTATTTAATAGTTTTATCGCCAGATTTTTAGCGTTTTTAGGGACATGCGTTTCAGTTTTGCCACTGTGGATCTGAGTTCCCAGTCTTGGTTTGTAGTTCCACTGTCCGTGTCTTCAGTGTTGAGTTCGCCTTCGGAGTAGGCGGTGCGCTCCAGGCTGCTGAGCGCAACGCGCGGCGTAACGCGAGCGGTGGGCGACGACACGGAGCAGGCGTTGCTGCAGTTGGCCGAGGACGTCGCGTCGGAATGTAGTCGCTCGCGTGTACGCAACTGCCCGAGTCCAGGATCGCTGTACATTTCTTTAACCTGTTTTTAATAAAATTAATATTAATATTAATGTTAATTATTATAAATATAATAGATTAATGTACTTGGAGTTTTGTCGCCCCCTTCTTGACGCCTTGCTGCAGTCGCCGCGCGAAAAACGCGGTTCGAACCACGGTTCCGGTTTTTGTGCGATTCGCCGGCTGAACCAGCTTGTCGTTCCACTCGACGTTGCCGTTGCGCGACCTCAGACGGGAACGCTCAACGACGACGAATCGCCCCAGGGTCGTCCAGCGCGCCTGGACCTGGTGGACGTTCTCCGCGTCCTGGACGACGCGACGATGCCGTCCCAAATTCGGTCCGAGGTCCCTTTCCTCGACCAGGACGTAACGCTCGCTCTCGTGCGGCTTGCGCGCCTTGAGCAATGCTTGGTGCAAAATATCTTTCGCCGTGTTGGATACGCCGCACTTGAGAATCGCGTAAGGGATTTCTGGCGACACGTTATGGACGCAGACGAGAAAAGTCTCTTCTTCCTCTTCTTCGACGTCGAGGTGCTCGACGTCATCGTCGGCATCGTCGTCCTCGTCATCGTTGTCCGTCGCGTCGCCCGAATCATCGTCCTTCTCGAATGAATCGACTAAACCGCCTGAACGGTTGTCGCGATGGTCCAGTTTGGCGATTTTACTCATCTAGAAGTTGGTTATTAATATTAATATTACAATTAAATATATTTATTATATTTATTATACTTTTCTGGATTTGGTCTTCTGGTGGGAACTGAGTATCGAAGAGAGCCAAGCGCGCGAACTGGGGTCGTCGCCTATGCGACGCAGGATGAAACGACCCTCGCCCCGCCACTTGGCCTGCGCTTCCAGCGGATGCTCCTATTGAATTTAAATCATCATTAATTAGGCTTAATTAGATAATAATTATTAAATCAGGTCCAGCTGAATAATAAACATAGTTAGTAGTACGCAACACATAAATAATAAAAAGAAAAATGGATACAATTAATTATGAATAATAAAGAAATAAAAAATAATTAAAAATAGTATTGAAACTTATGATAATAAATAAACAAGTATTAATAAGTGACAAGTATAGTTTATATTAAAGTACAACATATACAGTTAGAAAATAATACAAATCAAAAATGGATAACAATAAATAATAATAATAAAAATAAATGAATAAATATAAATAGTACATAAATTAATGAAAGTCGTGACAAATAAATCGTTAAAAATAATATAACTACGTAAATAAATAGTAGTACTAACACTTACAATAATTTATTAATCAAGTATATTAAAATTAATTATACCTGAGCATCCAGGATCCTTTGCAGGGGCGGCAGGATCCTTTCCGAAGGCTCCCATCCTCGGTTAACTTCTTCCAGCAAAAGATAGTCATGAGGTTGTAGTTGCTCCGTCGCTACGCAAGCGATTTTCGACAGCGCCTTGCGTATCACCTCTTCCGTCGTGCAGTCCTGCGTCACCTTAAGTATTACGTAAGGGTCGCCTTGCGTAGCGGACGCGTTGGCTTGCGTCCCAACGTTCTGGACGCCGTAGACGACCAAGAAGAACATGCGTCGCTTGACGGAAGCCGCGTTGTCGTCTTGTGTCTTCCTCGCGTCGTCCGCTTCGTCGCGCGGGCCTTGCGTCGACTCGGGGGCTTGCGGCAGCGCGACGCAAGCGGACGGCGGACTCTCGACGCCGTGGTGGACGACGTCCACGCCTTCCTCTTCGAACTTTGTGTGAATAAACAGCGACGACAACGCCAGCGGCTGGTTATTCGCGTTATTCAGTCGCACGTGACGATAGCCCGGACGTAAATGTTTAATCGGAATGACGCGTTGCGCGCTGACGTGGTTCGTCGCGACGTCCGTCACCGTAAAGCGTAGAAAGGCGAGCTCTCGAAAATGAACCGTAAGTTCGAACGTATCTTGAAAGATAGGGTTTAAACCGTTGCGCTGGATGATTTTAGATTTATGTTTCACGCAATCCGCGGGAATGCCTATAACCTCCACATCCAGCAACGGACTGCCTAGCGGATTAGCAGGACATAAGTACTGTCCGGAGATTAGCGTAAGCTGGATATGGAGGATATGCAAACCGTCGAACTCTTTTCCCCACGGGTTGAAGCGCCTGTACATCACGTGACTTCTGTCCCACATTAAGGAGGGTTTCAGGATGTATCCGCACCTTCCGGTTTGTTCAAAGAGCGCCGTATTCAAATGGAGGGCCGCGTCTTCTGTTTGATAGTTCAGCGCAACCATTTGAATGCCGAAAGCCCAGAAAAGCACAGGGTTGAAGTTTGACGAGTCGATCCGCATTCCGGCGGGGTACGTGCGGATGAGCTGCGTTTCCGTGTGCCATAAGACGGACCCGGGTTGCTTGCGGCAAAGCTTTTTGGCTGTGGTCTCGTTGATGGAGCAGCACTCGAATACCGGATGCCGTAAGTTTCGTGGACCCTTTGATTGAATTAAAAATTATTATTTCTTGCATTAATTGTTTATTGCGCTAATTACAATAATAATTAATTATTAAAGTTATTACAAACGAAAATTAATTTGAAATTAAAAGGTAAAGTGAATAAAATAAATGTAATAGTTCCATTTAACTAAACCTTTAGGGAATAAATAAATAGTATTTAATCTAAAACTAGTACAGTTAATTTAACTTAATCAAAATATGGACAAAAACAAAAAATTAATATTTCATATTTTAATCTGAGTTCTATTCAACATTATTAATTCACTAAATAAACAAAATTTCACTTAATTAAGTAATTTACGTTAAAAATAAATGAGTAGCATTAATTACTATATTTTATTTAATCAAATAACCTGATTATTATAATTCAATTGAATAATTTACCTGCGGCGGATTGGGTGGTGGAGAGCTGGTCGCTGATTGGCGGTTGATTTGCGTATTTCTCGTTCGCGGATTGGTCGGAAAACAGCGGAGACCCCGGAACTTTGTTGCCTGACAGTAATTGACTAAATCCGACAGTTCTTTTGCAATTTGACTTCCGCCCGTATTTCCGGACTTCCGGATTTTGGAGTTGGCCATATCCAGGATATCCTCCTCGATACTTCCGGGACTTCCGCTTGCTCTTAGAGGATGCACGCTTTCGTAGTCGGGCACTCCGCCTTGCGACAGCGACTTGCGTAGCGGCACGGAAGCCGGGATGCGTCTACGTTTCTCCGTATCGCTACTCGCTCTGTGCGTGGGCGTGTGAAAATTCGCGTACTCCGACTGAAACAGCAGCGTTTTCATGCGGTTGTCATCCAGCTCTTCATCCTCGATGTTGTCGCTGACGTCTCCGCTTAGCGAACCGCCGCTCGCGCTGACGGAAGACGACGCAACGCTAGCCGTACGCATGGGGATAGGCCTATGGTGACTTCTGATCACTCGATTGCCATTGGGTAGGACAGGCAAAATAGGCGGAATATCAACGAATAGCTTTTTATTCTTAATTAAAATGCGATGTCGCAACTGGCTGGGACTGGGTAGGCGTGGCTCGTCCGAAAAGTCCGCCTCAAATAAAAATCGACTAACCAAGTGATCCCCAAAGACTTGCTGGAAAATTTGCGACATTTTGATTTGCTGTTGGACTGAACAGTGATTTTCTAGCGATAAGATAACGGGGTAGGATGAAGTCACGAATGCGCTACGGTTTATGGCTTCAACCACTGATTTGAAAGGGATTTTTGTGGTTAAGGTGTGGCCGTGGTAAATCACTGGATGACCGTCGTCTCCGTCCCAGCAGTCCAGCTCTACGCAGCGACAGCCGGTCAACAGGACCTGGCTGTACAACTCGACTGAAGATTCGCCTAGAAAAAAAAAGTTTTTTATTATTAAAAAAATAATAAATTATTATGTATTAAAAATTTATTTAAATATATATAGGTATATTTAAAACATTAATAATATAAATATCAATAGTAAAATAACACTTGAATTTTTATATTATATATAAAATTATTTCCAGTTCGTCGTTAAATATTAAAAATATTCATATTTTACATGAATCTATTTAAATTATAATAGAGTTACTAAATACAATTATTATAATAAATTAAAATAAATAGAGTAAAGAAACACACGTATCTAATGGCATAATAATAATAATGAATTATAATATAATGTAATATTGATATTAACATGATTTTAATTAATTTAGTATAATAAGTAAAATAGTGATTTTACAAAATAATATACAAATATTCATTTACATTATAAATAATACTTTTTCCAAAGAGCAATTAGATATTAATAATATATACGATAAATAAATGTACTAAAATTATAATTCAGTTAATATACACAATTAGTATAATAAACTGCTATAAATAGAATAAATAAATATAACATGAATACAACGATATTGAATTTTAATGTAGTACGTTATTAATATTTATATTGTTATAGGTAATTTATTAACTATAACGTTGATAATTTTATAGTATTAACGGGAAAATACAAGACTCTCGATGGGAAAAAAATAGTTAATTAATTTTACCTTTTAATTGGTGTCCCGTAAGATACGTGTTATGCGAAGACGCTATATAGTAATGGGATAACGGATGGTTCATGTCTTCGTCTTCAGGATTCAGGTTTTCAGCCAGGAAGGCGAAATTCGAGGCGTCAGTCATGAACCGTGCGAACCCATCGAAGGACAGCAGACGGTTCGACCTCATCAGCGAACCGTTTTCGAACCGTTCGATGATTTCTAAGGCTCGTTCGGTTGTACAGGTCTCCAGCTGCTGCCTCTCCATGAACTGACATAAACTGCTGACAGTTATAGCCCTTTCGTTAAGCCACAGGTTATCCACGACTGCTGAATTAGCATCCAAGTGAATGTCCGGTAGCAGAACTAGCAAGTAGTAAGTAGCAATTAGTCGTAAAGTTAGTACAAAACAGCTTTAAAAAATAGCTTACTTTTAGCTTGGGAGATGCTAGGGGGTAAAGCTGAAGACCATTCACTGAACAGCTCGACCAAGTCCTTTCTCATACGGACGGTGAAGCTGTTGAACACGTCGACGAATTCGTGAAACGTTAAGTGTTTGTCCGCACTTTTCGGCGACGAGCTGCTAACGTAGCGCTGCGGCTGGGCTACCGTGTCCAGGCTATCGGACGATCCGCAGCTTTCCAGAGCTTCGGCTGAGGAAAGCGCCCACTCCAGGCGGCGGTTCTTCGGACTCGGGACGCTACCCTTGAATCAAGTTTTAATAATTAGCTTTGTTATCAAAAATGTTTTATTTTCTTAATATTACGATTTAATTAATGTAATTAACTTATGCGTAATAATAATTATTGATTATTCGTAACTAATTTATAAGCGGATATTAGAAATTATATTACTTTAATTAAGTGTCTTTTATATAATTTATTTAAAACTATATTAGCATCTTATTTAAATTTAACTACCCTTTAATCAAGTTTCAAAAATCGGATTTGTTAATACTGATAGTTTTTATTTAATTACATTAATTACGTTGATTTTTGCTAATTATTATTATTCACTACACTTATTAAATTTAAAAAATTAGCTTTGTTATTTAATTATGTAATTTTCTTAATGTTTTATTCAGTTCAATTAATTTATCGTGATGATTATTACTATCTATTATTATTAATTATTATTAATGTCTTTATTAACGTATTTATAACATAAATATTTTATTGAATTAATAAAAGATTTATTAGAAAATTTTAATTTTAAGTAAATTTATTTCATCAAATTAAATTCAGTGGACATTTCAATTATATTAATAATTTGTTATTAATATAATCCAAATTCATTATAATCCATTAATATTAATAAATTCAAAAATTCAGTTTTAAAGGTTATTTTTATAATTATTATTTTATTTAATAAATTAATAATAAGTAATAATTATATATATATATATATTTTTTACTTGGTTCTCAATGAGTGAGGCGGGTGAATTCGGGTAGCTGCGTTCCTTGACGAGGGTTAAACCCGCAATGGAGCGTTTCTTCTTCTGGTAGAGGGGACTGTGACGGTTCACGTCATTCGGTTCGCGGTTCACGGTTCGCGGGATAACGTCTCTTCCACCGAAGACCTTGATGGCCTCGCTGTGACGTGGACCACTGCAACCCCCGTTACTACACAAATAGTAAAAATAATATTTTATTATAATTTTATTTTGTTAAATTATTCATTTGTATAATAATTAATACAATTCAACAATTTAAATACAAAAACTGCATACAAAAGTTAATACAGTATTTAATTCAGTGTTTCCACTTCCAGTTTCCCCTTTTTCCCCTTTGCCCTTATTTTTCCCTTTTCCCTTCCGCGCTAGAATACAGACTGTGCTTCTAGATTTTTCCTTTTCCCTTTTCTCTTATCTTTCCCTTTTTCCCTGCGTGCTAGAATACAGACCGTGCTTCTAGATTTTCTCTTTTCCCTTTTCTCTTATTTTCCCTTTTTACAGGGAATTTCCCTGCAAAATAGACACACTGATTCCACTTATATTAAAAACTCGGAGCTACTCGAATAAAATAATTTAACAATAGTTTAATTCAATATCAATTAATTTAATAATTAGGAACAAAGTTGGAATTAAGATTGCGTGGGTAGCGCTTGACAGTTCAGTAATTAATCACTGCATGAAAATTGCAGAAATTAAAAATACGTAATTTAATTAAGATTTTTTATCAGGACCGGTTATCGTAATTGCAAACCTGGAACGGACATTTTTGGTTTTGCAGACAACAGTAAAAAAAGTTAAGATGATTATAAAACTAACAATATCAAGATAATGCTGCTACGACTATTCTTACTACTACCACACTACTACTATTACTACTACTACTACTACTGTTGCTGCTACTATTACTAGTCCTCTTTCTCATGCTCCTCCAACTCCTGTTGCCACGAATACAATAGGTACTAGTACTACTACTATTACCACTGCATATACTATATGTAATTTACTACTGAAACTACTACTACTACTCGTACTACTACTAGTAGTATTACTGCTACTATTACTACTACTACTACAATTACTACTCTCCATCCTTCTTTTACGAATACTGCTCCTACTCCTCCTTCTCCTACTACTACTACCACTACTACTACTACTACTGCATATACTATATATATTTTACTACTAAAACTTCTACTACTACCCTTCATACTACTACTAATAATATTACTGCTACTATTACTACTACTACTACAACTACTACTCTCCATCCTTCTTTTACTACTACTGCTCCTACTGCTCATCCTCCTCCTACTACTACCAATACTACTACTTCCACTACAACAACCACTACTACTACTACTACTTTCTTTTAAAATATTATTACCGGTAGAACAGATGTAAATACTGTTCCTTCAACCAGAACAGGCGTCGATCGCCTCCGCACTGCTGCTTCCGGACTCCGCGCAGCGCCTCGTGCAGCACGGCAGACCACAGACGACCGACAAGAGGCGGACAGACAAAGACTGCAACCCGGTTATCACTCAGATTACATCCGTAAACTACGGAAATGCACCACGGATTCTCTGCCGAAGTCGGGATACCTTCGACGGAAAAAGTAAAAAACTAAAATTAATTATCTACATCATTAAAACATTAAAATTTAATGAAATAAAATGTTAACTAATAAAATCAAAATATATAATAACACATATAAAATAGTGAATAATCATGAAATATTATTAAATTAATAAAAATATTAATGGGATTAAAATTAAATAATAAAAACACATAAAATAATATTGCAAAAACAAAATAATACATAGTAAATTACTAAAATAATAAATAAGAATAATCAAATTCTGTTAAAATAAATGAATAAAACGATAAGAAAATCAAGATACAACAAAATTAACATAAATAATCATAAATATATACTTTAATTAAAATTTAACAAAAATAATAATTTACCATATCTTCTGGCAACGGAATAGAATTCATGTTCTCTGCAATGGACGTCCACTTCCTTGAGGATACACACATCCAGAAATCCTTCTTCCAGACTTCCGCCGCAATAATCCAGACCGGAAGTACTTCCCGATCCACCAGAAGTCCCGCCTACTGTCGGCGAGTGTCCACTTCCTAGTCCGTATTTGATCCGGATTCCGGGCGTGATGTCCACATCCGGATTAGCGAACAGGGATGACTCAGCACTTTGCGAGTTGCTGTTCCACGGAGCTCTACACCAGGAAAGTGTTCCGTGACTTTTTTCCAGGCGTAAAAGCACTGGAACACCCCGTGAACCGTCCGGTTCGCAGTGGATGACCGTAGTCCCGTGCCGAAGGATTTTTAGGGTTCGCAAGTCGATTAGGTTCGTTATTAAATCGAAAAGGTTCACTTGATGGTCGCTTTGGTCTTTTTTGAAATGCAGCGCCTTTTCCGACCAATCGGCGTCACGCTCCCCAAAAAGACTGTCTTCTATTGGTTGGCTACTTTTGAAACGCTCTTCCGGATTGGTCGCTTGGAACTGTGCGATTTTATTGAGCGTATTCTGAACCGCGCGAACTTTGTCGATGTTCAAAAGACTTCCAGTCCCCAATCGCGTGAAAAATTGGTCTTCTCCATTATAATCCGTTAAGGTCTGTTTGGAAAAAAATCGATAATTAATCAATGGATCGCTTAGTAATCGATTTATTGGTATCAATCAATACGTGAATGATAGGAGTCGATCCTGAATTAGGAGCCACGACGATCACACTCGAATTCTGCTTCATAATCGATTTCAATTCCCGCACAAAAACACCGAAGAAAGGGACCACTTTGCTGTTGGGCATATGGAGGGCCCTAGCCAAGGCCCTCTTATAGTCACGGCTGGTTTGCCGTGACAATAGGGCAGAAGCCAGAAAATCCAGCTGCGGCAATTTCTCCTTTTCGGTTATGGACAGCCAGAAGGGTTTTAGTTTATCAGACCTGAACCAATAGGAATATTTATGAATTTTTGGAATTTTTTGATTGGGTGGTTTGAGTTTTGGTACTGTACCTTAGGCCCACGACAATTTCCGTGGCTCCATGGAAGTTACCCAGGTTCCAGCAAGCGACTGCGGTCCGAACGAGACACGACAGAACGGCTTTTCGTTCGTCGTGACTTGGTGGTGACACAATCAGGAATGTCACCCAGGAACTCACCTATTGGAAATTAAATTAATTAATTTAATTATATTAATTGTTCAATCCATTCTTTGATAAAAGGTATTATATATTTATTGTGTATTTACATATGCTGCATCTATGTTGTATCTACTACATCTATTTTAATTACATTTATTTTACATTTCTTTTCTATTTACTATTATTTTATTTGCTCTGGTAGAATTTGTTACTATATTGTATCTCGATTCATATTAGTCTTAAATTTATTTTCAGTTGGTTTGTTAAATTAATTTTCATTAAACTTATTCATTTAATGATTCACTAAATATGATAATCTATAACATACGTTAGTTACAATATTATAATATAATAAAAATCTTAATACATTTACTTCATTGTTTTATATTTATTTTAATTTGGTTTATTACATTAAATTAAATTTAATTCATTCATTAAGTACACAATTATGCATTAAATCTAACAAATGCTAATTACAATAATATAATAAACATTATAATTAGTTTACTTCATTAAATCTGCGTATCAGTGCAGGTACTCCTTCCTCACTCCTGCATTCACCATTCAGATTATTATTCCTCCCGTTGAGATCCACCGTACAGTGATGCAGATAATCCACCGGAAGGATCTTATTGAACATTTCATACTCCACTTCCGTCAGTTTCAGCGCTACTTCCTCCGGAAACGACAGCAGCTTCTGCAGGAGGTTCAATTCTTCCGGAAAAGAAGGCGGAAGAGCCAAGAGTCTGCGAGGAAGGGACTTGTTGGGGTTTAAACCGGTTCGTGAACCGTTTTTGGAGGTGCTGTCCTCGGTGTAGGAAGGTTGTAGTTGCTGCTGAAGGTCCCACAGCGCGGCTCCGAGGTCCTGCAACGTTGACTGCGACGGGAGGACGACGTTCCAGCGCGTCGCGCGGAACTCGAGCGTTACGCGGTCGTGCGAACGGCCTCCGCCTAACTGCCACTGTAAAATGAAGTAATTGAAAAAAAGTAAGTTTAGTAGTGCCAAGTTAATAAGTTTGTTAGTTAGTCTAGTCGACTAGTCAGGTTCATGACTACTTGGAGTGGCTATTAGTTAGTTGCTAGCTTGTTGCTACGGCAGCCGATTAGTTAACGAGTTAGTTGATGGGTCTAATCTACTATAAGTTTGTTTGCTGACTAAATGGAATAGCAATAAGTTAGCTAGTTACAGCTACTTTTGTTACAGTTAGTTAGTTACAGTTGGCTACTTCGCCTCTAGTCAATCGACTTAGCTACTAGTTATTATTAGCTGTTCGCCCGTTAGTAAACTAGCTAACTCCTCAATAGGCTATTTAGTTTGTTAGCTGGTAGTCAACTATACTAACTAGTTTGACTACCATGCTATTTTACCTCAGCTTGAACAATTAGCTACTTAACTCTAGTTAGTAAGTTACCGTTCTAGCAACTAGTTTGGTACTACTTGTTCACGTTAGCAACTACTAACTAGTTAACTACTACTACTACTTACAAGTTAGCAAAACCTCAGCTACTAACTAGCCAGTTACCGATAATTAGTTAGTTACAAAACTACTTACAGCTAGTCACTCAACTTAGCTACAACTTACCTTAGCAACTACAACTACTACTACTAGTTAGCAATACCTCAACTACCAAACTACTAGCTCAACTAGCTAGTTAGTTACTAAATTATACTTACAGCTCATCACTCGACTTAGCTTCACCTCACTTATTGCTCATTCTGCTAACTAGCCAACTGCTTACTATTCTACCATTTTTAAATCAAAACTTATCAAAACTACTAAAACTAGTTTACCTGCAGCAAATCTCCAGTGGACTGCGTCTTAGCCAGCATTTTGCTTTTGCTATCCAGCAACGAGAAAGCTACGGGTCCAAGGGCTAGCAAGCGGTTGGCCTTAACCAATACAAAAAAAAACATATTAAATTATTATATATTATTAAAATACATTATAATAATCACTCATCAAGTAACCACATCAATAATAATTGCTGCTAATATTATACAATTATTATACATAATACAACGAGGAATTCTAAATCAGTTATTTATAATAATAATAATTTTATTATAGAGCGTAACAAAAAATGTACAAATAAATCAAGTTTTCCTAAAAGGCGTACCGACAATGACTACTCTAACTATCAACTACCGAGGTGAACTGGTAAAGCACACAAACCAATAATAAAAGAAAGGGTCGGAAAAAAATAAGAACGGGTAATCAGAAATATAAAACATATCGATAATGGATCCAATAAATCGATAGATAAGACATCGATCCACAATCAATCAATCAATTAAAAGACACAGTCATAGCATCTGGAAAAAAAATTGTGAAATAAATAAATATTAAAAAATAATAATAATTGCAGATTCTGATACAGTAATAATGCAAAAATTTTAAAAGATATTAATAATACGATAAAAACACTGATTATTATAATAAATAAATTTTTAATCATAAAATAAGTATTCAATATATATTTAAATATTCATAAAAATAACTGTATCTTAAACAAATAGATAAAAAGTCTATTAAATTATCAAAGTGGCTGATAAGAATATACAGTTAGTAATAGATAATGTTGATTATACGATGATAACGGAGTAATTATCGTGTTGTACACAAACACAGCAAAAGTGAAAGGTTATCTCTCACCGAAATGTGGAATGGAATCTCTTGTTTCTAGGAAAAAAACGACATTTTTTTGTGATTTAAAGGTCATCCATTCTCATTCTCGTGTTACAGTGTTACAATGTATCCTTTATGCGCCATACTTAGTCAAGAGTCTTGACAAGAATCTTTCGTGGTGCCTTTTTACAGTGCTTTTCTGATGAGACATTGAACAGACGGTCTAAAGGGTGTTTAAAACTTAAAGGTACTGTAAAAAGAAACTAAAAAACCATGAAAAGACACCGTAGTGGTACCCTTTTACAATATTTTGTACGGTAAAAGAACACCACCATTCTCATTCTTGTGTTACAATGTATCCTTTATGTGTCATACTTGGTTAAGAATCTTTAATGGTGCCTTTTTACGGTGACTTTTTGGTGTGGCACTTGAACAGGAGGTAAACCGAGAAACCACGAAAATGCACTGTAGCGGTGCCTTTCTACAGTACTTTATACTGTAAGAAACCCAACCATTCTCATCCTCGTGTTACAATGTACCCTTTCTGTGCCATACTTGGCCAAGAATCTTTAATGGTATCTTTTTACGGTGCCCTTTTGTTGCGGCACTTGATCAGGGGGTAAACAGAGAAACCACAAAAATGCACTGTAGCGGTGCCCTTCCAAAGTATTTTGTACGATAAAAAATACCACCATTCTCATTCTCGTGTTGCAGTGCTACAATGTATCCTTTCTGCGCCATACTTAGTCAAGAATCTTGGTAAGAATTTTTAACGGTGCCTTTTACGGTGCCTTTTTGTTGCAGCATTAGGTGGTACTCTGAGAAACCACGAAAAGGCACTGTAGCGGTACCTTTTCCAGTAACTAATTCTACCATTTTCTTACCTTTTTCTTCGTATGCGAGCTGAGTATCTCTCTCACATGAAACAAGTGACAATCGAAGGCGGGCAATCGATAGCACGTTTGAAGGTACAGGCGTTTCAGTTGGGCTTCCGATTCGTAGATGGACGAGTGAAACAACTTGCGTTTAGTTTCCTATCAAACCAAACCAGAAAATCAGAATTATTCGAGTGAAAAGAAACAACAGACCTTGTGCCCGCAGCCATATGCAATTACCCGTGATAAAACTTTTTTTTTTGTTTCTTTTGACTTTAAGCTATCGAAAATTGTTGCACAACAAACGAGGGTCTGTCCTACTTTAGCGGCAAAGACTGAAATTTCATCTGATTATCTTTGCAAAAACTCTGGCTGTTTTTGTACTGCTTTTCGGGCGAAACAAAATCGCACATCCGTGACTAACAAGAGCACTTGCTATTTATTCACGTTATTGGGTCAAGTATTTCCAAGTTTTTAGCTCAGATTTAATAAAACGCGGAAAAATAAAAAAAAGATATCGCAACTTTTTTGCAAACCGTGCGATTCTTCATGGACATTTCCCTGAAAAGTTTTACAAGTTTCAGGTTTCGTTTGGCCTTTTTTTTTTCTTTCGTGATTAGCTACAACTGTTGTAGCTGTTGTTGTTGTGAAGGTCTGAATACTACCTTAATGAGTCTGTGCATCTGTTTGGCCTGCCAGTATTCCGGCGGGAGGCATTCTGTTAGCGACAGGGACACTGCAGGATCCGCGCTGGAGGAGGTATGATGGTGCTGCTGGGCAAACGGTGGAGGGACGGAGTTGTTTTCTGACGAGTAGCAGCGCCTGAACAGCGAGGCCCTCCGCCAGGGGGTTGAAGGGGAACCGGACAGCGCGTGTGCCAGCTGCCGACCGAACTGTCCCGAGGCGACTAAGTCGCTGGCTGAGAGATCGTCGTACGAGTGAGTGGCGTCCGAGAGTCGGGGATGGCGCTCAGCAACACCTGCAACTGCTGAAGATGTTACCTTGAAAAAGGAAAAGAAAAATATTTTTTGTTAGTATTTTTTTTTTTTTTTGGCTAAGAGTAGTAGATGTAGTCTACTGAATGAGCAATAATGGTGTAGTATAGTAGTAGTGGTATAGCAGAAGTAAAGGTAGTAGTAATTATAGTATAATAGTGGAAGTGTCTAGAGTGGTAACAGCAGTAATAGTAGTACTAATAGTAACAGTAGTAACAGTACGTTATCATAAGTAGCACTAGTAGCAGCAGCACTAATAGTATAGTCGTACAATACTACTGTAGCATCATAGTAGTAGTGATAGTGGTAGAGATAGTAGGAGCATAGTACTACTAACAGTAATGGTAAAATATTGCATCAGTAATAGTAGTAGTGCTAGTACTGCGTAACTAGACGTAATCGCAGCAGGAGTAGTAGTATAGTCGTAGTAACAGTAATTAACTATTTAGCTAGTTGTAGTAGTGGCACTGGAGAAGTAGTAGTAGTAGTAGCAGTAAGGGCCTTGTTAATAGTTATACCTGATGAGAGGGTCGCGGACTGGAACTGCAGCTACGATTTGGCAACGCGGCAGCCCGGCACTTGGGTAAACACTCCTGCAGACGAATCTGAATCGCTGCTAACGACGCTGCTTCCTCTTTACTGCAAGGCAGCGATCCTGTTATCACCAGATCCTGCAACTATCCCCACAAATAACAATAATAATATTTAATAATAATAATAATAATAATGTAGTATTCAATGATTGTAGACTCACGACAGCACGTGACTACGTTTACGACACAGTTGATCGATAATTAATATCATTATTAAAACTTTCGCGGTTTCTTATCGATTAATTAACTCTGCGTGACTCTGTCGATTGTTCAACTCTTGCACGAAGTGTTCAACTTTATATTTTCCCTATTTTTTCATTGGCTGGCTGTCTAGGAGGAAAAAAACCACGTGACCTTGTCCAAAAATAGCTCTCCCTAAGTTATTTCCGTAATATTCCGCAATTTTAATAAAGTTATTCCAGCCAGATAAGATCACGTGACCTTGGTTTAGAGGACCAGGTCAGTGATTGGCTGGTTGGTCCGTCACGTGACTTTTGAATTTACCAATAAAATCCTCCTGTTGGACATCCGGGGTAAAGTAACCCTGCGCTGCCGATCACTGAGGACAGTGCTGGAATTATCGGTGATCACTGACGTCATCGATGACGCCACCGATGACGTCAGAATGGATACACCGTGACGTCTTCGTTTCGACTGACTCATGATTCACTTGTTGAGATGCTGAAGGCGGTTCAAACCGTTTTGAGGGGCTCAGACTTTCACTTTCAAAACCATTAACTATGCAGAGTTTCTAAAAAGTCGGCCATAACGTATTTTCAGACCATTCAACACATTTCAATTGCACGAAAACTAATCACAGAAAGCACTAATCCGAGAAGTTGTTCTAGTATAAACCTCTCGTAATTAACCCAGTTCTTTCTTTCGTGTAATTTTTTAATTCACTTTCTAAATGAGGTTAGTCGGCGATCGTCCATTTTGCGGCTATCAAAAAAGTTCTGGATAAAACTTTTTTTTTGTCTTTTCTAGAAACCCACAAAATTGTTCCAGCCTTGAAGAAACTGAGTTGAAACTTTTTTCTTTTTTGTTTCACTATAATGTTTCACTAGAGTAAACGTACTGGGTGATTAGCGGCTCGAATGATCAAACCTGACTGAGTCTTTTCATCGACAGATACCTTGATCTTAACCTGTTCCCTTCTGAGAGAATTCATGGCTCTAGGCCAAGAAGGGCAACAAGAAAGAGGTCCCCCCTTTTGAAAACTGATCATTTAAGTTTCCCAATGTTTTCCCTACCACGGCCCTACCAGCTGCCCTTCTCTTTGCATTTCGCAATCCACAAGTTTTACAACTTTAGTCACCAAATTTTTTTTTGCGAATTTTTCTTTCATAAGTTATTTCTAACTTACCAGAAAAAAACTTTCCAAAAGGCCTAGTGTTTTTGTCCTTGTAGTATATAGCTTTTGTAATAGCGTACTAAACGACACGCTTTCGCTGTTTTCCCATTTGTCATTCACTCGCATTAACTTTCTGGGTTAATATCGAATCTTGCGAATATCGTATTCGTGACGACTTGCACTGACACATGCAGAAACTTAAACTTCTCGAAACTGCACTCGTTTTTCGCAACTACTCGCGAAGCTCACGAAGCAACAACAGGAAAAAAAAATGTACGCCATATTGCTTAACACAACAAACAACAAGTGAAACCGGAATTTTGTTCCTTCGGACTTTTTGGTTCTTTTTTAATTCAACCGTAGGGGTCTGGCTCGTTTTTAGTCGTGCCACGCCTACCTGGCCCAATGAATGGTTTCATGTTCCAGTCACGTGGTTTTGTTTTGAAAAATCTTGTACTTAGTTCTCTAGTCTCTCGCTAGGTAGCGCGCTGAAGGCAACACGCCTGCCTCTGACAGCAGCGAAAGTAACCAAGGCTGCACTACATAAAAAAAAACAACATGTTATTACTTTCTGCAGGAGCCAGGACATCCGCTCCACTTGAAGCGCAATATGGAGGACAGTTTTCGGTATTTTATGGATGTCACCAGACACAATACATCATACAGATACCTGTATAAAAGCTAACAGTTCGGAAACAATAGACTCTTAGCGTTTTTTTAAAACCTAACCTGAACAAGGCGAGCTCACCATGGTAACCGCAATATCTCTCGGTAACGAAACAACCCACCGAGCTGAGAGCAAAGTTATACAAAGGGGAATGATTCAGCCGGGAAGACGGATAGAGTTAAAGTTGAATTAATGTCTATAGAAAAGATGTAATTGAGGGAAAGTAAAGCCACGATGACAGTTATAATTTATAGGGACGATTCCCTGGTTGGTACTGGCGGCGCGCGGCTCGTCTTCGTTTTGCTCACGTCATGAGACTCAACATTCATTTTTCATTCGGCTACTTACAATTCAAAGAGTTTTCTGCCAAGGCACAAAGGAAATTGACGGGCATTTCGTCTTTTTTCTTTTCGGTTATACGCTCAAGAAAAAAATGAGGCATACATGTTACCATGGAAACCAGAGCTTATCTTTACAACACAGGGAAATGTGGCTTAGACTATTGCTTCCCCCTGTCAACTTGACCACACGACCGGAACTTTTTCCCCCCATAAAATGGGATTCACACAGATTATACGGAATACTAGAAATGCAAAAAAGACTTACTTGACGGTACTCGGCATCGGCTGAAGTTGTGGCTTTGTCTAGACTCTGCTGTCTCTGCAGGATCTGTACAGTAAGGCGAGATGGAAAAGAAATGTAATTTCAGGTGGGTTAAGTGAAGAATCTAAGTTTTTCCATTACGGGCTGTAAATGAGAAGCCATGATTTTTTCGCTCCAGCTGCTGCAAGGGCTGCTCATCGTTGAGACAACTTCGAGGAGCTCATGAACTTCGTCCAGTTCTTTCTGCCGCATGGAGATCTGGAACATCCCGGATTCGAAACATTTCTGTCGAAATTTCGGCAAGAAAAAACATTAATGCAATTACAATCCTGGGTAGAGGAAACAAAGAAAAATTGTGGAGAAAAAAGTAGCGAAAAAGAGGGTTCACCTCAATCAAGCGCAACACGGGCAAGCCGCAACTTTCAGCGTTATTTACGACGTCATTTTGAGAGAACTTGGCCGCGTTATCCGCCACTTCCTCGCGGCTTTGGCAACGAGAAGCAAACGTCGAAAGCGAGCTTCTAATATTGATATCAGCACTGGCCGCAGAAACTGGCGACGCTGACCGCGGACTCCCCAATCTCTGACAAGGTATCCCAAACGAGTAATTAATAGCACGCCACCTCTCTTTCTAATGGCGACAGATCTTAATTCGTTCATCTTTAATTTAGTGAGCTCTCAATAAGGAACAGCAAAGGCACTTTCGCAAGTCAAATGCTTTGCGAAACCACATTACAAATGGGAGGTAGTTGAGCTGGTTAAATCAGGTCTTGATATATCGGTCGGCAATGAATTTCTGCAGTGAAAGGGGCGTTTACTCGATCGAGAACAAAACGCCAAATTGAAGATAATTGGAGGTGGGTGCCAGCAATACAGAATTAGGTTAGCAACCGAGCAAATTGCCAAAGTGCCGGCTTACCTTGAGTTCGTTGAGGCTGGGGAAATTCTGCAGCTGTCGCTGGATGCTGTGGATTTCCGTAAACTGTTGACAAGATGGTGACGACGTTTTAAGAGACGGCAACCCGTCGTCTGCAGTCACTTTGTGTAACTGGATCTGAGATTTCGATCTGCGCCGAGATAAAGTTGTCGGTGGCAAATGCAGAAATGAATGGCCCATGGTAAAAGAGCGAATAATCGAAACGTTTTTCTGGACCACTTCTCTGGAGACTCTCGACGATGAAGAACCTGGCACCGGTAGGAGTCCCACTGTCGCTAATAGGGCCTCAGTAGGATTCAGTTCACTGAATAACACTGCAGTCAAACGTTCCGGATTTTTCTCACGAAACCCCTCGACACTAGAAGGGCGAATCTCGTCCACATCGATGACATCAACCTGTAATGTAAGTAACATTTCGTTTGTCTGTTAGAACGAAGTGTCTTAAATCTGAGGGAAAAAAATGGTTACTTGAGGTAATCCATTTTGTTCTGATTCCGTTCGATTTCCGTGTTGAGACAAGCTTTTTGCTTTCCTTTTTGAATTTTTCAAGCGCGCCATATTGATCCTCGATAGGAACCAATGATGAAGAAGTCGCGTGAGGATCACTGGATCAAGCAATGCAGGAATGCAATAGAAAGGGATAGAGGAATCTCCTTCCTAGTGTAAATACAGACAAGTAATATCCTTGCTCACTACTCTTGCAAAAAATCTGGAAGGTATTGTCCAATCATACCGTATTGTCGAGTAACCGAAGGGTTAGTTCTTCAGGGGAAATGCCAAGCATCTGCCTTTGCCGGCGGTCTGATGAAAAAACCACCGGCTGGCTAATCAATGCCTGCATTATATACGAATCTTCCGAAGTTTCGGACAATGCAGCAGCCAGCTCGGTCGATTCGGAACTCGCTGCAATCAAACAAACGCAAACCTTATGTCTTATTCAAGAAATCAATGCACGCCAACATGACGGGGATCGAAGCGATCAATCGTCATTCCAGGTATACAATAGACTCTCCCTTGCACGATCCTATCTTTTTCTTGTTCCTCAGCATCCACTTTCAAGTTACACGAGATCTTATGGTTCATTAGGTTACAAACTACTTAAAGCTAACACCATAAGTTTGTTTTGTACCCTACGTGTTCCCTATTGTGGGTGGTGTTCCTGAGAGGCCGACACAATGTTGACAACTAGGTTAATAAAGAAATGCTAACTTGGTCATAACACGCAAGTTGTGAAAGGCTATCCCCAAACTTGTTTGACAAAACAATCCTAGCAAAAACGTACTAAAGAGCGCTTAATCTGAAGGATTGTTAATTACACGGCTTAATGGCGGAGTTAATCTGGAAAAAAAGCGTCTGCTCCATGAAGAATGAAGAATTTAGAAACCCTTTTCTCTCTTTTTTTTTCTTTAGCGTCGTTCAAGGAATTATATAAAAGTAGACCATCAGACGAAGGACACGAAAAAATCGACGAAAAAGTTCTACTCTGGGCGATATTTGCAGTAGAAGGAAGAAAATCTTACTGAAGAAACGATAATTCAAACAACGTCAATAAAAGAAGAGTCCAAGTTCTGAAGAAGAACCTTTTCAAAGAAGTGAGAGGTCATTCTGTACTTGGTCAGAGCATGCACAATTGTTATATTTTGGGGAACGCCATGAATGATGCGGCTAAAAAAATGGTGACACCAGCACTGGGTTGTATTTTTAAATGTGGCTTGACAAAAGCTACTCAGATCGAATTGACAAGTGCATGCTGAGTTTAGTTGAAAGCAGACCAGTACGAGCCACTTCATTCTACAAAAAGAAGATGAGTTTTCGTGATTTTTCTTAGAAAGACACGTGGCAGTTATTACTCAGCGGATCAGCAGGGTACTTTAAGGTTCTGACTATATTCACCACTCAAATCTCAATTTCAATCTCATTATCTTGTCAACTGCCGTTACTAACCGAGCTACTGTGCAATGTAAGCTACTACTACTGTGAGTATGTGGATTTACTTACCTACAGTATCAAAGAGAGACAATCTCGGTCCCAGACACCGGGCAAGGCCCAGGTAAACAAGAACTCGGGCCGCGTGATACTTAACAACCCGCGCAAAGCGGGTGGTATGGTTGGTATAGTACCATTCATCCGAGGGTAGAACTAACTGCGTCAAGGCATCCGGAATCCCATACTCGAGAAGGGCAGGATGAAACTGGGGCTGAAGGGCTAATAATGCTACTGTCTGCAGGACGAGGCACAATAGTTGGGGGTCCAGGGTGTAATCAAGGGCTTCGACGATCATCCGCAGCTGAGCTTCTTCCATTAACTGAAGCTGCGATTTTGTACACTGTGCTAGAAAGAGCAACACTCGAGCACTCAGAATCTGCAAACAATGGTAGCTGCACTGCCGTGATCGCGTACTCGGTGTGCACTTGGTTCGCGTGCCCACAACTCGACGCTGCAAAGTTATGGCGTTGAGAATCAGACTGAGGGCCGTACCAGCATGAATCCCGTTGCTCAGTATATTCACAATGTTCTGGTGAGTTTCATTTGTACATTCACGGCTTGGTAAGCGGCACTGCCATCCTGTTTCATTGAGAGCCTCTCGCCACGTGCTCACGGATTCTTGGGCAATATTTTCACTACACGTCTCGCACTGATTAAACGCTAAGGGAGTACCCGCCGTTCCGGTAGCTATGGCAATGTCTATCACTTTGTTAACGGTGACGAGCGAAGTAAACTGGACGCTATGTGGACCAGCCAGCAGCTCGATACCAATTTTTAGTAACGAGTGAAGAGTAGAGAGTAACCCCCTTTACTAGAAGGATCCAACGAGGAATTGTGAGTCTCTAAGGCAGTCTAAAAAAGTAAAAATTTCGTACGTTACTCTGTGGATGTCACTATGCTCAAGAACAAGCTAACCGTGGCATCAGCATCTCAAGATCACTATTTTAAGGTTAAGTGTGTCATTTCCATGTACAAAAAGACTTGGCAGTTATTCGTACTATTGATTTGATATTGGCCCAAAGCAAAATATGTTTTCAGCAGGTCACGTTCGATCGCATATAAAAAGACCTCTGACGTTTACGCCTCTCGAGACAAGACTTGCATTTTCCTCTCACACGATTATAAAATAACGAGTTCAGAGCCAAGCTGCACTGCAAAAAGCTGTTTGATATCCCGTCTAGAAAAAAAAAGTTAAATATCCTCCAATCACCTTAAGTAGGTTGTGCAGCAATGCAGCCGTAGCAGGATGAACCTCCCTGTCGCTGGCACCCTGCAAAACTTTGGCAAACGATCCCAAGTTTGCAACAACAGCAGACAGGATTATGGGTTGACATTCGGGGTTGGTGGCCATTCTTGACAATACCGCCAAACAAGACTGCAGTCGGGTAGATGCTTCATCTTCTCCTGCAATAGGATGTAAAATAGCAAAATTGACTATCTCAGACTCGACAGACATTGAGAAAACTTACGGAAGAGACATGACAAGTACCTGAAATCTTGATGTTGTCCGCAGCTGATTTAACATTGTCACTACCATCATGGTACGGAGCCTCAGAAACCTGTACAGAAAAGGTAAATACAACGCTAACACACCTCTCTAGAAAGTAGGGCCATGTTAGCAACACGTGATCCTTTAGTTAAGAAAGAACGGCCTTGAGTACACATAAGCCAAACAGCTCTTTATGCACCCTTTCCTGCGACTTACCCTACATTCGCTGGTAGTGTTGTCGTTACACTCATCCCTGGATTTGTGTTTAAGAAGAGGCTGCCTTCTTGCAGCCCCTTGCTGAATCCTCCTAAAGATATTTCCTGCTGGCCTGGAGTCCTTTGATGCGCCATTAGTAGTACATTCTTCCCCATGAACATCCGGTGACAAGGTTTTTAGGAAATCTACAGCGTCCGCCACTAGCTGATGCTGCAATTTCCGCAGATGCGGTACCAGGGCTACGGCTTGAGTGCCGTCCTGATCTCGCTGCTCAATTTTGGCTCCATGCTCGAGAAGTTCTAGAACAGTGGCCCATGGAACCGAATTTTGCTTGACACACCAATGAAGCATTGTGCTTCCAGTTCCATCTCTACCATTTACATCACCTCCGCTCTGTAGGAAATGCCTTACTTTAGCTACGTTTCCCGAACTCATGGCCTGGAACACGGCGGATGAATTTTTTTCACATGTTCCCAGTGGAGAGCACCGCTCGGTGACATCGTTCTGAGAGCTGGACTTGTTCCACCGACGCCTCCTGTGGTTTTGAAGTGCTTGTCGAACATCGCCAGCATCCGAAGCACTGTTTATAAGACAAAGATTAGACGCATCCTTGTTACTGCTCGACTCTGATGATCGCCGACTGGAAAGACTTAGTAAAATGTTACGTAAGAGTTCACTGCTTCGTCGCAATTCTTTGACCACATTTCCTCCAGGCGCGAAGCCTCTTTTTGATGATGACGTGGTCCGAAATCGCAGAGACGCAGTGCGTCGTAAGTCTTCACAGAGTGCCGAATGATCGCGGCCGGTGGTCAACTTTAAAGGGTTCTCCAGAGAAGCAGATCTCTGACGACCAATAATTTTTAACATAGGTCGCACTGACGGCCGTAAAGGAGGCTCGGCTTGCCACGAGACTTTCCGCCTGATTTCCGGTTGCGGCGGTTTGGCGGTCATTTCAATATCTAAGGCTTCTCCGGTTTTAGCTGCAATGTTTCCAGTGCTACCGGCATTCGACTGTGACTCTTCTACATGTATCACTAAACGAAACACATCCTCTTCTGTTTTCACTTCACTGTTACCATTGGCTTCATTTTTTCGTCGGCGTAGAGGCACAGTCAAATGCTGCACGTAGTCTTTGCTTTTGCTTGTGCTGCTCACCTGAACGCAACCATCCGGACGTCTCATCATGAGGTCCAATATTATTAAAGTACTTTTCTCGCCCTCAGTCGTGATCCCTTCTTATCCCGAGAACTGTCTCTCTGGAACATGGAAACAAAGAAGGCGGAAAATGAGGAAAAAAGATATTTAATCTCGACTTTCAGAAAGAAAAAAACGTGACCATGGCCTTGATAATGCTCTCCATGGCAACTCTGTACTGCCCATTAAGTGCTTTATTACAAAACTAATTAAACATGCTCTTGTTACGCTGACTTGGCATTGAGAACTTGTCGATTTTTCCACTGCAGGTTAAGTAAGCTAGAAACTTCAAACCGTGTAATACTTTAAAAAGGGGTAGAATGTCAACCACTTTACCCCTTTTACATGGACATCTAGAACAAATAGAACCTGCAGACTAACGCATATCACCAAGTGTATGATCTGCTGGCTCAGGTAATTTCTGCTGTCGCCTGAACAAGCTACAATATAATGCGCAATTCCGATTTCATCTGTACTTTTATTTACTCATCATGCGAAAGTGTATCACGCCCATGGAGCGTGATCCCAATAGGGTAAACAACTCGGCCCACTTTTAAGCTACCCTTGATGCACCTCGGATGACAATTTACGGACCAGTTGCTTGATTAACGATTATCCATAATCAATACTGAGCAAACACTTTGGCATGCCCGGCGACTTTTTATTTCGTGCACAGTACAAACCCATTATCTGTTGACATACATCTCCAGTATTCCATATGCAGAGAGAATTAAGTAAAGCGCAATTCCTTCTTTCGAGATGTAGTAACCAATTAACATTTAAAGGGCAACAAAAACAGCGTAATCCCTCTGACTGATACCACATCATTATCTAGAATGTTTTTGTTTCCTTCCTCCTAGGTATTGGTACGCTTTGTAAGCTGCAAAAGCACTATAGTTATCTTGGCTTCCTTTTCAAATCTTTTTTACGTTCTTTCTGTTGTCGTGGAGTCTGTGTGACTTATCTCTTTCGGCTATGGAAAAATCAATCCCGACGCTCTACGAGATACGACACCTAATTTGAGCATTTTCCAGTTTTAATACCCTCCTACTGCTACTGGGAAACCGATGAGTACAAAGTTAAATATTTGGCGTACTCAGGATTTCCACAGCTTTCGCAATGCACATTTTAATTAACTACTGCCTCGGTAACCTGTGCCCTGTTTCGTCCTTCGGGAAAGCCACGTGAAATTGAAATGAGCGTCAAGTCTGCCCCCGCAAATACATAGCTCAGACTCTGTTAAAAAATCATCTGTCTTCCTGTTTTGGGTATAGCCTCCGACTTATTCTTTCAAACATGCAGCTCACTCAATATTAATGCACTAGAACCTACAGTGTTCTTATAGGTTTATAAGGCAACCCCTCCTGGTGAGTGCATTCTACGAATATTGGACAGGAGGCTGGTCAACGGAAATAGCCTAAATGACAGCTATTAGAATCTCCTATACGAATTCTTCTTTTCGTTGCCATAGAAAAGGGTGCACCGTGTATGTCAATTATCGGCATTGGTTACTGAAGTCGCTTGGTTTACTTCATGTAAGTCCAATTCTGCTCTTACATCGTTGTTTCTGGAAATGTCGTTGCCATGGATGCCAGTTGTCCTTGTCTTGATTTTAGCTTTACTTCCAAAATTAATTGCGACAGAATCCCAGTAAAATGGTAATAAAATGATTACTAGGCGAGAGGAAAAATCCTCTTTAGTAATGACATGCCACCATCTCCGCGTTTTTACCGCAAGAGGACAAGAAAAGATGTCACAAAAATGGAAGAAATGCTGCGTCTCCTCCTGCCGTGTCATGGTGGTAACGATTCCTTCAGAATATTAAATTTAAGGTTTATCGATTCGTGGACTCTGAAGACCGCTACATGGGGCGCGAAGTGAATCGATAAGTGATAAAACATAATCCTCCTATTTCTATATTCTGTCTTTCCTTTCGGAGAGTCATGTTCTACAAACAGTATATTATTTGCAACCACACAGGTAAGAAATTCTACAATGCCATACAGCTGAGATCCCCTCACGTACCCTTACCCCTCGACAAAGGGGTTTAGGTGAATTATGTGCCTACATGCACCCAGGCCTACGCTGACTTCCTGGGAAATACGTGAAAGGGATGGAACGTCGTAGATATTCCGACGCAATCATCATGGCAGCATGCCTAAGGCTTTGTTCCAAAAGAAAAAGAAGCAAAAAAAGGAGCGGAATGTTGTCCCCTGTCTTCTGCCAAAACCGATCAAATGCAACGATCCCCGATAGGCTTTTATTCCATAGTGGAGATGCAGCCTAAGAGCAGTTGCTATTCACAGAGTAGAACTCGCAAGAAACGCAATTATATCTTTAGCTTTCAGGGAAAAGAAAATTACATACCATATACAGTGCCAAAGAGAAAAATCAACACTGAAAAAGAACCATCATAAATGAAGATGGGGGTAAAGTATTTTGCCCTGCAGGATTCACCTATCTTTAGAACTTATCGGAAAGAAGGCGCATTTCACTCTGGAATTATGCAGAACTCTTCTTTTTCCATCGCTATTAGGTTACAGAGAGAAATGGTATTTGAGGGAAAGAGCGGAAAGTGTTAAAGCTTCTTCCAAAGCTCCTTCACAGTAACACGGGAAACGAAGTTAATTTTCTATTTCCACCGCAATCCTCGTGAGAATCACGTTTTAAGATTAAGTAACTATCTCTGTAACCCGCACACGAATCAGAAAACGCAGAGACTGCAAAGTGTAATAGGCTGGTGAAACCTCAGAAATCACGTCTGGGCCCACCTCAACAGCGTAGGAACACGTTCCCTTATCTCTTTTAATTGTGTCTACACGAAGCCCGATACGTTGCACGCCGAGATGGTAAGAAAAAACAATTAAAGCAATTGAAACGTAGTTTCCAGCCTCCTTCAAAGGCACGGGCTTCATTTCGTGGGGCTTTTTCAACTTGAATGAGGAGCGAAAGGCACTCACAGTGTTTTATATTGTTAGTCGAGTATCTGTTCCGGCATCTATAGCAGCTGTAAATTCCTACCTCATTGACCTCCTCGGAAACATTCATTTCAGTTAGCATTTCTTTTCCCCTGTTGTTGCAAGTTGTGTGATGGCGTAAGATGTTAAGAGTATTACGCTATAAGAATGGCTGCCCTTCTTTACAGGTGCTACATAAGAGCCAGGCTAATAAGTGTACCAAAAAACAAGAAAGTAACAAACGACAGGAAAGGTGACTCCCCATGCTGGTCTCCAATCATTATCTTGGGATCAAGTTTCACACGTCCTGTAGGGGAAAGTTGATTAAAGTAGCACCGCTGGTGTTCCTATACTTCTGTGCATGCACTGGGCGCTGCAGACCAGTTCGGTTCCCTGTTCCCGTGTTTACTATTGCGTATGGTTTTGTTCGTACAAAAGCAAAGAAACTTGTTACTGAGGAGTAAACACACACCGTGTTGCTGGTGCGCCAGATGCATTTATTTATGTTTACAACCACGCACCGTGCTACTACATTCATCAATAGCTTCGAATTTGTGAACTGAGGCCTCTGAATAACACCAGCATTTAAAACATACTATAGTCACTTTCTCAATGGGCTAATTAGCTCTTACGGAAACCCAACTCTAAGCAAAAGTGAAGTCGTTGTCCCATATAATTAAATCAGACAGCTGGCACTGGCTGTAAAACCCCTTTACGATCACATTCCATGCTTTGCACGTCCTTCAAGCTATGAAATGTCGAAACCTTGCAAAGTTCTACAAGAAAAATCCTCAACTCACCTTTTGATGAATTTTACCGGATAGTTTAACCTTTATCAGTGAATCGAACATACCGGTAACAACAGAGATGCAACGCACATCTCGCATCCACTTTGTCTACAGGAAAACTGTTAGCGATGGGTTACTGTGTCAGTGCAGCAAACGACACGACTAAGACCTCCTCGGGGAGACAGCGCAGGCGCTCAGTCGGTTTCTAAGGATCTGCAGCTTAATTCACAGTGTGGATTTACCGTGGGGCTTGGAGGATTAAGAGCTACTCGGGACTTTTTACTTTTGACCTAACAAAATCGTTCCTTGTCCCCACCTTCGTCAGGCTCGCTAGCACGATTTCTAATGTCAACTGGATTTCAGAAGCAAGTTACACAACGTGAAATGCGAACTTTCATCTTTGAAAGTGACTGCAAATCACGGAAAGCTACTAGTATTCATCCGGGAAAAAACTGGCTGCACTGTAGTCAAAAAATAAAAAGTTCGATCGATCGAGTTCTTTTCGTAGTTTACCATCATCTCGGTTGGGATTGCAGTGTTCACGTTGTGAAAATGTGAGAGACCTAGTTGGAATTCTCCGAAGCAGCCGGTCACTATAGGCGCTCACCAAATTGAGTTCTTTGGTTTAACTTAGACCAAAGAGAAGACCTACCGAGACCTACTAGTCAACCACGTTTTATTCACTTGATCATTCAGGCCCCTTGTCGTGTGTCGTTTACCACATATCACTCGGAAGAGAAGCTATTTGAATAAAGAGATGTTCCAGGGGAGCAAATCAGATAAGTCTTTCTTACAAATCATCGACTAGCATTGATTTTCCTCCCCACCACGGCAGGACAAAATGATTTCTGAATCATTGAAAAGATCATTTTCTGTTGCCCTTGTCTCGTCGCTTCTTTATTACTTTTCTGGGATGTGAATTCGACGGCGAGCTCACCCAACTATAGATTGGTTTAGCTAGGCCGGGTGACAATGGTTTTCAGAATATTTAATATGTATCTTCCGTAACAAGTCGGGATAGTTGTTCAACTTCAGAATCATCCCTTATTTCCGTACAAAAGCAGATCCTAAAGCAGATTGATTAGTTGCCTGGTAACATCATCCAAGGATTTTTACATATGAGAATGGTTACCTGATAGAACTTAGTGGTACGTAGTACCCATCCAATTTCCGCGTCTTTTAAAGATGTAAACTAGTCATGCTACTAATGTTCGTTTTACACAAACTCCAAGTTCTACCCTCTCCATTAGAACATAGAGAAATGAGATTTAGACTCGCTATGATCTACTTGCGATAGGCAACTTGGGTACACCGGGTCGATATCAACCCTCGCAATCGATAGGTGGAGGGCTGTTTTATGTTAATCGGTGAAAAGTTCTGAAAGAATTGTGATGCTGTTTCAAAGTTGGAGCTAAATCTGGCATATAATGACCTATTTCCCGATCTTGTGAAGCTTTAAAAATTCGGACAAAAGGGGCAAGGGAGATGTGCGGGATAAAAAGGATTGTGTGACCTCCTCTGACCTGACTGCCCCCTGGAGAGCCACACAAACGAATTACCTCTCACATCAGACACGAACTACATCTCTGTAACAGTCGACATAATCATATCAGCACCAAGTTTTATTTCCCTACCAAGACCAAAATTTTTTTCCGCTATGTCAATAAAGCGATTTCATAAGGTCTGCAAGTCTAGGCGGCATAGCAAAACAATATTCTCACAAATAAAAACGATCGTAATAGCAAATAGTGAACACAGCACTTGTATAGACACTGTAATCACGACACACTATGGACCTGTCGATTCTCAAACGAGGAGGAACAGATAATTTCTCATGCAAGTGAATGAAGAACCCATAAGTATATCATTTTGTGTGGAAGGGTGGGTTCGTTTTTTCAGCTAATCCTTCAGGGTCGCTGTAGTGTACAATTCCGTACGGTGGCGTAACTCTGTGAGTAGTTTAATGTGCATACTGCTGCGTTATTGTCAAAACTCTGTTCAGCCACTTTGAACTCCGGATTAATGACAACCTTTAAACAAACAAAGATGGTTCCTTTAGAGAGATTTCTGACGATGCATAATGCGTCTGTAGAACCATGCACGTTAATCCAAAGTATCGTTTTGATTGACGCATTTTAGCAAAGAAAGTGAAAAGTTGGTCCTTCCAGTGACCCAACTAGATTTTCCCTGCCGGGAGAGCAATGCATGCTCCAAGTCTACTTAAGCTAAGCCAGCACACTCCATGGTGACTCCATGCATGAATCAGATTAGCAGCTAAGATTTTTAATACTGTGATCTCGCTGAAGCTTAAAAGAAGCGAAGAGGCAACGAAAGAGGAGGGAGGTGCGCAAAACGAAAGTATACTCAGGGCTAAGAGCTAGTAAAGCCACTAAGGTATACCTTGAAAGTGTAGACACCGGGTTGGATGTCGGTAATATCGACCCACTGGCAGTCGATATTGTACGCGTAGGTATCAGTGCAGTTCACCGATATTCCTTGGTCTCCGTAATTGGCACACTTGTATGTTGGTTCTGTTTCTCGTGAGCATTGGTTATCCTCCAGACAAAACGAGGCCTTGTGACCCTCGGCTACTTTAGAACCGCTGGCATCAATTATATCGAAGTGGGCAAAAACTTCCATACTGTGATAATGCCTACAGAGAAAGATACCTTGTTATTAGTCGTACATTAGTCTGAGAACTTCATTTCACTCCACAACAGAATTGTCGAGCTTGAATTTCAAAAGAGAAAAAGTCTTTGAGCTTTCTTCCCACTCAAACTGATCAATTACGCAATTAGTCTGTGACCAAAAACAACCACTTGTCATTTAGTCATGCAAAATAATCCGCCCTCATTCTGGAGGGATATAGCCAAGACCAAGTGAACAGTAACCGTATTAGTCCCTATTGGGAATACGGCAAATCTAACGTGTCGAGAGTACCCACCCAAGTAAACAATTAAAGGTCGCACGCTATATATCAATTACGCATATAAAAAAAATAAAACGAGAAAAGTGCGAAAAATCTCTTCCTTACATGGGCATATATGATAACACGTGTGGTAAGACATCATGGGTATCCTAGGTATCCAAGTATAATAGTGCTATTCTAGACAGAACTTGAAGGGGTTTACACCGAAACCAGGATACTGATCAGATGTTGTAACATGTTTCGTAACAGTAATGCTCTGCTCTTCTTTCAGGGGCGACACATTCTATTGTTAAAACCCTGTATGGAAAATATTGATTGCAGAAAAGCGAGGCGTAACACACACCGGCTTGTATAAGCTTTCTATAAACTAAGTCAATCCTTTGTTGCCAGGCTAAAATTACTTCAGAGGTGGTATGCATGTTACTTACGGATTTACTTTTAGGAATATAAGACCTTGTTGAGAAGTTTGTTAAGTAACACCACAAGCATGTAGATCGAGACTATGAGCGCATAGAAGTGTTTCTGACTTAGTATTCAAAGCGAAATCATATAGAGGTGAAAAAAGTTCTTACATGTGACAGGCGTGCCATTGCCACATATGCTTGGGCACAAAGGGGCGAAAATCAGCTGTTCCAGTGTTGGTAATACGGGCGGTGAATCGGAGAAGTCGACGTGTCTCTAAATACCAGCCTGAGGGGTTTTCTATCTTCCTCTGATAGGCTGAAGATGCCAGGCAGTTCTCCTCCATGGCACACTGAAGGAAAAACATCTGACGGTCCTCCAGATGAGCCGATCGCATAATTTCCAAATGATCGGGGACTAAGTCAGCCATCTCTATCCCAGAAATTGTTTCATAATTAGCCTTATGAACTACGACGGAATAATGCAGGGACTTGCCTGAAGCGCATACCACGGCGGCGATATTATCTTTGAAGCCGGGACATTTTACTTTGCCCAATCGATGATGGAAGCAATCCGCCAGCGATCGTTCAGAGCCGTGACACTGTACCCCACTAAGTGCAATTGAAGATTGATTTCCGCCGAAAAAACTCGTTTGCACGGCATCTTGTGCAAATCCCAGTCCCAGTTCACGGCACACGACCATTGCCTCGAACAGGCTCCATCCATCGCCGCAGATCAAGCCCCAGTCTGGTATTATTAGATTAGTCACATACTATATCCTTATGATATTTACGGTTTCTGAACACATGCACATAGAAAAATTAAAGTAGCAATACTCTGAGAACATGCAACATTCATTACTTTTCTAATATCTTTCACTTGTTCGAGTTATACGAGCAGAAGGTTCCAAGAAAATTACCGTCATCTCCAATGCGGACTTCTACACGACCCTCTTCTCTGGACCGTCCCCTCGCAAACGGATTTTCACTTTAGTGGGCACAGCTTCCTGCGGATAATGAATTGTCTTGTTACTCCTCTAACCGTACTAAACCCTTGAAGACGACATGACAAAATTATGAATCTACTGTAGCCGTTCTCTGATCTAAACGGCGCAGTTGAAACGCCTGAAAGTAACTCTAAGTGAAGTTTATGTGATACGGTGTAGAGGATAGAGAATTGACCTTAATACGCAATCTGCTGGGCATATCCTGTTGCAATTTTCTCGACGCCGGGGGAAATAAGGGATCGGCAGTCTCCGATGTTGTGCTAGTCGCCATAGTAGTCGACATTGTTGTTGTTGTTGTAGCCTGAGAGTGGCGAGAGGGAGGACCAGTTTGGCAAATAACTCCGGCACTTTCCGACTCTTGGCAGTCATTGATTCCCCAACCATCGAAACGACAATCCGTCAAATTAGCCTCACTCCCAGTGCAGTACATATTGTCCATCCAGAAGGGATCTAACTCAAAGCACCGTTTCAATCAATATCGACATGTCTGATAAGGGGAAAACATGAAAGATTGCAGCGATTCTCCAAAGAAATGAAACATTCTTCGCTTCACTTTCCGCTGTGTCGAAATGTCAAATGACTGACTCTGGCAGTAACAGCGTTGAAATTTGCTTTCGGTATTACGCTGAGTAAATAAAAGACGCCAAGGGGAAGGGAATATAAAGTTTTACGCGTATGACACTTACGTCTGGCAGGCCCGTACGCGGAGCTGTGAGTTTCTGTCTCTGCACCGGAGTAGCCAAGTTCACGGCAGACGACATTTGCTTCCCGCTGGTCCCACTCATCATCACAAACGGCCCCCCATTTGCCCAAGTGAAACACTTCAACGTTACCTAATTGCACAAAAAAAACGAAAGAAAAAAGTTGTTCACAAGATGCGACTGTCCACTTTTAACGAGTCCCGTCAGGTCAAGTACTCCATAAGGCATAACTGTTGCAAGTAGGTTTTCCCTGCAGTTATTAATTCGTTGGATGCATCCTAGGGTAAGGGACATTGATACGGATCACGAACTGCCCCACAGTTTCAAATATCTGGTAACCAAGTAATCTTAAGTTTAGTAGAAATAACACTTCGTCTGCTAAAAATGAGTACCACATTTTGCTTTCAATGCATACGTGACTGTTCTCAAAGCGTCTTCGTCAATGTAAGCTAATTACAGGGATAAGAGTCAAGGGAAAAAGATTTTTAGCCTATTATAGTACGAGAGTTCCATGGAAGTACCATATAGTGGTCCTCCTTCGACTACCCTCCTTTGTCTCCTCATTCTCTGCCGAAGCCGACCTCCCTTTCTCATATCTTGGCAAATAGAACACTTCCGACAAAAGGATATCCCCAAAGGAAAGATCGACTTTTTTCTTAAGAAGGCCGTAGATTAAGAATCTCTGCTCACAATGCCGTGAAAATGTTAGACTGAAAAATGCTATGGCATCCTGTATTATGTTTTCGGTATACAGTTTTGATCAGAGATCACAACCAATCCATAGCAGAAGAAAAGGAAAGGAGAGTGAAAAAAATACCCCCCAGAGAGAAAGCAGGACTATTTTAGGTCAATTTTTGTGGAATTTATTACGTTCCCTGTGACTTCTTCTGCAACGAAAACTTTCATTCGGCGTTTAACTTTTTTCATTCATGGATTGATGTATGAAATGTGCCTGGCAATAAGCAAATTAGCTTCAAAATTTGCAGTTAGCACAATAGTTTTACTAACATTACACGTAACTTTTTAACCTCTTCAACCCGAGCTCTACTTTCTGCGGGTCACGCATGGAAAGGTGCGAGGGACCCGGTTCCTGTAATTACAGCAAGCCTTGATTTAATACCTTCATGGGGTCGTGACCCGTCCACTAGTCGAACCATGCCTTCCAGGCGGCCATGTTTCTTTAAAAAGCTCCGAATGAGTTTGGCTTTCTCGCTGCGATGTCTACGATGTCTTATGCGGGTGGTAACACCATCGTTTTCTCCAAAACTTCCAGGTGTGATCATAAGAATCAAGCCGACCATGCAGAGGTTCCAAAAGTTGCCCATGACACCTGAATTGATTTTCTGCTCCTTAGAAATTTTGCGGCGGGGGCCTGAACCAGGAACTGTAGAACCTTTGAACGTTTAGTGAGTCACAGAAGCATGGAGTGTGCAAGACAACACAACGACGCTGAAGTGAATTGAACAGTGACACCAGCCGCAGCTGTCGCCGCTTCTTTTAAACAACTTCAAAAACGATCTCTCGCCTCACACATCCGTCCCAGCTCGCCCTGTCTTATAGTCCCAAACTCCAACACCCAATTATGAAACATCTACCCGCCTCTTCATCAATAGCAGCAATTTATGCAAGGCTTTGACTCGGATCTGAAAGCCTCTTCGTCTGTTCCGACACGTAGAATCTGTTGCACTAAAAGTTCAAGCTCGACTATTCCACCCACAATCTCTATATACACTTCCATGTCTGGAAACTCAAGGTGAGTCATTTTCCGTATAGAGTGTGCATAAACGACATAAAAGGTAAAGTCGTATTATTTTTTGCTGGGAAGCAAAGCGCGTGACTCAACAGACGACTCATCACATCGAAAATAAAAACTCATCCCGGGTTAAAACAAATAAATTTTCAAGCCCTGGCTCCTTGAAGTCCAGGGGAGGTCCATAAACCTCATCCGACGAAACAGCGGTATCTGTTACACCGCTAACAATACGAACTACGCCGTAATATAGCAAGGAATAACCCCTGATTACTCCCATAATAGCAACCAAGTTATGAGTTCTTCAGCTAGTAACTAAGGAAACCATGTATTTTGCTGATATTGATATACCTTCTTCCAGTTTAGGGAATATTAGCAAATAAACGCGCCAAGGATATTGGGAAAATACCAAAAGCCTTTTCTTTACCGAAGATATATGAGCCTCGAGATCAAAACCCTTGCCCATAAAATGATGTCGTGTCAAGTACATCTTCTTTACTGCACACACTTCCATGTTTACGTAATTCTCCTTAAACGTTAGGGTTTACGAAAAATCTCTTAACATAACGTTTTGCAGTTTGTACGGAATATAGCTACAGCATTCGGTACAGATTCAAGAAAACAGAGTTGATTCTTTAAAGGATTTCAGGACCCTCTCGAGTATATGGAAGCGTCAAAGCATGGCACGAGTTTCTTCTAGGGACAACAACAAAAAAATGTGACGAACAAAAAACTGAATGACACGATAAACAGGAACAATGAGAAGCCGGACTTGTCTAATACGTGCTTTCCTGTTTAGAAATTCCATCACGCGTCAACGCCGTATATCATTTCATTAACAAACAACTCCGCACAGCAAATAGCCGTCCTGTCCCCAGCAAAGGATCGGAACTCCTCACAAACTAGATGTACGATAACATGATAACCCTAGATAACTCCTTCTCCTAACTCAGTTCACACAGACCTTCAAAGCAGGCGAACTTGGCAGCACTAGTCTGGACTGATAACCTAGTAACGAGAAGTAGACTACCGTTTTGTACAGCAAGTTTTAGGAATGTTTGTGTTTTCTAATATGTCGCTCACGTTCGCAAGGCTATTTGTATATACAGTTGAGATTCTTGGGTGTGCAGGATGGCGCTTTCCAACTTGTTCCTTAAATGGATACAGACAAGCTTTCAACTCTACAGATAGAGATAAATATAAAGTCGTTCCCGACCAAAATGAAACGCAAAAGAAAAACTTAAGATAGATCGCTACGGTCGTAATGGTAGGGAAAAGGGACATGTTGATATAAATCGCATTGGCCCGGCTACGTAAATTCCACTCTGATATATTAATCCCTCTAAATTGAAGGTATAGAAAAAGATCTGCCCCGGGATCGATGATTCTTTTCCAAACGAGGACGCGGAAAATGTATACCCATCGGCGGGAATTTGATAACCGCACACCGATTGTGCACCCGGGGAGCAATCAATACATCTGAAATATTGTCGACTTTCATCTCGGGGTGTTTTAAAACAGTCTGCACTATTATAGAACCTCAAACTAGTATTAGCATTTGAAATGGCGCTAAATAGGACCCGAATGTTTTTAAAAAAATTACGCTCGACTGTGTAAACTTGGAACCTATTCAGGCACAATGAGGTCCTTACCTTATCGAGGGGCCTATATGCAAGGGCCCCACTTGTGTCAGGGTCCCACTTATGTGAAATTAGCTTAATCACGGGGCTTTTGTTTCATTTGCTAACAATGTATCCAAAAGCTTTTGCCTGAGACTTTTTGAAGATGGCACGACAGCCCACTCGACCTTTTCCTCCCCAAAGAGATTCGGGATAATAACACGTCTTCGGCTTTTTAATTAAAATCATTATTTGCCAAGAAAGAAAAATTCTTGCAGAGATTAAGTTTCTTTTGATGAAGTTTTTTTTTCTGGTCCATCTCTCTCTATAAGTCTGTTTTAAAAGAAGTCTGACATTTACAGAAACGAAAGGGTTTTCAAGTTCAACGGAAACAACGTCAAGGACCGTCCCACACCGGGATTTAATGACATGAGTTTCTTTTATCCCATGAAATGTTCTAAGCTTTAACAGGACCATCTTCTCCTTTTTTCTCGAGAGTTCTGACTTTTTTCTTTACGTCTGCGAGGCAAAAGAAAAAAAAAATCAGGAAGAAAAGTCCGAGTTCGCAACAACTGTCGATTTGGAAACTTCGCTAACATTGTGGCGTCAGAACTTGAAAAGAATTGGGGAAATGAAAAGTTCAGAAAGTCGTTTCTTTTGCTCAAATATTTCGTACTTGTACTTGGCTAAATGTGTTACAGATTAGCATTAAGCGAAGTCTAACGTGATATACCTGCAGATCGAGACAGAGACTAGATTTGTCATAAATGTCTTCGAACTGTAGTTTCGTCTTCTCCAGTATGGTAGACTTCTTGATGTACACCTTGTTTACAAATAAAAATATGATTAGAGTTTAGATTTTGAGACTTCGAAATCGTTTACCTCCGGTACGTGACTCCACGTTATGTGGTTTGGTCGTTCTCCAGTGTAGAAATTTGAAGAAATGCCCTGTAAGAACCATTCACTACTGTTAGTTGCTCCATTTGTCCCAGAACTGGAAGTTATTAATAGATACCTGGAACAATAAGGGAAAATATTGATTTACAGAACAGAAAAAAAAAAGTTGGACAGTCTGTCGGGTGCTTTGATAAACAGCCCAGAACAACTGACCAGTAACTCGTATATTGATAAACGACAACTTGAATAAGTTTATTTTATGTTTTTTTTGTGTCATTTTCGTACCTGTTTTTAAAGAATAAAGCTACTTCAATCGTCTCTGAATATTGTCAAATCTGCAGGCAAACACGTTCTGTTCTCTCGTGTTTAGTGGCGCCTATTAAGGTGCTGACATCTAGCGAAAGAAATTGGGACTACTTGCGAATAACTTTACCGCATAATTTATGTATTATTAGATTAATTAGTAATATATTCAACTAAATCAAAAATATTATATGCCGAAAATATCTCTGTGATATTAACTAACTTTTCAGAAAATTTTCCCATTAAAATTCTTTAAAATTTCAAAGGCAAGTCTAACGTGGGCTCATTTAAAACTTGCATGAGAAGGAACTTTCATAAGACGACTTCAGAAAGCAGTTGAAATATACATGGCGTTATAAAGCTCGCTAAGACTAAATGAAGCACCTGATGCTTAATTGATTGCAATAAATGTTACCAGGCTTATGTGTTTTTTTTCAGAAAAAAAAATTCACTTAAAGCTGAATTATTTAATCTTCATATGAACCGTTGCAAAACTCCGTAAGAAAAGACAGGTGCTCCATGTGGAAAACCTACGGACTTTGACGAAAGTCTCGACAAATCTAACGTTACATACATATGGCTGAACTAGGAAGTAACTGATATAACCATTTATATATACAAACATACATTTCACACATACATGCATTCTTTTAGGCATATTACTATGTATAAACGATATATCTACTCTATATCCATCATTAGGTATATAACAAGGATTAGCCTGTATATACACAATGCTGTGTATAGCATATACATAAGCTTGTCTATGTTATTGATGTACAGTTTATATACGGCTATATGTATATTAAAATCTGGAGGTTCTGGAGGTTACCTAGTTCAGATTTAAGCCGCTAGATGGCGTTCTATAAACGACAACAAAAATAACATTTCTGCAAAAGAATGCGAATTTTTAAAAATATTTCTCGATAGTAATTATGAAACTGTAAAAGAATTAAATTCTTCCGTATTACAAGAAATGAGCTATTGTTTGTTTTACAATCTTTTTTTTTAACTTTTTACCGCTTCAGAAGAAAACCAGGAAAAAGCCGTCACGGGGGTACCACTATATTTTGCCTGGCTTCTTGTCTCCGTATGAATTATACTGTTACTTTTCTTTAGGTTAATTTGTATGCAGTTTAACGGGGAAAAAAACTTAAGTAGAAAGCTTTGACCTATACTTTCTATTGAGAAATATTCAAATGACAATTTAACTAATCAGGTTAATATATGGATTACAGGAAGTTGCGACTGAGTAGAAAACGAGGCAGATCGGGAAATAAATCGTCCTGAACGTTTTTCTCCAGCTCAACGATATTTCTGCTCGCTCACGGAACTAGGTCAGATTCTTTTACTTAAAAAACAAAAAATTGACATTTTTTTCTCTCTCTCTTTCTCTGCAGGAAGAAAAATGTCTCCTGTGGATGGAAGGAATGTCCATCTACCCTTGCCGCCCATCAGCTGTATATCATGGCAATAGACACGCCCTCGACCACTGCAACTGATAGCAGCTGATAACATGATGATAACATTTACCAGTTGGAGAAAGTACAAAAAATTCTTATAAATTTCACAAATAGTAATTAGAATATTAAAAAGTTATAATAACAATAAAAATAAAGAATTTTTTGGATTATTTTCTGATATGGTCTATGCAGAAAAGGTATCAGCCAATAAGAATGGAGCACTTAGCCTATAAAAGGAGGCGTCATCTCTGGAGCAGCGGTCATTCCTCCCACGACCGTCGAGGCGTCAACATCTCTGCAAGAGGCTCCTCCACATCAGGTAACTCAAGAGCCAACTCCGCACCACTCACCGGGACTCGGGCTCTCTGAATCATGGCGACGAGGCTCGTCGTTATCTTCGCCCTGCTCAGCTGTAAGTTAATTTGATTAATTATTTATTATAGTTTGAATTAAGCATAGTGTTAATGATAAAGTCTATGAAAGTAACAGTACAATGAAGTGTAGTCGATGGTGACAAAACAGATGGTTGTTTTTGAAGTAGCGTAACGGTATAACCGCAAAAGTGACTTATGCCATGATTCTTGATTCTCAGCATGATTCTTGAAAAGTAAGCAGACCCCTCATAATTTATAGTTTCTTTTTCGGGTTCCTTTTTTTTAAAGACCTAACGGTCAAATGGTCGTAAAGAAACGTTAGGTCTATTCCGGAATAATTTTTCACTCGGAAAGTGGTGTTAGTTGTCGGTTCGTTGAAGTCGCCATGCTCTGGTGATTTGTCTGTGGGCGAGATTCTTTGACCAAGATTCCTAGATTCTTTTGGAAGGTCTACCTGGCTTTAGAGCTTATGGTAGGAGAATCTTAAGATTCTTGAGAAGGATTTCTCAGGTTTTTAAAGATGGAGAGTGATAGTGTTATCGCCTCTTACCACACACACACATGCACTGAACTCGCTGAGCATTAAACTTCGTGTTTGATGAATGGGGCAAGGTGAATGGAGGTAAGGAGGAAAAACAAAAGGACAAAACGGTTTGTCTAATAGTAACCTCAATCTCTCTCTGTTTTAATATGTCAATGAACTTGGTGTATGTTGCCATATAGTTTTTTTTTTGTTGTTTCGTCCTCTTCTTCTGCTTGTGTTATGTGTGCTAACTGTGTGAATCGTGTGCGTGAATGGGAAGAAAGTTTTCGAAACAAGTGAACCAACGACCTGCCTGAATAACCGGGTCATCATCCCGATTCTTTCACGTACACATCCTCACATGCAGATTCCCGTAATTAATAAATACTAATAATGATGGTGGTAATTAGGTAAAAATAATAATAGTGATGATAGTAATAGGTAATAATATTGATAAAAGCAATAGTAACTAATGATTATTATTATTTATCATGTTAGTATTGTAGATTTTCGTGTTATCAGATTTAATTTATTTCTTTGTTATTATTATTATTATTTGGTTATGTAACTATTTTTTAATCAATTCATTTACTTTTATTTTTAGTTTCATTGTTGTTAGTATCATTTATTATTATTATAATTATTACATTAGAATGAGAATCGTGATTCTTGGTTTGTGGTTCTTGGACGGTTGCGAACCCCTTTATTAGAAAATATGAGTCGTTTATTTTACTGGAGAATAAGGTCAACGACATGGAATCACGAAGAAGAATTCCCAACCAAGATCCTTGAGTCTGATTCCCAGATTCTTGGGTCTAAATCTCAGATTCTTGGCCATAATTCTGAGATTCTTAGCCATAGTTTCAAGAATCCTGTTTCTAATTCTAAGATTTCGGTTCTGAGTCCCAGATTCTTGGCTCTAAATCTCAGATTCTTGGCCATAATTCTAAGATTCTTAGCTATAGTTTCAAGATTCCTGTTTCCAATTCTAAGATTTCGGTTCTGAGTCCCAGATTCTTGGCTCTAAATCTCAGATCTTGAAATGGTTCTGAGATTCTTTGTTATAGTTTCAAGATTCTCGGTTCTAATACTAAGATTCTTGGTTCTAGTTCTAAGATTCTTGGTTCTAATTCTATGATTCTTGGTTCTAATTCTATGATTCTTGGTGATAGTTTCTAGATTCCTTTATCTGATTCCCGGATTCTTGAGTCTGGTCTTAAGATTCTTGGCTATGACAGATTTTTAGCTATGGTTTCAAGATTCTTGGTAATGAATTCTAAGATTCTCAGATTCACGACTCTAATTCTCAGAATCTTGATTCCCTCAGCAAGATTCTTGATAACAACTTATAAGAATCTTGTTCTTTCCCATGATTCCCAGAGTTGCTAACCCCCCTGTCTTAAGGGAAAGGGAGACGTCCCATTTTCTCGCCATAAAACAAATGATTACTTATCCAGAGATTCTTAAAAAGAATCTCAAGAATCTTAAGGAACCGGTTTCATTTGCGTAGGAGGTCCGCAACTTTCAGAAAAATCCTCCGTGAATCTTGATTAAGAATCGTAAGATTCTTGTGAATCTTGGCGTACGATTCCCTGTTTGTTTTCAATGGAAGGGGTCCGCAACTTTTTTCCGTTACTTCGAAAATAATAGCGAAACCGTTAAGTTCATTCATTCGTGAACGTTCAAGGCCCCGTTACGTTTAGTCGGCCATAATTATTAAAATTTTTCCAAAAATTTTAAATTTGTTCGTTAGTTTGTTTAAAATAGTTAATTTCATGTTAATGCATTAAAATTAAATTATTTATAATACGTTTTACTAATGATGCAGCTAAGTTACTAAATTAATAATTATACATTAATTTTGTAATATTTTATAATAATTGATTGATTTTGATTAATTAGTTATCGATTGATTTATTTTGCAGATTTTCAATGTTTCTCTGTTTTAATTAGTGAGTTTATTTCAGTTAATTAATTTGAAATAATATTTTTAACTATTTTTGTAATAATAATGCAGGGTAACTGAATGATTTTTAATATTGATTAATTGATGGATTATCGATTTAATTAATTTTTTTGCAGATGTGCTGGCAAGGAACGATGCGAAATATTTTGGCAAATTTATCGGATCTTTGGAGTCGAATGAATTTGATTTGCGTGGTGACGTTTTCGCTGTGGACGCGAGGACCGTCTTCATCAAGGGCTTCTCGTATGATGGAAGGGCAACTGGTAAATTACAATATTATCAATATTATAAATATTTATAGTGAATTTATTGCAGTTATAGTCTTGCTAATTATTCTTGTTAATCTATAATTACGAATTGGTAAGTTCTATTTAAAATTTCAAAGTTAAGTAGTGAAGTAACTCAAAAGTTGATTGATTTGTTTTCAATTCATTCGTGGATGAATGAACATTTTCAACATTAAAATAGTGAAATAGCATTCAAGTGTAATTTATACTAGTTGTAAATGTTGTATATACACTGAATATGATATCATTATTATTATTATTATTATTATTATTATTATTATTATGATTATTATTATTGCAGATGCGGTTTTCTACGGAGGATCTTCTGCCAGAGCCGGTCCTGAAGGATTCGTCATTCCCTTGGAACGTGGATCGTAAGATTATATCGACAATTTTCTTAACCTAATAATCGATTGGTTATCGATCGATCAGTTTGATCAGATGAACTAATTAATTGATCAATTATCGACCAAGTGCGGTCCCTTCCACTTGCAGGGAAATTCCCTTAAAAAGGGAAAACGGGGTCTCAAAACGGTAAAATGAACATAGAAGTATAGCTTGATGTCTTAGATGGAGGGGAAAGGGATACTCTGATATCTACAAGAGAGGGGAAAAGAGGGAAAAGGGAAAACCGAAAGCGGGAGCACTGTATCGACCATTCATTCGTTGATTGGTTTGCTAATAGGCAAACTGGTTATCGATTGATCGGTATAATTGATTGGCTGATTGATTGGTTATCTGCCGATTTATTGATTAATTGATTGGTTTAAATGTTAATTGATCGCTTAGTTATCGATTAATTGGTTAATTGATTGATTATCTATTGATTAATCAGTAACTATTGATTTCTAGGATCAATGGTTTGTCGCGTTCCTTCGACAACGAAGACGTTACCTTAACGCTACCCGAAGGTAGAACTTTGAAAGAAGTTCGCTGGTTGGCTGTCTGGAACCAAGATTCCTTGGTAAGAATCTCAAGATTCACACAAGATTCATGAAAGAATCACCTACGTTCAAAAAATACTATTATTATTAGTAGTAGTAGTAGTAATATTCATACTACTACTTGCTACTACTTGCTACTACTTGCTACTACTGTTAACACTACTACTTCTACATCTACTACCGCTGTTACCACTACCACTACTACTAGTATTATTATTACTACTACTATTACGATATCTATTCTCCTTATTATTAGTATTATTTCTATTACTACTACTGCTACTACTACTACTACTACTACTGTAATTGTTATTACTGTTACTGCTACTACTACTGCTCCTATTACAACAACTACTACTACTACTATTGCTACTACTACGACTACTACTATTACTCGTATTACTGTCACTGCTACTACTATTACTATGTCTATTCTTATTTTTGTTATTACTTTTACTTACCACTACCACTATTACTATTTTTCTATTCTTCTTACTGTTAACCGATTACTTTTTAAAATATAGTCTGCGCTGAGTTCGGTCCAAGTTCCGGTTGGCTTCGAGTACCCGCGACCTCAGCGACTCTCTTCGTTATCTGGACAGCATCAAGTCAAGTCGGACCGAATCTACGTTGTCGATGCACAGACCTTTCTGATTCCCAACTTCACTTACGATGGCCTCGCTCCAGGTATTGCTACTACTACTGTTGCTATTATTACTGTCGCTATTGCACTATTGTTATAACAACTTCCACTGCTACGAGTGCTACTACTACCACTCCAACTACCACTCCTATTACTACTACTCCTCCCATTACTACAACTACCAGTACTAACCTGCTACTCCTCCCCCTACTCCTGCTATTAGTACTACTATTCCTGCTCCTACTTACTTCTACGACCACTACTGTTACAATTCCTACTATGGTCACCATTACGTTACAACTCGCACCCCTACTACCATTGCTACTACTCCTATTACTCCTCCTACTACTACTACTACTTCTGTTTCACCTACTTACCACACTATTTCTTTTGATTTAGATGCATTCTTCTGGGTCGGCCGAGGATCTAGGCCCTCCAAGGACGGTATCAAGATCCCCAACGAAAGCGGCAAACTAGAACCTCTTCGCAAATACGATTCCAAAACTGTCGTCATCACCTTACCCTCCGACATGACAGTTTTCGATATCAACTACCTGAGTATCTACTGCCGGGCTTTCGAAGTCAATTTCGGACACGTTCGCATTCCCGATAACTTGAACGTCCCTCCATCACTAAAAATGCTTGGAGTAGCACCACAGGTAAACTTTTAATTAACCATTACTTTAATTACAATAAGTTTAATATACGTTAATTTAAACTAAATCTTCGCAGTCTGTCGCTCCTAATGGAGAATAATGATTATTTCTTGTTTAAGCTGTCCTGCAGTGTTTCCACTTTCAATTTCCCCTTTTTTCCGTCTTCCCTTATTTTCCCCTTTTTCCCCTTCGTGCTAGAACAATGTACTTCTAGATTTTCCTGATTCCCTCCTACTTTACTTTTCCCTTTTTAGACTCCATTTCCCTCTTTTTCGGGGAATTTCCCTGGAAAGTGGAAACACTGCTTTGTCCTGTATGTTGTTAAATAATATATTTTCTACAGCCGGACGATGAGTCTTTGTCTTCTTTCCACTCTTCTTACTCGGAAGGTAAAATCGCCAGCAAAGATTACGCCTCCAATAATCACGTGTTTCCCTCTCGTCGTTTCGCCACCTACGTCCCACTGCCCTTTGCACGCACCAGCACATAAAGTTCTAAGATTTTTATCCTCCATTCACTTTATATGAGATTTTAATTACGTTATTTTATGTTGGTTATGGTTGATTAAAGCTTCTTATAAGCCGAGATGGACGGTTTGAACCGTTTTCTGGCGAGCCGAACCGCTGAACCGGCTTAAACTTGATTTTCTGAAATTTTTCTGATATTTTTTGTAACATTTCATGTGTTTTGTGAATAAAGCTGGACTTTATATGTTGATTTCCTTCACTTTGTCTATCCACTTTTTTGTTTTTCTGAATTGACGTTTCAACTGACGCGTGAATTGACGTTGAATTAAACGAGACATTTACCAGGCAAAACTCAATTGTGAAGTCTTGTGGGACGAACTGGCGCTAGAAGTTCGCTGGGCAGTCGCTGGAGAAACCATCGTACTCCAACTGGTCGGAAAATTAGGTAAAAGATCACGTGACACTAAAAATCAACCAATCAGGATGTAGAAATATTAACTTTTTTTTTTAACAGAGGATCGTCAGTATGTTTCGTTTGGACCTAGTGGAGATCCTTCTAGAAGTAAAATGGTTGGAGGAGACGTTGCTGTGGGATATTTAAACCGTTCAACAGGCAAAGGATTTGTCAATGATTATTATATGACGTCCAAGAGTCAGTGTAATGGTGGAAGAGGAGTCTGCAAGGATTCTACGCAGCCCGTAAACTTCTTTCATTATATATTTATTACTAATTATAAGTCAATTTGCAGGGAGATTCCCTGTAATAGGGGAAAACGGGGTTTGAAAGGGGAAAAGTAAGAGAAGAGGGGAAAAGGGATATCTAGAAGTACCGCTTTGTATTCTAGCATGGAGGGGAAAAGGGGGAAAATAAAGGGAAGAGGGGAAAAAGGAGATTTCGAAAGTGGAAAAACTGCTATTTATTTATTGCAAACGCTATTGTAGTATTATTTTATAATGTAAATATTTTAACTATTATTTAAAAATTACTCGTTTCTTAGTAATTATTTCTTTGGATTTATTGTAATATTTCAGAAAATAAAATATTAAATTGTTTGTGTGTAGAATGGATCAAACAATATTCGCTTACTGAACGCTGCGCTTGTCAACGACTACGTGATGTTGACATATCAGCGTCCACTGCGAGCAAATGATCAGTTCGACAAGCCAATCATCACTAACGCGTCGCAGGCTGTTGTTTGGGCTATTGGAGCACTTACCGAGGATAATGAGCCTTCCTATCACAGACTACGCAATCGAGGTAAGTGATCCTGCAACGTTTGTGTCATAGTAATAGTAAACGTTGTAACAGTAGCAATAGGAATAGTAGTGGTAGTAGCAGTAGCAACAGTTAAAGTAACAGTAGTAGAAGGATCGCTAGAATAAGTGTAAGCAAGAGTGATAGCATTAGTGGTTGCAGTAGGACAAACGCTAATAGGAGCAGTAGTAGTAGTAGTAGTAGTAGAAATAGTTAAAATGGTAATAGTAGCAGCAGTTGATGTAACTGTAGCAGTAGGATTGCTTGTAGTAGCATAAACGCTAGCACTACTACTTGTACTACGTTCGCAATAGTAATAGTAGTAGTAGTGCTATGACAAACGTAGTGGTAGTAGAAATAACCGATAAAGTTGGAATACTAGTAGCAGTACTAGCAGTTAAAGAAGCAGTATAAGCACTAGCAATATTAGTAGCGGTTGCAATAATGTAAGGGCTAGTGCTACTACTTCTACTACTACTACTACTACAACTTGCGTTTTTATTTATTCTAGTATACCGCATTCAGATTGAAGTTTTAGCATCTAATTATTTCATACAGGTGACATTTTAATCGATTTCGGACGTAATCCGCAATGGAACTGCCCGATCCCGAAGAACCTCCCGCAGCTATCGACAATGATGGGTTCGAAGCTGAAGAACCGCAAGAATCTGAACCAAGAATCGTTCCGGAACAACCTAAGGCAATCCCGACAACATCAACTACCACTACTACTACTACTACTACTACTACAGCTGCTCCAACAGCTGCTGCCAAACCCCCCAAGCCAGTCAAACCGTGGGCCGTCCCGCCTATCGAATGTAACGAACCAGAGAACCGAGTCTTCTACGTTCATATTGGACCTAACGGAGGAAGCCAAGGATACAGCGCTATTACTGGTAACTCTCTTTTGCAAATTAGATTAAGATTTATCACGAATAAGTGTAGATATGCTTCAAAGGTCATTTTTCATTCCCATTTCAAACGTTTAATGTCGACATTCAAGCTAACGCCATCTAGTTCTGTTATAGGATACTAATAATATACTTAAAACTTTCCTAAAACATTTTATTGCATGTAAATCTTAAATAATAAAATATATATGTATATATATATATTTGGAAACTGCAGGTAGATCAGGTTGGCCCGTTTCTTGGTACATCAACGGTCTCTTGGTACCCGAGATCCGAGTGGTTCGAGGCCAGACGTACACGTTTGTCGTCGAAGGTGGTCAGGATCCGAACGACCTTCCCATTTTCATCCGTTCTACATTTCTGACGATCCTGAAGGAGGATTCCACTACAAAACACCTGCTGAAAAATCAGTAATTAATTTCATTTATTTTAATTATTAAAAAGTTAACTAATAATATTAATATTTAGAAAATCGATATATTTGCTGGAGTAGTTGCTGATCGCGATGGAAGTCCTATTCCTATAGGAGCAGGTCGTTTGTGTGAATGGGTCTCTGATCCCGCAAGACCCGCTGAATCGTTCCCTTCGTTTGGGGCGTTCCAGCGTTCGCTGAAACTGAACTGCGAAGACGGTGATCCTGCGATCCTGGAATGGACTCCTGACGAAGAAACCCCCGACACTGTCTACTATAACGTAATACCCTTTGAAAAATCCTTGAATGTCCTAAAAAGTCCTAGTATCTGGAAAACATCCTGAAAAGATCCTGAAAGAAAGCCTGAAAAATCCTAATTCTGGAAAAACCTTCTGAAAATATCCTTACAATCCTCCTGAAAAAGAAAATTCTGAAAACATTCTAAAAGAAAATCCCTAAAAACCCTGGAAAAATTCGAAAAATCCTGAAAAACGTCCTGAAATAATTATATTTTTTTATGTTCCAGTGTTACACTCACAAGAACCTTGGATGGAAGATTCGCGTTATGGACAGCTGCGACAAACCAGAGAGTCAGAAGCCCCAGAAACCTATTCCCGATCCCGCAGGATCGCCACCACAGCTTAAGAAACCTTTAGAGCTGCCAAAACTCAGGCACGAACCTATCGAACCTGAAGAACGCGAGGGATTCGACTACGAAAGCGAGTACTACGACGAGGAACCTCTCGAAGGATCGAAGAAAAGCGATCCTGTTCCAAAACCCAGTCAAAACTTACCAGTGAAAACTAAGCAACCTTTAACCAACTACAAACCGAGTTACGAAGATTCCTTCGATTTCAGCAAAGAATTTGCCAAATTTCCTTCGAATTTCGACGATTTGTTCGGTGGACAACCCTTCCAGGATCCTGAAGCCCCTGCCAAACCAAATCCTACGTCCGGAGGAAAATTCCCGCAGTACGTAATGGCCAATGAGTTCAGAGGTGAATCTAAAGCAAATCCCAAGCCTCCAAGGATCTCTGAAGATATCGACGACCGCAATATCCAGAAGGAAATTCATCTGGCCAATCAGGGGAAGACAGAAGAAGCCACTGGAAAAATCCAGGCTCCCCAGCAGAGTCCCACGGATCCCAAAGAGCCCCAACAAGTTCCCCAGGCTCCCCAGAGGACTCCCACGGGCCCCAAGGATCCCCAGCAAGTTCCCAGGGACCCCAACAGCTTCCTAAAGGCCCCAAGGACCCCCAACAAGCTTCCCAGGCTCCCAAAAGGCCCTAGTGGGCCCTGCGGACCCTCAACAGCTTCCCAAGGCTCCCCAGCAGCTTCCAACGGTTCCCCAGGAAGGAGGAATAGGTTTTCCTACGCTGTTCCAGAAGCAAAATCCCAACAATATTCCAAGCGAGAGTCGAGATATCCCATTAGCTAAACCACAAGTTCCTGAGCAGCCTCCCAGTCAACAGCAGCAGGCTCCCATTCAGGTTCAGCAGCAGCAAAGAGTACAGAAGCCTCTGGAGCTACCCGTTCCAGGAATCGATAAACTGCCATTAGAACAATACCCCGTCATTCAGCAGCAGGTTCCTAAGCAGCAACAACAGTTACAGCAGCAGCAACAACAGTTACAGCAGCAGCAGCAACCTTCACAGCTTCCTAAGCAGCAGCCTAAACTTCAGCAGCCTCAGCAGCAGGTTAAGGTTAAACAGCAGCCAGCAGAGAAGTTCCCTCAAGAATTTGCTGCTCAACAGCCTCCTCCGCTGCAGAAACAGCAGCTGGAAAAGCAGCAGCAGCTTCAACAACTACAACAACAACAACAGCTACAACAACAGTTAGGTGGCAATCAAAAACTCAATCAGAAAGTGATTTTCCCTGGTCCTGTAGCACCAAACCTGAAAGAGCAACAACTACAACAACACCAACAGCAACTACAACAACAACAACTGCTACAACAACAACAACTGGGTTCTTCTCCACAAGTTCGGATATCCCAGCCTCCAGTAAATCGCGTTCCAGGACCTCGTCCGGCATTTAATCCTTCGAACATCATCTTAGAAGGCGGATTCACTCCCATTAAGAAATCCGACGGCATTTTTCCAGCTTTAGGGTTCGAAGTTGAGACCCTGGGATACAAACCACCTTCCACTAAACCCCCAGCACCTTCCACAACCACCCCAGCAGCCCCAAACGTAGGATTGTACAACCTAGATCCTGTATTCGTTCCCTCAGAACCCGAAGCTAATGTCAATCCTAAAGAAAATCCTATAGCCGTCCCTGTACCCGTCCCAGTTGTCCCAGTAGTCCCTGTAGTTTCTACCAGACCGCCTCAAAAGCAACAACAAGGCCCTCCACAACGTCCCAGACAACCCGTCCAACCCCCACAGGCCCCAAGGGTCCCACAACAGGGCCCCGTGGGAATCCCACAGCCCCCGGGACCCCCAAAGCCCCGCAATCTTCAGGATTCCTATCCTTCCTCAAGTTTCCTTCGGCCCAGCGCAAACAGCAGCAGCTTCAGCCGAACCCTTCGCAATTTCACGTTCGCCAGCAGCACCGACCCGAAGTGGACCAGGAACCGAAAGTTCCTAGTGCGAACTTAAGGCCCTCTGAACCCCAAGGCTTCCCAAACAGGCCCCAAAACGATCCTCAGAGGCCCTTGGAGCCCCAGGGCTTCCCAAACAGGCCCCAAAACGAGCCCCAGAGGCCCCCAGACCCCAAGAAATCCCGCAGAAGACATTTCCGCAGTCCCAGCAGTTCCTAAGGTCCCAAAATAATCCTACCCAATTTTTCCAAAGCGTCCCGACTAAGAAACCTTCCATTTTTTCCATTGAAGGGATCAGCAGGATCATGGGATTCGCTGGCGAGCGCAAGGATCAGCTCGTTTCGCACAAAGTAGCTGAGATCCGCCCGGAAGGAAGACCCCCCAAAGTCCCCCAGAATCCCAAGGACCCCCAAGTCCCCCACAAAAAAGCCCTAAGGCCCCGCAGGCCCCACAGAGAAAAAATAGTGGTGTCCCGCTTCCAGCTAAGCCGGTTTTAGGGCCTGGTGCGCATCCTCTAGCGTTTTTGGCCCAGGGTCCGGTGCCTAGTGGTTTTGCTGGGGCCTTAATGAAGGGTGGGCCCTTACTGGGACTTCCGGCTGGGGCCCTTAAGGTCGTCATTAGCGAGAGGGAGAAAGCGCAGCTGGAGAAGTATCTCTTTGGCAATAATGAGGAGCTGATGAAGTCCCTGAAACGCTCGGGAACGTTTCCGACGATTGTGAAGATCATCCCAGCTGCTGCAGTACCTAAGCAGAGGTAATAATAGAGTGGCAGTAGTAGTAGAAGTAGTAGTAGAGGTGATCGTAGTAGGAGTCATAGTGGTAGTAGTAGTAGTAGTAGTAGTAGTAGTAGTAGCAGTAGTAGTAGTTGTGATGGTGGTAATAGTAGAAGGGAGGAGTAGCAATAGTGGTAATAGTAGTAGTAAGCAGTAGCAACACTAGTATTAACCATAGTAGTAGCAGTAGGAGTAACAGAAGTAGAAGCAGGAGTAATAGTAGTTGCAGTACCAGTAACAGTAGTAGTTATATTACTTACAGTAGTATGGTGAATTGTATTAGTAGTGGAAGTATCAATAAAAGTAGTACTAGCCGCAGTAGTAGCCGTAGTAGTAGCAATACCAATAGTAATCAATCTACTTACACACATCCTTCCTTGTTAGGGACGGAAACTTGGACCCTTCCCAAGGTCCCCAAGACTCTACTCTCCTAGAAGACGAGGACGTCTACGCCTTTGAGATTCCCGCAGCAGACAACCCCTCCAATTCCACCCAGTACTTCATCCTAGGTACTCTCCACCAATCAGAAGACGAAACAAACACTGAAGACAACCAATCAGAGACCGACATTTCGACAACCGACGAATCAGAGACCATTACCGACGTCCCAGACGTTCCAGACCGACGCCAGAGACGATCTGCCAAAAAAGACGACGCCGTTGTCATAGCAACCGTTAAAGAAACCAGATCCAACAACACGAAATTAGTAATCGATCACGATAGTATCGATATCGATGATGACGAACTCTTTGCTAACAGAACACTAACTGATGCTAAAAATAGCGCATTTACTATTAACTATTCACTATTTGCACCTATCTTAAGTATTATTTATATAACTTATTATTTATTTTAATATTTTGGTTTTTTTCACTGTACATAGAAAGGTCGATTTTTTGCAATTTTTTCATTGGGGGATTTTATTGGTTTTTTTTCTGTCCAATCGGTGTAGAGGATAATTTAGAAATTGAAATTATTGGGTTTTCTCTTTGTCGTCATTGGTGGGGAGATCGACGATTTCGTTGGCAGACAGTTCGAGGTTCAGCAGCGAACACAGACGACTTTTCACGTGCTCACTTTTCTGTAGTAGTTCTCCCTGCATTAAATTATTACGAAACAAATACACAGTTTGAAATGTTAGGATTAATTAGTTTCAAGGTTTAAACCTGTAACGCGTTGAGACATAAGCCAGTCAAAGCGAGTCCGAAAATGAGGTAAACGATGGAAGTCAGCAAAGCCAGAGGATGCTGCAAAGTTTTTCATTAAGAAAAATCGATTAAAAGTTACTAAAATATCGATTTAAGTACCTGGGGAACATAGTCTCCGAATCCTATAGTCGTAAGCGATACAAAAACAAAATAGAACGATTCAAGAGGGGACCATTCCTCGCTGAAGAAGAAGATGGCAGCACCGATAAGAAGATAACCCAGCAGAAGACATAAGGCCACAGCAGACGACACGTCAAACTGGTCGTCAATGATGAAGGTTCGGCTGCTGCGGTTGCGGTTAAACAGCAAACCTTGCTCGAACTGAACTTTGAGTTTCGTTGCGACTGGACCTACAAGTTTTTTGTCCTCCATTTTGGATAGAAGAACCACCATTGCAGAATTGAGCGAAGTATAAGAAGCCTAGATGATTCCGGAATAGATTCAAGTTATACTAGAATAGAGTGAGACAATTACTTGAATGATTCTTGAGCTGAGGATTCGTCTTCCAGAATCTGTGGTGCAGAATCTGAGAATGAAAATCCAGTAGAACTTCAGCATTCGAGTTAGTAAGAGACCACTGTCTGCTAGTAGCATCAGGAACAGTGGTATCCCGAAAATGGAATAGAAAATTGTTGCTAATCTGCCGAACCACGTGACAGGCACAATGTGACCGTACCCTAGACAAATACACATTAAATAACATATTTTAATACAAAATAATGTGCTATTTGCATTAAATAATACTTAATTTAACTAAACACGGCTTAATTTTGTCATATTTAAGAGTATTATTCATAAAATGTATGGTTGATGGTGTGGTTCAGAACTTAAACAGACGGGTCGCGTTCGTCATTTGTTTTTTGGCGCTTGCAAATAGATAGCAGTTTAACAAACAGATTTGAATAAAAATTACTGTTATTTATATGAAATAAGACTTAACTTATCTTAATCTATATTAGTTTTAGTTTATTTAAGCTAATTTAAGGTTGGTGGTGTGGTTCAAGGGTCTAGACAGACGGGTGGCGCTCGTCATTTGTTTCTACGCGTCCACAGGTTAACAGCATGATGAATTTTTTTTTGGACTTTGCTAATTTGTTTGAGTTTTTGCGAAATTTTTGCACGCAAAAATGATTCAGACTTCCGCTGTGTTGTTTACGTGTTCTAAATTTAAATCCGTCTGCTTGAGAGACGATTGCTAAATTTACACTTAGAACCTGTGTAAACTGATATCAACAGTTTCAGCGGACGTAAACATTGTTAACTGTATAAAAAATAATCATATTTTAACTAGAATTCATTATTAATAATTATTTATTTCGTTATTAGGACTGTAATATTATTATAATAATAATATTTAATACAATCCATGGCAAAGGTGGGCAGATTGAAAAGAATTTTTGAGCCGGTTCAGGTACGGTTCAAAGTGTTCGAAGTACTAATATGTGACTCTAGGTTGAAGTTAAGTGGCGGTTCAGCTCGGTTCGGCTCGGTTTGAGAGACTGAGACAAAAATTTAAGCCGGTTCAGGTTCGGTTCGAGGTGTTTGGACTTTCTAACTGGTTGGTTCGGCTCGGCTCGGTTCAAAAAATCGAAGCACACGGCTCAGCTCGGTTCGGTTCAATTGAACTTTGTAACTGGGTTCAAGTTCGGTTCGATTTTTGTTCGTGTGCACAAATTCTATATACTGAACCGGCTCAACGATTCGGCTTTTCAAAAATAACGGCTTAAACTGTCCACCTCTGATCGATAGATTCTATCAAAACCCAGAGTCTAAGCCTTGACTAAATTAGCACACAAGCAGCCATCTTAAGATTTCCGTAGTTACTAAAACTAATAGTTTCTAATAGTTTTACCGATAGTTGCAACAGTAGTCATGCTAAAAGCCACAGCATCCCAGAATCCCCAGGTTCTTTTTCCTGAATACGAAGTGAGTCCCTCGCTGAAAGCTTCGTGTAGCTGATCCTCGAAGTCGACTAGTTTCTGTCTAGCAAGGGTTCGCCATTCTTCTTCCGGCAGAACGGACGCCTGATCCCACAGTTCGTCGATGAAATGGCGCCTGATTCGCAGAGCCCCGCACTTGTAGCGACTCTCGTGCCACCCCTCGACTGAAGCGAAAAGTAAACCGCCGAACAGCCAGTACAGAAGGTTTAAACCAAGCAGCAGACAGCACCACAGGACTGAAGAGCGAATGCAACGCCATGATGAACCGCATGAACTTCGGTGAATCGTCCAGGAACGACGGAAATCGCGAATGAAATCGCGAAACCCGCGCCACAGCGACACACGCGGCGGCTCGGGCGAACTAACTGCGGGAGCAGACGACGCTTCAGTCTCCTCCATTGCTAAAAATTGGTTTGAAAAAAAACTATTTATTGCTGAATTACTTACTAACTATGGGAAGTCTTAGAATGTAAATTGCTAGTTAAATAATTAGTTATTAGCAAAACTAGCACGGTAGTTTAGACTTTAAGAGCTGAAAATGTGGAAGCTAGTTTAACTAGATTAGCTAGTCGGAGTCAGTAACTAGCTAGTTAACTAATAAATTACTTACTACTCACTATACCTTGCTAGTTATTAAACCAGTTAAGTCCTGAGACTTAAGATAGTAAGTGTTTTTAGTTGAAGACTAAAACCTCGATAAGGGGAAGCTTTTCTAGTTAAGCTAGTTCGAGCTAGTGACTAACTAAGCTAACAAGTAAACTGCTAACCACTTACTACACCTGAGACTTCAGATAGTAAATAAGCAATTTGTGATTGAATACTAAGAGCTCGAGGCGCTGAAACTAGTCTAGCAACTAGCAAACTATTTAAACTAACTAGTAAACTACTAATTACTAATCATACCTGAGTAGTGAGATGGTAAATAAGTGTTTTTTGGTGTGAGGATGAAGATGACAATGCCAAGTGATGTTCAGGTTCAGAAATAGACGTGAGCCAACGCTGAGACGACAACACACAACTGCAGCGCCAGCTTCGTCGCAAGGTACTGGCGTTTTAAATTTAGACTTCAAATATTTCCCCCCTCTTATTTGCATGATTATTTACATCCTATTCGCTGAATTAACTCGCCGGAAACCACGCCCGATCTTATATTAGCAACCAATAATACCGTGTGATTATTAAGTCACGTGACAAGAAACGTTAGTTGTGTTGGATCAATAATGCAACTCACGTGTACTTTTATTCTTATAAATCAAAATAATAAGCTTAACTACAACTTGAAAACTAATTTTTAATTATTATTTATCAGTTTAAATGTAATTGCAATTAACTATTCACTATAGACAAATTAAATAAATTTTAATTAAAACATTAAGTTCGCAATGCTACCGCTAGATGGCGTTTCCCAGATATATTTTATTCAGTTTAAATATTTGTTTACTTAATAATATTACGTTTGAAACCACATTAATTCATTCGAAGAATAAATTTTAGAATAAAATATCGTGGAAAATGATTAATAATCAATTATATCGATTTTTATTTGTATCGATTATTACACTGAGCTTGTGTCAGCTGACTGTCACCTGGTCATATGACTGTCATACACTAATACTAAAACCTCTATCGCTTGTTGTTGCAGTAGTACGTAATCTACACCTTCAATTTGTGTATTTTAACGTAATACTAAAATAATTCAATAAATTTGACAGAAAATGGGTGCCAGCGCAATCCCGATTATCGTCGTCACTGTCGTTTGGTTCGTTATCGGGGCTGTGCTTCCCTGGTTCGTACCTAAAGGCCCAAACAGAGGGTAAAAAATAATATTAAAGCATTAATAAATAATCCCAAGATCTAATCATCCGTAAATAGTCCATCAATGAAAACTTTTACAATTTTATTTTCAGAATAACGCAGACTGTACTCGTCATAACTGGGGTCTCGTGCTGGCTGTTGTAAGTTTCGTTTTTGTACTCGTCACGCGTAATTCTTAATTAAATTATATTTTCTAGCTGGCTCTGCTGCTACATGATGCAGATGAACCCGCTGATCGGCCCGCAGCTGCACAACGCTACACTCCTGATCATGAAACGGGAATGGGGTACAACGTGGAACTGAACGCACGTCACCGTTTAAAATAATTTCGGCTTTCTATATATGTCTTGGCTACAGAAATATGTTGGAAATAGCCACATTCCCTCTTATGTGTTTGTAATTTTTTCGTGAATAAATCTTCGTTTCTGTTGTATCGTAATAAATAGCCGTAGAACATTTGTCGTTTCTTCCTACATAAAAATGATGGTGCCTTTTACAGTGCCTTTTTTGGTGACCTTGAACTAGGTAGTCTGAACATATGTTAGGATAAGGTGATATGAGGGCGATGCAGGCAATAGTGAAAAGGCACTGTGAAAAGGAACCGAGCAACTATGAAAAGGCACTGTAGTCACGGCTGGATTAACCTTTCTCGGGGTCTCAAGTCTTGAACATTGTGTTTTCACCATACTCTTCAAGCTAAGTCGCTCATTAGCGAATCCCGACTTACCTCGCAATATCCTAGACCCCAGCAATGTTGAACTAGACTAATCATGTTATATGTTGATTTATAGTACATGGTCTATATAGTCTCTTTCTGGTGGCTTTGGTCTCTACCTTATGCTTCGCCATGTTCTTACAGCTAATTTGCTCAATTGCAAATCCGGACTTAGCCCGAAATCTCTTGAAATATCCCTCATCCTAGCAAGTTGTAGTGGACTGGATTTGCAATTGCCTTTATAGTCATAAGGACTGTTCAGAAACTTGACACAGTTACAACGAATATTATAGGTTTGGAGTATGTTTTAGTTTAGTTTCTTTTAGTTTTTCTATTATGTAGAATTCTTTTTTCTAATTAATTTTAAACTGATGTAACTTTTCTAGTTTTGGAGTTAACAGAATCATTGATGACGTTGTTATAAAATGGAAGTTCACGATGAACATGCTCTTTGATTATGCCAGTCAAGGAAAAATTGTTTGAACTATCTGTAACATGTAATTGTATCTGTGACATGAAGAAGTAACATCCCAGCAGAAAATTAAGGATATAGGCTACATCCTGAACGATATCCGTAACATATCCTGAATATCCTGAACCATGTTGATCGTGGATGGGTAAAAAAAATTGCGTTGAGAATTGTGAATCTGATTATTGAGGGCACCATTAAGTATCTTGAAAAGTGTGTTTTCAGGACGCTGTTAAGTACTCTGAACATGTATTATTCTGGCATTTCAATGTCAGGATCCTGAACACCCTGGAAGTGGGCCAATTTCACTGCACTCAGAGTCCTGATTGGCATCCTGAAAATGTCCTTTTCAGGATATTTTCAGGGTCCTGAAACTATTCTTAATTTTCTGCTGGGATGGACGGATCGCTTTTCGTTCTTGATGGTGTTAGCTTAGAAAATGTTGTCACCCCTGTAATGATTTAAGGTTCAACTAACATCTTTAATTAGTCCCTCTCTGTAAATACTAACTATGTCCTTTCTCTGGGACAACACATGGCAATATGTTTGTGTTTCGTAGACTGAAAGATTTAGTACGAGGTCCTACCAGGACTGAGGCACGTGAGAAAAATCTTACTGGCCCCCTGAATAAACAGAAGTATATAAGGACCTTAACCCTTACAGTCAGTACTTCTTCTTCACTATAGTGAAGAATATATCCTACCTCTCCGAACTCTCTTTGTTTATGTAAATCATGTGTGGTCTGAGCTCAACAAGCACCCGTGCTGGTAGACCCAAACATCTTAGTGTGACTTCCGATTCACTGCTGGTCGTAATTGAAGTACAACACCCCTAGCCACTGAAACAGTCAGTGGTCAGTAAGTTCGGAACGCAATCTCGACACAGGATGGATAATATGCAAATATTCTTCAAAAGAGGAGAGCGGGACTTCGCAGGGGAAGTCAGGATAGGATGAAGTTGCTCCGACCCTTAGACTGCAGCTCTGTACAGCCCAGTTTCCTCCGAGTGACATTGCATAGTTGCAGATTTGGATCGAGTCAGAATAAACTCTGAAACCTTCTTGAAAAAATAAAACTCGTGAGGCCAGGATATGTGCAGCTTGGACGTAAGTCACTGTGGGGCATGTGAATTAACTGGGTCCTCCCTGTTAGTGATGTTCCTATATAGAGGTGGCCAAGCGTTCATTTTGACTATTTAGAAATCCGATTTAAAATTTTTACATTCTGGTTATTACATTCTCGTTATTACAAACTTGTTTCTATACTATTATTTCGATTATTTTTGCTGTCTGCATAATTTTGCACGGCGGAAAGAAATATAAAACAATAAGTCGACCGGTATGGTACCTTTTCGCAGTGTTTTGTACTGTATAAACACCACTGACTCATTTTTACGTGGACAGAGGTTTTCCTACAATTGGAAACGTGCAATCAACGATTTTTGAGATTTCCTTCAAAAAAAGTTTTAGCTTAGAAGAACAAAAGAAAGCTCGCGGTTTAAGCCAGTTCAAGGAAACAGTGAAAGTTTATGAGCACACCTGCAGACGCTGAAATAGCTCATCCATTCCACGAAATTAATTAGTATTAAATTAAATATATTTGTTAAACTAGTTTCTAAACCTTAGATTTCCTGAATCAAAATGACGGTGTCTTTTGCGGTGCCTTTTTAGTGACCCTGAACTGACGGCCTAAGCGTTGTTTGAACCGTTATGCCGATGCAGGCTATTAGAAAAAAGCACTGTAGCGATGCCTTTTTACAGTGCCTTGTACGGTGGAAAATTCTGTACTACATTCGAAACAAATGGACTAAAAGTACTCAGAAATTCGTTCTAAAATTTTTAACACAAATCGTTCAGTAAAGTTTAACGAATAATTTTTTAAATAGTAATATATGCTATGTTAATAAAAAAATACCAGTTACGTTTCTAGTGTGTTTAAGGAAACAACAAAGCTCCTCTTCCGCAGCGCCTGATTCGTTTCCTTCTCCTGTAACAGAACACGATTCCAAGTGGGAAAATCAGACGCTAAATTTACTCATAAGCGAAAATGAAGTCAACTGAAATCAATAAATTACTGAATAGAATATTTACACAAATAAGAAATCAGTGGATCCAGGGATGATTCTGCAAAAGATGTTCACGGAAAGTTAAGTCAAACAAGGTCAAAATGAACACAAAACTAATTCTCAATCTGATATACAGTTCTTTAATGGTCTTTATCTTAAATGAAATAATTTGATAACGATATATATACATAAAAAAACAAATTAATGGATATCAGAGACGTTTCTGCAAAAGATTTTTCCGGAATGTTAGGAAAACAAGGTCAAACAAGGTCAAATAAGAAACAAAAAACTAAGCCCTAAATTGAATGTACGGTTCTTTAACGGTACACATCTCCCAAGAGATCTGTCCTATCTCACCAAATGATTCATTTAACAATTTTTATACAATTATTAATCAGGGGAATAACAATAAACTTTTATTTCTTTCGCATAAAAGTTATAATTCGATAACACAGCAAAGAAACAAATGAAAGACATGGTTTCTTAACCGTATTAATAAATTTCATGAAAAAACAGTCACAAAACAACACAGAAAACACAAATTTGACGTTATAATACTTTAATTTATATATTTATATCTCAGGTTTAGTTGACTTCACTTCAGAAGAGACCCTGATAACGTTTCGAAGCCCGTAGTTTCTTAGGAATGTAAGTAGAGCTGAGATTGTCGTCTGCAGGTACAGGGGTAGAGTCGTTCGTCACTTGTTTCGTACTGAGACTCGGCGAAAAACTAGGTTTAGGAACAGCAGCTTCAGTTTGAACTAGTGTCAGAGAAAAACCACAAGGCCAGCGAGTGTCAGTGTGTTTAAGGATGCAACTAGGCTCCTTTCCTTCAGCGCCTGATTCGTTCGTTTTCGCTGGAAGTGAAGAAACATCAGAGTTCCTTGCTAGTGTTTCAGTTTGAGCTACAGTCAGAGAAAAACCACTAGTCCAGCGAGTGTCAGTGTGTTTAAGGATACAACTAGGCTCCTTTCCTTCAGCGCCTGATTCGTTCGTTTTCGCTGAAAGTGAAGATACATGAGAGTTCCTTGCTAGTGTTTCAGTTTGAGCTACAGTCAGAGAAAAACCACTAGGCCAGCGAGTGTCAGTGTGTTTAAGGATGCAACTAGGTTCCTTTCCTTCTGTGGCTGAATCGTTCCTTTCCGCTGAAAGTGAAGAAGAATCACAGTTCGGTGTTAGTATCGAATCAATCGAGTGACTAAGCTTCCTAGAAGGTGAACCAGGGGCAGACCTAGGACTCTGTAATGGTAGTTCTTGCTGCAGCAGCCTAGCCAGAATAGGATTCATTCTTGAGGGAGTAGTCACAGTTTTAGCGCTGGGATACTCGTGAACTCTGGCGTGGCGTTCTAGGTTACTCTTATGCGAAGTGGCATAACTACAGACGGGGCAGCAGAATTCTTTGTACCCTGAATGGACGGACTGGTGTCGTCGCAGCAGAGCTCGGCGACAGAAGACGCGAAGGCAAATGTTGCAGGCGTATCCCTCGGAATGGCACGTCGCCGTGTGGTGTCGCAACTGGGCTTTGTCCGCAAATTTCGTATCGCAGCACTCGAAGTTACCACTGGTGATTTCGTGCATCTTGCGGAAGTGTCGCTTGAGGTTGTTGCTGCGGTTCGTGATGTAAGGACAACGCGAGCAGACGAACAGCCGGCTCTTGTCCCCTGACACACGATTACGTAGCTCGGGGTCAGACATTCTACTCGAACACTTTAGTTACTTTCTTAGCTTCTAAATCAAGTAGTTTAGTTACCGATAGTTGGAGCAGGAAGCCAGTAGTTCAGTAGCTTTTCCTTCGACCTTGCTCGCAGTACATCAAAAGATGGAATGACCCAATTTGCCAAAGAACAAGGACCAGAAAGGCCTTAGCAACCGCGTTCAGTGCAATTTTTTTGGGTGTGTACTGGAAATCTGACCTATGATCCAGCTGAATGGCCTCGAGGTTTCTCTTTTTTACTCGTCACAAAAGATGTTCACGGAAGTTAAGGTCAAACAAGGTCAACTGACCACAGAAAAGAAGAAACTTTTTACTCTGGAAAACTGGAGCAAGACCTCTAACGGGACACAACTCTGCTCTTGAATTCTAGATAGGCTCATACCGTTCTAAGATTTTAGATAAAATATAATATATACTTTAAATATATATATATAATTGTTATTGTTATTCGACAGTTAATACTGAAATGTTTAGAAATTTATGTTCGATGTTAGCTTGTTAAACTATACTGGAATAACTTTTGGGAATAGGTATCTCTGCTGTACGTAATTATTCCTGATTAGTGCCTCATACTAGAATAAATCCTGCAGTATGTACACAGTGCAGTTTGATTAGCAGATTTACCCAATTATGATTTGAGTATTAATTATTGTGTAAGTAGGTTTTTTAATTTTCCCGTTAATAAAGCAATAGTGCTAATGTGTATTTTTTCCACTAGATGGCGTGAATATGGAAACTGCAGGGCGGGTTAAATTCGTCCGCTGAACCAAAGCTTACATGCAAACCGCTGTCAAGGTTTAATCTACGGTTCGCACATAAAGAAGTAAAAAAATGTGAACAGAGAGAGCTTCAGCTCCGAATTATAAGTCTGAACCGAACTTGAACCTAGATAGCAGGGTTGAACCAAATCGAACCGAACCGAACTTCAGCGAGTCCAGAGAGCTTGAATCGAAGCTGAACCGGCTTAATCGAACTTGTCGAACCGTTTATTTCTGATATTATAGTCACTACTATTACTTACGCTACTATTGCTTTCTAGTGCTTCTTACTGTTACTTACTACTACTACGTACTACTGTTACTTACTGTTCTACTTCCTATTACCACTACTAGTACTTACTACTTTTACTTACTAGAGTTACTTACTGTACTACTGACTATTTCTACTACTAGTGCTTACTACTTTCGCTTATTAGTGTTACTACTGCCGCTTACTGTTACTTACTACTGTTACTTAGTTACTACTACTGTTACTATTACTGCCAACTACTATTGCTACTTATCACTTACTACTTACTTTTTATATTTTTAATATATATTACAGCAATTTACTACTAAATACTAAGCTGCAAAAAGCGTGAAAGTAAGTAGCTGTAAAAAGGGCTGTAAGTAAATGTCTCTACTCAAGGCTACTGTTTGAATTAAAGCGTGTAATATATTTTTTCGCTAATCTTTTCATAGTAATTATAGTAGTAATTTTAGTAAATCGTAGGTTGCAACAATCTCCAATTTTGCCATAATTATTCGTAATTGCATGAAATTGCAACTTAAATTAGCGTGTTTTAAAGAAAATTAATAACATCTTAATTAAATACAACAAAAATTTTTTCAATACATTCATACACTTTATTTAGAAATAAATTAGCGGATTATTTGTTATAAAATTATAGACTTTCTCTTGAATTACGATGTTATTTGCATAACATTACATATATGCAAACATCACATGTCTATTTTCTGCAAGTCATGCCACTCGAAGTCATCTTAATAACAATCGATCAACTTAAAATCTTTAAATTAAACTTTAAATCCCATAAAATCAACTTTGCAGTGTTAACTAATATCAGATACGCACGGTTTAAGCCGTTTTTTTTTCAAGCGATCCGCTGAACCGCCTGTTCTCTGGTCAAACAGAATACACCTGTTCCACGAACTGATCACTGAACCGCTAAACCGTCACATCCTGGTTTAGATTTATCGGTTTACCACAAGAGCGGACGTATGTCCAGTTGAACAACCTTATATTCTTTTAAAAGCTTTGTATTCCAAATATACGAAAGTAAAAAGAAAAAACAAAGATACATCGAAATCTTAATATCCACCATTGAATCTGAACAATCCAGAATTTTTAGACTCTTTTTGAGAATAAAACGAGAATAAATTGGGGGATTGAGTTGTGAGAAAAAAATTTCATGGGTTTTACAAAGTTGAGTGTGTTGGTTTTGCTTGCTTTAGAGTTTCTATATACACAGGATTTTGAGGGGAATAACTAAAAAATTAAAAAAAGACGGCCATTACGAACTACGTCAATTGAGCAAAATTCTGAAATCTGTAAGGACCGTCACTGAATTAAATGCTTAATTCATTGAAAAAAAAGAAATAATACTAAAAGAAAAATCTAGTTACAATAATAAAAGATTCATGAAAACACTTAAGTATTATTTGGCTCGTTCTATAAGTAAAATCTTAGTCGGTTTTCTTTCCATTTGCGTAGCCATTGGCGTGTCCATTAGCGTGTCCGTTCGCATGTCCGTTTGCGTGTCCGTTGGTGTAGCCATTGGCGTGTCCGTTGGTATGTTCCTTGTCGTGGATGAGTCCCTGCTGTCCAATGTAACAAGCGTTGACGAAACTGCTGCTAAATGCTTTCGAGGCTTTTCCATTGGCAGTGGCTTGGTCATCCTTCTTGGCTGCCGCAGTTGGGAGACGGCGTTTCTTGATGTAAGCCTAAAAATTTTTACACCAAAAGATGTTTATTCGAGACAGGGAGGTGTCTTGGAGCTTAGTAGTACCTGAATGTAGAAGTTTGAGAAAAGTCCAAGGAACATGAGAGCGTTGCAGCACATGATGTAGGCAAGAACTTTGGGGAAGTTGCATTCGATGAAGAAGAGCTGAGCAGAGTGGACGAAAACCATGATGAATTGAATCATCTGCATGGTGGTCAAGTGCTTCTTCCACCACAGGTACTTCTGGTACTGGGGTCCCATGGCCGCCAGCAGGTAGTAAGTGTACATGACAACATGGACGAAAGTATTGAGGGTTCCGAAGAAGGTAGCATGTCCGCCGGGGGTGAACTTAACTCCCCACCACACCCAGGCGGGCATAACGCTGTGGTGAATGACGTGGAGATTGGTGATCTGGTCAAACTTCTTGCGCAGCACGAAGAAGACGGTGTCAAGGAACTCGGTGAACTTGCAGAAGTAGTACCACCAACAGAGGGACGCCACAATCAGCTCGTCAGGGTCGTTCGAGTAGTTGACCGGCTGGCAGCGAAGACTGTATCTCGTCAACCAGGCATGCTTCAGAATCTACACACAACATCCACTCTTTCAGAAACTGAGACACATCGACTTTTCATAGTAGGAAAGATACCTTGTAGACCATGTAGGCACTGCCAACAACCTGGACGAAGTTGTAGAAGATGATGAGGCCCTTCAGGTTGTAGGGTTTGCGGTCTCGCATGAGTCGGGGTCCCAGAACTTTGACGAAGTAGATGTAACACGCGCAGATGACAAAAGTCGGCAGGGGTGAACTCATTAGAAACCAGTCCTTCACTCGAGGATCTTGCGTTGGAGAAAAACAAACCATCATTACGAGACATGAAATGAGAGCAGCAACCCGCTACATGAAACGAGTTATTCTGTCGTTGTTTAATTACAGATAAAAACAAGATTATCCTGTTCGCCATCTTGAACTTTGAGCAAAAAATGTTGAAATGTAACCCTGTTAGTAGATAAAAAGCATCGAACCTTCCTAATTTGGGAGAACAGTTACAACCACATTCCCAAGCAGAATCACCCACATACCCCTAGTTAAAAAAGAACCTCAAGGGATAATTTTTCTGCTTGAGAGAAACTTATCGCATGTCAGGGGCACCAGATTTCACCCGGATCATCTTGCGCAAAAACCGCGTTTCTCCGCAGGGGCGTACCCGGAAAGAATCTCAAGTGGTCATGCACCCTGAATGCACCCCATCTGCACGTAATCCACTATGTAAATTTAGCTTTTCAAAAATGCATATCGTTAGTTTGCCCCTTGAAAGGAGTTACCGAGCCCCGTAAGGTTTGAATCGGGAGCTAAAATAGTAAAAAGGAAAAGCCCCGCAAAGGTTAGACGTTTGCCCCTGGCGTTCAACTCTCCGGTTCAAGGACCTTTGGCTGCCCAGATTGTTGCCTTTAGGGAAGGTGCAAAACTCATTTTTTGTTTCAAGAACATCTTTACAAATTCATTCAAGCGTAGTTTTGTGCTTTATCGAAAGAAAAGACAAGACAGTACTTACCACTTTTGTTGGTCATGAAATCATCGTACGCATCGTAGAACTTGTGAACGTAGGACAGCATTTTGTCGTCAAGGTTTTAAAACTTAATGGAAGCGTTTAAAGAACGTCTGAAGGTTCGAAAAGAATGAAGAGAAAGATACACCGGATTGAGGAGAACAGCGAATCGAGTCAAAAATCCGTCAAAAACTCTGTACTGGGGAGTTAAAAATTGCGACCTTGTACTCGATGCTTGTGCTCCTCGCCCGAATGAAGGTAGAGAACTGACTGCGGGCCGAGAACATCTTGGCCTTTTATAGACGCGTTTGAAAATGGCCACACCAGGGTTCATAGCCAAAAGGGAACCCAACCGACTAAATATGCATTCGGTGGTTCAGTGATTCCTGCAAAAGGCAAAGAAAACTTGACTGTCTCCTACTTTGTTTGAAGAAAACCTACAAAAATACACACCAAAAACAACAGTATCAAATATGTTCCGGGATAGTTTCTGAGATAGCTGTTCCACTTGTAGCACGAAGGGAGTACGTTTGACCACATGCAATGTATTGCTTTCACATTGCTGCATAACCGGTTTATCTTTGCACTCGTTTGCGAAAGTATCCTTGTTTTCTCCGGAAAATGTTAAACTGAATTTGCATAAGCAAGCACAGGATTCTCATTTCGCACCTCCTCTTTTAGTAAACCTTTATGTCTTACAGCGATTACTCGATTTTTATTAGATCAATAACCGTTAGATTGACGTAGATTCGAGAAACAGAGGTACGGACACAGGTTAAAGAAACGGACACGGATAATCAAAAAAGTCGTTTTTTGAGTTTTTTGCTCATCGAAAGGAGACTGAAGAAGAAAGTGACTGAAGTTGTTTGGCTTTCATTCGTCCAGAGTTCGTGGAAAAAATCAAAACAGGATTCGAGTTTAAAGATTCGAGAAATTTCTTCGCGTGGCTTTACTACAAACTTTTCAATCAGAAAATTCAAACTGAAAAGTCTTGTTGTTTGTTTGCGAAGTTGTAGTGTATTATTCGCAGCATCGGCATGCTTTAAAAACAAAACTTGACTTTCTCTTGTCCTTAAACATTTTGCAGATTCATTACGAATTTTCTAGAATGTCATAGTAACGTCTGTCACCGTCAACCGTAACTAAGACTGTTAAGAATAACTTGCTTACACTAAAACTAGAGAACCGTTAAGTGCCTGTTTACGTAAGTGATGTGACACATTGTTGCATACAACCGAATGTATCTCTTCACACCTGGAGAGCAACTTGTAAAGTGTCGTAAGCTTAGCAAACAATCGCTTGAATGTGTGCCACAAGGCGTTGATCAAATGTTCTCATGTATACAAAAATCTCAAATCTGACTGACACTTCACGTATGATAATTTCACACTCATCACATGAGTAGTTCTGAGACAAGCAAAATTTAGTTTTCAGTAAATTTTCCTCGCTTCCCAGTGTCCGTTCATTTTCAGATCATCAGTAAAGCCCTTCGAGTGCCCGTTAGTAGATTCGCGGACCAGTCCTTGCTGCCCAATGTAGCAAGCATTGAGAAGTTTGCTCATTGAGTCGCTGGGTGCTTTCCCGTTAGCTACCAAAGAATCGTTTTTCTTCACGGCAGCAATGGGCAGACGACGTTTCTTGATGTAAGCCTGCAAGCAAAACAAAGATCTTAGTTACTTCGTCAAGGTGAGAAGGAGTATTACCTGAATGTAGAAGTTAGAGAAGAGTCCAAGGAACATGAGAGAGTTGAGACACAGTAGATAAGCCAGAATTATGGGGAAGTTGCATTTGATGAAGAACAGCTGGGCAGAATGGACGAAGATCAGGGCGAACTGGATCATCTGCATGGTGGTCAAGTGCTTCTTCCACCATAGATACTTCTGGTACTGGGGTCCCATAGCCGCCAGCAAGTAGTAGGTGTACATGACAACGTGGACGAAGGTATTGAGGGTTCCGAAGAAGGTAGCATGTCCGCCGGGGGTGAACTTAACTCCCCACCACACCCAGGCGGGCATAACGCTGTGGTGAATGACGTGGAGATTGGTGATCTGATCGAACTTCTTGCGCAGCACGAAGAAGACGGTGTCAAGGAACTCGGTGAACTTGCAGAAGTAGTACCACCAACAGAGGGTCGCCACAATCAGCTCGTCAGGGTCGTTCGAGTAGTTGACCGGCTGGCAGCGAAGACTGTATCTCGTCAACCAGGCATGTTTCAGAATCTACACACAACATCCACTCTTTCAGAAACTAAGAAACATCGACTTGTCTTTGTAGGAAGGATACCTTGTAGACCATGTAGGCACTGCCAACAACCTGGACGAAATTGTAGAAGACGATGAGGCCCTTCAGGTTGTAGGGTTTGCGGTCTCGCATGAGTCTTGGCCCCAGAACTTTGACGAAGTAGACGTAACATGCGCAGATGACCAGAGTCGGCAGGGGCGAACTCATCAAAAACCAATCCTTCACTCTAGGATCTATTGCCATACAGGATTACATTACTCTAGACCAAGCCAAGCAAACCAACTGAATACTTACCGCTCTTGTTTGTCATAAAATCGTTATAACTCGCGTACAGTTCCTTAAGGTAAGACAGCATTTCCTCCAAATACAACTCGCAAATAACCGGAGAATCTAGAACTAGAAGAGTCGGTCTTCAGATTAGGTCTATGACTAGGACCAAACCGGATGATTAGGGTCTATTTATTGACTACGTCCAGGGTCACAAGACCTTTCTCGATTCTAGGTTCCGAGTCAACGTTGACCAGGTAACCCACCAAAGGGAATTGGACAATCATCATGATCTAAATTGTCACCAGTGTCATCATAGTTATCGTAGTTTGAATCCTAGGGTTCAGTAACGTCTTCCGAGTTCTTCATGTGACCCTTAAAAGGTTTGAAAACCTCTCTTTACCCTGCGGGATGAAACGATGCTTTGGGTATGGCCATTAGTGGATGCGTACTAACGCTGAAGATAGGGATTTTACCGTTAGATGATCCCCACCATACACGCGGAATGCGCCAAAAATCCCTCGGGAAAAACTCTATCGTTTCCGGCAGATTTTCTGCAAGTAGGTTTTAGCGAATTTGGGTTTCCGCACAGCTGGAAAACGAAACAGGTAAACACAGGAGCCTTCGAACAAAGCGATGATAACAGGTAGGTAACAAGTGGATAACAGGTTGAACAAGTCCCACAGAACGATTCCTAAGAATCTTCCAGGAATGATTCCTCGCTTCAGTTCCAGGGAACAGTTCAAGGAAAGAGTCTGTCCTTGACCTTCTGGTGCATCGAAAGCTGAGGAATTTTTCTGCGTTTTCGGGTGATTTTCGTCGCTGGCTGAGGCAGCAGCAACTTCTGAGGTCAACAGCCGCAACACAAGTCGCCACTTTACAACACCAGCCGCCATACGACCACTCCCTTAACATCAGCCTACGTTTCATTTGTTTCAACTTGTTTTAATGAATTATATACATATATCTGGCATTATTACATATTATTATAATTAGTAAATTTTTTCAGTATCTTTAACTGTAACTCTTGTCTGATAACATGGTGATAATACGTTGATAACAGACGATAACACTAGGCTCAGACCCTCTGGAAGGCTACACGTGACTTTTGCTTCAGGTAACCATCCCAAGAGGGTTCGCAACTGCTCAGAAAATCTTTCAGACGATGTTATCAGTGTTATCAATCTGTTATCAACCTGTTCCTTCTTTTCTTATTCAAAATGCGTCAGGTGGACGGTAAAAAAAAATAAGAAAATTTTAAACCTGTGGGTGCGGTTATTTCTATGTTTAAAAAATCTTTTGAAGAAAAGGGTTCAGTGAGCTTGATATCAGTTGATAACGTGGTGATAACACTGGTGACAGATGCACAGAAATGATTATTTCTTGTAAAGGTAACCTCTTTGACCTCAGTTTGTTCTTAGAAGAAGTCAACGGCAGTTGCTTGACTTACAGATTATGTACCATTTCCCAAGAGAGTCAAGATGGGAAAACAGTGGGGGAAGAACTGGAAGGTTGGGAAGTGTGTAGTAAGTTTCGCGAAAGTCCTGGGAAGTTTGGGAGACATTAGAAAGTATTTGGAAACTTGTGGGAAAGTACTAGAAAGCAACTGGGAAATATGTGATTTTATGTGGGAAAGATATGGGAATAGGGGGAGGTGTATGCCAAGAGCTGGGAAGCCTAGAGAAGTCTGTGGAAATCGTGGGGAAGTGCTGGGAAGCTTGGGAAGCATTAGAAAGTGTGTGGGAAAACCTTGAGAAAACTACTAGGAAGCTTGGGAAGTGTTGAGAAGCGTTAGACAGTGTGCGGGAAGCTTTGGGGAAGACATGGGAAGTTTGGAAAGCGTTGGGAAGTATGTGGGAAGCATTGGGAAGTGTATGGAAAGCATTAGAAAGTGTGTGGGAAGCCCCGGGAAAGTCCTAGAAGATTTGGAAAGCTTTGGAGTAGTTCTAGGAAGCTTGGGAAGTCTTGGGAAGTGTATGATAAAAGCTGGGAACTTGGCTTTGCGTTTAAATACAACACCTTCAAATAATGGAACGTAAAGTACACCAATATCCATAATCCGATACATAAAACCGACTAACTACGATAAATAATAATTATTTTACTAAATATAAATAAACCGTTTCGCACTTTCATTAGGTTAACGTTTCGTTCATTACCATAACAGGTCGTCCAACACGTCCATTCAGTCACGTGTATTTCTTCAGGTGATAGAAGAAAAAAAAAACCTTCAACCTTGGCCTATTAAAACTTTCATCCTCTTCTTCGTTTTTTTCAAGTTAATTGCTTGTTGCTAGTCCACTGGAACATCTCCAAAATCCAATGGGCCAAATACATTGGAAACAAAACCGGATTTACTGTTGGACGAGTCACGTAGACCCAATAGGTTTTTTTTACAGGGTTACCTGTGGTCAAGGTTCGGTTCGGAGGTTGGGCTTAACCAAAATCGGTTTAAACCGTCCATCTCTCACTAAAAGAAGAGTACACTGCCTGTAATGATAAACAAATGATCAAATATAATTAAGATATAACATTCTACTTTTGTATTTTTATACCACATGTGTTTCTAGAATATGCGTGTGAAGTCCTATTCATTGAAAAATCTCTGGCACTTGTCCATGCGTGAAGGACAATCCGGGTAATCCAGCAAATTGCGTTTTCAAGGTTGCGGTTTATGGACAACCTGAAAATCTAAAAAAAAAAAAATATTAATAACAAAAAATCACGGGAATCCCCCAATACCTACGCACTTTCAAAAGTTCAAAGAGCCAATCAGAGACGAGCTTCTCCAGTAAATCGACCAATAGGAAACCAGAAAAAATAAATTCGAAATACCAAATCACGACAAATGTACTTTTGAGGAAAAAGAAATTATTTGATAAGAAATACATTTGACCAATGACAAAATGAATTAAAAAAACGTTTATTTTAATAATTATAATAATTAAAAATTAATTTCCAGTTTCTCGAACTGATTTGTTCGGAATCTTCAATTGGCATCCAATCAATACCTGTGAATATATAATTATTGTGAATTTTAATGAGTTGTATTCTTAAATTTAGTTATATAAATTACGCTTGGAAATCTTGGTCTGATCCTGCATCTTCGTTATCGTCGATAGTGCTGCCGTCATCAGTGATATCTAATAAAAGAAAGTTAATGTTTATAATAATTTATATTAATATAATATGATAACAATGATAGTAATAATGCTGAATCTGTCATATCTGTGGACAGCCCTTTAAGTTTTCTCCACCCTTTCCCTATCTGTCCGCTTAATCGACAGATTAAACCCAAACCCTTACTTATTACACCGATCATGTACCTTTCTAACACCCTTCTAATAGTAGCAAATCTAAATCTCTTTTGTCTGTTGACAAGCCATTAAGTTCACCCCATCACTTCCTGGTCTGTCCACACATTCGACAGATTAGTCAAACCAATACTAAAAAGGCCTCTCTTCTGCTTCTTAATGAACAGTGATAGTAGAAAATCCAAAACTGTCATTTCAGTAGACAGCCCTTACAAATTTACCCCACTCTTTCCCTATCTGCCCACTTACTCGAAATGTTACCCCAATAACTCTACACTATTCACTCAATTTACCAGCATCTCTTCTGCGTCTTCCATAGGCTCTCCTAGCAGCCGGGGGTGGGAGGTCCGTTTCTCCATGAACCAGCGAGTTGCGGTACAGCAACAGGGGCTGCCACTCCTCACCGCGGGACGAAGGCATCCCCATCGAGAGAATCCTGTCGAGAAACTGCAGGATCATCCGCTTGTCTTGCTTGAGGAGTTTATTGGAAAACTCGGCCCCGATCTCCAGGACCGCCAGATTGGGCGGGGGACCAGTGGGGTCGTTGGGGTTCTCCAGCGGGTTGGTGGCGAAGAGGATCAGGTCCCGATGAAGCGCTGTGATCGCCTCACGGTTCCTGACAGCGTCCAGACCGAACGATAAGGCGAAACGCTTGGCCAATTCCTATACCCCAAAAATAGTCAATTTCAACAATAATAATAATAATAAATATTAAGAAAGCAATAATAACACAATACTTAATAAAACTAATTAACATATTATAGCACAACAAATTATAATAACGATTGATTAATATAATAATGATAAACAAATATTTGTATATCAATTTTATATAATAATTAACATAGTAACCAGTGATTTACTGATTTTAATTAAAAATTTATTATAAATACGTTTGATTATATTTCTCGAATTTTCCTGATTTATTTCCAGATTTTCGAACTTTCTCGCTACTTACTTCTATATAAAAAAAACGGAGAAAATTCACAAAAATGGAGCAAGCGAGAAAACTTGAATGTTAACTATCAAAAGCAGTTTCCACTAAGTGATATTATTTCAGTTAAAATCCAAGCTTTTAGAAAGTTGCATACAACTTGATGTGATCAGTTTTTGCTTACCTATCTCTCTCTGTGCACCAATTAGAAATCGAGAAAACAACTACTGGATTTGTCCTACGATTTCTAAGGCTGATAACACTTGATAACACGATGATAACAAGGCTCCCGTTAGGTGCTGTGGACGGGTTTGGTTAACTGTATTGCAGTTCCATTTGAAAAACACAATTAAAAAGCGTTTCTCTTGTTTTCTTCCGTAAGGTAAACCTACACAATTACTTGGAAAAACTGTTGAACAACATCCGCTGGAAGCATTTACTAACTCCAACGAACCGTGCGCTTCTTCTAGTCTGTCCTACTATTCGATAGATTCACGAAAAAAAGCCTCAAAATGTTTGGTTAATAGATTAAGTTCAATAATACGATTATTTATTATTTTATTACTGATTATGCATATTTTTAATGACGGGCGGCTCACGGTTCAGCGAGGAAAAAAATTAACGGTTGCGGTTCAGCACGGTTCATCTTCAAGTGGCTATACTTCAACTTCGTTTTCGGTTCACGCCTCTGAGCGTGCGTTTCAGTTACGGTTCAGTACAGTTAACTTGGTAGTGCCCCTGTTCTGGTAGTTGTAGTGACTTCGGTTCAACTTCGGTTCACGGCTCACAGATCTGAAGTTACGGTTGAATACGGTTCATTTTGTAGTGGCCCCTGTTCTGATAGTTGAGTAGTGATTTCGGTTCACGGTTCAGAGTCGGTTCATGCCCGGCTCATCTTGTATTGGCCACGGTTCTGGTTCACTAGTGGCTTTGGTTCAACTTCGGTTCACGGCTCGGAGGTTATGATTCAAAATACGGTTTATTTTGTAGTGCCCCCTGTTCTGGTAGTTCGGTTCAACTTCGGTTCACGGTTCACGTCTCTAATGGTATGATTCAGAGTCGGCTCAACTGAAGGTGAACCGTTCATGAGCCGTTCAAAAAACGGTTCAGCATTGCCCATCACTACTTATATATATATTTAAAAATTATTTTACTACAGGAATATTTTTAACGCCCTTTCACTTACGTCTTGTGTTGTACCCGCCCATCACATTCACACGCACGTACAAACATCTCTGCTCTAAAAGTTTTTACGACATACACAAGTGTTAAAATCTTTAACAGTTTCTTATCAGCGTGTTATCAATCTGTTATCATGTTATTAATCTATTAAGTATGTTTAAAAGCGGTAACGTGTTCTTAAATACGTTACTACCAGTGTTATCACCTTGTTATCGTCATGTTATCACTGTGTTATCAACAAAACTATCTTCTATGAATAAACTTTCTTGTAAATTGACTAGCTTATTGTCGTCACTTGTATCATCATGTTATCGTAGTGTTTTCAAATCTTATCATAGACTTCTGGCATTAAAACACGAGTCGCACTTAACCCAACACGAAAACCAGGTTAATGGCAAAACTTCGTCCTTCATCTCAATTCACTCACAACAATATGAGCAAATTTGAAGTAAAATAACTTGGCAAACTTAAATAAAATTAATAATATAATTAAGACACATTCATTTCAGCTAAATAAAAACCTGACTAATTAACATATAATTTAAACTGAAAAACAATATCACACATTAAATTTATTAAATAATAATTACCTAAGATATATAATAATAATATTAAAAAACAATATATATTTATAAATAATACATACAAAGTTAGATAATACTGAATTTGATATTAATTCAAAATGAACGTCAGATGCGAATTTTAAAAGTACGTGAAAGTGAAAGTATGAACTCAAAAACTAATGAAATAAATAAAAACAGAATAAAATCTAATTATGCAAATGGGATTTTAGTAATGGGACCCTACAAAGTACTGGGACTTGTGCCAAAAATACCGTTCAAGACAATCCCCTCTACTACGGACAGCTCAGCAAAAAAAAAAAAAACAAAAAAACAAAAAAAAAAAAAACCTTGCAAAATTTCTCTCAAAATAATCGAGATATTACGTGGAACATTTTGAAACTGATTTGTTAACAATGTCCGCTATAGAGGGATGCGCAGTTGGAAAATGGCCTATAGCTGACTCAATTAAACCATTAATAAAGTCTCGCTTAAAATATTTCTAAAAATTTTGCACAAAATAATTATTGAAGTACTTTATATGCAAAAAAGTTTAAAAATACTTTGACTAATTTCTAATAATCAATTATAACTTAAATGAATTATACTAAATAACAAAATAACAAAATCATTACGAAATAACTGATTAACTAACAACAGCGTCCGCTATTGCGGGGTGGCGTGTTTCGGGGGATATGCCCCTGTTTTATATACAGACCTTGACGCTGATGAACTCGTCCGACTGGCGGTCGACTCTGTTGCCGGGGTCGCGTCTCAGGTCGCGAAAGAGGAGCGTCAGGCTCAGGGCCATGGTCCTGGCGCAGCTGACCTTGTTGATCTCTCTGGCCTTGCCCAGGGTGGTCTTGATGATGTCGCCGTAGTCGTTGTAGAACTTGACGTAGTGGCGAAACACGTCCGCCGCTGTTTTAATGGGCAGGACGTTGTAGACGACCAGCTTGCAGAAGCAGGCGAGGAAATTTCTGCGCTTGTGAAGTTCCTCGATTTTCGTATGCTCGTCCTGCTCCTCGTCCTCGTCTTCAACGAACACGTACGACTGGATGAAATCGTTCAGCGTCTGCTGAAGACCGCGGTCCGGGTCGTAGACCAGGGGGCGAAGTAGAGAGTTACTGTCCATTTGCTTGCTGAACTGGATCAGCAAGTCGCAGATTGAGATGTACGCCTATTCAGTAAGTTAAAATATAATTTTAAAAATTTAAATTTTTAATTTTTAGAGTGTTACCTCTTCTCTGAACATGGCGATATTGGACGTAATAACTAATTCAGTCATCAGTGGGATGTACGAGTCGAGATGCTCGCGTAGCTGCTTCTGCTGCTGAGCTGCTGAAGTGCCTCGACCCGAGCCGTTCTCCAGTTGCCTTAGCTCGAAGATGATGGCAAAGTGACACGAAGAAATGCAATATTTAATAGCCTGTAAGATTCCATAAACTCTAATGTAACTGTAATGTAACTTTTTGGGTAGAGGAATGAATACTTCTTGAGGTAGGGCCTTGCTACCGTCCTTGGCTTCTCGGATAGCAGTAAACAGCATGTCCCACAGGTTCCAGGGTCCCAGATTGTGACATGTCCAGAAAACGGCAACTTTTTTCAGGCTTGAGACCAGGGCAAACGTTTCGTCTTCGTTAGGTTCTTCGCTCTACACAGGTAAACCATTAAAACTCAAATTAAAATTCGAAAAATTATTTGCTACCCCAGAGATGAGAGAAGTGTAGTCGTCCATAGCTTCTCGAAGCCTGTTAACTAGTCTGTCGATCAAAGTGCTGCGAACTACGTCACACCGGGAGTAAATGGCCTGTTCCTCGCTGCATAGAAGCTCAAGGGATTTAGCGCAGTTCTCTAGGACTTCGGTATCTGCGTGTCGCTCGACGACGTCTTGCATTAGCTTCAGCAGGGACACCAGGTTCTAGGAAATAATAATAATATTAGAATCATTCAATAATAGTACAATATTATAATGGGATAACAAAAATAGATAATTAAATGAATAAATAATATAAATATTAGCAAATAATACAAATAGATATAAATCATAGATATAAATATAAAAAATTATAAGTAAAAAGTGGTCAATTTAGTACTAAGATAAGCAATATCAGATAAAATGATATAAAACACTACAAAATAAATTACAAACAAACTGCACAAAAATATTACAAAAAAGCTATAAATAAATTTCAAAAAAGTACCGTCAATCGGGGCGAGATTGGCATAGTTTTGCCATTTTTCGTTAACTACTAGAATACAGTGATGCCAAATGTTTGTATATATGATGCATTTTGTCAAGAAAGTTTTTTGCAATCGATTCGTATAAGAGTTGACCGAAATGGAACAATTATGTTTTAGTAACAAATTTCTGAAATTTGCTTCTTCAATCTGACTGAGTGGGGCCAGTTCGGCACCTTCGTTTTCTCATTTGTTAATCGTGTCGATGCTGGACCAGGCTTAATAGAAACTAAATGGCAAAATCGCGCTCGACAAAAAGTGTAATTATAAACCTACAGAACTTTCTAAATGATTTCTGTTTAAGGGTTTTTGACAACAGCATACTGTGGTACCAGAAAAGTAAGGTGATTTTAGTTTTACAATAGCTGGGTATTCTCCACACTTAGATTCGCCAGAGATGCACTAGGGCTCCTATAATTATTCTAGTTTCAACTTCTATCGTCCAGTGGTCATTTTCGAGAAAATTTGTGATGCAGAATATGGTTTTACAGTTAAATAGAGAAAATACTCAGTAGCTTTGCGTACAAACATCAATAATAAGGGGTGCCGAACTCATCGCCAGTGCCAATTCCGCCCCATTTGACAGTATTACAAAAATAAACTACAGGATAAATTACATAAATATGAAACAACTAAGATTCCGCGATAAAATCTTATATTGGTCTCTTACGTTTTCTTGTCGGGACGTGGTGTAGATCTCCAGCTCGAAGAACTGTGGGATAAGCAAGAGGTTAGCGACTTTCTCGGGATCTGCGATATACTTTGCCAGCAGTTGTGGAAGAGTTTGGATGAAATGTTCGGTCAGACGAACTCTGTCATCTTGTGCAGACTTGGTTTCTTTTGCCGTAACCACCTATAAATGAATTAAAATGATAGTAAAGATAATGGCAACAGTAATAATCGTAATAATAGTACTAATAGTAACAATAAAATCAATAATAATAATGATAATAATAGTTATATAAATAATGATACTTTTCGAGTGGGTCCACGGCCAACAGGGGGTTCTCCAGTAGCTGCTTGCTTTACACAGCATGTCATAATTTCCACCAGACTCGTTTCTTGTCGATCATCAAGTGGTTCTTCTCCAGGACCAGGTTCTTCCAATAGCAGATCAGTCATACACTCCCAGTCTTTCATCATTTCGTTGGAATCGATCAGGGAATCGACGAGGTAACCCCATGCTCGTGCAACTGTAGTAGAAATAATTTGTAAATTATGTTACATAAGATATTTATTATTGTGCATTTAATATATATTATATATTGAGTTATATGTGAAATTTAGTGCAGTGCACCCACTTTGCAGGGAAATTCCGTTAAAAAGAGGAAAAGGGGTGTCAAGACGGGAAAAATAAGAAAAGAGGGAAAATGGGATTTTAAAAAAGAGGAAAATAAGGGTACAGGGTAAATGGAGGGAAACAAAAATTTATGAGGAGAGGGGAAAAGGGAAAACTGCTATTGTCAGGCAAAGGGGAAAAAAGGAAACATGGGGTTTGAAAAAGGGAAAAATAAGGGGAGAGGGAATGGAAAGTTTCTGAAGAGAGTCGGAAAAAGGGAAAATGGGGTTCCAAAACGGGAAAAATAATCGATTAAACCAAAAATAATAACTAGTCAGTGAATTTAATGGCTCGTTACTTCAGATTCAATGAAGAACTGGACCAGATCTCTGATAAACGGAGTATTGGGCAGACGCTTCTTTCCACGTTTGGTTCGCATGGGGGCCTGCATCCCTTCCTCGAGGGTAAACAGCCGCTCGTTGAGAAATTCACCAGCAGCTTGAGCCACAGCGCGGTGGGACGAAAAGACAAGTTCGTAAACCGCCTCGCAATCTTTGTCCGACAAGATTTCGCGATGATACTTGTGGATGCTGATAATCAAGCGAACGGCTTGAACCGCTACGTCGTACTCCTTGTCCAGCGTCATAGAAACAATGCGATCCTGGAATAACAAATGAAAAATGTACTATAGTAGTTCCAATTTTCAGTTTCCCTGTTTCCTTCCTTAATGAGGGCGTTGGTTTCCCTTTTTTCCATTTTTGCTCGAGAATACCAATTTTTCACTTTTTTTCACTTTCTTCATGAAATTTCCTTTCCCTCCCTTTACCCTCTTCCCTCATTTTTTCCCTTTCTTTCCTCTCTTCATACACTTTTCTTTCCATTTCCCTCTTCCCTTGTTTTTCCCTTTTTACATTGTGCTTGAGTACAACCATTTTCCCTGCACTTTCCTTTCTCTTCCTAAACTTTCTTCTCCCTTCTTTTCCCCTTTTTGACATCCTATTTTCCGTTTTTTCCCTTTTGCTTTAGAACATCAAGTTTTTCGTTTTTCCCTTCTCTTCATAAACTTTCCTTTCCCCCCATTTTCCTTGTTTTTCCCTTTTTGCATTGTGTTTGAAACCTTCGTTTTCCTCTACCTTCATAAACTTTCCTTTCCTTTATTTTCCCCTTTTTGAAGTCCCGTTTTTTATTTTTCCCTTTTGCTAGAAAACACCAAGTCTTCCTTTTTCCTCCTCTCTTCATAAACTTCCCTTTCCCTCCATTTCCTCTCTTCCCCCTTTTTGAGACCCAATTTTCCCTTTTAGAGAAATCACCCTGCAACTTGGAAGCACTGATCTACTCATATAATTTGCATTATCCAAGTTATATAAATTTTACCTTGAATTTGCTCGTAAAAAGTTCCAATTTTCCTTTAAGTTCTTCCGATGAATACAGCGGGTGAAGTGCTTGCAGACACTTCAACCGAACGTCCCCGACTTTATCGTGCAGGGTCCACCCGATATATTTCAGATAAGAATCATCTAAAAAGTTCTGCGGAAAACGTTTCATCCAAATTCCTATCTCCGCCATGCAGATCGCTCGTATCTCTGGCACGATATCTCGATATCTGTGAACGAAGACTGATTTGAACGTGTACGTCAACATGTTTTTGATTTCGTCCATGTTTTCTTCGAGTTCTTGGTGTTTGCTGAGAAGAGCTTCCAGTCGATCGCTTGCCCGTTTGTCCCGCGTTTTCTGCCGCTCGTTTTCGTACTGGCGGGATGTGTTGTCCAGGTGAATGGAAACAGTAAGGGCCACGTCCACGAGGGCAGTCATTAATTTCATAGCTGTAAATCAGATTCATTCAATCGCACTCTAATTTAAACAAATTCAGACTTTATACCAGCCAGAGTAGCAGTGTGTCGGAAAGCTCGAACTTGCGAGTCAGACAATCCAGTTAATAATGAAATGACGTTGTCCATCAAATACTGATCGTAAATGATGGAATATTGGCACTGCTTCACTAATGTCTGCACGAAATCGCAAAAAGACCCGCGAAATTTCTTCCACATGGGTCCAGCCATAATGAGCGGGTACTCTCCACTTTCCTATTAATACAGTAAATATTTTTATTAAAATATTTCCTGCAAACTTTATGCAAAATTTTACTTCATCAAATTCTTCAGTCATTCGTCTAATAATCGCAGCGTGTTCCATAGTATTCTGCATTTGGGGAGTAATTTTTCCTTTGCATCCCGAAGCGTTAATAAAAAACTGCATTATGGCTCTAAGTCCCGAATCCCTGTCCGACTTGTACTGTTCAATCCACTCGTCCACGACTTGCTGTAAAGAAGCTTTGCCATTTTTTATGATATTAAATAAACTGCTCTCGTCTTCCAGAGGCGGCTGATCGGGAAGTGGATTTTTCCTCGGACGGCCCCTGCGTCTGGGCTGCGGAGTAAGTGCCGGACTTTCTTCAGGATCTGCCGCAGCTGTTTGAGCTATTGCTGCAGCTGCTGCTGCTGCAGCCCCTCGTTTTCCTATGGACATCCCGCCAGGCGAAGCAGCGATTGAACCTTTCAGTACCAAATCTGATTAAACAGTCTTTAAAAAAATCAAAATCGAAGATACCTGCATAACTAGGAGGTCTTCCTCTTCCTCGCGGTCTTCCTCGACCACTTACTGGAGTAGCAGGTTGCTCCATAACAGGCGAAGGAGTATAGGACCCTGAATTGCTCGCTGGCATTTGTCCATAGCCACCAAAAGCTCCCGCTCCGTCAAAACCAGTTGAGTTTGAATCGTACTGTCCGTAGTGGCTGCTGTAGACATCGTTACTGAAAAACGAAAACGTTAAACATAAAAACGATGCCATGCTACGTCCTACTTCTCGTTTTGGCTTTCTAGCGAACGAATGTTACTTATGGATTAAGATTTTATTTCTTACGTCTGCTGTTCAACCATGGGTGTCTGAGGTTGTGCATTATAAGGTGTATAAGGAGTTCCTGGCGGTTCGTAATCTTGTGGAGGGTCATCCATTCGGATGCGTTTGCCTCCACGACGATACATTTTGCTTCAGGTCTGGAATTTTAGTTAAAATGTGGAATAAACAGAAACCTTAATCTAAACTGTGTAAGATGAATTACCTAAATACAAATTCAGTTAAGAAAAATGTCTTTGTTTTCTTCAGAGAAAATGTAGTAAACAGAAAACAGTGACAGCCGACGCGCCAAAATGTCGATCGTCGTTTGTTTCGTCTCAAAATGGCGGGAAATTTGAATCTGGTTTCGTAACGCTCGTCCATTTGAAAATCTCTTTTCGTTTATACTGTCCTTTAATTTCATTTTTTTACTAAAATTTTCTAGAAATAAATATTTTTACCATAACTCTAACACTATAATAGATTAAATTGTGAATTTAGTACATAATAAATAAATAAAACAGAAAGAAAACTATATACTATCTTTATTATTTTTATACTTTAACAGCAAAATGTGATCATTTTGATAAAAACTAATAGAAAATGCTTTAAACACATAAGTTATGAAACTACTAAACTTTAATCAATTTTCCTGGCGAAAAATGAGAATAAATGCTTAGTAAACAAAATAATTCTCGCAACAGAGGTTTGTAAGTCGAGGTCATATTTATACTGTTTCGTGTTAAATTTTCAGCTTTTTCCAGTTTTCGTTGCATTAGTGAATTTGTACCGTTTTTTGTTCCTTTGTGAAATAATCAGTGCTTATCGAAGTAAACAATTACATAACAAAACAGATAAGTATAAATAGCTAACCAGTGGCGATCTCCAAACTAAACTCAGATGAAATAAAGCAGAATGAAGACCTGTTTTCCTTTATTTCTCGGCCTTGTTTCGGTAAAATATTTTCAAATTAATGCAAGTTTTGTTGGAATCAAAAGTTACAGCTGTAAATTATAAAAATACATCATATATGCTCAAGATGTATCATCGATTACAGTTCGCCGTGGGTGCTCCACATCGTCAAGGAGTAGACGAATGTTCTGTCTTGGACACCGATCCAAGCCGCTGTGCAGCTTACTGGGGAGACGCAGGGCCCCCGCTGCTTGTCGTATCACTAGACGGCTTCCGTTGGGACTATCTCAACAAGACCCTAAACGAAACCGAGAGCCAAAATACCCCGTCCCCGATCATTCATCTTCTGGGTCGCTGCGGAGTCCGAACCGAGTTCATGGTCCCAGTTTTCCCGACGATAACTTTTCCCAATCATTATTCCATCGTTACGGTAACTTGAACAGTTTGTAACAGTTAAAAACTGACTTGTGAGTATGTTCGGTTCTAGGGGCTCTACCCAGAATCGCATGGAATAGTGGCCCATGACTTTCTGGATCCGGATCTTGGACTAAAGTTCAGTCTTTCAAACTTAACTACCGTCACAGATCCTAGGTGGTGGATCGGTGAATCGCTGTGGTACACTGCCAAGAAACAGGTAAGCAATTCTTACAATCAAGAAGAAACTCTTCAAAACTGTGCTGTATAAAAACTATATTCTTGTTTCAGGGTAAAAAATCGGCCAGCTTCTTTTGGCCGGGATCTTATATCGATGATCTGGTTCGCGAACCGACTTACTGGGTTGCTTATAACCGTTCTGTCCCGTTCGAGGAGAGGATCAATCAAGTCCTTGAGTGGTTATCTTTACCTGTAGATCAAAGACCCAAGTTCCTCACGTTGTACCTCGAGCAACCAGACGAAGAAGGGCATTTCCAAGGACCTGATTCTCAACAGGTAATTTCAAAATACAAATTAAACATAGTAGTAAGTAGTTCAACTGAAACTGTATGCTATTGTATAGGTCATAGACCAAATCGTAAATGTCGACAACCAGCTCGAAACTTTGGTGAACGGATTATCAGCTCAGAACATTCTGGGTTGTGTAGACATAATAGTACTTTCAGATCACGGAATGGCCGATTCCCCACCCGGAGAAGACCTTTTACTTCTAGAAGAGCTCGTACCTGACCTCATGGACACTGCCGTTTACTTCGATGAAGTACTGAACACCATCCGACCGAACAACGATACTCTAGAGGAACGTGAACGCATAGGCCGAGCTATTGAGTGTCAGAACCAGGCCGTCCGCGTCTACAACAAATGGCAGTTCCCAAGCAGACACCATTATAAAACTGGCAACCGAATACCGAGCTTGTTACTTGACTTGAGTCTCGGCTGGAGAGGTTACTTCCACAGTGAATACTTCATCATGGCTGGTAACCACGGCTGGGATAACTTATACCCAGAGATGCAAGCCATTTTCGTGGCTCAGGGACCTTCCTTCAAGAAGAAATACGAAGCTAGACCTTTCCATAACATCGAACTGTACAATCTAATGTGCAACTTAGTCGGAGTTCAACCAGCTCCCAATAACGGAACTTGGGGATCACTGCATCATCTCCTGGTTGATCCTCCTGCAGACCCTGAGCCTCAGACTCCCGCAGCCCCGAGTGTGCTAACCTTCCCTGCTGATCAGGCGACGTATGGCCTCCATCTGCAGAGGCACAAATGTGATTTGCTGCAAGGAATTAACGACCCACAGTTAGTAAGTCTAAGTTATAATTGAAGCTAGCAAACTTTCAAGTGAATTTTGCTGCAGGACTCGACACTGAACTTGACGGAAGCAGCAGCCAGTGATGCAGTGAACCGAAACGCACCTTGGGGAGCACCTCGAGCAGACGACACTGAATTCAATGACTTACGACTGCTGATTAGTAATGACTATCTTACTGGTATGAAGACTATGAGCTTAGTTTGGATGTATCAGTGGAAGATACATTTTGTGTTCTAGGTTATAGAACTTTGGAAGGTATCGCATCATGGGTTTCGTACACAGTCAAGCAGAAGCACACATCTCCTGTAGAGTTTCAGTACAGACTGGATGCTCGTCTCGAACCCCAGCATTCAGCAATATGTGATCGTTTGAATGATAGTCTGACTGCGCATACTGTTCTGTGGCCTATCTTTCCACCAGGTACCTAGTCACATTTAAGGCTCCTGGAGTCGTAGCATGTTCTATTCTGTTTCAGAATTCGCTTCTAGAGAAACGGATGCTCGGGTCGACACGAATCTAATCGAGATACCCTTAAGTTTCGTGAATCATCTGAATACATTTCACGGACTCGTTTCGCAAACTGCTGGTCAACGAGAAGTTCATGTCGTTTCTGGACCTCTGATGAAAGATCCTCTCAACCCGAGTTTGTTTTACGTGGCAATCGCATGCAACACCGGCGACAGCTCGCTCGAGGACTGTCCAGTGTCTGACCTGAACGTCCAGTCATTCTTGCTACCCATAAATCCCCAGTTCAATCTTGATTGTATGGAGTACGAAAAATTCTTCGTAACGCATTTGGCTACTTTAAGAGACGTCGAAACTGCTACCAAGCTGTACTTTTTCCCGAACTTGTCCTACGCAGACAAGGCAAGTCTTCTGTCTCGGACTCTGTTGGAAGGGGATCTTGTTGTCAAACCGATGCTAATGTAACTGTGTGAACCAGAATAAGCAGTGAACACTTGTTGTATATTGAATTAGAAGAAATTTAATAAACCAAGTGCGGTTACTTGATTACAATTTATCTGATTCTTGTTGTAATTGCTTTTACGGACATTACAACACTAAGTAAACAGGAAGCAATTCCTTATCCTGTATGGCGAAACCAAACTGCGCAGCAAATTCAACACAAAATTAAATACCCCTTCTATTTCGAATTAATAAAAACTATCATAACATACTTTTAACACAATGCAGAACTCATTACAGTATAAATTTCCAATCAGGGATAAATCACACTGTGAAGAGATATTCCTGAAGTCATATCAGTGGTTAAAAACTTCATTTTTGCGAAAATTGCATTACATGGGGAAAACCCGTAAGCTCATAACCATATTGAAAAAAAAAACTTTGAATAAACATTTCGAAATTTGTTTACATTATTTTCGTCATTGCCACAGCTTTATAAACACATTCCTCTTGCCAAATGCACTGCATATTGAGACAAACAACATTCAGGAAATGAAGTATCTAACTTTGATTCTACTATCAGCAGCCCTTGCAGTTTCTTATGGCGAACCTCAAGGAAGAACTCGACTTAATCGTCCAGTAGCAGGTATAGCATTAATCTAGTAAGTCACGAGTGGACGGTTCATCGCGGTTTATGAGAAAAAATGAACGGTTTCGGCTCCGGTTCAGTACGGTTCATAGTGTAGTGCTCACGGTTCGGTTCAAAAATTGCTCTTTATATATCGTACGTAACAAAGACGTGTGGGGACTTTATCAGAGCCCTCAACCGGTTCAAAAACGGTTCAGTAACCACTTGTCACTCATTATGGATATTAGTAAATTATATTATACATTTTTCAGGAACTAGAGATCAGATGGTTGGTCAATACCGTTGCCTTTCCAGTTCTTATGGAACGTTCCAGGCATGTTCCAGTGCTTGCAGAAACTATCTTTACTACGGGGCCTGTCATTATAATAACGGGTGCTGCTGCTGTGGTAACGTAGGTTCTGGAGGATGTCCTGGAAGATTTCCTTACACAGCACCGTTCCGTTGTCCCGCCTGAAAACCAGATACTTGGTTACCTTGCTGCTGAAGACTTCAGTTCGTATGCGAAAATAGCTTTAAGGGTTTGGGCATCTTAAATATTCAAATAAACCTGAAATAATTCATTTACATTAAAAAAAATTTTCTGGAAAAATCACTCGTTTACTTCGCATTCCACTTCACACGACAAAATATTGTTATCATTTTACAATATCATTCCAAAAAAAATTTTCAGTTTAAGACAGCTCATGCGGGAATTATTGTTAAAATTAAACTCGAACATTTCCTGAGAAGCAAAATGCAAAAAATAAAACACATTAGCATTACAAAGAAAGTGACACTTGTCGTTCTCATGTGGCGTCCTGTAACGAAGTTATCAGGTTCGTCGTCTTCTCGATATGGTCCCGCAGGTGTCGGCTCAGCCCGCGAGTCGTTTTGTAGGCTTTGTTACAAATCGCGCAGTTCAGGACTTTGTCGTTTCTCGGGTTCAAGTTGTGAGTCTTCCGATGCTTCGTCAGACGATATTTGTTCGGAAACTCTTCAGCGCATATGTAACATTTAAAAGTGGCGGGAACATTGGAAGTGCTGACTGAAGGGCTCGCGGGACGTGGTTTTCCAGAACTACTAGTCGAGGAGGGACGTCCCGAATCTTTAACGTCTTTTTTTGGCGGACTGGTGTTTTTCTGAGGTGCGGGACGAGGTTTCTTCTTCGGGGGAAGTTCTGCTGGCAGAGTGGAACCATCCCGATTATCGAAAAGTACCTCTATCTCGTCCGAATTTGATTCCGACTCTGATTCTGTGTCTGATACTATGATTTCGTTTTCTAGAGCTTCGAGCTGCGATTCGGCTAGGTCTTTGCTTTCCGAGGTTATCTTTAGCTCCCCAAGTGTCATACAAAACAATTTTGCATAGTTTGAGATCTGGATAAGCTCTTCGGTCGTTCCTTTTACCGAGCCAACGTAAAGTAATGTGACGAGCATGTCCAAAATTTTAAAGCTAAAAACAGAGAAAATTAAATTTTAAATATGATTTTACATAAGAAATTTCAATACTCGAATCCATCAAGAATGACTGTAGTTCCACAGCAACAATTTTCCTTAAAAAATGATTTAAATAAAGAACTGGCTGTGCCGAGAACTGCACGATGAGTTTTGACAACTTTTCCACCACAAACGAGAGTGACGTCCGTTTCAGACGATTTCGTGTAGAGTGTGCTTAAATTTTTGAGAAATTCGTTCTCCATGTTCATATCAGAGGTTGCCATTGAACTCTAATAAATCTAAAAAACAAAAAGATTTGAACAAATTATAATATTTCATATGAAGTTCGAATACCGATCATTACTTATATGTGTCTACTCCGATGATTGACGAGGTCCAAAGCTTCTATTAAATTAAATATTTCCTTAATACTATTTCATGCAGCCAGGTTAAGGTTTAGGACAATAGTTATTTCTTCCCCCGCTGTATTAATTTTAGTTTTATAAAAGTTAGTTGTGGTCGAAAGGCGAGACTGTTGTGGTTGTATACGTTCTTTTGAATGTGTTCTTCTGTTGTAAATAGTTTTTCATCCGGCCGCTAGATGGCGCAAAACCTCTTCACACGAGAGAATTATTACATTTATCGTTTGAATTTTTGAGAAATTTTAATAGATTAAGTTATATCATTTACATGTGAGACTTATTAAATTAAATTTTCGATAACATATTTACAAGATTAATTTACATTGCGTCTTTACCTTTCAAATGTCTTATTAATAAGTAAGCTGCAAGCTAATAGCGATTCGTATATGAAAGACTAGGAAATTTTCTTATGATTTCCAAAGAATCATATACTATAAAACCATTAAGCTTTAGACATTACAGTAAGTTTTTTTTTGAAAGTCTCTATTACATAACGCAACAACCTTGAATCCATTAAGTGTTGTAATGACATCAACTGTTGTGACAGCTCATTTTTTTATGGGATAATGTGAGTTATCTGCTACTGTAAGCGGAACTGAACGACAACTTTTTATGAACTAAACCTCCATACTTAATGTGTAATGACTTGTATAAGAACCTTTTTTTTCTCCTCTACAGTTGTCAAAAACCTGCAACTATTGTATAATAATTCTAACATTGATGTTAAGGTTACAAGATATTATAAAAAAACTTAAAAAATGAAAAAATGACTTTTCTATCGGGACGAAGATTTACATTGTGTGTAAAATGCTCTAGTCAAACGTCAAAAACGCCCTCTGAATGGCGCATGATTACCACGGATTCAGCTAGATCATAGTGTGAAACTGGCCCACTTTCGCACGGTTCGTACGCTTGAGTTTTTAAAGAACCAAGTCATGCGGTATTCAACCCCTTATTCAGAGGGTTCAATTTTATAGCGACTATAGCAAGTTCAGCTACTATTCAGCTAGTGATTCAGAGGGAAGCTAGTGTACAGCTACCTAGTCATTCGCTACTCAAACCGTGTGGCTTTTCTCTCGGCGCTTTTTCAAACCGCTCAGCCCTGATTGGCTAGCGCATGAACCAATAGAAGGAAATTGAAGGCGGGGCTTAGATAGGCTCCGCCCTACTCGCTGGTTCGAGGCCCCGCCCCTGGCTCCGGCTTCCAGTGACACAAGTCCCGCACGGTTGCGTTTATCGTCGGGCCAGTTCTGATGCGGAACTCAGGTGGCACGGTTTAAAGAGACGACCCCATACAGATACAATCCAATCGATTGAATTATCAATTAATCGATTAATATTATCAGTGTAAAAAAATTTGTGATTTTTAAAGAATTCATCGATATTTTACGAAGCTAAATGGATCTGACTCTTCGACACGTTTCTGCGGAACCTATAAGTATCGGCAAATTTGATACGATTCCAATAATGGCAGCAGCACGTTCCTCCACTTCTTCTACCAGCACGTCTTCTTCGTCGAGACCCGCTAAATCGATATTCTCCATTCGTAGTATCGTGGAAGCAGCAGATTCTGAACCTTCAGTGCCAGCACATCAAGGTAATATAAAAGATTTAATTATCAAGATTTAATTAACCATTTTTCTGGTTTCAATTTTGGATGCTGAGGAGGTCAAACGATTCAGTTTGAAAAGGAAAAATGAAATTTTAATGGGAAGGAAGAAAAAAGTGGAACCCAGCAGGGATGCCACTTTGCGGCACGAGCATCTTCTTCTTCTTCAGAACGCGGCGTTAGATCGATACTTTACCCCTATCGATCATAACGATAACAATTTGATAGACTCGTTTAGCGATACAATAGTAATCTAATAGCCCTACACAGCTCAGCATAGAAAGCTTTTTCCCAGTTGAAGAAAGATGCGCTATAGTCAAAGGCCAGAATGACCCTCTGAATGCTGCATGATTGCCGTGGACTCAGCTAGATGATGGCATGATACTGGCCCACTTTCACACGGTTTGTACGTTAGAATTTTTAAAGAACCAAGCCATGCAGTATCCAACCCCTCATCAGAGGGTTCACTTTCGGCAACTAAAGTGAGTTCAGCTACTGTTCAGCTAGTGATTCAGAGGGAAGCTAGTGTTCAGCTACCTAGTCATTCGGTTCTCAACCGTATGACTTTTCTACCGGGTTATGTTGTATGGAGATTTTATCGCCGAGAGATTTGTAAAGGGAAGAGATGGTAGGGCCCAGACAATGAGCAGGGTCGTGTCAGGTGAAGCTTCTATTATTGTATTTAAATAGGGGGCTTTCAAGTCAAGTTTATTTCCAACAAATTACTGCGTGTTACAGGAGAAGACACATTTGAATATAATAGCAGCAGCGTGATCTGAACATTTTCTGACTCGCCCCCTGAAAAAAAAGTCACACAACAAGATACTCAAACCGTAATTTGTGGCAACTTTATCGTAATTTCAACAGCAGACTGTTTCAAAAAGTCTTCACGTTTTCTTTTTTTAAAAAACGCGAAGAAAAACTTGTCCTAAGGAATGTCACTTCTGATACACAATCGAAAGTAAATTAGTTTCGAGATTAGCTGTTCACGACTGTAATCCAATTACTCAATAATGAACATTTCTGCGAACTGGTGAAAAGGAACCAGTAGCGTATATATGAAGCAATTTTGTAGATGGGAAGAATGCTGTAGGTTAGCTGGTGGCATAGCTGAGATTGACATGAATATGTATGCGGAGGAGTGCTGGATAGTCTGGGCAGAGATCTTAGAGGCTCCATCGATCAAGACAAGACAAGATGGTAGGAGAGTTTGTCTTCATCTGGAAACAAACAGCTCAGCACAGCATAGCGAGCGCCGTAGTGGCGGGCCGTGGGTCATGTCACTGTTCATGTAAATGCATCTGTAATTGCAGGTTTGCCTCTGGAGGCAGCAAAGGCCCTTTCCTAAATGTTTTCTTGTCCACCATTCTTGCCCTACCTTAATAAATTCACTTTTCAACAGCCCCCAAAGTCTTGTAATGAGTCTTAATGCGTTCAGGCCCCGCGCAAAACGATCCACCCCTTCCATTTCTTCGTCTTGCAGGTTGCGGCTAACCTGCATCCCGCGAAAAGAAGAAAAACTCGATTGCGCAATTAACTTCTCAAACGAATCTTATTTTTACTTTTTCTTTATGAACACAATTCAGTAGCTCGGTTTTGCACGAAGAGGAAGTAGTTACAAATCGAAAAAAGCTTTTTATGGAATATACGATTGTTTATGACGACTAATAGTGTCCCGCTATAGTTTGAAAGTGGGCCCTATAATAAAAGCGCAAGTTTAGATCATCATTGTGATATATAAACCCTGATAATAAGGCACGTTTATTCGTGCATATATGCGTGATGAAATAGCCGCATTTGCGGGCTCTTGTAATACTGTGCACATTCATGCAATAATAACACACAAAAGAGCAACAGCCAATCCAGCTTCGCCCTGTTCCCTGGCTCCAGCCAATTGAGCTTGACTTCTAAATGAGCCTATAATTGAGTACTTGAACCCGGGAAAAACATTGTAATAATCTCGCTCTATATACTCTTTGTGCATGCAACAATCCCATAGCGACCTCCATAAGCAACTGCCGTAGTCAGTTTCTCACGTGAAGATTCATAAAAACGCGCGGAATTTAAGTACTTTCTGTCGTGCAAGTTCGCTTATATTGACTTGTATCGGCTAGCAGGATCGTATCTAGTACAAGTTATAGGCTCGACTACTATGCGGGAGGTAGCAGACGACGAAGAAAATGAACCTGTCACTTGAGGGGTAGAACCTACAATTTTCTCAAGTGGCACACGGAATGCTTTTCAAACAGTTACACTTGACCCCTAACTTAAGACCCCGAGAGGGTCAATAAGGGGCCGATTAGTTACTCATTAGCGTCACATGACAAGGGGCTTTTGTCGTCAGCCCCTGCGCTCGCTTCGGGGGTTCAAGTCATCGTTCATCTCTTCATTACACATCGCAAGGGGCTGAATTTTGAGGATAATTTTCAATTTTCCCTATCCGCGCCATATTACCCGCAGGCTGGAGAAGTCTAACGTTTAAAGCTCATTAGCATTTATATAAGCGGGAATAATCAGGAGCAAAAGGAAAATGGTTTTGGAGGTTATTAAGACTCGATTGGGAGTAGGACTTGTTTTTGATAAGACTTTTGGTTTAACATCCGTCATGGGAAAGTTGACAGGCGTTGTCATATTTTCCCATACTTTGATGCTAATAGCCCACCCATTCCCCAGTGTTTTCCAACGCCCATTCGCTCGGAAACTGATAGTCTCAGTTATTAATTGAACTGCGTATAATCGTCATCGTTTAAAGAACAATCTGGCAACGCTGCATCAACCTCCAACCGCTATGGACAAATGCTATTATAGCTAAAAGATGAACTGTTCCTTGAAAATTTATTGCTTATACAGTTTTCGGTAGCAGTTTGCGACCTGCTGACCATGCCGATAGTTCGCCCTGGGAGGTGACAGTAGTCTTTCCCGCAACATGCACGCATTATTTTCCCGCAAAAGAATGGATATTATATAGACCTCGCCCTTGTTAACATACAGCTTGAACCTGCTGCTGTTTTTCGTCTGCACAGTGAGTCAGCAGAATTTTCGATTAGTTCTTATTTATCAATAAAGTCATCTTATAAACTAATTTTCTACGAGAGAGGGAGGGAGGCGGGTAGGTAGTAGGTAGTGCTAGGGGGAAACAAACTTGTAATGGCGGTTGGTTTGTAATTGCTTTTACGATTGGGTTAAACTTACACACGCTCTCATTGGGCTGAGTCATTGTTCATTTAAACTAACCAATAAAGTACCTCGGTTTGCAAACCACACAGTCGCGGGGAATAAGTATCCAGGAAGCTTTGGGAAAGGGTACATTTCTGCGGTTAACCCTACTGTAATGTAATATTCAGATCATTTCCTCTTTTTTTTTTTATTCCAAGTCCCAGGATTACCCAGATCAGTATTTGCCTATGCAAACTTATAGAAAACTTGCTTTGTGGGAGTCTTTTGTTTAAGTAGCTGGAATAGAGCAATTTGTTTGACATCGTGAGCAAGAGGAAAGTGGTTAGTGATTATTTCCTTCCCTAACTGCTTATAGTTAGAAGAAGATAATAGAGGGGCTAATAGTTTTCCCTCACAGTTTTGGGAGGTTTTACCAAAAAATGCAAAATAGATCTGAAAATAACCACTAAATACTGACGTTATATGGGGCTTTCACTAAGGGACAGAAAAGAGTCGAACCTACAATTACCAGGCCCAACAAAAGAACAGGGGGGATGGTTTTTATTGATAATGACCCCTGTCATATTCATGGCTCTGCTTGTTGCTGTTTGTAATGTGTGTGAGCCTCAGCCCCTTTAGTCAAACCCAGATACTTAGAACTTTGACAGCAGCTTGTCTGCAGACGAAAATTGTTTTAATGTCTCTGTCTGTTTCCCTCAGTCCGTGCGTCCCAGACAATTACTATGTGGACAGATAAGACTTTTTCAACGTAAAAGTCCTCACTGTCCACCTACTAAGTCTTGTCCAACACTAGAAGACGACAGAGGGTTTATAATTCTTGCCGCTAGGGGGAATCCTACTTTGGCAGAGAGTCTGGATTTCATAAATCTTAAACACAAGTATTTTAATTAATGTTTAGTGGGTTTATGTAAAAGAGTTGGAAAGGGGTTTTTAAAGCGAGTTACTAGATTAGAATAAAAATGGCCGTGGTGTGTGTTAGTTTATTATGAAAAGCTGAGCTGGAAACAAAGGGCCGACTAATTAGATGATTTCATTAAGCTAACATAAAACAAGTTGGCAATGCTGCAGTCTTCCTTTAATTGGTCGACGGCTGTGCATTACAAACGCTGCGGCGGTACCTCTTTTTCACTTTACGCTCTGCTCGCATCTCCACGGTTTTTCAGCGTTTCGCTCTCGGGTCGCCCATTAACAAGTTAGACTTCACGCAAATCAACATTTATCTTGTATTTCACCATATCTAATACACGCCGACCCTAAACTTTTTCCTTCAACAAGAAGTATACCCTCGGAAAAACAAAAATTTATGAAAATTATACACGTTTTGCTTTATGGTCACGATTTCTTGTGCTGGGACTTTTCTTTTTTTGGGACTTTTTTTTGTGAGCAGTTTTTTCCTATTTATGTATCTAATTAATAATTAATGTGCTTATTGTTTAACTAATTGGCCAACTATTAAGAGGAAATGTAATGATCAATGCAGAAATGATTTTTTGGCAAAATGATTGCGAGAGAGAGAAAGAGAGAGATGGCCTCAAGGACAAAAGCCATAATGTTTGTTTAATCAGTCGCCGGGGTAGCGACGACGTTAATTGCCTTGCCGAGAATGTTGACGAGCAAATTATGGAAAAGAAGGAGAATTTGGGGCCTCATTTAATTGCATTATCTTATTATTTGTAATTTACGATTGTGCCGAGTCAGTTTTGAAGAAAAGGAACTCTTATCTGTTCATCTCTGAACAAAAACCCCGCATATTAACCATGAAAATAAAAAAGAAATCCTAACTTGTAATTAACATCTGGATATGTGTTTGTTGTTGGCGCGCAGATTAAATCTAATGATGAATTAGAAATGCAAATGATCAAGTATCGCCGTCATTATCTACCTATATATGTAGATTAAAGGATCGTGCTTTGGCTTAAGGTCCAGCACAGCACAGCTGACTTTCTATCTAGTTTCAGGCTCCTTTGCGCTTTTTACTGATGATGGATTACTTGTAAGTGTAAAATTTTTCAAAGATTTATATCGAGCAAGGTTTTCTTCTAAAAGGTGTCACGTTTTCGAAATGGAAAGAAGCTCTTTGCACCGTTAAAATGAGCGTTTAAACCGCGGCGTAAGAAGTAGTTAGCAAGTTAAGCACGCTTCATTCGTCAAAGGAAAACAAGGAGGGCGTCCAGCGTTGCCATATCGCTTTTCAGTACATTTTTCAACAATACAGAAACCGATGGACAGGAAACTGTCAAAACAAACAAGAAAATTTCCGCTTTTTCAAGTAAGACGATGATTTATACGGTAACGGTTCGCTTGTGAGGGATTTTCTCAATGCCTCTGCGGGAGACTCGGTTTTGCAAATAAAAACGAGGTGGAAATAAAATAATGAGAATATTTAATGAAATTTTTATGATAGTACATTTCCGTGTGTGTGATTCGTCATGAGGATTCTGACACTTTGCGCTTCAAAAAACGAGCAGTTTGCGTGCGAATAATGAGAAATTCCGCTCCGTTTTTCTTTCCAGTCCCAAAAAGTTGACAGAAAAAATTTTTCGTATTATCTGTATAGCGAAATAACTTTTTTTTTGCCCGGAAAATAATTAAGACGAATGGACGGTTCATTGCGAATAAAAATTTATTAGATTACATGGTAAATGGATTAATTCAGCTCCACCCTTTGTGTGCTGTGCTATGTTCTGAGACCCGGCGAATGTAACAAAAAATGGCGCTGGCACAAAATGTGCTGAGTAAAGGATTGTTGTTTAACATTGTTAATGAACAAAAGAAGTTAATAATAAATCAAGGCGAAAAGGATTCGGCTTTTTTTCTTGTCTGAATTCTCTTGGCGAGTAACAACAATAGCCGAGTCGCAGCAGCAGCTCAGCAAGTTTGGATTCAGCAGCTGGCTGCTGTGTCAGGTGCCGCAGTTTGTTCCGAAGCTGTTTTGTATTGTTAGAAGCTCAATGAAAAGTTTTGTTAATCGAAGAAAGAACCCAGTATGCCATGAAATTATCCCAAATCGCTCAATAAACTTCAACAAAAAAACTCGATGGACCGCACAATAGCCCGGTCCTATCACAGAGTATTATCAATTTAAACGCATTTTAGAAAGTACTTTTTTTCAAAATATTAGCCGATAGAAATGGACAGGACCACCTTGATGCGAGCAATTTTACATAAATCTTATGTAGACCTATAAAGCTCAACTGTTTGCAAACTTCGACGTATCGGGAAACGAGGATCTTGTTCCCGTTCCGTTTCGTCCCGCTGAACGCTTTCCCGATACTTTGCTCCACAGTTTAGAGTCCCAAGTTAAGAATGTATATTCAGAAATTATTTCTTAATGGGAAAGACGTTTACTCAATCTATATACTCAAGTTTCTGCAAACTTCGATGTATCTAGAAACGAGGATCTCGTTCCCGTTCCGTTTCGTTCTGACCTGCTGAACGGTTCCCTGCGATACTTTTTTACATAGCATATATCTTAATTCAAATTGAGAAAAATTAACCTTTTTTAGGTATTAATAATTAAAATACATTTATTTAAGTTCGCAATAATGTAAGATATTTATTGTTTGAGCTAAACTTCGTTCATGAGTTAGCCACCAATCGTACTGCTTCCATGCTAGAACCAAGTCCCACCTTTGTTTTGAAGCCCAGCCTTTACTCAGGTAATTAACCAATGGTTCCACCGGTTGGACCCCGCCTTTCTGCGGGGCAAAAGCCTCAGAGCGGAGGCCATTGTTGGCTGGTGTCGTTTCTGAAACCTGTTCCAACGCGCCGGTCCACAATCAGTGCAGCGCAGAACAGCGGCAGACTCGGTCGCTCGAATCCATCTTACCGTCCACAACTCAAAATCAAAATTTCAAGGCTCAAAAATTCTTAATCTAGTGCAGAAGTTTCAGTTCAACGTGCAGTTTGTTCATTCATCGAATAGTTTTCGCAGTTTCGCAATTCAAAATTTCATAAAAAAGCGCGGGATTTTCAAACTCAGGTATGGTTTACTTGGTTCTTGCTTATCAGTTGGGAAATCAAAAGGAAAAGGGTTGTGTTAAGCCTTATTTGGAGGCGTTTATTATGGACTTAAAGTATCAACGTGTGTAGTGTTAAATGGGGGCTCCCCTAATTAAAGCAAATTAAGTCGAGGAGCTCAAGTCAAGGAACGGCGCCTCGACTGGCCGCCGGCACTTGTTTCCCGAGTCTGATGCTGCAATTTCTTCCACAAAACCCTTCGTTTTCATTCAAATTTTCCCGCGTCATTACCAACCAATTATAACTAAAATTCACTAAGTTCTTAATGAATCGTAGAGTTATTAGCGAGTTAAGAGAACTAGGGGGAAAAACAAGTCGAAGTGGAGATCAAGAACTTTTCAGTCGACTGTTTAGCGACTTTGCGGCGCCAAATCCATTCATCGAAGGCGGCAGACAGGGATAAGAGCATTGAGAAGAACTTGACCGGCCACTTTTGAGCACTCCCGTTTATACTTCCTGTATGTTCTATCGATACATTTCAATCGATAAGCAAATCTTCTATTAATCCATTATGGTCTCTGATGCAATAATTCATGTTATTTTTTGTTTCTTCTCGTTTTTTTCCACCCAACGCAGTAACTGACACCATGGGCGTTTCCGACAAACCTGAAATCGGCTCTGCTGGGGAAACCTTACGAGCAGAAACAGCGTCCAGCTTCCGACTGCGTGAAGACATCTCCGGATTATACGCAGATTCCACAACCTTAGCCTCAGCTTCAACTTTCAACCCGTCCGCAACCTCTGGCGATAATATCGATCGGTAATTTTAAATTGATTCAATCAATATTTCAATCGATATACATAACCGATGACATAACTATAGGGACTTGAATGATAGCGGACCTTCTAGTGACGAGAAGATGAACGAAGAGGATCTCCAGAACGACGGAGGAGTCAGCGAAGGAGAAAACAACGACGATTTCACTCCCAAAAGAAAACAGCGAAGATATCGAACTACTTTCACGAGCTACCAACTGGAAGAACTGGAAAAAGCTTTCTCCAGAACTCACTACCCTGACGTTTTCACGCGGTAAGCTAATTTACTAAACGCATCGACTAACTAGCAGCTAGTTAGTACGTAGTAAAATAGCAATTTCCGCTTGTTTTACAATTAATTATTTTTTTTTCTGGATGTAGGGAAGAGCTGGCTATGAAAATAGGACTCACTGAAGCACGAATACAGGTAATTATATTCATTTTTTCCTCTGTATAATCACCTCTATCAGTTTGTGGGGACTTGGAAAAAAAAACTACAGAAGAAACAAATTTATCTTTTGTGACTGCCGTTATACGCGGGGGCTTCCGACATTTTTCGTCCAAACAATAAACACAAACACCAAATTTAAAAAACGAATTCGTCACGCTTTACCTGCTAAGCGTTTTGTGTGCAGTGTATATCTCGTCATGTAATCCGATGAGAAAGAAGAGGGGAAAAAAACACGAAACAATACTCAGAAAGCCTATTGTGGACAATGACTCTAAAATCTCTTGGAAAACAATGAAATTAGCCTTTTGAGAATTAATATACAGTTTTCAAGGAGCGAATTAATTTGCTCAGCCAGAAAGTCACGTCAGTGTTAAACGCGCAGCAGGAGTCTAATAGGCGCCTCTTGTTTACTCTGCGCCATTTTCACGACGCAATTACCCACTTTTAATTACTCCTTTAACCCCCCGTGTATGAACTGAAACAACGCGCCGACCCTATAAAACAATCACTAGGGTCCGAAACGTTTTTCAGGGTTTTTTCAGGGTGCGGCTAAACGGGCCCCCGCGCTCAAAGGAGACCCCCTGCTGCTGGCCTATTAAGCGCTAGCCGCATCAAAAAGACAAGCGCTGCAAAACAATAAGATACAAACTTGCAATCGATCTCACTCTAATTACTTTAGCATGAGCTAGCAAGTTTTCAGTTACTTACACACAAGTCAAGTAGTAAGCTATAGTTCAGTACACCGGGTAATTAAGAATCACAGAGGTTGTTCTGCGGTTCTATGAATCTGATCGTTACTGAAGCCGAGGTTCTAGGTTCCAGGTTCAGCGTTCAGGTGGACCGGAAGAGGAAGATTTGGCTCGTAGGTTGTTTAATTGAGTTGTAAAGTATATTTGTGTGGGAATCGTAAATTATACCGACGCTTAAATGGGTACATATCGATATCTATCGATGACATAGTGAGTCTCTGGTTAGTGTTTCACACCGTCTTAATGACAGGTTTGTGGGTGTAGAAAACCCTGTTGGGCCCTCCACTAATTCGCACCCGGCTTTTCCTTTACCAAAAATCATTTCCCCAAACTACAAATTATAGGTTCTCCAACACTAGAAATCCGATTAACCCCCTAGCGGAGAAACTTGTAAAATCTCTGCCGTCTGCTAATGTTGTTGGCCGCCATTTTTGTCGAAAAGATTTAATAAGATAATAATCAAGTATAAGAATTGGACAAAAAAAAATGAATAATTGATTTTCTTTGACATAGGTGTGGTTCCAAAACCGCCGAGCCAAGTGGCGCAAGCAAGAGAAGGTCGGTCCGCAAGGTCATCCGTACAACCCTTACAGCAACAATGCTGGTCCGGCAGGTCTTCAAGGGCTCCATCCTTTAGGTTCCGGGCCCGCTGCTGCCTCAAACGGACCCATACCTCTCCCAGTCTCTTTGGGAGGGTCGCCCTTCCCTCATCCGTCCCATTCACTAGCCTATCTCCCGCGCAAGCCCCTGGATTTCCTCACAGGGTCCCGGCTATCCGGTCCTGCGCCTCCTTTGCTGTCAGGCATTCCGGGTCTGACTGGAGGTTACCTCTCTCCTCCGTTCTTCAATCCGGGGCTCCATAGCTATCGTAACGCTCTTTTGCCGTCTCTCTATGGTCCGGCCCCTGCAGCGGCGAGTCACGCTCAGTCCTTCCAGACACTTCTGGCCTCGATTTCGGCTCACCGACCCAAGCTGGGTGGAACCGAAACCAGTGCTGCTGACTACCACGCTCTTCTGAGTAGTCTGTCTTCCCTGCATCAGGCGCCTCCTTCTCTGTCGCTTCCTTCGCTGGGTTTAGGTTCCATGCACCCGGTTCCCCTACAGACCCAGGCGGCCGGGTCGCCCCCGTCGTCTGCCAGCGTCTCGCCACCGGCCACTGGTGTGGCGAGCAGCGAGGCCGGGTCGCCCAACGGACTCTTGGAGATCGACCGGCGATCGTCCAGCATTGCCGCGTTGCGCATGAAAGCGCGGGAACACGAACTGCGTCTCGAACTGATGCGCAAAAACGGAAGCGATATTCCGAGTTAAAAACTTTGTAATTCTTGCACATTTTCTACGAAAAAAACTTGTAATTTAAATTCATTAAACGATTAAACTGATATTCCCTGAATCTTGAAAAACTAATGCCGTCCAATGTGTTTGCAATATAAATGGCTCAATATTTTGTGCCATTTGATGAATGTTGTTTTCTGCTTGTTTCGTCTTTTTGTTTCGTGTAAAACTTCGTTTACTTTCATTCAAATGGCAATTTTGAATTTTGTAATTTTAAGACAAAATTTTTTCTTGTTTTCTGCTGAACAAACTTGAATCCGTCCTTTTTCGAAAGTGAACTGTGAAAAATTTTACTGAAACAATACACAAATTGTCTTGTAGAGAAATCATTTGTTCTTTATCTATGATTAGACAAAACTAAATTAGTTTTTCTGGATTCAGTTTTGTACTTTTTGTCCTCAGTTTCACCTTTTTGGAGCTTTTGCTTTCGGCTTTTACTCAAATCTTATCCGAAGTCTGGCACGTAGAAGACGCACGGCGCCATTGCCATATATACTACACGACACGCCATACACTCAAAATATTTCACTATGAAAAGGACCCGTCTGCCGAGATTTTTCTGTACACAGAGAATCTTATGAAGCGAGGGGTTGAAGTGAAGTGACTTTTTCTTCCCTTTCTTACCCCTGTAATCCAATCTTCATTAAGTGGTTTGTTTTGAGGTAAAGATGCCCGAAACCAGCAGGAGGTTAAATGGGAACCTAAGGCTGATAGTAATAAGGGTGAACCCTAAAAAGGGAAAAAGTAAAGGGGGGCTTTGAAAAGTTTCGGCTCTATGGCCCCGCAAAAACAAAAATTTCGCCCCCTTTGTCACTCGGCAGGGGGTGAAAAGTTTAATTTCTCATCTCAAATGCTCTTGCTTCTCATTACTTTTTCACAAACCATCAAAATATAATCATAAATTTCTGCTCTCTAGACTTTTCTCAAACAGTCATTGATTCACATTTCAACCATTCTTCTGTTTCATATCACAGTTAGCAAAGTATCGCGCCGAAAGAAAGTGATTTTTCGGTGAGGTAAATTTTATGGTAGAAGCTTCTAATTGGAAATCCAATGGAGCAGCACGTGGTATAAACGAAATAATTCAGAGGATTTATTGAATGACCGTTTTTATGGTTTAAAAGGAACTATATTGGATCTCACCACAGGCGAGCAGCCTTTTTTTTCCACATTTTTTCCGAGTTTTTGTAATTTTTCCGCTCAAAATGGGGAAACAAAAGGTCCCAATCGTAATTTCACCACAGGGATTCCAACCTTTCATTTCATTCTGTTCAATTTCAAGCAGAACAGTTTTGGTAGAAAACGCGTTTTCACAGTTTAATTGGTTTAATGATTCTTGGTGATTCGTTTAATTAACCCTTTTTCCTTCGAAGGTTCTTTAATCTTTTTAAAAACTGCTGGAATTTGATGTTAAGTTTCTCGACAACAAAGACAATTGAAGCTGAAAAATGAATTCAAAACAATTATTTTTTACTTGATGTTTCCCTACAGAGAACTCGAAAGGACATCCCGTTGATCTGATCCGCTGGAGAGCGCGGTAGGCGAGTTCTAGCCTCTCTAAAACGGACAGTTACTTAAAATCTATTTATGAGTTTTACCTAAATATTTTGCTACCAAAATTTTCATAAAAATTCAGGATCATTTTGAGCCCAAGCAATGTTCATTAAACTCAAGCGTAGATTTTATTGTAGTGCCCGCTATAGCGAAGCTTCGCGTGGTTGTTTAAATCAGAACCCGGCGGGTCGCCAATGCTAAACCACATGAGGTTAACTCCTTCACTTACACGTTCTCCGAAAGAATAGCAATTAAATTAACAGCAAAAGCTAAATTTAGCATTTTTTTTACAGCAGAATTGTATCTCAGTACAGCCTTTGTGGGAACAGTCAAATTCATATAGGAACGTAAAAACTGCTGATTATGCTTGAGAAAAGCAAACAATGGGAAGTTGCGGTTCTCTAATGCTTTTTTCCCTTTTCAGTACTTGGCTGGCTGGAAAAAGAAAATGAGAATATAAAAATGACTAAGGGAAGAGCCACTGTACTTGTTACGCATGGTATTAGAGGGTCATTAGAAGCAGTTGTGCCTTAATTGATTACGTCTGCCAAAGAATGCAAAAAGGGCCTCTTAAGCGTAAAATAACAGCGTTTGCTTCCAACAGTCTTAATTCCACACATGGACCACTGTAATCATGTGTTAAAGCGGTCGTAAATCAGCAGGAAAAAAACCTCTGCACCTATTGAGCCAAGAAACCAAGAGACCCCGCCATTTTGAATAACTGTTGACTAACTAGTCGAAAATCACTGTTATTAAGCCAGCAATTGGTCTGCCCTCTGCTTTATACCCAGCCCCACATAACTATACAACAACAACTTGCGTTCAATTAATTCTGCTTTCCTTTTGTGTGTTGCTCCGGGATCCTTACCACCCAACATGGCGTCTTGTCACACCTCCACATAATGAACAGATTTGAGTCTCTTGTTATTTTTTGAAATTTAATGAGCTTCTGGTAGCAAAAGCAATGCGTCTTGGACCAGTAAATTGTTTTGTTCAACCCAGGGCCGAAGAAATTGATCCAGATAGCAGAAGCCTGGTGATTACAAAGCAGAAAATGTTCCCTACTCCACTAGAACGGACAACGAAATAAATAGTTCTTGTTTCCAAAACATATTAATTTTTCAAGAGCTTGTTTAAAAGTAGCTTTTAATTAATTTGACCAGAGGTGAACGAGTTACAAGGATTAGAACTATTTTCCCAGCGTCCGTTCTGTGGAGTTGCTACTGATTGAAATGCATAGTAAACGGAGCCCCGCAGATCGAGCCGCGATAGCTTTCAACACCGGAGTCCTTCAAAATTGAATCCAAATCTGAAAATCTTATTTCAGAATCTTTTGGCGAGTCATTTGAAGAAAGTAGAATCTACTTCAAAAGTTATAAGAAAGTTGTATAAAAAGATAAGGGAGTCTAGAATAGAAAAAAGCGAGTTGGTTATAGGCCCGGTGGCGAAAAGGGCAAGTGAATAACATATAAACTGACCGATGAGAATGACTTGTTGATAAAAGGCTGTGTTCTCTTATAATGGGCTTCTCAAGTGGACAACAGATCCATCTTGTGCGTGTGTGTACGCGCAGCAGCCCTGCCCAATGACCACCCACCAAGAAAACCAATCAACAATCGTTCTTAAAGTGTTTGTTCTATACAATCGAGAGAACCGCCAACATTTCACCCTCTCTCTCGGTAAGCGGTCAAACCCTATGACGCTCTCCCTTCACAGTATTCAGTCCTCTGCAGTGTACAACGAACTTCTATTACAGAACAGACCCTAAAACAAAGAACTAGGGTCCTAGAAGGAAACTAGGGGTCCTGAACGCAAGGTCAGAATCCACAACAAGCCCTACAGACCTTTCAGACTGGGTCCTACCGTTGTTTCAAGACCTTGTACTCTTCGAGATCCAACCTGAAGAACAGAATGGGTCCTAAAATGCAAACTAAGGGTCTTAGAACCGATTCTGGAGTCCTAAGAGGCAAGTTTAGGGTCCAAGGGCTCCTACAGACCTTTAAACTCTGGATCCTATTTGTTTCAAGACCCTACAAGTTTCAAAACTTGAGGTGTAAAGTACAGAACGGGCCCTGAAATGCAAACTAAAGGTCCTAGAACCGATTCTAAGGTTCTAAAAGAAAGTTTCGAGTTCAAGGGGTCCTAGAGACCTTAAGAAGACTAGCAGTCTTATCTACAAAGCTCTGGAGGTCCTATTTGTAATGCTACGAGGTCCTACTTGAGACTACGGGTTTAGGTTCTTTTGGTTCGCATGACGGTATTATCTCTAAATTGCATAGACGCGCGAGCAACATTTTTCCGCTGACTTTTCAGCATCGTTTTAAATTCAATTTATTTTTATCTTAATGATAGTTCAGCAGCTAATTGAAGTAGGGATTACGACGCGCCTGCATGCATGCACGCATGTAGATCCTCTCCTTCAGACGCACGCAACGCAACGCAAGAGAGGTTTGAAGATTCTTGTCTGCTAACGTCTGTGGCCTTTTGTGAAACATTTTTTGCTGATTAAATAAACATTGAAATTTAGGTGTGCGGAAAAAAAACGCCAGGAGCTTCGTGTCGCTGTCTGCTGGGGGACGACGCGATGCGCGCCTGGTGATCGCGTGCGGAGGAAAACCAGTCGCTTTGGGTACATAACATTTGTCTCGCGTTTCACCAGTGCCATAAGTAACATACTTTTATGCCCCCACACACCAGTGAGACTGGCTACGGTCATTTGGTTTGACCAGAAACACCTTTTCCCTCTTTAGTCGCCACACGTATCTCCGGAACATCTCCCACTTTACGTGTTACACCACATCACCAGCATAGAACATCTTGACGTTAAAGCATGATTCTTAACTTATGAAGCACAAGCTCTAATGATTGTGGCTATCTACTTATCTCAGCTGGTTATCAAGCATTTGTTATATGCTAATGGACAAGGCGCAACATCAGCCCCCGCCATCTTGATTCAAGCTAATTAGTATACGCGGGTCGAAGAAAATTTGTTCCCGCATGCAAACTTCGCGGGGGAGTCCGCCATCTTTTTATTTAAGTTCAAACCATCTTATAACAGATAATTTTCAGTTTTAAGGTTATAGGTTGACCACGCGAGAGGTATAATTCACTGCAGGTTAAGACTTTCAATTAAAGTTTGACTAGATCGATAAACAGGGACTTTCACCGTGAGTTTAGGTTAGCGTATAAGAAAACAGATCACCACTTAATAAGGCATCGATAATTGCTTCTTTCCGCTCTGTCCTACACCTTTAACCTTTGCTCCTAAAGCCAACACTTTCGAGTTAAACTTAAATTACATTGTAAAGTTCTTTAGCTGAGTCGATGCGTACGTTGTGTGTCTACTATAGTTGTAGGTCCGGAGTGCAGGGTGGCTGTCTATTTCATTAGTCTGATGGACAGTTTCAATTTATTTCATGACTGACCGTGTCCCTCCCCCTAAAGCTTTGCTGACAGAGTCTGCAGCTTGCCAAAAACTCTATACCTAAAAGCATTCTGCAAAAGAAAACTATTGTATCAAAAAATAGATAGTCTATATGCCCAGGATTCAGACATAGACTCCTCTCATTAGAATGGCATTTCCTGAAATTGTAACTGAAGTCATCCTCTTTTGTGTAAAAGTCACAGGTTTATTTCCATAAGCCAGATATATTTTACCTGTTCCCAGGACCAAACAGGCTAAAAAAAAATGTCTAAGTCTTTTGTAACTTGAAAGAGAAGAGGAAAAAAAATGAGAAAATTAGTCAATTGCCCGGTGGTGGTGGATATGCATTTCAGAAGCTTCAAGTAGAAATACGTCTTGATGGATGATGGTGAGATCTCATATAAAGAAGAGGAATCATTCGTCTTGTGCCACGCAACATGAAGGATTGACTCCAAAGCATCAGCTCTTATGCAAAACTTTTCCAAATGTCTCCTGCATTCAAGTTAACAGTTGCCACAATCTGGTCGAACTTTTGATTAAGAATCCGCAAAATCCAGAAATATTTGAGAGGGAATTAGTTTTTTGGTAGAATTCGTTTGAGTTATGGAGGGTCCCTCTTGTGTCGAGCGACCGATTGCCAAGAGCGTGCGGCCGATAATCCATCAAGTAGCTCATTTAGAAGCAGTTGAAGCTCGTCTTGGGTCCGGGTCGCTGGGGCCATCGTCCAGCAATGGCCCAGCGACTGATGAGTTCCAAGACAACAGCTTATGGTTTTTGCTCCTGGAAATGCTAATCCAGGTTCAAATTCATTTGCACCAATGATTTTTCACGTCACCCCTTGTCACGTGATCCTCTCTGGGCAATGAAATTAAAGGAGCATAAGAAGAAATATTAATCACCTTTCTTTCAATGATTAGTCCCTTCCACTCGTTTACATTTTTCTCATCAGTTTTCTCCGAACTCGAGCCACTCTGACTCTGCATCGATCAATTGAAAAGTTTCATTAACAATTAACTTTATAACAAAATTCTTTCTCCCGGGGCAAAAGTAAGTCTTTGAGCTACCATTCTAAATCAATGCAAATGAATCTAGCGCCAACATTCCTTGGGCTTAAGACTATAGGGGTCAGGCGGGGGCGGTTTGAAGTTTCGAGTTGACGTTTTAACGAAGTTTCATTTGAATAAACATGAAAACTTCCGGACTCCATTCTCTTCCAGCACAAAACCAATGAATCTCTAACGGGGTGACAGAAACATTTTTGGGTAAAATTTCCAAAGTTTAAGTTTAAAAAAAAAAAAAAACAAGGAAATATGTAGAAAATTTGGTGCGGCCAACATATTTCAAATTAATTCCCTAATGACGAGCACTTAAACGGGGGCCACCGAGTCGAAAATTGAAAAGGAAAATTGGAGCCTTTTGCCAGTTAATTACAGGTTGCACACAAAAAGAGACAGATAAATAAAAATTTTCTAGAGACTGAAGGAGGGCCAGAGGCGTGGTGCACCGTCCCCCCACCATCTTTTTCCCGCGTATTTGCATAAACAAGTCAAAAATTCAAAAGTTAACCCCTTGAAAACTTGAAATAAACTTTAGGTATGAAACTGTTGTACAACAATTCAAGGATTAATTGTCAATGAGACAGCAGAAAACGAAGCCGAGCTAACAATAGTTCTTGTACACCTCGCACATGCGTACCGTTAGAAACTGTATAACTACAAAAACTTAACGTGTGTGATAGTGAAAAATTTTTAAAGAAGATAAGCATCGGGGAAAAAGGCTTTTTTCTTATGAGAAAACAGAAGCTTGATTTGATTGTTTCATAACGAGTAGCCACGTTAATAGAAGCGGCGGCCATGTTGTTTGTTGGCCAGCATAGAAGCGCCTGAGGGGGTGCTATTGCTCCTAGCGGACGGAGATGGAACTAACAATGGGACCCCGCCTTTTGGTAATCGAATTAAAAGAAAAAATCAACATGTAATTAAAAGGTGCTGCAGCGTTTTACACAATGAGGTACTCATTTGAACGAAGAAAAAAGAAAAAAGTTTCATTTATGGTTTAGAGGTCATTCGATGGCAACGTATAATAGCAAGCAAATTAGGCGGGTTAAAGACTGCTGAGGCCACCGTTTAGTTTATTTTCTAATGATGTAAGTTTGTTGCTTGGCCCCTTAATTAGCCTTTGGAGATTCCTCCTGATTGAATGTGATGAGGGGTTATGAGCTAGATGGGCTGGGATTGTGCACCCAAAAACAATTACATAGTGGGACTCAAGCTCGAGGCATCACACAGCCCAAAATGGCGACAAATAGCAAGTTTGACTAAATGCTAATAGCCTACACTCACGCTCTGATGACACTTATAGTGGCCTCATAAACCATTCTAACCCTTTGCGATGGCCTTAGACACCTCTCCAGGGCCTTATTAGACTAAAATATGCTCCTCAAATTAATTTCCTATAATCCAGGTGTGTTTCAAAGAGCCATAAGGGTCGTCAATGAAGCCCGAAGCCACAATCTAAAAGCAAAACAACAAAACTTAAAAAGACTTAAATAAATATAAAAAAATACTTGGAGACCACGCAGCGAGCACTGGCTAATGAAACAGCAAGGGTCAATTAACCTTTATGCTGACCTCTAGCGTTAACTACTTTGCCTAAGAATAAATAAATAACTTATAAAAGATGATGAGGGGACCCTGGAGTATAAGGAAAAAAGAAAAAAAAAACACTAACCTCCAATATAATAGCGTCTCCTTCATTATTTTAAACTGGCCTCTTTGATTAGAATCATGACTCGCCATTATAGAATTCACTCTGTCGACCAACGCTAAAGGGTGCTACCTAAAATGCATCCCGCGCTACCACAACAGAGTACGCTCTGCAAATGTCTTCGTTTACATTCTACTATACCACTTTAATGCTCTGTATTATCATTTAATAATAGATAGTAATCTAAAATCGGTAATTTGTATCAATAAAAGCAAAATGCAATTAGATTTGCCAACAACTGTGACACCTGTTGTCTTTTAACAACATTAGCAACGCGCTAACAACCGGTGCTGTAAAGGTGTTAACACACAACGCTTTCCTTAGTTGTTGTCACTGTGTTATCTACTGTTATCAGTGCTTGGAGATGCTTGAAGTGATGATAACGAACCCCTTTTTAGGACTGTTTGATAAGGTGCAATAATAGCGGCCAGTGTTATCGCTAAGGTTTCAACGCATATAGAAACTGGAGCCCAAGCAAAAACAAATTGCCTTGAATCAATAAAGTTTTACGACCATCAATTGCCGCTTGACAAATTTGAAAATGTTTTTGGCTGGCAGTTTTGTATTTATATGATTGGCCATGATGAGGCGGTGTCACGAAGCGACACCCAAAACCTTTTATGGCTTTGACAACAGCCTGCCAAAAAAATCAAAAAATACACTCACCGAGTCCCCAAGTATCAGAGTGTTATCACTCTGTTATAAAGTGTTATCAATGACGCTGTAGGCTGGTTTTCCAGCCAGCTGTAGACCCCTCTTGTGGAATAGCCCATAAGAAATAGAAGATTGTTGAGTAATATAACAAAATGACGACCCTAAATGGTTTTATTTTATCATCACGTTTTTACCACAGGGGTCCGCTTCTCTCAATTAGACGTCTGGACCCAAAACAAGACCTGGAACCGACCCTAAAGTCCCCAGAACCGAAAAAAAGGGGTCCACAGGCCAGGGATTATACAACCCACAATATAAGTAGTCATAAAAAGGCTATGGGGGCTTATCTTGTGTGCATACACAACATTAAAAACCTTATTGCAACTAATTTTCATATGTGATAATGGGCCGAACGCTAGTAATTGCCGCAACAGCCGTAAAAGCAGGGGAAAAAGAAACCGTTGACAGCCTAGGGCGATGAGCCAGGGCCCCTAAAAACTACTCAGGGGCCGCGTGGGGGAAGCACAGGGAAGCGCCAGGGACTTTGGGCCGGACCCCGCGGGCTGTAAAATTAAATTCTCCCAAATGACGGTATTAATGGCTGGTGTGTTTTTATTACACATTTTGGCGACCAGGTGCACTGATGATTATTCCCGGTGCCAGATCTAGCACACCTTTGCTGTTGACACCAAATGGTGAAAAAAAGACATTTTTTCCTCCGCCTTATATCCTTCTATAACCACACTTTACATAGCACCATTATATCTCATTATTCATTGATTAAGTGCAATTATGTTTAATAGCATTATACAAGATATTCAAACGCTGAGATTTTTTCCAGCAATCATTCAAAGTGAAGGACTTTTGCGATTCTTGAAAAAAAATGCGAAATTGAAGCGCAACATCCATTATGCAAAATTAAACGCAATTTAGGCGTTTCTTTTTCGTCAAGCAGCCGCCAAGTTAAACGTCCCGCCAAAACTCTCGAATAATGACCTCCACTAATAACAGCAAAATTTAAATAATTTATTTGTTTTTGCTCCAATCCAGCACTGAGTTTTTCATTCATTCTCCCCGTCCGCTAAAATCCTAATTTCTTTATTACAATTTCGTGTTAATATTAAATCTAATTGAGTTGGAAATTATACTTGTGGTCGAGGAGATGAGTGTGTTTAACGTAGCTTTTGGGGTAATTCTCTCAAACAATCAACTCTGGAAAATGGTGGCATTGTTTCTAACAACGGGCGGCTATTAAAGTCACGATTTATGTGTAACTAACGACTCCAAATTAGATTTAAAGTAATTCTCTGTGGTTTTCTGACGCTCCACTAAGTCTTCATTCTTTCCTTTACGCCGTGATAACACCTTGATAACAGGTAGATAACACTGTTAAAGAGTTTCAGACCTCCCTGGAAAGCCGTAAGCACAACTCGTAAATTTCACCCAAGTTTTCTTACGAGAAAAGTATAGTCTCAGTTTTCACCTGTTTTATGCTTTCCTTTTGTTTTCTAATTTGGCTCTCATTTAGAAGCCAATTTGTGTAATTCACTTTACCTACACGGGCCCGCAAGAATAACCACAGTTGCCTTGAAAGTCAACCGTGAAAGTGAGCTGTGAAAGTCCGAGTATGCAGAACTTCAGTTTACATGAAAATAAGTTGTACTACAAGGCTCTTATTTAGCGAAGTTTGTTAGATAGTCCCGTGAAAGTGAATCGTGAAAGTGAACCGTGAAAATCTGACTCGTCTAATTCAAGACCCGTGAAAGATATACGTGAAAGTGATAACTTCAGTTACATGAAAAGTCGTAGTACAGCGCTGTTATTTGACGTAGTTTGTTAGACAGTCCCGTGAAAGTCTGACTCGTTAAAGTCTGCACCGTGAAAGTGACCCGTGAAAGTTAAAATTTCGGTTTACATTAAGTTGTATTACAACGCTGTTACCGAGCAAAGTTTGTTATAGACAGTCCCGTGAAAGTGAACCGTGAAAGTCCACTTTCACGGCATCTTCACCCCGTGAAAAACTCGATCTGGTTCAACGGATGCTTTTTTCCGCTCGGTTTGTTTACGAGGGATCTTGGAAACAGACAGACAGCAAAATTGGAATGATTAATCGAGTGTTGAACAATAGAACCTTCTCCTCAATCGAATCGATACGAACAGCAAGCGATCAATTGTATCGATAATATCAATAACAGGTTATACGGTGATTTTCCAGCAGGTTGTTCAAAGTCCGGTGCAAATCAGCGGGACAATTAGACGGTCCACCAAACACCCGGGACAATTGCTGACTTCCGGCCGCCATCTTGTGGGTCCTTGGACGCATGGAGCACTCGTCCATCTTCCGCGCTGAACGACGTGTGATGCTTGAAAACTAAAGTTAGCGTGTCAAATTTTGTTTCAACAGAGTTATGGAATCGCTAAATGGTTCTTATGGACTGGCTTTTCCCTCGAAAATTCTTGCAATTCTTTCTTATTTTTCAAACAACGAAAAGGAAACGTCGTGTAATAACTGTCTTGTTAATCATGATTGATTCAGTGTTTTGTTTTCTTTTCTCTTACACGCGTTACTTCCGCTGTAAATTGCCACAAAATATTTTTACAATATGAAACACAATTATTAATAATATAAAATTAGTAATTGTGTATAAGAAAACTAATTAATCCAATAGATTAAAACTAATCTGGCAACACAGCAAACAGAATGGCCACTTCGCCTGAGCAACCGGTTTCCTCTCTCTCTCTACTAAAGACATTGTCGTTTTTTACGTTTTAAAACAGTTTTATCTGTGTCTACAGACTTTTTTCAGAGAAATTTGAGCTTTTGATATAAACTATTTGACATGGAAATGTTTTCTAAATGTTTCTTTTCTGTTTGAAAGATTAAAAACGGAGAAACGCCTTCTTGGTTTAGTTCGGAGGACTCGACAAAAACTTTTTTAAAAATCTCTAAACCAAAGTTAATCAATTCCCAACTTGTAACAGAAGTTCAAACCGCAAACAAAAGTTGTAATTGACTATTTTTTCATCAATTCAAGTTTTCTTTTCTTGAAATAAAACGTAAAAAAAAAAACGTTTGGTACCCCGCAGCTAATGGCTTGGCTTAAAAAACAATTCGTGAGTTGATCAAACGGTGGTTTAGCTACAACGGGGATTGCAACTATCTTAAACTATCCTCTTGTTATCATGTTATCAAAGTAGTATGTATCTTTGCTGAATTTGCCCTGTCTATATTGTCTCAATAAGCGTCGTCTGCTAAAGAGCAAGTTCACCAATTCGCTAATTAGCATGCTCAGGTTTGGAAAAAAATAATCGACTTTTGAAGATTTTAGCTTATGAACTCTCTTTAGCTATTGCAGTTTTTAGAAAATTTCCCAAAATTAGACTTTTATTTAATTAATTTTTAAATTAATTTAAATCCAAAGTCCACTAAAGAGCATATGAAAGAGTTCGCTAATTAGCATGTTGAGATACAGAAAACTAATCGACTTTTGAAGATTTTAGCTTATGAACTGTCTTTAACTATTGCAGTTTTTAGAAATATCTGCAAAATTAGTCCTTTATTTAATCAAATTTTAAAGTATCTTGAATCCAAAGTTTGCTAAAGAGCATATGAAAGAGTTCGCTAATTAGCGTGCTGGTGTTTTAAGAAAAGTAATGGAATTTTACGATTTTAGCTTATGAACTCTCTTTAACTATTTCTATTCTCAAGGAAATTCACAAATTTAGTTCTTAATCTAATTGAACTACAAAGTAATTTGGGGCCAAAATTTGCTAATTAGCAAAATTCAGCAATCCGTTAATTAGAATGTTGAGATTTAGACAAATTAATTGACTTTTGAAGTGTTTAGCGTATTAAATCTTTTTAAACCTCTCTATTTTCAAGGAAAACTTTATAATTAGTCCGTAATTAAATTAGATTTTAAATTATTTTGAAGCTAAACTCCTCTATTTTCGACAGTTCGTTAATTAGCGTTCTGATTTTTAAATTCAAATATCAACTTTTGAAAATTCTAGCTTATGAACTCTCTTTAAGGATCTCTATTACCAAAGACAATTATAAAATTACTTAATAATTTGATTAAATTTTAAAGTAATTTGAAGCTAAAAATCTGGGCGGCCGCTATCGCGGCAGCCATCGAGTCCGGTCCCCCGGAGTGGCAAACGCTGCTTCCCTTGCACGGTTGTCATCTCGCGCCTTTTTTGTTTTGGAGAAATTCACTCACACGGAGAAATGAGTCGCCAAACAAATGACCACCGCATGTCACTCTGTATTAAACTTATTCATCAACCTAACTGCTTCTCCCTACCAAAAAACCCCTACCACGATGACGAAGCATTATTCAGATTCGTGTCCAAACTCTACCTACCGCATGATAACTGACTAATATACAATTACATTTAACTTTTCTAGTAATTCTAAATGTGTACGTCTGTATCTGTGAATGTGAGTGCATAAGGCAATTTGATGAATAGCTGTGTTTCTTATCTAAATTGGATCTGCGGACAGGTGAAACGCAACTGACCACACCAGAAAACTTCACCGCCCATTTGGTGGGCCCTGCTTTTGGTCACATGCCATTTGCCTTCATTGGGCCTTCCAAGATTCTTGCAAAGATTCTTAACTCGCTGGGATTATGTGATGAAGTTATAAAGAAGCCAAGGGAAGATGGAGCTGCCAATATGGAACTTGTATAATTTACGGCTTTTCTTCATTTCTTCATATATACACACACGGGACACAGTGAAATAATTTAATTTGAGATGGGTCTTTTGCCTCTTGTATAATGTTGCCATAAACCTATCACACCTTCCTGACACCTATCCGCTTCATTTCTAATTACATTTTTATTTATTTCCCCACAAATTTCCCCACAACCGGCCCCCATTTCACACTTGCCATTGAATCTCTTCATCAACCAGAAACCCCTTAATACATGCAAATCATATTTCGGTTTGAACGGTTCATGGCTCCGGTTCAACGGTTCACGTTGGTGGATCTATAAAACGCATTTATAATACCAGACCGGCCAAATGTTATTCATAGAATAAATAATCGTAAATTGTGAGCAGATTTATGTATAATAATAAATAACAACTAAACTCATGCGCAGAAGAGACAAGGGATAAAATAAAAACATCTGGCAACTTCATTTGTTTTTCCCACGTGCGTTATACATAATGCATCGGACAATGAAGTTATGCGTACAGCCGCCATCTTGGCATGCACAGGGGGATCCTCCTCAGCTTTTGAATGACACAAAAGAGGCCCCTGCTTTATTTTCTCTAATCATTTTTCTCCAGACATGGCGTCCAGCAAACCGCAACAGCAGCTAGTCACGAACAGTTTCTCTGTATCACTGGCCCACAGTTCCCCGAACAACCCGAAATCTACAACACAAATAAATCACAACATTTTCTCCTCGTTTCAATTCAACCATTCAACCCAACTGAAATAATGCATTTCAATCAAGTAAAAAAGACCAAAATAGCAACTGAAATCTATGTTTCCTGGTTTAATACATGAAATTTTTGAATTACTAGTTGTGTCGAGGCTCGTCGGGGAGCGTTCCAAGTCGTTCAGCGACAAACTGTTTCCTCGGTGAACGACAACTTCAAATTTTAATCCGTTCCACCAAACTACTTAATTAAATGAAAATTATCAGAATTTCATCTAAGATCTAAGTTATCTGGTTTAGTTTACTAGATCTCTGAATTACTAGTTGTGTCTAGGCTTGTCGAGGAGCGTTCTAAGTCGTTTCCCGACAAACTGTTTCCTCGGTGAACGACAACTTCAAATCTTGATTCTTTCCACCAAACTACTAATTTAATTCAAAATTAACAGAATTTAATCAAAATATAATTTTCATGGTTTAATGCATTAAATCTTTGAATCAACAGTTGTGTCGAGGTTCTTTGAAGAGCGTTCTAGTCGTTCCACGACAAACTGTTTCCTCGGTGAACGACAACTTCAACTCTTGATTACTTCTACCAAACTACTTAACAACCGAGCAAATAATCATTCTTAACTGTTAATTAACCAAAATTAGCAATATTTGCCACAAATAATCTTAGAAAAAGACAAAGCAAAAAGGTCTCGCCATTTTGTTTTTGCCTGTATAACCCCCACAAAAACCACGACAAACACGACAATTTCCGCCGCTATTTATGCAAATAGCCCCCAAAACGAACACGCCTCCATCACAACTAAATTATTTCCCTCGACTTTTCCCAGAAAGAAACTAATAAAAAGCCTCACAAACCGCGATCCGCCATTAATACTACCAGGAATCGTATCTATTCATAGCTTCCAAATCATCGTGTATCGACTTTAAATCTCTGAATCTTGAATTTCAATTGAATTAACGGAGACTGAATTAGACAATCGAAGTTATTTGAAGTGTAAAAAGGCCATTGGAGAGAGCAGAAACGCGCGGAGAGAGAGATGGTCTGGCGCCACGCAAATCTACAAGTCGCGTCGTCGCGGTCTTCGGTAAAGTGGATGTCCACTCCCGATGATAACAGCCACTACCACAAAAACTCTTAGTCAACGAAAAGAAAAAACAAATTATGTTAGAAAAAAATCGAGAAAAAAAAATAAAACACACATAAAAGATATATATATTTCCTAAACCACAAAACGGCAGCAAGTCTAAAGCACTTGACTTTTCTTAATAAATAGATTACATTTCTGTGTATTGCACATTACTTTCTAAACTTTTCACCAAAAAATCAACAAATACTTAGAAAATATTAAGTATAATAGTAGAAAATAGTTAAAGGCCATTATTTGTTTTTTCCCATGAAGAAAGACTAGGAGAGGACACAAAACATTATTTTCTGCAAATAATTGTGCAAAATTATGCGAGAAAAGGCACAATTAATTTGATTCAGTCATAATTAATGATAAATTATGCAAATTTTGCTGTTAGAGAGCTTGCAAGTCATCGTGCGAGACGTACTCCAGGAAAATTTTGCCAGGGACGTCGTCGGCGTCCCCTTAAATTAACGAAATAATTAATTATTTTATTGAGATTAGTTAATTAAAAGTTTACGTTTTCCTCGCAGACTGGTGACGAGGGATTTGCGACCTTCGCAAGGGGCATCAACAGTCACGTGACCCACGAACTTGTCCAGAATCACATTGCGGTTCCAAATCTGGACATTTAAATATATTTAATCTTATTAATACGAGATTCTGTTGGTCTATTTGAAGTGGAGGGTTGCGTACCTCGAAGGTGATTGGCTTATTAGGTCTTTTACGATAAAACACTGCGGAAAATTTCCACGAATTCTCATTGGCTTCCTTGTAAACGGAACTGCGAGCTGATTGGCCCTCGCACTTGACGATGCAGTAAGGATCAGTGGCTGACAAATACAAATTTAATACTAATTAAAATAAAATTTACGCTATATTTATCATTATTATTAATTTTATTCCATCTTGCAGATCATATGAATGACAGAAAAACAGTTTCGAGAACTGTATATAATTACAATAATTAGATACATAATAAATTAACAATATTATTAATTATATTAATAATAATAACAATTTACATAATTAAATAAATTACATTAATTAATATGGATTTTATTATTACTATAAAAAATTAAACTGTTTAACGTTAATGTTAAGATTATATTTTTATTCCATTTCATATTTAATTTATTTCTGGATAATAATTTAACATAAAGCAAATCTTAACTTTTTTTAATTTTCTTACATTTTTATTTACTCTTTTAAACTAATAATTGATAATTCAATAACTCACACAAAAATCAAACTTAAATCTTAGAGATGTATTATTACATTAATTCTGGATAAAATGATTCAATATTTAATAAATATAATAAATTAATTTGTACAGCATTACCAGTCAGGCCGGTGAGTTTCATAATTTTGACAGATGTCACACAGGCGGGGTAACTGACGCAGGGACAAATGCTCGGTTTGGGGACATCACGTTTCAGTTCCCTACAAGAGGAAAAAAAGTACAAGAAAAATAAATTTAATAATACAGTTCAATGAAATTTTTTTTAAACAGTTATATTCCCATTATATTTTATATTTAATTGTGATGTTATATTAAGTTTTAATATATTACTACCTGAGTCCGGTGTCGCAGGTAGCGTAGAAGCGTAGCAGATACTCTCCGCTTTGTCCCGGCTCGAAAGTGGTAGGCAGCAGGAGGTAGCGACCTTTCGCCATCTGCTGGCGGAGGATGACACTACGTACGCGGCTGTAGTCCGAATTGGCCGCCCTTTCAGCGAATGAATGGATACGGTACTCGCGATTCTCCTCCACCTGCAAAAATCACACAATATTAATAAATTACTAATATAAAGAAAGTATAAAAAATAAGTAAAAGTGATACGAGTTTTTGATAATAAAATTAAAGTTTAATTAACACAGTAATAAGTAGTAATTGATAGTTTATAATATAAAATAAAGAATAATTAATATAGAAGCAAATAATTAATAAATAATAGTGTAGTATAATAATAATAATTAATAGTAAAAAATATTAGTTGCTTCCTCAGTGATAATAAATACTTAATAATAAATTTAATCAGAGTTAAAAATAAATATTCCGTGACAACCACTATACTTACGAAGTATTAGGAAAATTTTGCAGATTTTTCGCAAATATTTGGTTACTTACTCTTAGCACATCCATCCCGATAACAAGGTATTCGGCTCCTTCCCGTTTTCTGTCACGAACTTCCCGCTGCATCAGCTGCACCACGATCTCGTCGTCATCTGACTCGATATCGAAGCAATACTTGAAAAAACAAAAATTTACAAAATATTTATTATTTTTTAACTATAATTATTCAAATAAAATTTTACAAAAGTAGGATAAAATAATCAAAATACAGATATTATACTTAAATACTTGTAATTCAATATGTTTATAAACCTGCGGGTTTCTGAGGAACGTGTCTTTGTTGTTGGCGCAGCCACCAGCTCGGTCGGCAGCGCTTCCTCGAGGTCCCGTAGTCCAGTTGCCGTAGAGCGACAGGCCCTGCCAGCGACGACTGAATGTGAAGATCGAAGTGTTCAGCAGATGACACACGGAGACCTCGGTGAAATGTAAAACGAAATCGTCAAAGGTCATCCTGTGGAGAAGAGACATAAAAGTGGAGTAAAGTAAGTAAGTGATCAGTAAGAGAGGAAGGGAGGAAGGAAGTAAGGAGGAAGGGATTAAGTAAGTGAGTACGGAGGTAAGTAGGCAAATTAGTAAGAAAGTAAGTAAGAAGTAGAGAAGTTAGTAAGTAAGAAGTAGAGAAGCCAGTAAGTAAGAAGTAAGACGTAAGTTAGTAAGTGAGTAAGTAAGTAACCAAGTAAGTAACCAAGTAAGTAACTAAGTAAGTAACTAAGTAAGCAACTAAGTAAGCAACTAAGTAACTAACTACCTAAATACCTACTTAACTTACTAACCACCTAACTAACTAACCAAGCATCCAACCAACCAACCAACCAACCAACCAACCAACCAACCAACCAACCAACCAACCAACCAACCAACTAACCAACTACCTACTAACACAAATAAACAATTCATCAAAAATTTTACCAAAATTCTCCGTCATCTTCAAAATTCAGTCCGAGCTTCTCCCTCTCCGACGAGCTGATCCTCTGCCATTCCGGCGACCTGGAATGGATTCGCGTCAGATCAGCAGCCGAGTAAGCGTAGACTGCTCCCTCACCTTCCAGCCCGACGTTGTCACTGATCGTTTACCACTTAAAATATATTTTCCTTTCTTAACAAGTTAATCAATTTACTACAACAGCCCCCAAGTGAAAAATTTACTGTAGTATTTTGCAACCTCGCCCACGTCAAAATTACAGTGCCTTTTGCGGTGCCTTTTTTGGTGGATCTTGAACTGGCCGGACTGAACCTTGTTTAAGACTTGGCCAGTTTAAGGCGATGCAGGTTACTGTGAAAAGGCACTACGAAAAGGCACTGTAGTGGTGCCTTTTTACAGTGTTTTGCACAGTACAAAACACCATTACTTGGACTCACTTTTACGTGGATATTGTACCGGAGTAAATTTCTACTTGGGGAAGAACCTAAATGCAGAAGAAGACCAAGTAGCAAAGCCCCGTTTCACTCCACTGAAGCATGCGATCAAAAACGTCGGGCTGCAAGGCTCGAGAAACCGGTTTCCGCTACATGAAACCTTCAACAACTTTTCCCGAAGGATTTTTTGGCAAGCAAAATACAGTTTCATGCAAATTTATTTCCAAAATGCATATTATAATTTCTAAACAAATCTTACCCGTCGCTGAACGATCCCGTCCATTCCTTCTCGCCCCATGGGTTCCGCAGCCGAATCATGTTGATCTTTTCCTTGCCCCTGTTTAGACTTTATTTAATTTCTGTATTTTCTAAACGAGTTAATTAATTATATTTTTATATACTTATATATCTTATATTATTTTAGTTTTAAAACAATTAATTTACTTGGTGTTAGTTTTTTTTAACCTTAGAAATGCGAACAGCCGAGTATCTTTCAAATTTACTCGACGAATTGCCGTAATGCCATAAGCGTGTCCCTTGATGAGGCCCACAGAAGTCCGCTGCTCCATTTCATTCGCATTCGCAGCCTTGAAGTTTATTATTATTATTATTATTTTAAGTTATCATAAATTAATTTAGTGATTTTTACAGCCAGGCTACAGCACAGCAGTGCATGATTTTCCTTATGTTTAAGCAGCGATTTGAAAAGCAGTTTGCGTTTTTCCTCGTCTTTCGAGAAGTTGCCTTCTTTAAGCTCAATATTTTCCGAAATTCCGCTAGTGAAATCGACAAGGGCGTCTGCAAGTCTCCCCCCGTCCAGGGCTTCGTAACAGCCATTAACTCTTTAAATTAAAACTGTGTCATCATATAAAAGTTAAATATAGATATTTCAATTACTTGGCATAGGCTTTTTCCAGTAAGGCGCACCAGAACTCGTTTCGACTTTTCGAGTGGGTAAAAATCAATCTTCCGTTCACGGTCGGTAACTTATCGTCAATAACGACCTCGATCCACTCGCCAAAGCGCCAGAAGCAGAAACGGAAAACGCCAGGGTGACTCTCGGGGTGATTTTTGTCCCAGTCCTGGTCCTTGTAGTCGGGAATGACCTTGTGCCACAGCTGTTTCACTCCAGCGAGTACCGAGCAAGCCGCAACGAACCAGCAATTGCCTAACTGGCCTTGAAAAACATCTCCCGAGCTGATGCCTTCGTCGAACAGCATAGGTTTTGCACAAATTTCCTGAAAAATGCATTAATACAGTTAAAAGTTGAAAAACGTTCGAGTCCGAGCTGAGAGTACCTGCGGTCGTTTCCACTCGATTTTGCCTTGTATCTTTTTTCTTGACAAGAAAAGACTAGCGTCCGTGGCAGGAAAAAGCGGATCACTGAAGGGATGCCCAGCTTTAATTGATTATTTCGTATTTTGCTATATTTCTGGCCCTTAAAAGGTTTCGCCATTGTTGTGTACAAGTGGGAAGTGAATCATACAAGTGTCAGAATCAAAATTGTTACAAAAAGATAAGATAAAAATCTAAAGGCCTGCTTTTTGCTTTGGTTGGGTTCAACTAATAGGATGTTTGTAATACTGTTTGGCAAAAGGAGATTAAAAGAAAAATAAACACGGACGCAGTCTTTAAAACTGAGTCATTCGTGTTTCCCCAGCAACCAACTGTGGATATTTATATTTTGCTCTCGTCGATTCAAGTCGCATCGTTCGAAAGTTAATTATCGATTCAACCTTAACTATCGATATAAACCCTCGATATTCAGTTATCCTTACTGTTCCCTTATAGAGGGGTAGTGATTTCCCTATTTTCCCCTCTCTTGGTAAACTCTCCTCTTGCTGCATTTTCCCTTCTGAGACCCCGTTTTCCCTTTCAAGGGGATTTCCCCGCAGAGTGGAAGCACTGTTACGATAACATAACTTCTCCATACCCTGGAAACTTCAATTAATTGTTCATTTAATGTTTTTTATTCCTAACTCTGATAATTCAACTCACTAAAAATTATACTAATCAAACTCAATAAATTTATTAATTATTAGTTGTATGTTTTAGATTTAAAATGACAATTTCGCGGCACCGTAAGAATAGGAAAACGTTTGGGAAAAACCAAATTATGGCGCTACACGGATGGGAATATAATATCGATTTTTGGTTTCTCAGTTCTGTGAGAGTACAACATAAGAACTATCTGGTACAAACAGTTAATTATGATGTTTTAGACGAACTATTATTTAAGAGAGATTATTGTTAGAATTAAACTGGACGTTTATTGGTTTTTATTATTGCCACGGTGCAAGCAAGTCTAACGCTAGCTGGCCAATAGTAGCGCAAATGTCTTGCGGTATGGGTGCGAAATACTGGTTACGGGATGACGACTTAGCCGCTAGTTAAATCAGCTTACCGTAAGCTACTTTGTCGTTCGCTTGCCGTCGTTAAAACTTTTCGTAAGGGCCAGCATAGTAACAATCACAAGACTTCACCTCTGGGTCAGTGGGTTCGATCCCACTCGACTCCAAATGAGGCCTCTCCCGGACCAGCGACCCTTAGCAGTTGAATCTGCAATCCGTCCCCCTGGGGTCATGGGCTAACGCCTGCATACCCGTCAATGAGTTAAAAAAAAATCACAAGACATTTCGATTTGAACTCTTCGTAAGCACGCACGCAGCCTAACTCGACCATCTTTTTTTCAGCAGGTGTTCGAATTCTGGTATTACCGTCCTCCAGAAGACAGGCGTCCACGTCTTTTTCGTTCCGAGTCGAGAATAAAGATGAAAACTCTCCTAGTTTGTGCCGATAAACACTATAAGACATTTCAAGGACGACCGAAGTAAGACCACGGCTTTCCGATAGACCTAAAAAGTATTCAAGATTTGCCTAAATCGAACCTGAGTGGACCAGAGATGTGTTCAAGTTGCAAGCCATACAAAGGAAATAGGTGGTTTCTGGTAATAAAGCGGAAGTCCTAGCTTGGACCCCTCTAAACAACCAGACATGTTGCTGCCCCAATTGTAACCTGTCCACGAGGTTTAATTTTGAGAAGCCCTCACTTCAGTAACAACTTTCACGAATCAATTTTTACCCCGTTTCGAGTATGTTAGCTGAGTCGTTTTGCTGCCTCTTGGTGGGATAAACTATACGGAGCTGCGTATAAATGCGTATACCTGGCGTATACCCTTTCCTTCATTTCCATAGAAAGATTTCTTGATTTTAAATGCAATCTACTGTTTAGCCATCATCAAATAGAAGAACCCGGGCTTCGAAAGCTCTGCCTTTGTGTCAGTTAACTGTATAGATCCTTTTCGTAACCAAACGGGTAGTCAAATCCCGATCAAGAGATCAAGCGATAAAACGTCAATCGTTTAATCATAAGGAAATTTGCCAATTGTTCCAGCTTTAGTATAATGCGCACGTGTAGCGTGAACTCTGTGCTAGCAAGAAACTTGAACTTGCAAGATCACAAGAACCAACTAGATTCAAATTTGTCGTCGCGGCAATAAAACAACAACAATGACGACAACAAAAAAGCGGCTTGAAATCGTTGGTAGCAAGCTGCGCGAGAAACGAAGAACGCTTTTAGGGCGAATTTCCAGCGCGAATAAAAAGTGAGATTCTAGTCTCCCGAAGATTGGAACGCTAAATGTATTTATTCAATTCATTTTTGTTTCCGCTTTGGTTAATCATACTCACTCTTGATAAATGATCATGAAATTCTTAAAGTTGTTAAATCGATCAGAAGTTTAGGATTTCATACAGCTTGGTTAGAGAACGATTCATTAAGATGCCTCGTCATTTTGATTTGCGATTACGACCGAAACCACCATATACACAGCCTTTGTATTTATTTTATTTCATAACAGTGAACCAGTTCCAAGTATATAGTACTGCTTTTTGGGTTAAATAAAAATTTGAAGAATCGGTAAATTCAACAAGAGGTTACGACTAAGGTTGGTCAATCAAACAAAAGATGGTTTACAAAGCATTTCAGATCTATCGCAAACATAGTTAGAACCATACACGGAGCATTGCTGGTCGTTACTGCACACACTAGAACATCTGTTTAAAAGACAAATTGGACCGACCTCACTCCCAACACAATCTTGAGCTGTTGAACAGTAATTGGGATCCGACTGGGTCGTAGTTGTCGTAGGAACTGTGGTAGTCGTGGATGTTGTGTGCTCGTCATAACCGAAAATCTTTTCTATGTTCGACAATTTCGTTTCCATGATGTTGTACGTCGTCATAAGCTCGTAGATAACCGTTCCCTTGCGACTGCTGTTCGTAAGGGCGTCCAACAGGTCAGCGGCGGTTGCTTCGACTTTCTTCAGTGCCTTTGCAAGGTCTCCTCCTTTGGACAGTGAAGTTTCAATCATCTGCAGTTTTTCTAACTTTTCTGACTGGGAACTGTTCACTGAAGAACCGAGTTTGCCGATCTCTGCAGAAACATTGCTGGTCGCGGATACCAGACTGTCCAGCTTGACTACCGCCTCGGCTGTTTTATCCTGTAATCCAGTTTATATACAGTACATATCAAAGTTCATTAGACAATATATCTACTCAACGGTTTTTAGGTTTGGACTTATTACCTTGGTAGTTTTCGAATAAGTTGCCAGGATTCGGCCGTTGCGGTTTCCACCTTCAACTGTGACATCTTGATTTCCAGGAGTGTTTTGATCGAGTTCAGCTAAGTCGTTGCCTCTCGCATAATGCAGGAAGATACACTGCAGTACAACAATTACTACCAATGTCTTTATCCTGAAATAGAACTTAATTTACCTAATCAGTATTACAGTTGGCATTGTAAGGAGAAATAATTTGAACTTACATTTTCCACGACGAACGGATCGATGTGCAGCTTGCAGCAACTGTTCACCTGCTTGTCTATGACTTAATTTTGCGTCCACTTTATATAGGGACACGGTTACCTTCTTTTCGGCAGGGGATTCTTTTCAGAGTAACAAAGAACCGTTATAAGGTTGACGGTATGGAAGAAAGATGTTTGCAATGTCATATACAATTGATTGAACATGCTACCGCACTAAAAACGAGTTTTGCAAATGCAGTCAAGTTCTGCGGAACCTGTGCTAATCAGCAAAATCAAAATTTCATTTGGCAATGTTCCACAGCGCATGAAAGATGTCAGGGTTAATTCTTCGTAATTTTTTATGATTTGTTTTATTTCACCTGTTTTGTTTGCTTCTTAATTGGATGACCGTGCCAAATCATTCTGAATTTCTTTATTGGTTCTTCTGATATCTCGTGAAGGGTACCGTTGTTTATCGGGACATAAAAAGGCACGTGCAGTTTCATGTGTGTGGGACATGAGAAACTCATCACAGAATTGCTATGCTGTTTTCTTCTATTAACGTGTGCAAAACCTCATAGTGGTGACCTGGAATGGACCGTAGAGGTTTTGAAATCTCAGAAAGAGCACAAAAATCTTTTAATGACTAGAGGAAATATCTTAAAGATTTATAAAGATCCTGTCTTCCTACACGGCCCATAAGATAAATTTGGAAAAAGAAGGAAGTTCAGAGAACTAGAATGAAAGGATTTCACTACCCCATTTCTCAAAAATACCATTTGCAGATTCTCGATGTGATCAAAATGATTTGATGATTTTTGGTGTAGAAATAGCTATGTCCTACTCTCCCTCTTAACTCCTGTATATAGGTGAAAACTAAACTAACATAGAGAAGTAGTCGTCGGATATGCCAGAGTGTGAACAAGCATTACAGAACTTCTGCTAGAAGAGTCAAATGAAAACAGAAAAGCTCTAAAGCGGCAGCAGCATCCAATGAAGCAATCCTCCCGCCAAGAAAGGACGAGGCTGGAGACTCGACTTGAAGAAAGACTAGCAACCACCTATCCACCTATAACCAGGTTCAAAGACGACGATAACTTGGTAGAATCCGAAGCTGAGATACAGACGGCGTACCTTAACAAGTCTGACGTGCAGCAGGCTCACAGTTCCTTTTGTTAAGACAATTTGCATAACAGTTCTGGTTGGATTTGCCAAGTACATTTTTTCCTTCGATCCAGCGTAAGACCTGGGTGATACCCCCCATGCGGTAGCAATGGATAACACGAATTTCTTGAATTTCTTTCTAGAGTAAACGTGCAACAAAAATCGTCCGGATACGCAGAACAGGGTGAAGAATGGATGGATGATCTTCTGGGTTGGGGGATCAACGTTGTGGAAACGTCAGATCTGCTAAATGGGCCTTTCGAGTATACCAGTAAGAACCTTTGATCCTGTAAGACTATTGCCACCCTAGACTATAACGGCTAAGATCAAGCGTCGTTTGGTCAGTTTGGAAGTGGGCTGGCTTGACAAGATTCCCATTTCAATGAAAGTTTTTTTTTGTGGAAGTTTGGGTGGATCACATAACTGAACAGGCTTTCATCGCACAGTTGGAAGTCTTCCGGGATTTAGTAACTTTGATCAAGTGGAATACGAGGGAATGAAAAAGTGGCCGAAATGTGGAGGCTGATCAGCTGTATCATCGAGATTCTCACGGAGAAAGAAGTGGCTCGAACAGTTACGTCAAACCATGCAACCAGGCAATGTGTACTCACTACTTATCCCATTCATCACTGTTCTCCTTAGCTGATAACGTGATGAATTTCTAGTAATAGTGCACCGTTTCGAGTGATATGTGTTAGTGATAATCTTATCCCTGCGTTTCAGTGCCTATCTAAATGCCATTGGTATTTTTACAGTTTCTGTTATGAATTACATTGTGTTGACGTAATAAACCAGAGGTGTTTTTTCACGTATGCGTGTGCGTATTTCTCTTCGTGAATAGCAAGAATATAAAAATTCAACTAAACAAGTTTAGAGTATAAGAAATCCAAAAAAAGGGAATATAACCAGCCTAAATGTGAAAGACAAGTTCATATTATGGTAGTTAATGCGTCCTAAATATGACGGTTGAAAAACTACCATATTTTGGTAAGGTTACCATTTTATGGAATATGAAACTGGTATAATTTGGGGAACCGGTTTAAGGTAGTTTTAGTTACCATTTTATGGTATCTCCTTTTTACAAGAATTCTTTTCATATTTACGAAGAACTATTTTACGGCAAATGGTTTCGAATAAAAGATCTTTGCATTCTTCTGGTGTCATATAAAATTAATTAAGCATGTTAGCGCACTAGAAACGAGTTTTGCCAACCTAATAAAGTTCTGCGAAACCTGTCCTGATCAGCAGAATCGCAGTCCTAACTGGAAGTGTTCCAGAGCCGACGAAATGTCACTGTACTTTATAACTCTTTTACAAGTTATATGATGTTATGTATGTGTCTTAATTGGGTTGACTGCCACATCTTTCTAGATTTCTTGTGATCTTCCTGTAGGATGTTTGAAGGATCCGGTTGGTTACAGGGACAAAAAAGTCACGTACAATTTTATGAGTCTGGGACACGTAAAACTCCTCACCGGCTCGCCAATATAACTTACTCTGCTGTATACTTTTATTAACGTATCCAAAAACTTGGATTGATGACCTGGGATTAACCGTAGAAGTTTTTAAATTTTACGAAGAAGGCAACAGTCCTTGTCAACTCGAGAAATTACTCGTGGGAAGATTAAAATAAATATGCGAAAAGATTCTTCTTTGCTCTGAATAACTTAAAAGAAAGAAAGCAGCATATTATAAGCAGCGCTTAAGCTAAATTTCTTGAACTTCAGTACTATATGCGAAAATTCGAGTTATTATCGAATGCTTTGAGGTTTTTTTTGACTTAATGTGTTTTTGGTAGTACATCACCTTTGCACTACTGGTGGAATCGTGTTGGTCATGAGAAGTAGACGTGAATAAATGTTTGAAATGATATGTTTCAAAAAGTTTTCGTACAACTTCAAGATACTTGCTGATCTCAGCCGCATTATAGTGATTGCTAATGGTTGTAGTCTGCAGGTACGGACGATGTAAGACAACATAGCATGGCTTACTCATTTCAATCAGAATCATTTTTGTTCTGTTTACAATGCAGTATCAGTCTGAGATTTAACAATATCGAATCATACACTAAAGTAATGATCGATGCTATATTCGCAAATAATTTTAATTCACTTTTGGATTAGCGTAACGTAGGTTAGGCAATCGTCCTCTTGCGTGGCGTCGAATGCTGTTCTATACAAACCAACGAAATACGTCCTCATTTAATTTGTGTATTTTGCTTTTCAGAGTTAAAACGAACGCCACTACATAGAACCCTATGTAATAATGCAACAAAGCATGGCTCAGTTCTTTGGCGGCATGTAAGGCTGGCCAGCCACTCGGTCAGTTTTTTTCTTTTCTTCATAGATGTATATAGTGCACGTACCTGTATCGCAGAAGGCTTCAGCATCAAACCCTTTGCATTGTGAGTCGTAAGTACAACTATCCGTGCATTTGCTGCCGCTGCAATACCGGCCGTCAGGGCTTCCCAAACAATCTGCATCCGTGGAACAGGCACCAGAAGGAGCAGTTGTTGTGGTACTAGTCGGAGTAGTTGTGGTTGTCAAGTACTCATCATAACCGAGAATCTTCTCCACGTTTGTCAGTTTGTCGTCTAGAGTGTTGTACAGCGTGGACAGCTGCCCGAGGATGGCTCCATTGCTACTGCTGTTCCTGAGAGCGTCCAGTAGGTTAGCGGCGGTTGCTTCAACCTTCCGCAGTGCCTTTACAAGGACGCCTCCCTCGGACAGCGAAGTCTGGACTCCTTGCAGTTTGGCAACTTTTCCCATTGAGAAGCGTTCACTGAAGAACTGGGTTCGGCAATCTCTGCAGAGATGTTGCCCGTTGCAGATACCATGCTCTCCAGCTTGACTACCGCCTCGGCTGTTTTATCCTGAAATCCAATTTGTGTACAGTGCATATCAATGTTCAATATATAACACTCGACGTTTGTAAGTTTGAACATTTACTTTGATAGTTTTCGAATAAAATGCCAGGATTCGGCAATTGCGGTTTCTACCTTCAATGGAGATGTCCATTTCCAGAAATGTTCTGATCGAGTTCAGACAAGCCGAAAGTTACCTCTCGCATAATGCAGGAGGATACACATGGTAATTCGATCCGTTAACAACAGTCTTGGACAAAGTGGATAGTTGGATCGAGCTTCATATGTCGCGGTCTACTTGGGTTACTCAAATGAAGAATGTCGTGCAACACCGGATGGTATTGGATCTAAACACGATCGTCTTAATTAACATGCAAAAACTCAAGGGGCATGTGCGGGAGTTAACTCGAGTAAGATCCTATGACGATTCGATCAAGGCCACTTCACGTTCCAAGCGTGCTTTGATCAATGCGGCTCCAGCGTTAAAGTAGTTCTTTGGTGTAGCAGATAACATGGATCTCGAACATTTGGCGTATAGGATAAAGTTAATGGACCAGTTACAGGAAACTGTAATCCATTCCTTTCGCCATCAGGTTACCTTAGTAAACGAAACGAACTGGATGGCGCGAAGCAATAAGGAGATTCTCAATAAGACGGTACAACTATGCAGATCTTTAAGCGACATTATTAAGACAGTTCAAGAACAAAATGCTGCGGCCAATTTATATTCTAAATATTTGATAAACGTGGAGATGGCTTCTCGCGAACTAGAAGGGCACTTGGCCTGGGTGGAGTTTCGTTTAGATGAAACGGTCACAGGATTAGTTTCAATCACAACGGAAAGTCTCACTCCAGCTGTCACTTCACCCTCGGACTTCAAAGTGTGATCTCAGAAGTACGACAAACCCTAGAAAGAGGATAGGAGGTTGAAGGGATGATCGGGCTTTCGAATTTTTGGAGTATTTATGAGGCCAGCCGAGTTTCAGCGGCGATGGCAGCGGGCCGGTCAGTGGCTGGTTTTTCACGGCCTGTAAAACGTCAGCCGTTCACCAGCAACCTGGTTGGACACTTTTTTGTAAGGGGATCGTCAATGCGAAATTTAGGATTTTCCCTGAGTTACCGGATTTTTGAATTATCTTATTATTTGGATTTGTTCGAGTGATCACTTGGGGTTTTGCTTTGCCCAGTAGTAACTTGACGCGACGTTTCACGAACATCCCGAAATGCCTTGCGATAAGTAGGGACAGGCAGTTGTTTACCAAAATGCCTGAGATCAAAATTTCTCGATGCGTGGAGGGCCCCCTAAGAATTTGTAATCATGGAAATGAGATAAGGACAGTAGCGACTATGCGGGACTTCCTCGTGCTTATGCCTCTCGTTCAGAATGTTAACTTATGCTGACACCTCCACAACACCCCTCCCAATATTGCAAGCTAGCAATATTGGTCACAAAATATGATCACCTCCGCTCCGCTCTCATTCTCTCTCTCTCTCGTACTCCGCTTCCGCACCTACGACAGTTCTCACTCTCTCTCTCTACTATATCCAAGGTACTTACTGAATAACTTTTAATTGGCACACAGTTGTTTCTCGTACATTATTCTATTAACGTCACTAGATTTACCTTAGTTAAGCTCATCGTAGTTAAGTCCGCACGGCTACAGCCGCGCAGGTTTGTCACATAATGTCTGACGTAGGCAGCGTTGCGGTATTTTTCGCAATTAGAATTTTTTTTTACCAATATTAATTAACCTGGAACGAATAAAAATAATACTAGATAAATCTGAGATTAATACCTAATAAAAAATATATCCAGTAATAATTTCAGATGTGAACGCATCACATTCTTGGCAAAAATCGAGCTCAAATTTATTTTATCCAAATAATTATTACAATTTGCGGATGCTAAATTTCCTAATCAGGATGAGTCGAAGTATAACTTTATACAAACTTGTAACATCGGACGAGTTACTATGTATGCTGAATGCCCTAATTTTATTTCAGAGGTAACTATTCAATATTAATTGACCTGCTGAAATGATGAAAATTTGAAAGTAGATGGTATGTTTAATTGTCTGTTCAGACCGTTAGTAAAGGCAACGTCCAGGCGTCATTCAGTAGTCCGTTCTGGGGGTAACAACAAGTCAGCGCTCAAGCGATGCTCGGTAAATAATTCAGATGCCAGGAGAAAAACATGCGTCATTCACTCCATGGTTCAGGCACTCTTGACTGGTTGAAACTATATTGCTGCATTCAGGCATCGTTCATTGGTCTATTCTGATGTTTCTTATGAACCAGCAGCTCAGGTGGTACTCAATACGTGGCTCAGATACCAGGATAGACATGCCTTATTCAGTCCCTGGTTCAGGCACTCGGTACTAGGTTGATAATATGTTGGTTGTTCAGGCGTCATTCAGTAGCTGTCCTAACAGTAACATGACCCAACCGTCCAGGCGGTGTTCAGTCCATGATTCACATACTAGGAGATCGACATGCATCATTCGGTCCTTGTTTCAGGCACTCGTTTACTAGGTTTAAAGTATATTCCTGTTGTCAGTGTTTAATTCAGATGCTTCCCTTTCGATAAGGAACAAAATTTCGTATGCCACTCAGACATTTCAGGTGGACGGGTGTGCTCCGGTGGTAGTTTAGGAGATGGCAGACAATATGATCTTGTCGCTGGGATTTACGCTGATTTGAACAGAATTCTCATTATTCCAGAGAATTTCGAGCTGAGATGAAAAGTAATACGGCTCGAAACTACAGCTCACCAGAATAAAGAACTGCTGGTTGATTTATTTGAGTTTATTTTTACAGGTATGTTCAATATCTTCATTTGCAGAAGTACCAAGTGTGATAATTTTGGGGACTTTCTATAACTGCCAGCAGAGCAGCACATTTTGTAATAGAGAACATAAATGTCTCACATCAACCGGCAACGCACCCCGTCTCAAGGGGTTTAACGGTAGGTTTCTATAAAATTCTTCTATTCTAAGGATACATTAGCTTGTATGCTGCAGAGAAGAGTCCAAGCAACAACAGTGTGCGATACCAGCATCGATTCCGTGATGAGGAACAATCTTTCTCTATCAGCTCTGCAGAATAAGCTGATGCAGAGCATCTTCACCGCTGACGAACTTTCCGCTTGCCCCCTGAATGGGGAACAGTCAACTCGGCCGCCTCTTGATGCTAGGAAGTTTAGACTGACTTGTGGTACGATAATGGAGTATTTATCTTGCATTATTCATTACATTTTAATATTACTTTCATGTACAGTTGTAGTCCTGGCCAGATTCTCAGTATCACAAAAGTAGAGCTAATGAGGGTAGCTTCGAATTAATTGTGAAACAACCGTCGCCAAAATCGCCCGGCCGATTGAATACTTCCGAGAACTGACGAAGGTATCAGTGAACCAAGCGTCGATGAGTGAAAAGCTTTCTGTCCCGGAAAACTATTAAAGTCTTAAACTTTTCCAGTTGTTTTGACCGTTTGGTCGACAATTTCAGACCCAGGTCGGATGCGAATAAAACGGGAGAATAAGTTACGGAGGAGTTAGACGAAGCAGATAGGTTTTCGGTGCTGCTGACCCAGAAGAAAGTTTTTCCGCTGGAACTATGATAACTAGGCTCCGTCAAATACCTTCGGGTAAGGGCTAAGGTTCAGTTTTCCGACTTAGATCCCAGTTCGAGGAGCTCCATCCTTTCATAAAAATAACCAAAATCAATGGAAAGAACCCTGTATATGCGATAACTGTTTTTCGATATTTCTAAACCCTAATGTTGTATGTACACGCTGCGATCAAATAGCGAAAACATCTAATGCTAAAAATTGTACACGTGTACAAAATGTTATACTCTCTCGACAAAGCATCATTTCGTAAAGGTGCTGGTGCCAGATCTGACATCGTGGGCTTCTTCACTCAGGCGTTCAACAGACGTTAACCGATCCGAGAGCTCAGTACGATATGCTACGGGGTAAACAGATTACCAAAGAGACTTTGCAGTATTGTGTCACGTGCAAACGGATTCACGGTGGATTGATGACAAGGCTAGCTGATGTCCCTATTACTTGAGTTACACGTTATATTCGTTATTTAGGAGAGTGTGAAACTAGTGACCTGAAGGGTGTTTTGAATGGTCAACTGACCATACAGGTAAACGTGACCTTTCTCTCTTTCGGCATCTTTACAAAAGGATAAGAGTGGCGATACACGTGTAAACAAATGGTTTGCTATTATGTGTAAATAGCCTCTGGTAGTTGTATGATTCTGCAGAAGGATTTTAAAATCCTGGAAATGTTGTTCTAAACGTTTGAAATTCCTATTTTAAACGTTGACGTTTGGCAGGATAAATGTAAATGTTTGGCGCTTACATGTAAATAGCAATAAATATATGTAAATAGCGCTTTAGTTTTTTAGCGGAGTCATGGAGTTCCTAAAATGTCGGACGGGACTCAACTTGCCGTGATGAATCGTGGAGGAGAGAAACCTCGTCTTGTACGTTCTTTACTTTTAATTTTGAATGGTGAACAATTAATCTTTATTTGGTTTAATAGTACGATATTTTTCGTTATTTGTCGAAGTACGGTATTGTCGGGGTTACTGAAAAGGTTGACCATGTTTTGGTCACTTTTGGAAAAAAAAGTATTAATAATAACGTCACACACCCGTTTCAGCTCGAACCGAAGTGCTGAACCATACGACTGGACGCTTACCAATCCAAAAATATGGATGGGTGGGTCTGTTCAACCTGAACATCAGCGGAAATTGGAGACTAGTTTCAGAGGCCGTTTTTTCTGACATCGTTCAAGTCGTTGATGCGATGCTATAGCCCTGACGATAGCCCGAGGTTTCTACGTCTAAATCGAATACGGGGATTAGATTCCGGCGCTAACTGGTGGATTTTACCAGACAAAGCATCACGGCTTTGCTTAAAGTGACCAAGCAAGTTACTTCGTAAAGCTATCTTATGCAATTATGGGTATAGATACGCGGATTTTCAGACGACCCGGGACAACATTCGTTGTAACTGCTTAGCCAAAATGAGTGACCTCATCAGTCTTGTTGTTATGCTCTACGGTGGTGGGAAACCAACCCTGGTAAGTCACTTTCGGTGCGATTTGTCGTTTGAATTAACAAAACCGGATTTTTTTTTTTTTTGTTTTAGGACGCCACCATCCGCTTATTGGGTCCATAAGGATAATCGGAGCGTACGACAAACCGCCGTACGTACTGGTCAACATTGGGGAACGCGGGTTTGGTAATTTCGTGATTGGATGGTTGAGTGAAAGTAATTTTGTCATCATATTTTTAGTAGGAGCTACGCGGCCATGAGAGATTTTCTGCATCATCCCACTTTTGATAGCCTCTTCACTTATTCAAACGCTTTTAAGTGGACGAAAATCCACTAATTTTGGACGAAAAGTCTAATCCACTTTTATCATCAAGTGAACGTGATCTTAACTTGTTAAGATCTTAACACCCATCACTGATGTGTGTATAGTTTGTAAATCACCAGATCTGCCCTGTACCTGAAACGTCCGTTGCATTGACTTTTTTCCGGGGGAACGACATCCGATTACATGCTCCGAATCAGCACTTATGTTAAATAAAATCGACCAAATGGACTCGAGGAACCTTGCAAAGACTTAAAAATTTCAAGAACAGAATAAAAATAAAGACCACTTTCGACTTCACGACTAGGATATACTACGCCCGTGAAGCCAAGAACCATTGGATGGGAGGGATGTGCACCAGAACATGGTAGAGGAACAGTGACGAAGCAACACCTTTGCCTGGCCAGTTTTATACTGAACGGTTCTTTCCGCTCTATTGCAGTGCTTCCACTTTGAAATTTGGGCTTTCTCCCGTAGGAGCCTCTATTTTCCCTTTTTCCCCCCAACGATAAAACTCTTCGACTTCCCCCTATTTTCCCTCCCATTTTCCCGTTTTCCCTCGACCTTTCGTTCCATTAATAAACAATGAAATTTACAAGTTATTAATTTATATGCTTGGGATCACGTCACACACACATCACACCACATGTCGCTTTAAAAATTATTGAATCTAATGATAATTTTAAAATGTCTTAAATTTCCCGTATTCCCCACCTTCCCTTCATCGTTCCTTCTTAGCGCCCTTTTTCCTTTAAAACAGGGAATTTCCCCTAAAAGTGGAAGCACTGCTCTGCTGCCAGATTTCGTGAATTTTTAACGAGGAAAATAATTCGTAATAATTCAGCATAGTGTCAATAAGACAACAAAACAAATAATCTGAACATAACAAAATATTACATTACAATAAGTCATACATATTTCGGTTTTTCAAGATTTAAACCTTTTCATGATAATATCGTAAGCCAAAATAAATATAAACAGATCATGAACCATTTGAAACAGTGCAAACCGTTTCGAAAATCGTGCAGTCATAACGAAAACACTGTGAACGAAAGAAACTTAAAGAGTACTTTCAACACTCTTCTTTCAAAACTGGACTTGGGAAATCTGCTATCAAAGACTGGCCGTGAGTGTCATTTCTTGGCGCAAATTTTCAGGAAGCCATATTGATCGAACAAAGAAAGGGTTCACGACTGCCGCATTTCGTCGTGACCCAAACGATGTTATCAGTGACACTTTGTTAATATTTTATGCATTAATGTTGTTCTCTCGTATCTAATACTGTGTTGAACATGTCAAACATACCTTATATATGAACTCCACAAAATGACGAAGTCTTAGCCAAGCTTTTTTTGGGTTTGTGGTATTTGGATTGTATTTTATGTAGCCTTTTTATTTTTATGGCGTTTTGTTTCCAAAAACTGCAAATGTCAGAATTCTCTAACCGATAGCTTGCAGAAGGGCCTTTTGAGCCTCATCATGGGCCTGCAAGGATTTCGAAACGATGGGTGAATCATCTAACAGCAACAATACGTGTTGCTGGAGTCACGTGTAATGTTCAAAGTAAAAAAAAAAAAACTAGCACTATGAACATAACGATGCAACAACAAAAGTCATGCACGTACTTGCAATTAAACACTAGTCAAATAACGCACGGTAATCATATTATTATTTTGTATATTATATTATATTACAAGTTTATGTATACATAAATATACACATATAATCGCATTATATTAAATCATAATTCATAAGTAATAGTTCTTATTTTTATTGAATTTGTACGCGAAGAGACGATATGTTGATTGAAAAGGCTGGAACCTGGATTGAAAGTTTCCCCAAGTAAATAGTCTTAAATATAGTTTATTACGATATTCAATACGAACAGTCACAAAAAAAGTAATATCAAATTCAACAATGTGAATTTCACCAAAAAAAACCTGTTTTAGTACGCTTAAAGATGAGTACACCAATGGAGTAACAACCGCAGCAGCGTAGGTTCAGCGCTTAGTACCACCTCTGCGCAATAGCCTTGCTTCGTTTTAAGTATTTTTGCTACAAACGAATGACCCTAATTGACTTCTGATTGACTTGGATTATTATAATGAAGTTGTAATTCATACCAGTATCATTGCGTAAACAATATTACTACCCAGTAAAAAATTAAGTAGTTCAGGTAAGTAGTTTTTGCGCTGTTTACTAGTGTTGACCCTGCTGACTCGGGTGCTTACCACCATTTACTCGTAGTAAGACGCTCGGATCTGCCTACCACGACTTATCTTTTTCTTTGTCTGTCTTTGGTAGGTGCTTACAACTACTTAATCGGAGTAAGACGTCTTACACTACAGGAATCGGCAAATTTAAGTCCCGTAAGACGTCTTACAGTTACGTCTTACAGCCTATTCTGACAATGTTAAAATAGGTACTTGCAAGTATTTACGTACGACTACTTACCAACTGATTAAATTTTTTACTGGGTAATATTATCGATTGTTCTCATAATTTACAGTATTATTTTAATAGTTGTTCTTTACTTCAATTGCTGCTCATGCTGGTATGGGATATCCCTACAGATATGGTTCACTGTTCACGATTTTCTCGTTTTCTTCTATGATACACACTACCACCACTACTATTACAACGATTGCTTTAAAACTTATCGATTCTTATTATTCCTATTAATATTGTTTTGTTCGCTGTTGTTTTTGTAGTTACTATTATTTTAACATTATTGTACATTTATATTCATTGATTTCTCCATTTTCAGTTTATACTTACGTCTCATTGATTTTATATGTAGCAAAAGACGAAAGGACTGGTATGCTAATCGCCAGCTGGTCTAATACACGGTAGATAAAAAAAAATACATTTCAAAGTGGTTCCCTTGAAGCCTTTCGGCTTTCAAAAACGTCTTCGGTCTTGTTTTCTTTTCTATCACTTGTCTTGTCTTTTTCAAGTTCCGATACTATCCTGAACTTGTTAGTCATTCGAAAATCCCCCCTCCCCCGTGAGCACCACTGAGAATTACTTAAGTTGCCTTTACTATCTGCAACTCTCATGCATGGTAAACTATTCATAGGATTGCTCTGAAGCGCTGTATCCTAGATTACCCTTCTCACATGGGTATCTGGAATTCAACTTCTAACCAAACAAAAGCAAAAAACTTGTTGTTGAATATTTCCCGTCCACACCTGACGAGACTAACACTGATAAACCTTGCCACAAGAACATTAGAGTATCCGTCAAGGTACCTCATTCGCACTAAGGTAACGGGATGATCACAATTAGGTTTACCAGGGAGCTTCACCAACCCCCGCTCCTGTTGGCTGTAGACAAACCTGGCAAGTTTAACATGGGTTCTCATGGGACTAAAACTTTTTCGCAAATATTTAAAAAGTGTATTGTATTTTCCGTGCACGGGACCCAGTTTCTGAATGCTTATGAATTATACTATTTCTGGGTTTGAAACATACTGATGTAGAATTCGGCGTTTCAGTAAAAATTTGGCAAAACCCATTATCCAAACGCTTCAGCCTCAACTTGCCCGTGGTAGATGATCACTTCTAGCGCGAATGCCCATGCATTGTATTGCCCGTTGTGGCCTGCTGTTTTCAGGAAAGTAAATTTAAAATAAAACTTGGTACAGGGCAAACCTTAAAAGTCCCAAAAATAAACAGATCTGAATGCTGTTTAAAGTAACGATACATTACAAAGCAGACACTTAAAACATTAAAGGAACCTGACTACATAAATGCTCTTGGAACGTTCCCGTGGACCTGCAGATTCTCGAGAAAAACTAAAAACCCCACTACGTTGGCCGACCGGACATTAGTACGTAGTTCGCGAAAGCTCGAGCAATTATTATAAGGCTCCTGTTAAACAAAGTCAGTAGATCACCCACGGTAAGTGTGAAACAAATGACATTAAAAGCAGAAATAGCAAACAATAACTCTAACAGTAGAAGTAATGCAACAGTCCTCTAATCAGCGAACCCGTCCTTATATAACTCGTCAGTGAATCCCCTTTTCTAGCCTCTAACCAGACATCGTTAAATAACTAGCCTAGATACAGCCGCACGTCATCTTCCATTATCTAGAAGGTCTTCTTTCTACACGTGTACCTTGTGTGTGGGCCTACGTAACTCTATCCCTATATATACACTTGCATTCACCCCTTTGTGCGCTGTCTGCTTGTAGCCTCTGTTTGGCACTTAGTAGTCTCTCAGTGTTCTGTTCAACCAGCTTCTGCGCTCCTCACGCTCCTCTTACTCCAAATCCGAGTCTTTGTAAATCCCCCAGTTACGAAGGTAACACAGCAAATACACTCTTTCACAGTCTAACTCTGTCTTTTTCAATTCATTCCCGGAATTTGCATTCATTCATTCATCATTGGCCGTCAGAGATTATCGTAGTAACTATAATGAAATAAAATTAGTTAGAAAAATACCAATAATAATAAGCGATTGAAATATACCTTAATAATATAGTAATAGTAATTACGAAAAATAGAAGTAAATAAAAGAATTTTAATTGCAATAATAGGAATCGATAAGTTTTATAACAATGTTATAATAGTAATAACTGTATAACACAGAGGAAAACTTGAAAATCATGAACTGGAAAACTGCATCAGTAGGGCATATCACATAAGCCGTAACATAACATGTGATTACCGTGCGTTATTTGATCAGTGTTTATTGCATATGCGTGCAGGACTTATTTTTATTGCTTTCTTATTTTCACAGCAGTCGTTTTTTTCTTTTCTCAGAACAGTACACGTGACTCCAGGACACGTGTTTTTGGTGCTGGATAGGATATTCGGCCAAAGTTCTCTATCCTTATCGGCCAAAGATAAGCCCAACGACAACAAAAAGATCCCCCATCTGCAAGTTTTAGGTTTAGGAATTCTGAATTTTGGATTTATGTCGAAAGAAAACGCCCCAGAAATGCTAAGCAAAATAAAATTCAAATTTCACACAAACCCAGGCGAAGGTTGTCTAAGGCTTCCTCATTTTGTGGAGTTCATATGGTGTTTAACAAGTGGAAGACAGTAGTAGACACGAGAGAACAATACAGTGCATAAAATACTAACAAAGAAATCAGTGATAATACTTGATAACACAGTGATAACACTGATAACATCGTTTGGGTCGCGAAGGAATGCGGTAGTCGTGAACCCTTTCTTTGTTCGATCAATATGGCTTCCTGAAAATTTGCAAAAGTAAAAGATACTCCCAAGCTAGTTTGTAGCAGATTTCCAGTTTCTAATTTTGAACAATGAGTGTAAAAAATACTCTAGTTTCTCTGGTTCAGGGTTCTTTCTTTATACTACGCGATTCTCGAGATTACTTGTAGTGTTTGAAATGGTCCATTGTCTGTTAAATATTTATTTTGATATGATAAACTTAAATGGAAACGTTAAATCATGAAAATGCGAACTAGATATACTGCAAAAATATAACAGTATAAAATTCTTACATGTTAAAGTTATTTGTTGAATTGTGATTTTCCACTAGGTAAATTAGTACAAATTATTTTTCTAGTTAAAATTATGGAAATCTGGCAACAGGGCGGAAAAAACCGTTTGACATAAAAGCGGCCCTGCAAACACGTCACCCGGTCATTTGCAGCCCTGTCGTCTTCTGGTACACAGCTCTCTCGTTGTACGTCATTGGCTTCACGGGCGTGGCGTATGCCAGTCGTGAAGTCAAAATGGTTGCGATTTTTGTTGCATTCTTGAAGCTTTAACAGGTTTTGCAAGGTTCTTCGATTCTATCAGGTTGATTTTTATTTAAGCACCATGCCTCGGCATTTGCTGCCCTGTCGTCTTCTGGTACACAGCTCTTGTCCTACGTCATTGGCTTTCACGGGCGTGGCGTATGCCAGTCGTGAGTCAAAATGGTTGCGATTTATGTTGCTTTCTTGAAACTTTCACAGGTTTTGCGAGATTCCTCGATTCCATCAGTTTGATTTTATTCAGGACTAGTGTTGAAGAGTTCTTGCACCAGTCGTTTTGGCCATAGAGCAGACTGGGTGAAGCGTTCACTCTTAAGGTATGGCAACATAACTGATGGAGGCCAGTGGAAGTCCCTTGCTGGAGAAGAAAATTTAATCATTGAGATGTAGTGAACCCTTTTGAGTATTTTGAAATGGTTTTATTACAGCTTGTGAAAATGGTCATAAAGAAATAGTAGAATTATTAATAACCAAAGATCCCAGTTTTGTACTGGTTGTGAAGTTCGCAAACCACGCTTACGAAAATTTCACTTTTCCCTAGCGACCTAGAAACCTTAGTGTTTCTCCCTAGATTTTCTTTATTTAAGAAGATCTCTTATTACCACCATGGTAACTATTGCCTCCTATCAGAGTAGGGTTTCTACGTACTCTACCGAGGAGATGTCACGACATCTCCGTGAGGACTACTTTGATGAAGATCACGCGTGGCCAGATTATCTGCATTTTCTAAATGAATGGCAAGACCGCTGCGACCTAAGTCATGTTGCTGCCCTGTCGTCTTCTGGTGCACAGCTCTCTTGTCCTAAGTCATTGGCTTCACGGGCGTGGCGTATGCCAGTCGTGAAGTCAAAATGGTTGCGATTTATGTTGCTTTCTTGAAACTTTCACAGGTTTTGCGAGGTTCTTCGATTCCATCAGTTTGATTTTATTTAGCACCAGTGTTTAAGGGTTCTTGCACCAGTCGTTTTGGCCACAGAGCAGACTGGGTGAAGCGTTCACACTTAAGGTATGGCAACATAAGTGATGGAGGCCAGTGAAAGTCCCTTGCTGGAGAAGAGAATTTTTATCATTGGGATGTAGTGAACCCTTTTGAGTACGAAGCAGAGTTACCGACTGAGGAGCCCCGAACAGGAGCCCGAACAGGAGCCCCGAACAGGAGCCCTCCGACCTGTAACCCACCAACACGAAGGTTGTTCCAATTGTCGCAGACACAATTCACTACATTAGAATAAATTATCAATCAATAAGATACATATGGCTATACATATAAATCCTGTTTCGTCATTTTTATTTCAATGATTAATAACTGAGTTATCTCTATGAACTGAAGCGTGTATTGGTGGCCTCAATCCACATCGGGATATAGCCCTCGAAACTTTATTTGCATACAAGCATTTTCATAGTAGGGAAGTCATCGTAGTCGTCCTATTTGGGTGGATTAATTATGCTGTAGGTGATTAAAAAAGAGACAGAAAAAAAGAATTTAAATAAAGTAACTTAAAATAAAAGGAAAACAGGGATTTAAGCATGCTGACCGAAAAGTATAGTCACGGTACCAGTAAATGGATATGGACGCTTTAATGTTTTGTATATGATTTACCTATTTAAAAAAGAAAACACGAAAAAAGAATCAATAATAAAATCCAATAACATTCAGAATAAAAGTTCCACTAAAATTGGGAGTGTCATACGAGTCACTTCATACCAGTCAGGAGGACTCTGTGAATTAGCTAAATCGATCAGTAGCTTTCAGAAGGATACGATGTCCTTAATTAACTCAGGTCATCTATATCAATTAATAATTCTACTATTTCTTTATGACCATTTTCACAAGCCCATATGAATCCTGCATTACCCTATTTATCTTGGTGGTCAATAATTGCATCGTCTTTGGTTATTAATAATTCTACTATTTCTTTATGACCATTTTCACAAGCTCATATGAATCCTGTGTTACCATATTTATCTTGGTGGTCAATAATTGTATCGTCTTTGGTTATTAATAATTCTACTATTTCTTTATGACCATTTTCACAAGCCCATATGAATCCTGTATTACCATATCGTATACCATATATATAGTAACATGGTCAATGTAGACACAAGCAGCGTACGCCAAAAGTTTGCACAAGCCATGTTTTTCATACGATTTACGAATCCACGAATTATACAAATAATAGAAAAGATGGCTGCCTTCACGTTTCAGCTGATTGATCAATATTTCCTACGTTACGGTAAACTTCCTACGTTAGTCTAAAATATTAAATTAAATTACCAGCATTACTTTGATAAAGACAAACTTGAAGATTTTAATAAAGTTTATTTCAATCGACATAAATAAGTAGAGAAATGATGAAAATAAAATAATGAACAAAGCCAATTAACTTGCCAACTCACATTTCACATGATACGAATTGTGCAGTGTAAGAGCCAATTAAGTTGTCATATCATATTTGACAATAATAAAATGTCAAATTAATACGACGGACATTGTACAATGTAAGGATTTCATTTAAAATTAAGGCCGCCTCATTGTCAGAAAAGATTTCTGGTGCACAGCTCTCTTGTCCTAAGTCATTGGCTTCACGGGCGTGGCGTATGCCAGTCGTGAAGTCAAAATGGTTGCGATTTTTGTTGCTTTCTTGAAACTTCAACAGGTTTTGCGGGGTTCTTCGATTCCACCAGGTTGATTTTATTTAGCACCAGACGTTTTGGTCACAGGGCAGATTGGGAAGCTATCACAGTTGAGTATGGTTTTTCACTAGATTCGGTTTAGCCCGGCGGCCACGAGGCTGCCAGGTGAACCTGCCGTCCATCTTGCCTGGACAACAGCCATAAAAGCATCAGCCATCGCGTCTATCGATAGGGTGTAAGTGGTGCGGCGCTCAGTACGTGAATATTGTAGATGATACACTTCTGACTACCCTTTCCCAAATACTATCCTGAGATCTATCCTGGGTATAAAGCATAAACGTAAAAAAATTATTATGTTTCGTTGATGTAATGTATCGTTCGGAAAAGTCTTTCGGGTCTATAGGGATATATGAATCTAGTATAGGTAGTACATCAGCGACTTCTAGTTTTTCCATCCGTTGCTTTTTTCTGTACTGGCCCCGTGACGGAGTCGAATAGGGATGATACCACCTCTCCTCCTTCTCCTTCATCTTGTCCGTGTCTGGAAAGTGGCGCATCATCATCATTTCTGCCTGAAGCCTCCCACGGTTGACGTATTTGTATACGTCCTTCTCTTCTGTCAGATACTTCACCAAAGATATCTTGCGGATATATTGCCGTTCGGGAAGTTTGTGATAATAGACACTCGCGCACCAATGATCGTTCGTCTTCTGAATTGCTTATGGTCGTTTGTATAACGACTCGCCGGTGGGACTTTTCAGTGACATGGTGGAGAATCTTTGCAATGTACCTTGACCAGCATCTACTAGGGGGTTTGAGAACAGGTCTCCGAATAGGCTGATCCCTGTATTCGCCGATGTCGATGAGCCTACCGAGAGTGGTTGTAGGCTCGGGGCGCTGCCTATTTCTTCTGGATGTGTTGCAAAACCACCAAACGTGGAAATGATCACCATTAACAATAGCTTGTAGAAATCATAATAATGTTGAGCAGACACTCCATCTGCGTATTCTGCATCGTCCCATGAGATGATGGCATGTTAGAGAAAAACAATTTCTCTTTGCTGCTTTCAAAGTACTCGCAGAAGTGGTTATAGAGTTCTGGATATCCTCCAGAGCCGACGACAATGCTTCTCGGGTATTTGAATTGATTGACCCGAAATGTCCAACCATGCTTTCGAATCTTCTCCATTGTCCTTCATATCCTTGAGGCCGTTGTAGATCGCTTCCATAAAGTTGTTTACAAAGTCCTTGGCATCCGGTGTCTTGCAGTTAGTCTCTACCAGCGTTAAGAACACCATCAAGTAGCCTATCTGCACTGCTGTCGTCAGGTACAGAATGTCCGGTAGAAGGAATAGTCTCTTTATTTTCATTGGTTTCTGCGAATCAATTTGCGCGCGAAGCGCGAATTACGAGCCGGCAAAAGCCTAAAGCTACTTTGGGTACAAAATAATTTTACCTTAGAAGATTTAGCATCATCTCTATTTTTAATTAATAATTCAATTTTATCTTTATTATGATTTCTGCAAGCCATTATTGATGGTGTTTCTCCTTTTACGTTTTTATAATCAACATTTGCTCCTTTTTTAATTAATAATTCAATTGAATCTTTATTATCATTTCCACAAGCTATTATTAACGGTGTTTCTCCTTTTATATTTTCATAATTAACATTTGCTCCTTTTTTAATTAATAATTCAATTGAATCTTTATTATCATTTCCACAAGCTATTATTAATGGTGTTTCTCTTTTTACGTTTTTATAATTAACATTTGCTCCTTTTTTAATTAATAATTCAATTGAATCTTTATTATCATTTTCACAAGCAATTATTAATGGTGTTTCAACTTTTACGTTGTTACAATTAACATCTCCTCCATTTTTAATTAATGATTTTATTGTATCTTTACTATCATTCCTACAAGCAATTGTTAATGGTGTTTCTCCTTTTACGTTTTTGGAGAACGTGCATTGCAAATGCACGGAGACGCTATAAAACCGAGTGTTGGCGAAGGAACTTGGTGACCTGCAGCAAAATTATTGCGCAAAGCATGCGCGTGAGATGATGGAATTGTTAGAGAAAAGCAATTTCTCTTTGGTGCTTTCAAAGAGAAATTGCTTGCGTCACCAAGTATTAGCTCTGTGTCCTTCGTGGAATCGTCGTTCCTCGTGAAAAGAATGGTTGTGCTTATCCACTTCAATATCCTTTCAACATAAAATGTCGTGCGATGATTGACATTTATTCAAGATATGATCTGACATTGCATAATGTAAGTCATCGTTAACTTTATTCCTTAGATTAGATAATAATAAACATGTTTCCCACATTAGTGTATTTGATATCTAATCAGCGACTACAATATGGGGTTCAATATCAAACAACTCGTGAAGAGACAGTCACGCGTCAGGATCTTGGCGCTGACGCACAAAACTATAAATTTCAAGCGTACCAAAGTAATGTCTCAAACACTTGACGTCTTTCTTTTCCCATACCCCTCTGGCCCAGTCAAGGTTCTCGGGATAAGGCGTGCCGTGTTGTTCTACATTAGCATGTGCAACATGGATCTTCATCACCTGGTGCCATACTCTGCAAAACTGATAACCTCTCGTGCAGATAATTTAATACTCAGTCAAATACTCTCGCATATGAGGACCATTAAAATAATGCGGACGCTATTGCCAAGTCTCCGCAGAAGTCTCCAAGTATTGGCTCTGTGTTCTTTGTGGAATAGTCGTTCCTCGTGGAAAGTATTGCTGTGCTTATCAACTTTAATATCCTTTCTATTCAAATACTTCCAAATGGCGTCTTTCATCAGGATGCAATTGTTTCCCAAAGCGCCACAATCATAAAAGCGTATCGTGCGCATACACATGTAAAATAATATATCATCCGAAATTCCAGACGCTAGTTGTTCCATCATAATCTAAGTGACAGACTGTCCTCTGATATCCTCACTCGTAGGACGAGGATTCCAGAAATCTGGATCCGGCATTTGCAAACTGCGGTTGAAAGCAGTGAAACTCCTGTTGTCTGCATCTTCGTCTTCTTCTACAGTATAACCGTAAGCGTCATAGTAGAGCTGTTCCAGGATTTGTCGTCTTGCAATCGGATCACCAATCACCTGCTCCTGCATACTAAAACTAGGCTGTGACCAATGTGAAACTGAATAGTCTTGACTGTTCCAGTCATTATATTCACCTTAATATAGTTTACATCTATTATCCATTTTAGTATTACTCTTGAAAGTAAAGTTACCTCTGATTCGCCATGTGCCGATCGATTCATGCATCTCTCCGTACTCGACTGCAACGAAGCATCAGGCTCGTCTTTGACATTACCTTACCTAACCTGACCAGAACATAAAATCACTAACTCGCCTAACCCGACCAGACCAGGACACGCCAAAACATGACCACCAGACAAAAAAATCTTAGAAAAACATCTAGAAAACTTAACAGACTTAGAAGACAAAACACAAAACATTATAGAATTTCTTAATGCTGCTATTTTTCAACTGTAAAACAAAATAATGTTAGAAAAACAATTAGAAGATGGACACAAAACAATCGAAAAATTCTCTATACTGTTGTATTTTCCAACTACAAACTACATAACAAACATGAAAACAGTTTTTTATCCCGGGTTCACAACCAAAAAAGCACTACACACATTTTCTGAAATGACCCACTCACTCCACCAAATCGATTACTTCCACGACACTACTCTCTTCCGGCTGGACAACCATCGACCCACCGGTCGATGGGTTGCGCCAAGTTCGGGAAATTGAGATCAAGATCCGGACTTGTCACCCAATTGGCCAGATCGTTAATTTTAAAAAAGTAAAAGTCGAAATGCTATTAACAATTGCTTGTAGAAATGATAAAATAGTAACATCAAATTTAACAAAAACAACCCTAAATCATAGTCCAATCTCTCTGCTAACAAATACAAACATAAATACTACAAGTTGTCAACATTAAACACCTTAGTTTAATCAAAAAATCGTATTAACACTTACCAGATCAACGACGCACAAATATCTAAATACGCCCAAATGACAACGCTATTAAAGCCATGATTCTCCACTAGAGAACACTACCCACCCTTTTGACTTGGCGAACCAACGACTATCCACCCACTCTCACCTACCCTTCAAAACTAACTTCACACTAGACGACAGTCCTCACTATAATTCGCCATTTTCCCTCCGCCACTGTAGCCACAGCACGCGTTTTCCATACAAAACTATACAAAAACACTAAGACTACATTAAATTTCTAATTAACTCTATATCTCAGGATCTAATTAAACACACAACTTGCGCTCTTCCAACAAAATAATCGACACTTCTTTCCGAGTCAATTGATATCCCACATGGCCCTTGTTATCATAAAAACCCTGCCCGCCATCTTGAATCTTTTGACACAGAATCATATCTCTTGACCAGTTTATCATAGACAACTATAACTTTTCCCAATAGAAACCAGCATAAATTTCTGCATCGAATGATGTATAGCATAACTAGGCTATAGAGCAATCCCTAATATCTTTCCCGCCGCCATCTTGAATTTACAATTAGTTGTATATCTCAGGATCTCACTAACATACAAATTTTGCTCTTTCAACAAAGTAATCATCACTTCTTTCTCAATCAATTGATTTCCCAAATGACCCTTGTTATAAAAACCCTGTCTTGAATTCTCTACCACAGAATCTTATCTCTTGATCCACTTATCACAGACAATTGGTGAGTCGCCCGGATACCAAACAAACTATTCGAATATCCGAACACCCGCTATCCGGATATCCGACTGGCTTTTCACATATTACTTAACATAATGTTGACACTGGCTACCCTCTTATGGCAACTACGTCCCGGATTTACTTGCCCGTTCACCCCAGAACTTGCCCAAACATTTTTAAGCATTCACAATGTCAAACGTCGAAGGGAGCTCAGAGCGACTCTTCGACCCTGAGTACTTTTAAGTTTGAAAATCATCTAAGCGCTATTCCCTAGAAAAATTAGATCTTGTAGGTTCACAGATGGGATAAAGCAAAATGTGCCTAGGTTTTGTGAGCTCTCGCACACCAGGCTTCACCACTGGCTTGTACCCACGTCTCTAGATACCCTTCTTCGAAACTAAGGGGTAAGTCTTGAAAAGTAGACGCTTTTGAAGAAGAATGAGAGTAAGCTTGTATTAACTGTCCGAAAATGTATTGCCGCATTCTTTTCCATCGTGGTAAAACACGAAGCGACGTGAACCTTCTTGGCGATGCTGTTTTAAGCAGAGCCTCCATATGCTCTACCATGGTCAGTCTTCTTTCCGCAGTATATATACACTAGGCGATTCCGTTTGAACTTTCCTCTCTTCCGTAGTGTGTAATTCGGATTCTTTCTGTTATTACTGCTTATTTCTTCGTTCGTTGCTGAAATATCGAGTAAAATCAACAATCCCAGCTATTCCATAGATGGCCACGTAATACAGAGCTTCGAGTTTAGGGACTTTCGAGGAAAGCCGAAGTTCGACATAAGTACTTAATAAGCTGGTTACATGCTTTGTAATTTCTTTGGAAAAGTGACATTGCAAGGTTAAGAGTGTAACTTTGAAAACTAGGAAGTTTCTTATTGGAAAAAGCCCCTCCATAAATTTTATTTACTATTCGGATACACTTTTTGAAACCGAACATCCGACCACTATCCAGATTATCCGAATATCCGGGAAACTCACTACAGACAATTATAACTTTCACCATTACCCAGCAGAAAATTAAGGATGTTGCCAGGACCTTGAAAGACGTCATGAAATGGACAGATTCAGGTGGGCTCAATCAGGACTCTGACCACAGTGAAATTGGCCCACTTCCAGAGTGTTCAGGACACTGACGTGGGATACCTGAATAACGAGTACTCAGTGTCCTAATCAGCGTCCTGAATAGTCAATTTTCAGGATCCTTAACGATATCCTGAGTAATCAGTATTCAGGATACTTAAGTGCTTCGAATAGTCGTAATTCAGTATCCTTAACAATACCCTTAACAATGCTATATTCAGCGTCCTTAACGACGTCCTGAAGTAACACAAAGGAAGAAATGCAAGAGAGTGTATTGACAAACAAGGGACATGTTTCCGGCAACTAACACTTTTGTTTTTAGACCTTCAATATAACATAATATAAGCAGTAGGACTTCTACACCTTCGTCAGTGCTGGGCGGCAATCAACTGTTATTTTCTTCTTCCCGTTAGTTATTTTCGGACGTTTAGGAAGTTCTTTTAAGTATGCCACCTTTCCCAGCAAGTTCCTTCAGGTTAGTTACATTCTTTCTTCGTAGTCCTTCTCCTTCGCGCTCTTTTCTGTTACGAATACAAAATAAAAAACGATCATTAACTCACAAGAAGTAAACAAAATATTCTGAAAAAGTTAAATGTTTGCTTAACTGAAATATAAAATTATACATGATGTAATAATATATAAAACAATAAAAATAGAAATAAAAAAATACTCATGTTACTTATTCTAATATTGATACGAATTATGACTTCAATAAATATAACATCTATGTGGATAAATGATATCGAAATACATTACATAACATACGGACGATTACATATGACAAATCAATTTAATTAATTGATATACTCTACCCTAGCTTTCCAACACATTTTCAAGTCGCTTAACGTCCTTCTGGAAGCGTTGTTGTGCTTCAGCTTGTTCTGTCATTCAGCTTCTTGAATGAGTCGACTTCAGTTCCTCTACCCATCAGAATTTGGTGGTTTCTGCATAAAAATTGTATTAATGAGAATTTGAATCTATTTAATGTGAATAGGCGCATACCTTTTGATGAGTCTCGTTCCACGGCTATATTCTTGAAATGTTACTGAACGTGTCTTCGAGCTTCGAACGATTTTCCAAAAACTATGATGCCACATATTTCTTACGGAAAACCAATGTTAAGTGTTTTTTACCGTCCAGGGCAAGTCTCTGAGTAGGGTAACGCTTGGACTACAAATAATTCAAAGCGTTCATTCTTTCCCTGTGATTTGCTTGTTTCTGACGATTGGCGCCATTTGTCTCTAGTCCTCCTACTTTTCACGCGAAAAAAAACACAAAAAAGTCAGAAAAAATACTTTACATACAGGTTAACAATATGTTGAGCTGAAAGCGTATGCTTACCCATATTCTTCTTTTATGTCCCCGACCCAATATGGAAATTGCAAATAAGAAATTAGAAGTGCGGATCATGATGACGTTCAAGCTTGCGGCTGCTTGCAGGAAAGGGGAGGTCTGCGAGCACGAAGAACACTGTTGCCAGATTTGGCAATTGCAAAATTGCAGTTTCGCTTTATTAGAATAAATTACTTTTCTACAGTTAAATTGATTAATGCATGTTGTTGGATATTATTTACTTGTTTAAAAACTTTAAATAGTCTTATTAACTAATGATAATACTGTAACATAACTAACGTTGAAATAATTAGTTCTGTTTATTTAATTTACGTTGCGTGGCTACAGTGTTTACATTGTTAATCTGCAAATCAGAATGTTTCTTATATTTAGGACACTTTTCAAGATGCTATTCAGGACATTGTCTAGGATACTACTCAGGACACTGTTCAGGACATAGCTTCAGGATCCTGCTCAGGATACTAGTCATGACGTTCACTATTTCAATGCGCTTAAGGATCCTTAGAAGGACCCGTCTCATAACGCACTTTTGTTTACTCAACCACGATCGGACGTGTTTCAGGATATTCAGGACCTGTTACAGATATCGTTCAGGATGTAGCCGACATCCTTAATTTTCTGCTGGGTGATCCCATATTCCTCACGACGAATGCTTCAATGTACATCTTGCAGGAACAGTTCAAGTGTTTACCTGCAATTCACCGTTTGGTCCACTTCCCAGCGGAAAATTAAGGATGTCGGCTACATCCTGAACGATATCCGTAACATATCCTGAATATCCTGAACCACGTTCGATCGCGAACGAGAAAGAACATTGTGTTGAGAATTGTGACTCTTGATTATTGAGGGAACCATTAAGTATCCTGAAAAGCGTTTTTTCAGGACGCTGTTAAGTACCCTGAACATGTATTATTCAGGCTTTCCAATGTCAGGGTCCTGAACACCCTGGAAGTGGGCCAATTTCACTGCACTCAGAGTCCTGATTGGCATCCTGAAAATGTCCTTTTCAGGATATTTTCAGGGTCCTGAAACTATCCTTAATTTTCTGCTGGGAATATAAAATGTAATTTGATAGTTAATTATTACTAAATTAATAATATGTTATTACGCGGTGAGAGAAATCAAGCGTTTGAACTAGTTACAGATTAGACAGCAATGCAGTGCACTGAAATTGGCCCACTTCTAGGGTGTTCAGGACCCTAACATTGGAATGCCTGAATAATACGTGTTCAGGGTACTTAACAGCGTCCTGAAAAAAAGAACTCTTTTTAGGATAATTAATGGTGCCCTCAATAATCAAGACTCCAAGTTCTCAATCCAACTTTTTTAACTCATCCACGATCGGACGTGGTTCAGGATATTCAGGATATGTTACGGATATCGTTCAGGATGTAGCCGACATCCTTAAACTTCCACTGGGTCATTTTATTAATTTTTCCTTCAACTCTAACATTTTCTCTAACTATGCGGTTTTCAGTCTGGACCTAGATGAATAGCAAAATGTAATAAATAATATATATATGAATAATACGATTCAATACTCCAGGTAAACCAAAACTATACTTGATGAAGTTTTTTTTGTGTTCTTTTATGTTGTCACGTTCAGTAGAAACTAATTACGAGTTGCTTTTTGTGTAGCTTTCTTTTCAAACGGCTATTTCATAGTTGTAATACGTCGTCTGCTCACAAAAAGTGGGTCTACACACGTCGTCTGCTGTGTTGTGGTTCCCAAGGGGCACACATTTCATCGAGGGAAAAGTAGAGTTCTACTTCTTATATTCTTTTATCTCTTTTTAATTGTCCTTATTCCGGTTGTTCTTTTATATAATTCTAATTAGTAATTTTGGATTTGATCTTGATATTGGCTAGCACTGGATCAAACTACAGCTTAATAACTACGCTTTACTAATTTGCATTCAATAGCAGTTCACGACGTATTGGTTCTAGTTCTTATAATCATCTTACACACTTTCTAGAAACCAACGGTTCTCGTTTCAGGACGGTTATTGTACATGGATTCATAGACATGGTTTGCAGGATCATCCATTTGATTGTCTGCTGGATAACCCAAGGAATCCAAAGTCTTCATCTGTACCAATGGATACCCAAATCCCGAATTTGCTGTGAAGGACACAGTACCTACATCATCGTAGATAATACCTTTTCTTTCCTGTTTCTGTCTAACGTCAAAGTTCATTTAATACCAATCGATGAATAGTTAATAAGTGAAGTCTTACTTCATTTTGCGACAGATGACAAGGATCACAAGGACGTTCACAGTTACCAAGACCAGGAATTCGATTACGTTTCCTATTACATACATCTTGTGGAGATCCCAAGATCCGAATTCAGAACTGGTCGTCACTGTAGTATAGCTAACAGAATCATAGTTTACTGTAGAACTTACAGAACTGCAGATCGGTGCGTTTCCACTCCATTGTCTGCCTCTGCACCTGATGATTTCGTTTCCGACAAGGTTGAATCCATGATTACAAGTATAGTGGACTGTTTGGTATGTTCTGCTACTTATGTTGCCGTTTGCGGGAATGTCAGGTTCTCCGCAGGTGTCGTTTTCAACTGCAGAGTGACGATCAAATTTATTGAAATTACATCAGGTTTACTAGGGATTCTAATGTTATAAAAGAAGACACTGAAAAATACCTAAAGAGTTGCCGAAAATTCCAAAGTGAATCACCTTCCCCCTAATAGTTGAATCGATGGAAATCGCATCTGCAATCGTGTTGAAACATTCATAGGTAATAAGATACGTCTCTTTTCCTACTGCGTCTTTCACAGTGGAGCTTTTTGTGTAATTGCAGCTGACTCTCGATCCCTCAGTTTTGTTCATAACCGTAATGGCCAATTGCTGAAATTTTGATCCTGCAATAAGTGTGTTTCAGTTTATTACGAAACCCGATTGGTAAACTTTAATCTTTAATCGTATTATAACATTATTTTTCATTGATATTATTTATTATGACTGATACTACTACTATTACATCGATTTTTCTCTATTAATTAAGTGGCAATAATTTTATTTGTTATATGATTCGCATCTGATAATGGAGTAGGTATAAAACAGCAACAAAAGGTACTGATGTATAAATACATGAAAGGATGTTTCGCACTCACTCTTCCATGTTTCTTCTACAGTGAACACCAGTTCTTTTATTGCCGCACGGCCCGATAGCTTGATGGTAACATTTGCGTCAAGTTCAGGAGTGCCACCAATTTACTTGTATACAAGCTCCCATTGTATAGCTTCATCTATGGTGAATGTTGTGCCGTTCGTCTTGTAGAAAAGGTTCGGCTCTGCAAGCGAGCGAGAAGTTGAGTTCAGTAGTTAAGTAAAGTAAAGCAGTTGTTTAGGAAGCTTAGAAACCGTAGTTAGATATTAGTTAACCGACTAAACTAAATGTAGCTTACCACACCAAGGTATAGGATGATCCCATGTACCGTCCGATCGTCAAACACGTGTCTCATTACCAACTAAGCGATAATCCCTATCATCTGTACAGCCGTACTTAATTTTGTAATCATTAATATTGACATAATATCCATCGGTAGGTGTTCCAGGCTTTCCACATGTCTCTATACAAATAAACGATTAATATCAACAAATTATATCATATAAATAATATTCAACTACTTTACCATTATATGTAGCAGATTCCGTGCAAATGAGTAAACTAGTAAAAATTACAATACAAATAAGATACATTACTATAAGAAAACTATTCTTCTGTCTTTGAAGTGAGTAAGCAAGCAACTAGCAGACAGTCACATAGAATGTTAAGCAATACATATCTCTTTGTATCAGGAAAACAGAAATGTGGACAACCACTTCCAGTGTATAACTCGATGGTAGAACTGCGTAGTGATTAGTTATCGAACATGTTTTAATGTCACTTCTGCATTTATCACATTTTTGCAAGTCAAAGTTTATTGATTCCATCGCAAATCAAAGTCAAAATGAATGCAGATTACATAGGTTGACGGAAAAGCCAACACCGGACGCATAAGACCCAGTAAAATAAAACAAGTTTAGTTTGTTATGAATTAGAGCGAAGAAAAGAATCCGTTTAAAAAGCATGATTCGAGTACAATTTGTTCGTCGTTCGTTTTTTAATAAATTATTAATATAGGTTAATATAACTGAAATTATGACATGGTGGAACCTTGTTCTTTTTTCAGTCGAAGGCTGTTTGGTTTTGCCGTAGATCACTTTAAAGATCACAAGACCAAATACATTACAAAAATTAGTTCAGTTTTGATCATTCATTCATATTTTCAATAGACCAATTGCAGAAAATTACTCTGAAACAACGAATTTATGAAGTATATAATCAAGTTTTAAGTGAGCAAAAGCGTTTCAAGTAACTCGTTCTAAAAAAGCTTGGCTTTTTTACCACTAGATGGCGCTGTACATAATTTTACATATACGCAAAGCAGTCACGAATTTTGCAAAAAAATACATATGGGGAGCCTCATATTAATATTTCAAAGAATAAATTATACGAAAATTTGTTGCTTAGTTGACAAATATAATAATGTTCAATGCCATCTATACACAACAATGGAAGCTGGTGTTCTTGTTTTTAAAAAAATCCCGCCTCAAGAAACAGATTGCTTAATCATAAAACTATCTTATCGTAACTTCCATAACGTTATACTTAATTAGTGCACTTAGATACTTAAACAGTTATAGCAAATAGTAATATTTGCAGCCTGCGTTAGTTATCGGGGTGAAAGAAACAGCTTTATGAATACAAAAATATGCGATTCAGTCTCATATCAGACTCTTATGGTTCCGACTGGCAGGAAGAATTCGGACTCCAAAGATGTAATGGTTCCGATATGATCCAGGTAACTAAAACGCGAATGTTAAACTAGATGTTATAAACACTTGAACGTAGAGTTGGGCGACGTATTATATCCTTCGTTTCTATTGTTTTATTTACCAAAGATAGAGAGAGTACTACAAATAGTTGGGACTTTCATGAAAACTTAAGTTTTAAACTCAGTTAAATTAATTTAATATAATATAAAATATGATTTAAAATAATTTTACTAAACTCCTCGAGGACTAATGAAATATATTTGAAGGGTAGAAGCAGGAGTATATTTTTCAGTTCATTACTAAATGAACAGCAAACTTGCCCATACCTGGATTTTCATTTATGTTTCATCGATTTCAGCTGAAATATATCGAGCATCCTCTTACTAGGCTGCTTAAACATTTGTTTGATTTGTGTATTTGCAAACTCGTATTTTAGATCTCAAGTTCTTTATACAGATAATATAAATTTGATGCCAATTTCGAATCTGAGTATGGTTTATTACCGTAAATGTGTTTAAAGATTTAACTTAGTTAATTAGTTTCACGGACTGAGATTAATAGTGGAGCTAGATCAACAGGATCAGTTTGATGGTTGATTTTCTCCTGAGGAACGAATCGCTTTGTTCAACAATATTTTATTGAAAAATAAATCATAATTCCCACGATCGTAAGGCAAACCACAGTAATTAGAATGGCTAGTCTCCATCCGGTAAATTGCACCTGTCCTGTAACGCAAATAGATTGAAATCTTAGTATTCTTCCTAATGTAGAATATATTTAAATACCTTTGATAACAGAAGAATAGGAGTCGTTCCTAAAGTCGAGAGATACGTAAGTACAAACTGGCGCCTGATCACTCCATTGTCCTCCTTTGCACGTGACTGTGTTGCTCCCTAGAAGCTGGAACCCCTGATTACACTTATAGTTGAATGTTCCATTCTCTCTGGTTGCAAATCCGTTTGCTGGAATGTCTGGAGTACCACAGTTTTCCTTCTCTAGTTCTATTGTAGGATTCTAATAATTAAATTAAATTAAATTACAACGTTATAGAAACTACCTGAAGTGTTTCCGTAGATTCCTATGTCGAATATCCGCAGTTTAGGCCCGGATGAAAAGACTGAAACAAGTTCCGCAGTTTGTGCTGGACATTCAAAGTTATCGTCTACTCCAGAGCTGGTGATTTCATAGTTGCGAAGAGCACAGTTCAACTCGTCATCTGTAGTTTGGTTCTTCATTGTTACTAATACATCGACATTAGCTGCTGTAGAACAAAATGGAAACGGGTTTTAAAATCTTGCAATTAGTTGAACGATAAGCGTTTGTTACTCACCATTTAGCATTCCTCGGGAAATAAGTGTTATTTCTTTGATTGTTGTAGGGTTCGGAAGTAAGATGTCGACTGCCTCTGGACCAATTTCAGCGAAAGTTCCGGTTTTGTTATGAAGTTTCTCCCACAGCATCACGATCATCGGATCTCCTCCCCCGAAGTAGAAGTGGATGTCGGCCGTCTTGTAAAACAGGTTGGGTAAATTACCAACTAATTAACCAGTACGAGGTTTTTTCAAACAGTTGTCGCAACATATCAGCGGAGATAAGACTTCCACGTTTTCTCTCTTTCTAAGGAAAATGACTTTCAAGTCACGAACGAAATTGTGCGTTTTTCTCTGAGACAGACAATCTCTTCAACACTCTTGACGGGTCTTAATAGACCCAATTCTCAAATATTCTTAACAGAAAGTTTATAAGTATTTCATTCAATTCTAAATAAGCATAGGTTAGTTGTTATCAGTGACGCAAGAAGCTTTCTTCATCTTTATTCTTGGGCGCCGTTCTTGTCCCCCCAACAACTGGTCAATTGGATTTCGTATTTATTATACGCCGATTCCGAATATATATAGTGTCCTTATCTCTATTTCTCCGGTTTGTCGCTGAAATTGATTAAAGTCGGAAAATGCACGTGAAATGCAGGTTCATTTCTTATCCATTCATAGTCGGATTCTGGCGCAATGCAGACTTATGAATTTCTTAAAGGTACATCTAGATAACTGCATTTGCTTACGTGAGAAAAGACTACGTGGACAAACATGCGCTACGTGTGGATTAAAAACATGATAGTTCTGTGCTATCTGTACAATCGTTTTGTGTTGTTTTTGTGTGGTGTTTTTGTTGTCGCTGTCCAAAAATCCCCGCTTCCAGAACATAGATTTGGGTAGTCATTAAAACCGTCGTGTCGTAACTGTAAAGTTATTTCTTAAACAGTATGCTTGTTTGTAGCCTGAATCAGTTATGGGGGATGAAAGAACAAACTCTAGAAATCCAATGATGTGTGATTCTATCAGTCTCGTAAGACACTTGTGCAAAAAGTTCTAACAGCCGGAAAGAGCGTTTGGCTTCAGAGTTGTGACGATTCCTTTGATTTAGGTAACACAGTTTTGATGAATGATTCATACGGCAAAATCAGATATCTTACATGTTAAAAACACTAACGTATTTATTTGACCAAGGTACATCATTTCTATCGTCAATTTACTAATAATAGGGTGTGTCCAACAAATAGCTGGGAAACGGTAATACCTACAAACATTCACTAAAACCTAATTAATAGATTATTCGCTAATTTACCGTTTTCAAAAAGTTTTAATATTCGGTACTGTTGCTTCTACAGTGGAAAATAATACTAAAAAGACGCCAATTGCGATATTTGAGACAGAGAGACAGAACACTGAAGACTCGAAACTGATTCAGCCTTAAATGCTCTACTTTAATTTAATATCATTAAGTTAAATTGTACGATTGAATATGATTTGCGAAACCCTTACACACAGCAGTGCTCCAAGTCCAGACCCCAGAGGACTGGAAACGGTAACAGCCATAAAAATAGACAAAACCAAATCCTATACTTTTCTTTGCATCGTCGTAAATATGATTGCTGTTTACCACTTATGTTTATAATTGGTTGATCTATTTCATTTTTATCAATAATGATACGAGTCCTATTAAAGTGTACTAGAAACGGATAAGAGAAAAGCTGACTTCTTTGTTGTGCAGACGGGTCTGGTGATGTTCATCCAAGAAGTTATATGCAAGTTCTCTGTAGGACTGAGCATTCTCAACATAGCAAAAACGCAAGAAAGCTCGTAGAATACACAATGAAGTCGTAGAAACAAGACCGTAAAGAGAGAAAGCAATTTAAAAAACACACAGCCGTAAAGTAATATCATAAAACGTTCAAGAAATTTCAGAGCAAAGACAAAAGTAAGTTTAATTCATTTCGTCAGCAGGCGAACATGAAACAGTCTCGAGTTTTCTGTGAAACTATTCATATCTGACAATTCGCAGAAATCAAGATTCAAAGTTGTTAACTCTTTCGAAATGGCGTCGATCGATTTTGTAATAACCGACTGCTATTACTGAGAGTATCACGACGACCACAAAAAGTGTTATCAACATGACTAGGGTCGAGCCGTGAACTTCTAGAAATCCTGCATAAGGCAACATAATCAAATTATTTGTATTATTGGTATTATGTTCAATATTTAATGTTGTTCATACCTGTAGAAGTGGTGATACCTGTAAGTTAAGAATATTATTTGGTTTAATGGTTTAGTGCTTTATGAATGATTAGTTACAGGTTGGTGCGTTTCCACTCCATTGTCTGCCTCTGCACGTGACGGTACTGTTCCCGACAAGACTGAATCCTATGTTACAAGTGTAGCGGACTGTTCGGTTTGTTCTGCTACTCATGCTGCCGTTTGCGGGAATGTCAGGTTCTCCGCAGGTCTCGTTTTCAACTGCAGAGTTATATCAAAATTATTGAAATAAATTAGGTTTACTGTGGATTCTAATGTGTTGAAGGAAGAGATGCAAGACATACCTGAAGAGTTTCCGTAAATTCCAAAGTCAACCACTTCCACCGCAATATTTGAATCGATGAAAATTTCATTTGCAATCGTATTTGAACAATTATAGATGGCTCCTTTTAGTACTAGATCATGCATAATGTAGTCTTTAAGCGTGCAGTTGACTGCTCCAGTTTCGTTTTTAACCACAATGGTCCATCCCGGATTTGTTGCTGCAATAACCGCATTTAAGTATACAGATAAACACCAAACTTGAGAATAATTATAGATACCATTGAAAATTCAATGTTATATCAATTATTCAATTGTATTACATTGGAGAGTAGTAAAATATGGTTGGGAATTTATTTATGATATACGACGGATTGCAACTCACCACACCGCAGCTGATCTTTGACAGTGAATGCCAGTTCTTTTATTGCCGTAGGTTTTAATAACTTGATGGTAACATTTTCGTTAAGTTCAGGTCCGCCATCAGTTTTATTGTATAAACGTTCCCACCGTTTAGCGTCTTCTCCCATGAAGTTTGTCCCATTCATCGTGTAGAAAAGGTTCGGCTCTGCAATCGAGTATGAGGTAAAGTTTTTTAATTCTATGCCCGTCTTATAAGTCTTGAAACTTTTACTTTCCGTGATAATGAAGAGTAGTTTTTATTATCTTATTTATTACATTATCTTATACTTATAGCTCGTGGGAATACAGAGATATAGAAACATTTAGTAAACCAGATTCTCTATTGTAGTTATTTGTTCAGGAAACTTAGAAATTAGTTAGAAGTTAGTTGACCAACTGAACTAAATCCAGCTTACCACACCAAGGTATAGGATGATTCCATGTACCGTCTGGTTGGCAAATACGTGTCTCGATACCGATAATCCGAGTCAAGCGATAATCCCTTCATTTTTACAGTTGTACTTAATTGTGTAGGGACCAGTATCGGTATAATTTCCACCTGTAGGTGTTCCAGGCTCTCCACATGTCTCTATACAATTAAACGCTTAATTTGCACAAATTATGCTATATTTATTCAGCTACTTTACCTTTGTATTTAGCAGATTCAGTGTAAGTTAGTAAACTAGCAAAAATCACAATACAAATTAGACACATTACTATAAGAAAAACTTCGTCTGTCTTTGGAATGAGTAAGCCAGCAACTGAGAACTAGTCACAGAGAATGTTGAGCAACGTATCTGTTTGTATCAGGAAAACGGAAATATGGACAACCACTTCCAGTATAGCTCGATAGTAGAACTGCTTGGTAAATAGATATCAAACATTTTTTAGTATCACTTCTATGTTATCTAGAAGATTTTGCAAGACAACTTATGACAATTTTTCTTGAGCATTATTTGATGAGAGAGTTAAATGTCAGTTAAAGCAAATTTGATGCGTCGACAGCTTCCAGAGAGCATAGAGGTTTATTGAATCAGAAACACAAAACCATCGCATACTAATAGAGAAACACACATTCTAGTGAATTTTAACGAAGAACATCCGTTAAAAACACAGGAATGTAAAATATTGTTTGATAAATTAAATTTCAATAAGTTATAGTAACTCAATATCTCGATTCATAGTAGCGATCAAGCGAAGAGAGATTTAAAGTTTTTTTTTTTTCAGTCGAAAGCTGCTTGCGTTTCCAGTAGATTACTGAAGCGATCCCAACGACCAGGATCACAGTGACAACCACGACTGGTATCAGGACATCCAAGTCCCGACCGTGGAATTCTGTCGGTCCTGTACGATAATACAATATAATCTTAGTCTAATTTCAATGAGTCATATATTATTACACTTATGCTGCAGGACTTATTCCAGTTTAATCAGCCAATAAGCCAATCAAGGATAAATCATATAGTGAAGAATGGTTACTCCTAAAGTTATTCCAGTACAGAAGTTTCCGAGCAAGTCTTTGTAACACTGGATCGTATACTAACGTAAAGGACGTAGCTGTTTGACGAAATGTAACTTAGACTAGTCCACTGAAGTATGTACAATTTTCACCATTTTGTACCTGGTTTAGAAAAATTACGGTATAACTACGATTTCATGATGTTTATTAAGATTAAAAGAGCTTAAATTTGTATTAGCTGTCTGAAGCATTACAGCTCAAACTGTAACTATTATATCTGGTGTAATTAAGCTTTAGTAATTATGAATCATTAACTAACTGCGATGAAATTTTCCGAGCTTTATTTTGTATTGACATTCTCTCCGTCTCAGCAATATTTGCAGATATTTTAGTTTTTGGTTCGAGTTAACCGGAGAATTTCTCTTCGCACACCTGCAAAAAAAAGGCGGGAAAATATTAAACAATAATTGGCAATCTAGATTATTCATGATAAAATAACGTATGCAACATATACCATCTTCGTTAACGAAACACGTCTCGCAGGCGAATTTTTCCTGCTGCGCTACGGCTTGCTGGAAAAGGTGGACACTCCCACCGACGCCAAAATAGCAGGACTTCGCAGCAACGAATCTTAACAAACCAAATAACTTTTTTAATTAGTGAATAATTAGTGTTTAATAGATTTTACATTGTCCCGTCTTCAGCGAGATGATCCTCCAGCACGTTGAGCAGCTTCGAGTAATATTCGGTATTATAAATAGTCTCGGACGTTAGTATAAAATCATAGGTTGCGAGAAAAGTAGAAGCTGAACGCCAGTCTCCCCCTACAAACTTCGACTCTGCGTTTTTCGAATGCTCGTTCAGCAGCACGTTTGGTATCGTCACATAGTCGAGCACTTCTTTATTCTGAAAAAAAAATTTAAGTTGAATATTTTACAAGTAGCTTAATTGAAATATAAATACATAGTCTTGAAAGTCGACTTTCAAGGCTCCTTTTTTCAAGGCGTAGATTCCCAGCAGACCTGCTCCGCACCCCAAATCGAGTGCAGATTTTCCGCTGAAGTCAATTTTCTCATTTTCGACATAATTCAATAGGTCTAATGTACATTCCCATATCTTCAATCCACCTAAAAATGTAAATTTTTATAATACATTTTTTAGAAATATAAAATATTTAATGCCTTCGTAGATCCCGCTAATGACGTCTGAATTTTCTTCGAGTGCTCTCGTGATATGTTTTGCAGAACTTTCTTCCAGATTTGCTATTATTTCTTCCGCTTGTTGCAGATTTGCGTAAAATAAAGACGTTTCGCCAACCGTTAACTGACTTTGCAACTCTCTGTACGTTTTTGCCCGTTCTTCGTGCGGGGCCTCGACTTTTGCCTCGGAAGCTTCATTTAATTTTTCTTCAACTTTGTCAGAAGCAAATTTAGACTTTTCTAATTCTGTGTCTTCATCATTTGAAGTTTGAAAATTAAATTTAAACATCGTGGGTCTTGAAGTTTTTTAAATTCAGTTGTAAACAAAAATATTCTAACGCCATCTAGCAGTAGAAAATTCAACTAAATCAGATCAGTGGACACAATATATTTATCTTATTAAATATATAAATAACCAAACTTAAGACATTACTTCTAATTCATTAAATATATCTTTTTAATATTTAACTTTAATAAATAAGCATTTTATTTTTGTTCTATTTGTTGTAGAACGCATGGATGGTTTCCCGCCAAACTTGGTACTTCCTGTGCTGATTCAAACTCAACAAGTTCCACTTGTATTCAAGCATTGGATAAAGGCGTATAATTCAATAGTTCTGACTGTTGTTTCAAGCCTGGCTTCTCCAGCAAACATTCAGTCCTTAAAATTGAATTAAGTGAATTGCTAGCTCAAACAAAAACGCCCCTGCATTTATGCTGTTAGACTTTATTCATCGAAGGGACAGAAACCCCTCAAACAAGGTCCTTGTTTGCGTCCATAGCTTTTCTCCTCTGAACTAAATGATTAATTGGCATTGAACTTTAAGCTTGAAATCGAGTAGGGGGTATGACACACGCTAGTTGAGTAAGCAAATATTGACTGGCAATGAAATCCCAAGAAAGTCCACGCGCGGCACGAACTTCTACAAGAACACTTGGAACTGCCATTATCTATGAAATTGCTTAATTTCCACTCAATCTATACATTCCCAAAGATCAATTACTCATCCAATGAACCCGTAAAAAGCTTATTAGACTTAAATATATTAATAAAAACTTAGAATTCTCACTGAGATGACTTTGTTTTGTTACCTCTAACGTACGAAAACATATCTTCATGTAATTTTTCTACATTATTAATGACTTTAATTAGATACGCTAACCATAACCGATAACTTAGAAAGGCATTATGTTAATTTTATGTTATTTCTGTACGTGCATAGTTAATGACAGGACTGGACTTGGTACTTAAGCGATATGCGAATGTGTTGCGGAGTTGTTGAGAGCTTAGGGTTTTGTGGTTATGAAGCAAATAGCGTGACAAATGGTAGTATGAAAGGGAAGTTTGATTTGGACTAATGGTTTTAGTGCAGACCAAAACATGTGTGCTACAACCCTTCGGGCACAACCATATCACACGTGCAACTAATACTCAGCAAATATTAGCGCACACACTTTCACCCATCTAACAGTAAACAACTATCATCAAGTACAGACCCTATACTGAACTACAGAGCACCAAGCGGCTAAGTTCTCTGTTGTCTGCAGGTGTTGACCAAAGTTTTACATAGCTTGGTCAACACTAGGAGACGTACTTTAGACTCTATGCCAAACTGTGGCGCACCAAGTGGGGGCACTTGAAAGCTCCGAATTGTCTGCACGTGTTGACCACAGTTCTACGTATCTTGGTCAACACTAGCAGACGTACTTTAGATCCCGTATACCAAACTGTGGCGTCTCTATCCGGCGTTAGCTTCATGTTTCCTTGTTGTCTGCAGGTGTTGACCACAGTTTCACGTAGCTTGGTCAGCATCAGCAGACGGCGCTATCGCCTCTTGCATACGTTCATATACGCCGATCTACCGTTTAGTAAACAACTACAATTTACTTCAGACCCATAGCTTTGTCAACATCAGCAGACGACGCTATCGCTTCTTACATAGCGGATAAACAAATCGTATGATTATCAATGCCAAAAGGGGCTTACCAGCAGTGAAGGCCAACAGTGATCCTGCGCTGTTGATCCTTGCAGCTGTGCCTATTTATACCAAGGCGATACGCCCGACCCTACAATCACTTTACCCGTTCGCTCAACGGTAAAGTAGCCGAACCGGATCAATTACTAAGTCATTAGTGAATATTATTTGTTGATTTTTGTAGAGGTACAAACAAGAATGAACGCTAGAATTTGCTCGCTTTTTCTTATGGCTGTTATCCTGGCCAGCTGGGCCTGCTCTACAACAGGTAACTGATTATATATTTTAATAAATAACATAATAATCGAGTATTTTATCAAAATTTAGGTGCTTGCTTGAGTTACGGCCATTCGTGTTTGGGGGGTAAGTTAATATTTCATAGTCTTCGTCAATTAATTATTCATAAAATTGTTCGCTCGTCTGTTTGCCCATTAGCTTGATTACGCTTTCATTCATTTTCCTACTTTTTTTTAAACAAAATTTCAGGCCACGGTAAGAAGCGGGCAGAAGCCAGGGCTCTGGAGATCCCACAGGACAATTTGCCACGCTTGAATTTCCCGCCAAAGGGAACGGGAAAAGTTTTCCCCGAATTCCCTGGCCTGTATGGATCAGAAGGAGCGCAGCAGATCCTGGAAAAAAATTCCAGAATCTCTGGAGAATCTGAAAAATCTTAAAATTCCGATCCTGCGGGATCTTGACAAATTATTTATGATTTTCAAACGTAATTTTCCTTCTGCAGAACAAAATCGAAATATAATTATTAATCGAACGTAAATTTTATTTTAAAAAATAATAGTAATTGAATTTTTGAAATTTTTTCGTATTTTCTCTGTTTCAGTTTTTCAGGTGATACATAAGGTTTTCTCCACAAGTTGAGTGTAAAACTGTGTAGCGAGAGACAAATACAAAACTGATAGAAACTTGTTTTACATCAAAGAGGACAAGGAATGTAAATAAAACAGAGAAACTGCGCTACAAAAATGGAAGAAAAAAGACCAAAAAATAGGGACAGTATAAACTTTTTCAAGGGACATAAATATCAAGGCAGTTAAGAAAAATTTTACTAAAAATATTTGCAAAAAAATGAAATTTAAAAATGCCGCTTGCTGAGGGAGAAAAATAAAGCGCGGGAAAATCCAAGTTGATTAATAATAATTATAATAAATAATAAGTTATGATTTATTATAATTATAAGACGGGTCCGGTGACAGTGACGGTTTTGCGGCGGTTCAGCGTTGAATTTGCCGGCAGACTGGCCGGGCCTTCAGGACAGCCGTTCGCAATGAGGAGCTCGATGACTTCGGGAACATTGCTGGCCCGTGCGAAAGTTAAACAGGTACGTCCCTCATGGTCCAGGGCCTTGACGTTAGCGTTGTGCTATTGAAAAATAACAACAAAAAAATAGTTAATTAAAGTTAATGAGTTGAAAAAATGAATAAATTTACCCAGATGAGGAGTTGAACCAGAGCGAGATTGCCCAGCGCTGAAGCAAGATGAAGCGGCGTGCGGAGGTCTCGTCCCCCGACACTGCAATTGACGTCTTCAGCATTAGCGTGAGCCAAAAGCAGAGTCACTGTCTTCAAGTCCGAACTGTCGAAAAAGCAAAAATATGTCAAAAATCAGTAAATACTATAAAAAAATATTATACTGTAACGTACAAATTACGAAATTGCTAATGTTATTTTACCTGCAGACAGCATCGACAAGCTGCTGAGCCAGCGGGACCGAGTTCGAGGGATACTGGATGAACTCTTTGTGCTCGTACTTCGCTCGTATCCAGCGTTCCTTCTCCTCGCGACTCGACTGCGGGTTGGGTTTTGAGCCCTTGACTCGGGCTTCCCATATGCTGTTGCTGATCGAGTTTCCGAGCCCCAGCATTACTGCGATATGTCCAGGCCTTCAACAGATAAGAAACAAAAAGTTAAATATTAAATTCACGTGTAGAAGAAAGCCAAAAAATAACTTACGGCCATTCATCGAGATCGAGCGAGCGGACGCGGGAAATGTGCGAACCGAGATTGCGGTGGATTCCCGAGCATTCGATGCAGACCAGGATCCCAAGGTTCAGACTGGCCCAGTCGGGATCTGCAATAAATGAAATAAAAGAAAAGTTTAGTTCAATGTTCATAAATATCTCAGACTCTGATAAACAACTTACTCGGAGAGTCGCAATCGGCACAGCGGTTGTTTCCCGCCACGTTCGACCGCAGCGATTGGATCGAGGCTGCGTCGACTAAACTGTTCATTCGAGATTTCGATTTGCTGCTCTCGTTGCCCTAGAAAAGTAAGAAGATCAATTTAATCAAAAATATATGCAATTTTGTAATAAAAGTTTTATTACTTAACTTTGACAATATTTATGAAATTACACAAATGAAATAGAAAAAATTACTTGTAAAGTGTTGAGTATCTGAAGCTCGATGGCCGAGACCCACTCTTCCCGCTCCTCGAGGCTGGTAGCTTCGAAATGCCACACTTTATTGTCAAGCGAGACAATCTGGAACTCGTAACCCTCCGCATCTACACAAAAAATTGGAAAAATTATTAACTGTTCAACTAATAAAATAAAATAAAATTATTAAAAAGCAAATAATAGTGTAGATTTCATAAATGAGAAAATTACTAGACTACCTTCCAGATCATTAGCTTTATTGCCACTGCTTTTCATTCTGCGGTGCCTTTTCTTCACATTGGGGGTTTCGTTTTTATCTCCGTTAACGTTAGGGTCTTCACTGCCCAGGAATCGTCCCACAGGTTCCTTCAGCACTTCGTACGCCGTCAAGAGAACGTTATCATTGCGTTTAGTATCTTTATTAGCTCCGTAACCTGATTTAATTAAAATAATTAATAAACTTTAACTCGGAAAAAGAGTGGGATGAAATTTAAAGTTACCAGAGATGGACATGGCTGTTACAGCATCATTCAGACCGTTAGCCGGCGGTAGGGTCTGCCCTGTGGTAGCTACCCCGGGTATCGGCTGGGGTAGCTGAGTAGTACGCGAACCCCGGGGTTTCTGGCCAGGCACTTTGACCGTCACGTACTGGAGTGAGATTTCTTTTCCATGAGAATCGTCCATATAGTCCTGAAAACATTTACAGTATTCAATTAACCGATGAAATTATAGACAAACTTGAAAAATTAATCCGTACGTGTAGACTTGAGTGATAAGTAAGTTTTCCATCGTCACACAAAGTGACGTACTTCTTCTTCCAGTCTTTGTTCAGGGCCTTATGGGATCGCTTGTACAGGTAGCCTTGCTTGATGGGGATAGCCCTACCACTGCCCAGCTCTCCAGCACTTTTATTTTTATCCTTCTCTTTATCTTTGTCCTTTTCTTCTTTTTTCGACGAAGGGGTGAACAGATTTGAACGACGACGCGATTTTCTATAGAGAAACACCATTAGTTTGAATAAGTAACTTAATTTTAAGGTTTATGTTTACCTAGAGGTAGTGGGGGTAGACGTGGGAGTGGGTAGATCCTTTCCCTCTTTGTTTGCAGGTACGGTAAGTGTATCAGTTACTCCAGCAGGCGGAGTACTTCTCATCGAGAGGCTCTCTACGGATCCCAGCATGTTGGAACTAGACGATAAAATATATATATTTTAGTACAGAAAAATGTGATTGCTCAGGATCTAAAGCTTTGAATGTCATTGGGTGGGCTCTGAAAGCTTGGAATATGATTGGCTGGAATGGTTTAGGCACCTTTGCGTGTTTTGCGAGCTCAGGGAGTTGCGGTCGACGTTGACGGAAGCCGGTGCTGATTGCGGGGGGACGGGCGGATTGACCCGGCGACTGCTACCGCCTCCGGAAGGCTTCCCCTGATACTGACTCGAGTACGGCGTATGGGTAGGCGGTGGCATCGCTCCTAAAAAACCAATCAGAATTAGTATTTATTACCAGAAAGCTGTAATTGGTGGGTTTCAGTACCTCTGGCATTTGGTCCATTGGACGCTACGTGTAAGTTATGGGCGCTACCACCCAGTCCGCCGTTGAATCCCGTGATACCGCTGTGTCCCGTGCCGATGATTCCGACCACGGGTCCGACGGTCGATCCCGCGACGACTGCAGATAGCGACGAGGAACTGAAGGCGTGTCCTGGGTAGTGGGAAGAGCCAACCGGAGTCACCGACGTGCTGTAGTGACGCGATACCGTGTGGTGATTGGGCGTCGTCGGTCTAGGGGCGTTGGGATTGGTCGTCAGGCGCTGCTGGATTATCCTCTGGCAAGCTAATAAGAAAACTTATGAAACTTAAAAATCCTATCACAAAATTTGTTATATAATCTATAGAATCTAATAAAAATAAATATTAAATATTTACAATATTTTGACTGGTATTGATTATAAGTAACTGAGATGACGTAAATTTATTATCAATCATTAATCAGATATAAACTTTAATTAAATGAAAAACAAAATGAAGATACAAAATACGAATATCAAATAATGCTATTTAGTGAGTGCAAATTAGTTATTAAATTGGATTAAATTGAATTTTCAAACTAATTTCATCCAAGTGTGATTATATTTTACCATCCTGGAAGACCCTATCCACGTTGATGCCGTAAGTAGCGCAGGTCTCGTAGTAGGGACAGCGGCGAAGCTCGGCAGCCAGTTTGCGAGCCCGTGACTCCTCGATGAGCCTCGGACTGTTCTCGTTGATTGCATCTAGTCCAAAATAATCAAACTAAATCACTGAATTCATAAATCTAACGCTACTGAACCTAAATTAATATGTAAAGATAATTAAGTATCAAATGTATACTTAATTAGACTTAAAATTATCGAAATTAAGAGTTGACTGATACCCTGAGTTCCGACGAGGATGATGGGGACTTCGGCAGCGTTGCGGAACTGCGCCATTTTCGAGTAGTAATTATAGACGGCGTTGAAACTCGACTCGTTCTCCAGGCTGAACACAAAGATAACGGCATCCACCCAGGCAGTGAACTGTTCAGCAGAACATAATTCGAATTAAAACTCATTGGCGAATCATAAATGCAAAAAAATTCAAACACAAAAAGCCACAAATGAAGAGAGAGAAGAGTTTCCACGTCAATGGCGCGTGCGCTATACAGGGCCTGGCCTTATGCAAACCAAGTGGAAATTTGCATTTTAAATGGCAGTCTATTGTGGTGGGGAGTCCCATAGCCCGGGCTTAAATAGAGGGAGAGAGTATGATAGATTGGCTCAAAGTCTTTTGTCCATAAAGCAATCAGAGCGTTCATTCAATTATCAAACGGATCCTTTTGTCAAACAGCATTATGAATATTATGAATCCATAAATAGTTTGCGTTTATGCTCGCTTAAAAAAACTAATGTTTCTGAGCTTTGAATAATCAGTTCGCTTAAAATAACGGAAACGTCCAATCCGGTGAGTAATCGGATCCTGACGTAACCGGTTACAAAAATCTGAATTAATGTTCAACCCTCTCTTTGGCGGATATATACAAAAGCTGTCAAGGGATCGGGAAGAGTTTCAAACAGCGTAACGATTTTTTTCCATTGAGAAAACTTTTTTTTTCTTTTCGTGTCGCAGTTGCAAAAGAGGCGTTTAATGACAGATGTCACGGGCGTGTCGTACGGTTTGTAAGACTACAATTACAAGTCAATTCCGATTGCTCAATGGAAAAACTTTTGTCGCTTTTTGAACAAAGTTTTTCAGAGTGACACCCCGACCTGTCAGAAACGTCAGTCGTTTACAAGTTAACCTGATTATCGATTCGTTTAACCCATTGTCGCTTCAAAACTCTGGAAAAAAAACTTAGTATAACGGTGTAATCGAAGAATAATCACACAGTATAATCAACAGCAAACTAACCGATTCATCCAGTTAACTGTTTGAACTTGTAACGAATCATTATTGTCCAGGTTTATTCAGCTAGTCTGGTACGTCAATCAAGAAGTAAAATGTTTGTAGTTAGTAGTTTGCAATGTAACGGTTGTCTCCCATTTCGAGTGGAAACGTAGTCACGTCAGTTTACGTTACGGTCATAAAGCAATTCGGATGCAATAAACGCTATAGGGTCATTAGGCTATGCAAACATAAAGCAATTGAGAGAGTATGGGGCAGTTGGACCACTTTTGGGGGTCACTTTGGACGATGTGCAAAAATCATTATTTTCACGTTTCTGACGTTTTTAGCGGTGATCCAAAGTGACCCCAACGGAGGTGGTCCAATTGCCCCAACTGGGGGAAGTCTTCGTTTTAGTTCGCAGAACACTGCAAATTGCAAAATATCTGTTTTTCGGAAGTGGCCCAAAATGACCCTTGAGTGGGGGCGGTCCAATTACCCCCCAGCTTCCGGTATTCGATATCCTCTTAACCCTGTTATTAAGGAAAAACCACTTTTAGCACGTCATTTGGCAATCAGCTCCATAGGCACAGGCCACTGAGAGCCACACACTCGATTCCGCATCATCAATCACCATCATGTAGTAACAGTCGATTACCCAAATTCGAGTACGCCATGTCACCAAATGGCAACTCACAGCGGGACACTCCACACGCAAGGTAGGGTTCGCAACTCTTCGTCACATCATCACCTTTTTTATCACGCGTTATCATGTTAATCTTCGTCCGTACTTTTAATCCGAGCTTTAAAGTAAACGCAGTGGGGGAGCAAAAATATTATTATTCAAACAGCCAAAAAGCTGTCAAACTATCAATCCGGGGGTTGTCAAAGGGTTCGTTTGCATATCGGGAAGCTTCTCTCTGCAACATCCCAGCAAAACAGTACAGAGAGATCCATGGGCGAAAAAAAAAATGCCAAAAATAAACCTTATGATACGGGGACAGGACAGATGTCGGTGCCAAAAGTTCCAACCCCCCCGTGGCGTCGATTGTTGTAAAGTTTTGATCATAACGGACACTGAGGAGAGCAGAGAGGACAGTTCAGTCAATTTTTCCCGACTTCCCATTTTTAAAACACAACCCCCAACAGCTTCACATACGATCGACTCCTCTCTCCCGATTCGCCCCCACCCCGCACCCCATTATAGTTGTATATATCCGAGTTTTTGATGGGGCCTGGCCACTATGTCGACCACCTACGGTGAAAAACGAGATCCTGTTTATGGGGTTAAAAATATCTACCCCGATATACTGTTACCCGAGGTTTTCTGGGGGTGGGTTCGGCCAGCGAGGGGTAAACGTCAAATAAAAAAATTCAAAAAATAAATAAAAAATCCTGAAGCCAAACGAAAAATAATGCCGTATCGAATTTCAGTCCCTCCGGGTTAATTTATAGCTTTCTCAACCCTCATCAGTCAAAGGGGGTGAGGGGGTTAAAAAAAGAAGTGTTAATGAAAGCAGCAGATGGGGTTGTAAAACATTATTTTTTTACCCACCCTTACCCCCGGTTGTGTTAGAATGATACCCAAAAAACTGATTCCGGGTTACAGGGTGAAAAAAAAAAATATAATAATGGGCGTGAAATAACGAAATGCAACTAAATGACGAAGGGTTATGTTGACTTTTACAGAATGAGGCGGGGGTAAACGCCGAAAAGGGGTACAATAGGTTCAAAAGGAGAGCGTATTCGTCATCCACGACGATCTGCATAAAATACAAATTTTTCAAAAGGGCCAATTAGGGAGTTGCATATCTTCAACCGCTAAGTGGGAAGAAGGGTTCGCCCAATAAGCAGGGGGTTAATGAATAATGTAGAATTTGAAAGAAAAAAGTTACTTGTAATTCAGGCGATCCCCCTTCATCTCGGATGAGTAGCAAATAAGACTGTCCATCAATGGAGATTTCCTTTTTAAATCTGCCTCCTTCGGGCGATTCCTCTTGCATGTAGGTTCCCGTTAAGTATCGGTGGACTAGAGCGGATTTTCCCGAGGACAGGGAACCGACGATTCCCAGTCTCAGGTCGGGAACGCTTCTCGACAGCGTCCATTCTTGGCTGTTGACAAACGAATCTGCAATTCAAATGAAGAGAAAAAGATTCGGTCAATTGAAATCGAAGAATGAAAAAAATCGAAGAGGATTAGAAAAGAAGTGTTTGGTAACAACTGAGCAAAACGTCTGCGCCCTTTTCATACTTGTTCATTCATGGCCGCCTCAAAGGGGATCAGACTGGAGTTCATTTGCATGGCAAGTGATTCAAACACGGTGTAAACATCTTTACAACACGTCTGGACCATGCATACAGTCTTCAACCCCTTACTAAAGGGACAAATAACCTATTCTGTACTACTCTGAACCTGGTACAACAAAACTAAACCACATACTTCGGCTCAGGAAGGATTATCCCCAAGTACTGAGATAAGTAGAAAATAATACCTCTTAATCTAATCCAATCTACGAATAGGTCCTTCATATCAAGAGAACATCTTAATAGATATGGTAATTAGTTTACCGTTGAACCTATAGGTTTTCTTTTACCTGTGGTATTATTCTTTAACAAGAACGATTTGGTTCGTCTAAATGATCGTCTTAGCGATCGTCTTCTGAACGATCTGAAAAGATTTGCCGCCGAGGACGGTGTCTTCGACGGTGTAGTGGGAACCGGGGTAGTGGGGGCGGGCTGTTGTGCCCGGGTGTAACCTCTCCGGAACGGTGAAGGTACCGGAGTACCGACCGCAGAGGATTCGGTCCGCGGTGTACCGAATGTGAGATTGATCACCTTCTGGTAGAACGAGAGTTTCTCCAAAAGCGCACCGTTCTTCATTTTGTTTCTTTTTCGTATACTTCGCACGACTAGATATACAGTTATTCAGTTTTTATTTCTTAATTTACACTTCTTTTTGAATGGTTGGTTGAGAAAAGTCTGAAAGGCTTTTGTTGTAGGTCCGTGACTCTGTGCATACGCAAGAGTTAACTCTCTGCGAGATAATAGGAGCGATTGCGACTCCGTCACGCGTGAACGCAAACGTAAAAGGTTATGACCAGAGGGGGGTCCACAAAACGTTATTGTTCAACCGGTCCTGGATTTGCACTGATCACTTTGTAATGAGCCCCCGTTGCGGAGCCAGTCTCCCTTAGCACAACACCATTACTCGTCATTATGTAAATCCTGGTTGACGGGGGTTCCGTAAACACGATTACCTCCGTAAATTTACAGTTTAAGCGTTCCAAGGAGCACCCGAGCGTACAGTGCAGACAACAACTGCATCTAACGGTTCGCAAAAGTCTGCGTAACTCGAGACCTCGTGTCTTGCTTTTAGACCGGCTCGGGCAGACCCTTAACCCCTCTCTCCGACAAACGCCTTTGAAAAACCTTTCTAACCCCCGAAAGAATCGCTGGAATAGAATAGTAGGCTCAGTTGTCTTATTAAATACAGGGTAAAGGTTCCACGTGCGGCTTGGCGATGAGAGACTTTAAAGGCCTCGATCACAATGCTCCTGATGAAGGTCAAATCAACCCCCTTCGGTGAAAATGGTTCGTCCCCCGCCCTTTTAGGCCCCTGAAGACGAAGCGAAGAAAACGACTTTTTCCCCGCTATTGGCTTTCCAACCCTCCGTAAAAGGGAATTGTATTGAATTGCGTCCGTTTGGATTTCTATATTACGGGAAACTTGGGACAACTGCTCTGTGTCCTTTTCCCGATTTACGATGCACCGCAATGTTCCCAAATAAGGGGCTCTAAAAATCGCCAACAATTCACACCAACACAATCATTGAAAACGCGGGCGCAGGTCACCAACTGTCCGAGTTTCCGAACATAAATCTATTATACACACACACAAACACTCCAGAAAACCCGCTGTTCTGGAACAAACTTCTAAAATTATTCCACGTCAACGGACAGAATTCGAAATCCCTGAATGTTGGGCAAATGAACGTTTTTGCCGAAATTCGTAAGTCCGTGTTGGGGATATCAGCGAAAGTAAAGCGTGTTACGGGGGGCTGTGTCCCCGCTGGAGTATCGAACCGTACTGAAGTATACGGCGGTGCGCTATTGCGCTTTTGGTCCTTGGGGCACAAACTTTTTCCCATGGCACGTGGTAACTCTTATGGGAGGAGCTTCGGTGGTTGTTGGGGAGTGGGAGCTATGGGAGTTTTGCGTGTGGGGAATGGAGGTTCATATGTCGAGGGGCGCATTTGAGGGCGTTGGAAGCGGACCCAAGGGTTGGAGGGTGAGTTAATAACGGGTGGCAAGGCCTAGGAAGGGTGAAAAACGGGCGGAACTGGGAGGTTGCCTGTCACTCTTACGGCCGTGGGGAGAAGCAGGAAAACCTGGAGTTGTGGGGGTTTGGGGGAATGTTTGGGAAGTGTTCATGAGGCCTGCAGTTTCAGTAAACCCATCATTGATGACAATCATATAATTATAACAAAACAGATACTGTACCGAGAACTCACACAAGTTCTTAATGATCACACGGAATCCTCTGAAGCATTAGTAACACGATGTGATAACAAAACGATAGTAGGAACATTGTGTACCAAAAACTGACTGGGAGTTGCCCCACCCCTGATGGGAATAAATGAAGGATGGGAATAGAATGGTAGGCAAAAGAGGCAGAAGGGATGATGCTGCTGCATCATAGCGTTTAGTTGTATACATCATTATATCTCGGGTCCTTGAGCCTAAACGTTGGTTATTGTGGGGATGTGCCACACCCCACCTCCCTTTGGGGTAAAAACGCACTCATTTGCAACAAACCCTCCGAACTTTTTTTCTCCTCCGTAAAAACGTGTACCTTCGAACAAATGGAGCGACTAAATGTTGCAGAAATAATCTCCACAGGGGTGGAATGCTCCTCATACAAGACCTGCGGGAAATCGTCTGGTATTCATATATAGAGCGACTTCATCCCCCAACCATACCAAAGCCCCAAAAGCCCTCCAGATTCATACAGAAGAGATTCTTGCGGTGCATTATGTATGTATATGCTATGTAAAAGAGGGTGACGGCAGATTTGTGTGGCATCATGTGGAAAATTAATCGTCTGGAAAAAAAGTAGTTTGCGTTTTTGTAGTACCACTCCCGCAAGAGAGGGCTGGGCACCTTTGCTATTATATGCGTGCATTCATATCTCGTTATCGCGATTAACGCAAGTTATCGAATCAGTCAGGAACAGTGATACCCTGTAGATGAAACGACGATAACTCTGATAACGCTGATAACAGAGGTGCGTGTACATAATATGGCCAAGTGGTCTGAAGCCTCTTGTTCAAGGGGGAGAAGACGAGACGGGGCAACGCGCGCGGCGTCTCGGATTTCCCGCAGGACGCGGACGGCGCAACGCTGCGGCGCAATCCGATACCACGGGTAGACGGAACCAGCGGACGCCCTTGTCTCTTGAGGGTTTGCATACACCTTTGTGTGGCTCCCTGCATAATGAAGAGCCACTACAGGCAAAACGACACCGCCAAAGGGGGGTCCCCCGGTCCGCTACGTAATACCGGAGCGATCCATATTTCGAGCGTGTTATCATCACGTAATCTCCACTCGAAAGTGTTATCGTCCTTAATGAGCTACTGCCGTAATGTTGCCAACTGTTACGCAGTATCTCTCATTCACCAGATTACCGGAATACGATTCTAGACTTGTTCGGTACCGAACATAGTTCTATTTATCCAGGCTTATCCAAACTAGTCCGAACCGTTCGAACCCGAACACGGTAGTGATACTTAACAGATTTAATGACGCTAACCGGATTTTTCCAGAGCCCAACAAGGCCTCTCCACTTTAAAAAACCGCTGCACAATTGAATTCAACCCTAGTGGATTTTTCTAGATTAGCGCAGGGACTTAACTAGGCCTATACGAAATCGCTCGGTAAAATCTCGCGGTGCTGGATCAGGGACGTTCGATGGCGAACAACTCTCTGCGGGGACGAAACAGCTGTTGACGAATAAATATTTTGCTAACGACGAGAGAAGAGCCAAGTTTTTTTTTGGGTACAGAAAAGCCAACAAGTGATAACAACTATTGACTATCTCCCAATGTGTAAAAATAACAGGGGAGATGTCAAAAGGGTCGGCAACCCTTACACTCGATTTACCCCGATTCTAGATTTTGCACAAAGTCCTCCACTAAAGCTATTGAATGGAAGTCAGATTAGTCTTTGCAAAATTTCCTGTTATCGAGATCCTCGATTCATTGTAAGAATTTTGATGGAGAATCTTGTGATTCTTGTGCGTTGCGCACCCCAAGGGTTACACCCTCTGCATAAACATTACTTTTCGGGGGGTTGCATTGCCACAAAACGCTGTGTGATAGAGGCTGCGCGCATCTCTTTTGTAACCACACAATACACGATTTTTGATTCTGGGAATGATTCTATCTATCTTTCACTCTTCTCTTAGTGCAAGAACGATTTTCAGAGGATTCTTGAATGCTGGTATGAATCAGAAAACGCGAAGGAGAACGATTCTTGAACAGTGGCGTCCCCTTCGTTTGCAGATGCTGCCAGACATGCCACAGCGCTGCCCGATTCGTCACACGGATTCTCCTCTTTAAACATAGGGGGGCAAAAAATAATGATAATTGCTTTTCGTGGGGTTGGCAACTTACCCCGTGATTCCCAGAAACCGATATTACAAACAAAAGCATCTGACTGCCTGGACCATTTATCACGTGACTCGCTGAAAAATTTTCTATCGGTCCACAAATTGTTAAGTTCCACACATGCAGCAGACGATAAAGGTCTTCGTAAGATTCCTGGTTGGTTGGAGCTGTTTGTTGGGAGTAAGTAGCGAACCCCCGCGAGCAGATTCCCCGGTGGTGCCTAACTAGGTTGGGAAACGATGCTCTGCTAAGCCGCAGAATGGCAGGGCTCCCTAATTTACTGGTCACGGGATCATATCGGATGAAATGCGCATTATCGCAGTTGCCAATTTGACTGGTGATTGATCGGGCCGGCCTTCTTTTCTGTTCGGCCACGGCTCATCTGACTCTCGGCTCAGAGGAGCACCCGCCGTACTCCTTTAACATGGCCCCTGCATTAGCGTTTTGACAAAAGCAGCTAAGCGGGAACTCAAAGGGACGTAAAGAGTTAACACCAGGTTTATTAGTTTTCCTTATCTTCTCTGTTACAGTTGACGTATTATCATAAGTTGCTCGTCTTAGTTATGACGTGCTATAGCTGTTATCAGATGTCACCAAAATGTTTATAAGCATGTTATCGCAAGTTGGTATTGCTTATGGCACCCTTCGTATGTTGAATAGAGAGCCATTTTGGAGAGGAGGACCGTTTAAAAGGCGTGATTGCTATCGCGTTGGCGGGGTCCGCATGCATTCAACAGAAACCCCTTTTGCCCAATGGAGTTGACCAAATCTCGCATGCATGCGTGCAACCCCCAAAATGCAGCTAACGAGGAAAAACGGACACATCCATCAGATTAGCCACAATAGATGCTGCCTTCCTCCATGAAAGCCAATATTGCACATTGTCGCATGCTAGAGACACATTCAAAAACGATCACGAGGCGGTTATATTTAGATTTTCCCCCTTTCTCCATAACCCTAAACATCCCACATACATAAAACCCTATTTATGAGTTTTTCCCAAATATTTTCCAAATCACTGAACGCTTAAATAGGCTTATGAAAGAATTTTTTCTCCATGATAATAACTCCCAACAGAAATTCTGGTAACCCTCTGCGGGACTTCGCGTATGTTACGGGAGCTTCATTCATAAAAGATGAAATACAGGGAGAAATGACTCGGCAAAAATCTTAGGCTTATTAGTTCTGGCGATAAAAAAGTTTCCTTGATTCTCAGTGTTGGTGGTAACAAAAAGATTTCCCAATTCAACGGAGAAACTGAAAAGCAGAAAAAAAACTGGAAAAAATAGTACAACTGTGTGTGTGTTACAATAGGTGGCTTGCCGTTACTAATGTGTGATGATTCTTGATTTCTGCAGCTTTCGGTACTGGGACCGCTCGTTTCTGTAAACCGTTGGGGCTATTCCAGTTTCCCAGTTGCACGGTGATTATTAATTTTGGTGTTAAGACTATTGTCAAACTGGAGTTGCACAGAGAAAGAGAGAGAGAGACCCTTGGGAGCGGCGAGTAGTTGCGTTTGTGAACGCAGGGGCCGGTGAAAAATGGACAAGAGGCCGGTCGATTCAACAATGGAAGCCAAGTGTGAGAACAGTTCATGGTGGGGGCCTCTCTCGGGTCATGGATATTAGAAACACGGACGTATAAGTCTTAGCCTCTAAATAAATAAAAGCAAACGCTGACGTCCCCCTGAATCCGGCCGAGAGCCATTCAAACAAATGGGGAAAGCGAGAGTGAGAGTGAGAGTCAGCAAAAAATTTCCCAAGCATTTCGCGCACCTTTTTCATAAACGGGAGCATAGCGACCGAACGTGGGAAGTCTTTTCCCATAACGTCACCTTTATGGGAATACAAGAGGGGATTTTTGGGGTGCCAAAAGTGGTTTTGAGGGAAACAGAGGATTTTCGTAGTGAAAAAAAAAATTATTAAGCTTCTGACAGAAACTCGCCTTGTTTTCAGAGAAAAAAATGAGTCTGTTTGGGGTGACACGGGATTACAGCTTGGGAAAACTTGGGCTTTTTTGGGAGCTACTGTAAGTCCTTCGCATGAAAACGTAAGATTCTGGCAGCTCTTCCAGGGATTTGGGGAAAAGTCCCGAAATTCAATAAAGGTTTCCCATGACAACGGGTACAATTGGGGAGCTTGGGAAATTTTGGGAGTAAGGCTGCAGCCTCTTGTTGGAGAGGCGTTGCTCAGAATTTCGCGTTAATGCTCCAAGAATCTCGCTCTAATTATCCTGAGAATCCCTCCTGCTGTGCATCCAGTACAATATTTCCACAGAGGAAATTTCTGGATTGAAAAGGATTTCTTTCTTCCCAAAAGTGGGATGCAATGAAGCCTCGTGGGAAATGGACAACAATAATAACAAACAGGATTTTACTAACTGCTGATACCAAAAGACGCTAAACAGGACTGTTGAAGGGATTCCTATCCATATTAACGGCCAGAGAAGCCTTTCCGTTTATTTACTTTTCAGTTTCAATTCTATTGCGAATTACTATGGATGTTTCCGGTAAGGGTTCTTTTGCAACAAGGGCTTCACCTGATAACATGATAACATTTTCTGATAACACAGCATTAATTTCCATAAGCAGCGGTTACGAAAACCCTAATGCGTCACAACGCCATAATATCGAATATCCAGTGACGATTTCTTAGGGTGAAAAACGTGGACAAAACTAGTGAAAATCTCGAGAAAGAGGGAAATTGGTTCAACACGTTAACACCTGGTCCCGTTTTGGGAGAATAGAGTTCCTTCCTAGTGAATAATAGGCGAAAAATTCGGTCTCCTTTAACCTATACAGGGGTAGACGTCACCAGCATCGGGGATTTCCGTTCTGCTCCATCGGATTTTCGGAAAGCGTCGTCCCCCCCCCCCTTGGTTTTTACCTTTTCTCCCTTCAAACGTTTCTCACATAAAGACGTACAACGTCTTCAATGCACTTCATAACCTTCCACAACTACACAAGGGGAGAGTGAGCGCCACCCTCGACGCTAGGCCGTAATCCCCCGTTGCCCCGAGGCATCGGGAGACGCGGGCCTTCCCTGTGGACGGCGCGCTTCAGCAGGGGAGTCGTCGAGTGTCGCGTTGAAATGGAGAACTCGGGGTGGCACACGACTTCCTTGGGGCCCCTCCTTATTCTTCTTACAGGGGCCTCACCGGTGTGCAGAGCAGATGTAGAAATCGAGGCCCAGCCCTAAATCGGCCAGTGTAATACAAGGGGACATTGTGTTACAGTTTTAGCTGCATGTCCGCGCCCTTTTTTGAGCTTTATACTATTTCTTTTTCATTTTCTCACTCCGGTTTTTTTCACGAGAAACTCCCTTTTTGGAGACTTTTTTGGGGCTTTCTGCTGTGCAACAAGGGCGAGGCAAATGTGATTTTTGTGGCATAAAAACGAGAAATTCTGAAAATTACATAGCGTGACATGTAACTCGGGTTCTTTCTTCGTTCTGGATAAAAAAAAAGACGCACGTCGACGTTTTTTTTCTGCAGAGAAATTTGTATACTTCTGTAACGGACGAAAAATATGAGAAACATATACAACAATACGCATAAATGTTTCTCCATGGTTTCACAAAAGGTTTCTGGGCGGCTAAGTTTCTGTATGTTTTTTTACGAACAATGTTAAACTGCCGCACAAACTTGTCCTTTTCGTTTTTACACTCACTTGAGCAATTTCCTACCGAAAAATTCATTAAGAATTCCCCCTCTTATTGATTCTTGGCCAAGAATCTTGGTAAGAATCAAGTTCCATCTGCTTTGGGTGTAAACCTTTTCTTGTGCTGAGCGAGGGAAGGAAAAAAGTGCTCTTGATAAGCAGTTTGGCACACACACGAGGAACTACCGGGAGAAAAAAGGTATTATAAGGGAAAAAAAAATTAAATTTCAGGGGGTATTGTTGTGTTCAACGGTTTTTTTGTACCGGTGTGTGATCAAAGTTTTACGCCGAAGAAAAAAAATTGCCCCGATTGATGAAAAAGAAAAAAAGGTGTAGGGTTCGACGGTATTGTAACCCTTTAAACTGAGGCGTTTGTCAGAGATTCCCGGGTACATCCCCATTCTTTTGACGACCTACCCTCTTGTCTTCGTTGTCTTCCAAATAGGCTAGACTCGTTTTTCAATCCTATCTTTACTGCAGCCAAAGATATAACTAATTAGAGGGGTAAGAACTAGTAAAGCTAGAAAGTAGTAGAAGTAATGCTAGTGCTCAAGCGACCTAATAGTTACGATGACTGTTAGCACACAAGTACTATAGAGGGTAGTACTGAGGACACTGTGAGATCGATTATAGTTTTAGAAGCAAACTGTAGTAGTATTATTAATAGAAGCAGAAGTAGTATTAGTAGTAGTAGTAGTAGTAGTAGTAGTAGCAGTAGAAGTAGTAGCAGTACTAGTAGCAGTAGTAGTAGCAGCAGTACTAGTAGTAGTAGTAGTACTAGCGGTATTAGCAGTACTAGCAGTAGTAGTTGTAGAAGTAGTAGTAGTTACGCTATAGATAAGTAGCAGTTGTATTAGTTACTTCTACTAGAACTTGAGAAATGTGTTCTCTGCTATTTCATAAGCAATACTGTTAAGTAGCAGTTCAAGTAAATACTCATAGCACTGCTAATAGCAGGAGAATCACAAACTGTAACCAAACGGTTGCCATTACAAGACTAGTAGTAACCTGAAAAAAGTTAGCAGTACACCAACTAAAACTATTAGCTACTGCCCAAATCCAGAAACCATATAGTAGTAACGTGAGGATAAACCATTAGTATTAATGCTAGCACTACAAAATTTTATAGTATAAATAGCAAAACTGCTAGTAGTGCGCGAATTAATTTCCGAACTACTTCTCAAACCATACAGCGAGGGGATTCAACGTTCACTTGAAGCAAGGGGTGAAGAGGTGACGTGTGCTCGACAAGAGGCCCCTATTGTTCGCACACAAGAAAGTAGAACTGCTGACAATTGACAGTTTTCAGTTTTTCGGGGCCTTTAACCCCATAGCTTGCGGGGTTCACCTCAGAAGGGTTCGAGAAGGTTGAGGATTTAGCCCTTTAAGATTCAACAATTTCCCAGATTCACCGCTGGAGACCATGTTACGTAGGCCTATACTCATGGGCTTAGCGGCTCAAACCCCCACAGTGAAAATTCCCAAAGGTTCCGAACCGTTTTCCCAAAGGTATCATGTTCTGCTAGGACATCTATACCCCTGATTTCTCCCATTCCCACCGCCATATACATTTCCCATTATTTTGCATCCCTTTGATTGTCATACTAAGGTACGTGTGGGGTAAATTTCCCACAAATTTCGGTTATAGGACTACCTTCCATGTCACACGCATAGGAAATCCGGGTTCGGTGATTGCATTAGCCCCCAGATGCCGAAAACAACAGTTGATTAACCCCCACGCGGGAAAAACTGGTGTGGGGCAGGTGAACGTGTGGGGGTGGGTGGGTTAAACTAATCAAAAGTAACTGGGATTTTTTTTTGTTCTGTATCCAGTTTCCTGTCATATGGTAACATATACGTTACAACTTCATCTCTGTTAAGGGGCTTGTCATAATAACCCCCATTGGCTTTTTACCCCATTCTCTTTTCTAATTCATAAATATTTCACCCTCTCTATTCTTTCTACCCCCCATGACAACCCTATCTATCCTTTAACCAAAGGGTTGTTCCTATCCTAACCCCCTCTTCTATTTTTTGTGTTCCTCCCTCCGACCCGACCTATATAATATACCATTATATGGCGATTAAAATTAGCCTGGACCCCCTAATATAATGGGATATATCAAATATTAATGAGGGTCTTTGGCAAACACAATGGCGCCGGTAATAGCGTCATTGAGTCGCCATTTTTCATAAGCCGATTCCGTTTTCATGAACCCCCTCTCATCTGAACTGATCAATAACATTATCCGATGCAATTACGTTTCACATCCCAGTTACTTAATCCGTAAATTAAACCCAATAACGGGAGCATTGACCACCTCTCGACAAAAGAACCAGTTCAGGTTCGGGTTCACAAACCGTCGAACCGTAATTAGACTTAATTCTTTTACTTGTAAAATTAAAACTAAAGTTTTTGAACCTCCACGGTTTGATTAGAGCTAACTGTCCAACAACAATAAGCCACTAGTACACTTATTACAGCAATTTTTACGGAAAGGTCCAAACAAGAGAAAAAGAGCAGCTGCAATTTTATGCCTATCAAGGCTCTTCCTGTAATAATAAACCGAACCGTCAGCGTTGTGGCTACTCTTTTTTGCACACGGTTCAAGACCCCCACCCCCAGCACGCACCAAACGCTGGACACAGACCCCAAAAAGCGCCAGGTGTATTCCGATTTTTCGTTATTAATTATCTCCAGTGGAGACTGATAATGTCAGGTTCGCTCTTGACATGGACAGGTCAGATACACACCCAGTTTTAGTTCCGCGAGGATCAAACCGAAAAACGTCAGTTAGTATTCGAGGATCCTCCGCACGAGTCCTACACGTTCCGCTGCTGTCAACACCCGAGTAAAACAACGTTTTCCAGTCAAAAATTCACTCGTTTTTCAAGGAAATTTTAAGCTGCTGATGGACAAGCAATCTACTTAATCCCTACGGTAAACGACGCACACTTATAAATAGAAATATCTCAGTATTAGATTTAAGACTTAATTTTTAAACTTTAAACATCTTATTTCTGTTTAACAAAAAAAAAATAAAACTACACTTCAAACTTAAATTGTGTTTTATCAATAATATTTTCTTGAAAGAGTAGTTCAGAGCGTTTGAAATTGGCGCGCTTCAGTAGGCCCCTTCGGCAACGCCATCTAGCGGCAAGACTTTGAACCAAGTGCAACTTGTTATTGACCCCCCATAAATAGTTCACAAATTGAGATATGCGCGTGCATGCGCGGTAATGGTTGATGCCCTTTCGACATTCCCAAGCAACCAGATTTCTTCGCAGTTCAGAGAAAAAAATTATTTTTTTTTTCCTCACATACGAAACTTCCTGGAGATTGGGATATCTCTTAAAGACAGCTTCCGCAGAAGAAAATAAAAAATACAACGTAATTATGGTTTTTTGTAACATTTCCGGTGGGTGGTTTCTGGTTTCCCATAGAAAAAAAGTTCAGAAAATATGAAACAGAAGTTTTTGTTACAAATTTTCCAAAAAAAAAGTAGAAAAGAATGTGCGATATCTGGCGAGAGCTGCCAACGCCATAAGAAAAGTCAATGTACGGAAACTTCTCACACCAAACCAACTTCCCGGTGCCTTTTTACAGTGCCTTTTTACGGTACCAATTACCATAGCTCGGACTCATTTTTCGTGGTTTTAAAAGCGGCAGAGTTCTGAATTGATCGAAAACAAGGCACCCAAGGGCGAAATGTTGTTAAGATGCCCCCTCTGCTCATCATAATGTGACCCTGAGGGAACGTAAGACGCTAGTCAATCGCCGGAAATCCAGGCCTTGTTTTTTCGTTTCCTCCTCTTCTCGTTTCGTATCGTTTCCCGACTGCAACTACAACGAGACATGACCCGCGACAACCTCTCGAAAAAACAAGAGCTCTCGAGCAATATTTTACGATATCGTCCATAAACGCAACGGTTTAAGATGAACTTATAAACATAGTTGAATAAGAAATAAAATCGAGTTTGGGCTAAACGAGGCTGAAGCAAATCGTTTAAGGACAAATCAAGACGCAAAACTACTTTAACGTTATCAGCAATACTAGACCACGTTTGTTACACCGTATTTGTTTGTAATAACTTAGAATTTAGACGATCGTGTAAGAAAAACGTGTTACCTTCTATACAGACTACGTGGTCTCGAATCTGCTGGCCGAGTAGCGGGTCAGGAATCGACTCGATCAGGTCATAGATGGCGTAAATGGACGGGTGAACGCTCTCGAAACGCTGGATCTCCTGACGAATGGCCAGCGAGTTGTTCCAGTACGGCTGTGCTTGCGATAGTTGGCGGCCGCTCATTATTGTTGTTGTTTTATTTCCTTATTTGTCGGACTAATCTGCTTCATAGAGTTAATACACTGGCTCTCGGTTCGAGTTGCACCTCTCAAAGATCCTTTGGCATTTTTTGGTGATCTGTAAAATTTGTTTTTTCAAGAAGATAGTAAGTTTAGCAAAAATGCTATGATTTGACAGCTTGTCTTTACACTTTGTTTTTGAAGACTAGGAAAGGAATGTGATACTTCTTTGTACTACAGTAAGCGAACTATATGTCTCACGAGTTAATTTTGTTCCAAACTGAGGTTTAAATGTTTTAACTTAGTTTAAAAATGGAATATAAAAGCACCTGCAATGCGGGAGACAGCTTTCTGTTGACAACGAGACGCCACCATGATTCCGCGCAACGTAGAAAAAGTCGGCTGCGCACGAAATTGCGCGGAGCCTTTATTTTTAAGTATTATTTTCGAAGCTAATTCATTACAGAAAAGTTTTTAGACAATTTTATTAAACTCTTTAATATTTTATCTTAATTTTAAGATGATTTTTAGGCCTAAAACGTTTGAAATTTGTATTAAATATTTTTGTGGTAAACGAGGCTTATTTCGTATAAAAGAACAGGCGGGAAGGACGCATGCGGGATGTGGCAAGGACGGGTGGAACAATAAATAACAACCGAGCGGAAAACGGACGAAATTGGCTTTTATTTTGACACATAACAGTTTCTTAGCAAGTATTTTAAAAAACGAGATTAGACAAAACAAGAAAACGATGAACGGCAGCCAAGATTGTAGGAAAAATACACAAAACATTCGGAATGTTGGCACCAGCATTTTTTTACAACTACAGAAAAAATGGAAAACAAATACATTCGTGGAGTTTTATATGGGCAGAAATATTTTTAAATTATAAATTATATCAAGATAATTTAGTTTATAAAAGATCTGGCAACATCGCATGTTATTGCCCATCTGCTTCCTAAACAAGCAAACAAGTTTACGACGTGTTTCCCTTTCTTCAACAGCACAGGCGACAGTCCATAATTAGCTTTCTACTTTTACAAATTAACGTCAAGTAAGTGTATTCGTGATTAAACTGACTTGGCTAAGTGTAATAGCGCTGTTGTTATAGCCTACAAATCGAGATACATGACTTGAGAGGCGCTGATACAACCACAGAAACTGAGTACAGAAGCTGCTACAACAACTGCTGTTGTAGTGCCAGCAGAGGCGATGATAGAACCCATTGAAGACGACAGAATAAACTGGGCCAGAAAAACCATGCTGCTGACAATAGCCACGTCAGTGCCCAGACCTCGGACCTGAGACGTTGACTGTCGTTCCCCGCTCTTCGTCTCCGAGAACTGCAATTCAAGAATCACGAGAAAAAAAACACAAAGTATTAGTTGCTAATCCTAAAATTGTATCACTCAAGTCTTTATGTCTTTGAATAGGGATGTTCTTTCTCGATAAGTGGAGCTGAACGAGGTACTTTACCACTTGAGACGCGTGATAGTGAGCTACCAGAAGGTAGGGCATGGTAAACAGCGTTGAGTACATGACTCCAGCCGCCCATGAAAATATAATAACACCAGCCTTGTGACGCGTAACGGCCATCAGAATCATTCCCACCGTATAAACAAGTTGACTTCCCATGTAGACTGGCTTAGCCCTGTAAGGAAACAGGTCGTTAAGTTTTCTATTCATGCGATGATTCTTAAATTTCTAGGCATTTACCTGTACCGTTTCACCAGTTTCTCAATGATGAACGAGTAGATGGAACATGACAGAGAATACATGGCCATTCCCCAGCATCCAAAACGGACACCTTCTTCATAGATCTGACGTTCGGGAGATTCTGGATGTGCCTACATTCAAGTAATATATTATTACTATTTTATGAATGAATGTCCTTGATGGGCGTGAATGTGTGTAGAAACGTGTACGGATGAATGAACACAGCTATGAATGAAAGTGCATGTTTGAATGTTTGTGAATGTGGGAGTATTTACTTTAGGGTCTCCACCAAAAACAGCTTCTCCCACGAAATCTGTGAAGTAGAGAGAATAGCAGACAAGCGACATCCAGCAGAAGAGGTTCGTCAGACACAGAATCCGTAAAGATTTCGGCATGAAGACGATGGACATGAGATACTCCTTCAAAGTAGCTCGGGCCAGTTCTGGTTCTTCGTGGATCTCGAACTGTGATTTCTCTAGACGGTTCGTCTGCAAGTACAAAACAAATTACACTCTGTAATCAGTACAAACAAGTTATAGTTACGTCTTCTTCGTTTTGATACGAATCATCGAACTCCGTATTTGCAATTCCCGACTCTGAATTTGCATTTTTCTCAGTAACTGGAGCAGAACTCGGGGTTTCATTGATGGTTCCATAAGATGGCTGTTCCTCTTCAGTGAATTTTCCGTATTTGTGACCGTTTAGCATCCTCCTTTCCTACATTTTAGCATGAATTACGAAATTTCTGTTTCAGGAAAATGTTACAGGAGCAGGTACCTTAACTATTTCGATATTGGTGGCATCGGCAACGACATCTAGCGGGATCTCGCTGAAACTGTAGAGGGTCACCATGACGCAGACGAAAAAAATTATGGTAATGAGCGAAAAAACAGCGCGCACGTGGCCTCCAAGCAGTACGCCTAACAACATTAGCGTTCCGCGTAACAGAAATTTTATTGTAATTAGTTTTTTTTTGCCGTTGTTGTTTGAGATGGATATTACCGATAAAGGTCTGATCCCAGTTGATGCCACCCATTGCATAACCCAGAGATCCTCCTAATCCAGCCATTATGGTGAAAGTGCTTAGTCCCAGTGCGTGGTCCTCTATGGAAAACCGCATAATGAAAAAGGGGGAGCCTTACGACATAAGGGTTGAAATTTGATATACCGGGGACACAGACGTCGAGCAAGTAAGCACGTGAGGGGCTTTGACAGGCATCTGCGTCAAAGTCCAGCAAAACAGTGCCGAGCACTGTGAAGAAAATGCTCCATGGATGAGTGGAGGTATCCGTATCCTTATTAATGATATCGGCCTCAGAAAGCGGACTTTCTTCGCCTATTGTCCAGTTGGAACTGTAATCGGAGATGTTGAATGTGGAACTGTTCTGGTACTGGGTCTGATTGTTTTCTTCGGGTAGATATCACCTAACATTCTGCCAATATCTTTACCATTGGGTACTAGGATCAGCCCTGTGCGGTTGTATTTACAAGAGACGTTAAACAACGAAATATAAAGAAAAGCGGTATTATTGAAGAGCTTGCCTAGAATGATGCCCACTGATAGGAGAATAATGAAAGGTCTCCTGCGTCCCAGTCTCGACTTGCATCTATCGCTGATTGAACCCAAAATGGGCGTTAAAAAGAATCCTACAATAGGACTTAAACACCAAATCAGAGTCATGTGGCGATGTTGCACCCCAATGCCCAACAATGTTGGTGACACAAACGCAGTCTCGGCGGCGTAGGCAAACTCGATCCCCATCACAGCTGCTGAAACGCGCACCAACTCCGAGCGTTTCTTTCTCCTGGTAAAAAGAAAAACGCACACGAACAGAAAAACAAAAGGAAAATTATTCTCAGAAATGGGACCAGATGACCTTTCGGACCGAATTGGGAAACCCACTGCAGAGGCAGACAAAAGGGAGAGAGAGAGAGAGGAGGAGCTGGTCAATATTCGATTAACGCTAAAGGCGTCACTCCCGTGGCACGCTACACTAGAGGATTGCACAAAAAGTAAACGTAATTCCTTGTAGATTAAATCCCCCGAAGAGAATTGACTAATTAATTCCCCGTCTTTCGTAATGTTTGTCCAAAAGATCCGTTTTCTATCAAGTCCCATAATTACGACCCGGGGACGAACGATGCGATCTTCCTACATCATTAATTGCAACCAGTGACTTTCTCCAGTCCCTAGACCCAAATTCACGAATAAATATCATAGCCGAAAGCAGCGATAACAGTCATACTAGGTTTCTGTCAGCTACGAAACCCCCGTTTTTTAAATTGGATTACCCAAGTTTAGGTTCTAATTGGATTGGATATCTGAGAGTAAGTCTCCCTCCTGCACAACATAATGTTACCGAAATACATTTAGTAACTAAATTTTAATATTTTTTTTAAACTATTAATACCTGTAAACGTGTGAATAATCGCCCTGGTTGCCTTTGTTGAGACTGTTAATGGCCTTCTCCTTCAGGACACCAATTTTCTGTGCAGCCTGCGATTGAAACGAATGGAAAGGCTCCTTGGGAACAGCTTCCTGGAACGCCTGCCACGCGTCTTTAGCCCGTGACTTTAACACGTAAAGACCTCCTGTATAACCCGCTAACTTGTCTGCCATTTTGAAAACAGTTTCTGTATCCCGGGCAGACGATTTCTGTTAAGGAGGCGGCCTGTTGCGTCTTACGACAACAACCGAAAGAGAACTTGTGCACAAAAGTACTGTTGCACTTTAACTGTAGACCTGCGATAAGAAGGCAAGTTCCCCAATAAGCGCAAGCGTACACTGAGCCTATAGAATCTGTCTCCGAAAGAGTCAAGTCCTTCTGGTGAGTGTATATGTACGTGCAAGTGGTGGTTACTACATGTAAAATCGATTTGCATTGTTATTCCGAGCATAGACCAAGCCGCATAAACATGTTCTTACACTTCCTAATTGCACTTTTAATGGCTCACCATTAAACTGCAAAAACATTCCTTGCACATGTTCTATACTCTTTCGGAAACAAGGGGATTTCTTTCTGCAGTTTAAATGAAGTCCCTTGTGTGTTCTAGCAGACTGCCCCCTGACAAGTGCCTTCAAGAACTAACGAACGCATTGCAGGAGATGCTTTCAATAATCCAAGTATACGCTGTATTGCGAAAGAGGGGTAAGTTAAGTGAAAGGGTCAAAGCAAGAGCATCACTTGGGAATTGCATACACTTGATACTTTGTTATTGAAGACAACTGCACATGAGATGTATACACACATATGGGTCAACAGTCGTTAGCCTGAAACAACTTGTTTACAGAAGTAGAAAATAGTGTTTCTAGTAGTGTTTAGTGAATTTACAGTAACCTTGTGACGCTACGGGGTAAGAAAAAACTTTGAACCAGCCATCTGCACATGGGCGAGGGCGATAAGGTGACTCTCACTTTCACGCTCAATTTGAAAAGCGTCAAAAAGGGACATTATTTCATCGTCTCTTGTTGCTCTCACTGGTTCTACGGCCATTTGAGAAGAGGAGAATAAGGGCCGAAGAGGCTGGGGTGTCAGCAGCTGCTAGATATCAGGACACGATTGACGGCTCACATTGTCGCCCCGCTCTTCTCGCCAACTGTTTGGCTGTGATTGCAGGATTCTTCATTAATTTCGCTCTCCGATGTGTTTTTGCTGTCCTTCCAGCACCCTACTTTGTTCAGCAGCGAAGCTGCACTCGTAGATGAGGTCCAGTCTAAGAGCATTGAATGCCACGAAGACGATGGGTTGAACACAAAAGAAGAGTTCGAAGTCGGCGAAAAGGATAAAGAAGTCGGTCTTGAGACTATTTTCATGTTGGCTGTCATTTGCTTCTTCCACTTGGTTCGACGATTCTGGAACCATGTTTTAATCTGCACTTCCGTCAGTCCCAGAGTTCTCGAGAGCTCCATTCGCTTTGTAACGCTCAAGTACTTGTCAGCCTAGAATATTACTAAAATTTAGTGACTCGATTTACAGTCAGCTTCAAACAGTACTTTGAATTCTGCTTCTAATTGCTCCAACTGCCTGGCACTGTAAGCTTGGCGAGGTTTGCGGTCACAGCCCGAACGTCGTTGCCTGCGTCCACATAACTTCGGACCTAATGTTAGAAACCATAATTGCTACTTTCTAGGCTATATGTGATAGTTTTGGTACCGCTAGTAGTACTGGATGTAGCAGCAGCATGCCAGGCGAGGTACGAATTTGCGTAACTGTAGCCGAGCCACGATCCTTGAGTCGAGGGGATTCCGAGATTTCGGAGTCTCATAAAACTTGACAAAAGATTGTCTAATCGTCCGACGTTGTTTGTAGATTCGTTCGGAAGGTAAGTCAGGTCCGGATGGTAGTCCTGAGATTTTAGAGAACAGTCCTCAGTTACCGCTCCGGGCTGTTTCTTTTGAAGGATTCTGTCGATAGAGAATTCCATACTGTTCTTTGGCAAGCAAAGATGGTCAACTAGAAGGAACCGAGGTGCTTACCTGGACTTTTATGAACTTCCGCGAGTGCTAGATTGTTAAGGTGAGAGATGCTGGGTGTTGATCTAAAAGGACAGGCGCAGTTGGGTGAGTGTTCAACCTTTTGCACCAGGTCCATGACCACTGGGGCCGAGTCTATGCAGCAGCCGCAGCGTTTGCTCATAAACACCAAGGTACTAAGTGCAGTAAAGTGGTCGTATAAACAGCCATATTAGTACAAGAGGCTGTATAATAGAATGAGATGCATTCCTCTTCTCACTGTGTGTGTGAGTAATGATTATGAACCTCAGGGTTTTGCGCTGTATGCTCTTTAGACCATTAAAGCATTCAAGCATGGTATCACCCACATGTAAACAGTACTGCGTTTCTCACCTAACAAACGTCTTACTTACAGCTCCCAATTAGCGGGTTTACCACTGTTTGACGTAACTTCACAAAAGGTGCACAGTTCAAGCACGAATGATATTTACTCAAATTTCTTCTCCTCTATGTTAAATAATAGCTCTACAACTCAAACGTAAGGGTCATAACTCAGTTCTTTGTTACAACAAACGCACCCTTAAAAAAATATTTGATTAAATCTCTGCTTGATAGGTCTATATCCAAGTCTTTTGTGTAGATGATTCGTGTTTGGTAATACAGGGGCATGAATGTAACAATGATAAATCGTTTTCCATAAGAGAGCTGGTAGATAGAATCCATCTCTCATTGCACACACAGTTAGAGCAATGTGACTGGGCCAAATCACCGCTCGTAAACATAAAAGAGTGAAAAAGAGGTGCTATCTAGAGCTTTCTCAGGTGAACGATAGCCTCCCCAGACTTGCAGGTGAACCTCTTCCCACGGATATCTAAGTGGGTTCCATCAAGGGATCTTCGTAAACATCATCCGACAAACCTTTTATATGGCACACCGCAAACAACATTCACACACCTCAATATGGTCTTCACCATTACTTGTTCATACAGTTTACCCCCTCGCTCTTTTTTAATGCCTGCTATACAAATACCTTCACAGATTGCGGAGAAAATTAAACCTATACTTTTATGGGACAAGTTTTATACTTGTTTTTAGTGTTTTAATATATTATCAAAGTCTGAGCTTTCTGGAACACTACGTAGCACTTCTATTCAAAAGCTGAGTCGTAAATTTAACTCTTGGCTTGACAGTTTTATGGAATTGTATCGAAATTTTCAGAACGATTTTGAATCGATACATTTGTTGGCACTTTTCTCACATTTCAGTCAATTTCAACGAGCCTTTTCACAACCCCATTCACATCCAATTGTTGGACCCCATCTGCAAATCGGCTAAGCGAAACGAACAATGCAATGGAGGGAGTATTCCCTTGCCGCCTGTACATTATCCATAGTTATCATTATTGTCAAATTGTTATCACGGGTTATCAACGAGTTATCAAAAGTTATCATCTCGTTATCACACTTGTTATCGGGGAGTTATAATGGACTGTATTTGAATCAGTTTGATTGTTCAAGGTACATAGTGGATGTCTTGATCAACAAGTCATAACGAAAAAACCTGTTCAAAAAAATTTTCGAAAAAATTCGTCTGCTGTTTCTGTGCGTCGTCTGCTATCTTCAAGGTGGCGGGCAGTAGACAAGTTCCTGTTCCCTGCAAGTCTTCATCACATCATCGAACAAAAGATCCAGAGCGCAAGAAAACCTTCATAAATATTCAAAATCAAATCAAATCCTGATTAACTGAATTAGTTTTCAACTTACGTCCATTTGCTTCCGTCCGGTAGGCAGCGGTAGAAGACGTGGCAACCTCGGTAGCGGTCAGCAAAGTACCCATCTTTGCCCATGCAGTCGAAAAATTCGTCTCCTCGCACTTGTGGCGTCTGTTCTGCGTTACAGAAGCACAGAGCCACCACAGAAACAACTAAAAATCGCAATTAAAACCTGAAATAAACATAAATTGGGTCAATAAAGTTAGAGGACTTACGCAGTAGAATGAACAATCCGGTAGTTTTCATTGTTTCCTCTCAACCGTTAACGGTCGATGGAACTGATTGAAATTTAAAAAAAAGCACTTGGGTTCCCTGGGTTGCAATGGACTAGGCTGCTGGCTTTATATACAATCTGATTCAACTGATAACGACAACAGTGTTGGACTTAAATCCTTTGATGACGACAGCCTCTTTGTATAAGCAAATGTCACGTCCAAACAAAAACAGCTACTAACACAAATACTAGTTCCAACTGATACGAACTAGCAATGGAGCCAAAAATAGCTACAAGCAATGTAAAACTCAACTACTGAACAGAAATAGTAAATACTTTGTTAGCAATCTCGAAAACTAGTTAAGTTATTAAGTTATAAAGTGTGTTTATGGATTTGTAAATGTTCTCGAAGGTTCCAAGTTTGGAACTGATAATGCCTGGTCCATAAAAACTGTTATCAGATGACAGGGGATTTAGTCGGGTGTTAAACAAATCGACAATCGTGTAATCACTCGAGTAGATAACGTATTTTTTAACCTTGTTGTCGCCATTTACGCTTTTATCACCAAGAAAAACTCTAATCCCAAAGCGAGTAAACATTATAAAAAATTCCAGAAAGCAGCCAATGAAATTATGAGTTTATTTGGTATTTAATCGAATCATTTATCAGATTTTCAGGAATTACAATCAAGAATCTTCAGGAAAGTTTAGAAAAATGTAGGAGAAACTGGAGGACAGTAGACCTGGTCAGCATCGAGACACGTCTGCTTCTCGTCGCTGAATTTCATCTCCAGAGCGCAGGAAAACCTAGAAAAAAAATTAAAATATAGTTCAATGTTTTAGCTGATTGTCTGAATTTTTTCAGATTTTTTCGAGCGTAAGTTTGTGGGGAAATTTAATTTTTAGCGTACGTCCATTTGGTCCCATCGGGTAAGCAGCGGTAGAAGACGTGACAATCGCGGTAGCGGTCAGCGTAGTATCCGTCTTTGCCGGTACAGTCGAAAGCTTCCGGGCCTTTGGGCTGAACCTCGACAGCCGAGGCGAAAACCAGGGCGAAAATCGCCAAAACTGTTTGCAGAAAGAAGCTAGCTTAATACTAGCTGACTGGTGCATGAATCGTTCTAAGTTGTAGTAGGGATAATTGAAGTGAAGTACTTACGGAAGAATGGGAGAAGTGAACGCATCATGTGGAATCAACGTAGCCGTTTGGCAGGACCCCAACCGGACCCTAGGCCTATTTATAAACGCTTTTTATCTCTGAATGAACGTCATGCAAAAGGGAATTAGACAAGGATTAGCTGCACACGTACGGGGAGTACTTTGTGAAAAGAAAAAATGACAGTGCTCAAGCTTGTGTAAACCCTCCGCCATGATGAAAAACCTTTGGAAATCATGTGTGCTATACACGGAAGATTACGTACCCATCACATGTATAATCATGATGTAACCGTCTAGGAACTGTCGAGTAAAACGCTAATCATGTTGAGAAATATCGTATTCGCTTGATAATAACACAGTCAGCAGATACCGAGACACACATACCCAAGATTTGCACGACGTGTACCTCTCTATAGCGGACACCGTTATCAAATCAAACTTTAAAAATTTCAAAACTTTCTTGGTGCCAAAATGTTCCTTGATTTTTTTCAAGATTTTTAAGAATATTTGAAACCGACATTTTTCTTCCAAAGTATTTTAAAGGGCTATCCGTAATAGAGAAGAAGGTCTACAGTCGACAAGTTGCTGCTTTGCCACGGGACATATAACGATTATACAAACGAAAATGTGTCTGATGTCATGTTCTGTAATAAGATATTACGTGTACTCGTACTTAATAATCTAATAATCAAGCAAATAAAACTGATAGCTGCACAAATTTAATCTGGTTAAAAAAAACTGTAGTATGTGCAAACTGGATTACGCAGTTTTAAAACCTCAAATGACGCAACAGAAACCTTTGAAAATATTTATTTAGCTCAATTACTTGATATATTAGGTTGTCTTTCTGCTGGTGAAGCTAAAAATTCACCGAAATAGCCATGACACGCTTGAATACTTTTGAGGTAATCATTAAAATGAATAAAAATTATGTGGTCGCCATGTTTCCTACAATAACACCATCTAGCGGTAAAATTTAGCACTTGTTGTGTGATCAATCGAATGGGGCCATTTCCATGAGTTTTGTTATTCTCTAATCTGGCGCAAAAAGCCACGGGGAAAACGAATATCATACTTAAGACATCCCCAGAGGTGTGGAAACATTTTTTATTACTATTTTGCGGGTCAAAGTGTCTGCCTCAAAAAACGATTTGTGATTGGCTGGAGGGTACGTGACGTAACAGCCAGAGGTCATCAAACGCAATTGAAGCGGTGAAGATAAATCCGAACTTGCAGTCTTTAAAAACACGAAAAAGTGGCGTTTTTTACCCCATTTAGCTTGTGTATCGAAGAAAACGCTTAATACAATATTCTTGCACCGTTCTGAATGATTCTGAATGTTAGAAAAACTAATTATATGCTTCAAGGCGTGAGACTTGCATTGTCATTGTATTGTTATTGCTTGAACAATAGTACGCTCTGCACTGGTTGAAAAAGTTCTCTTGAAGGAGACAACATATCTCTTATCATTTTGGTTTCAGTGGCACATTGGGAGTCAGTTTCTTTAGGAAAGTTTAGTGGCTTCATTAGCCACTCGACTGCCAAGACTGTTAGGCGGGTTGAAAGTGCCATCACTGCTAACATCGGGAGATAGCCAGTTTCTTTTGCCGAATAGCGTCGTTTCGTAAGTATACGTAAATCTGAAAGAATAGTCAAAAACGTACTAAAATAACATATTTTCTGGTAGCAGGTATTAAAGAAGAAAAGTTTTCCCTACGTCATGGTACTTCGGTCGGGTGAAGCGAAAGTCCTGGTGAAGGTATAGCTGTCTCGAAACGATAGGCGATTGAGGAAGAAGACGGCAGGAACATACAACGCAAACAATGCCCACCAGATTTTTTCGGGTATGTCATTAAAAGCAACAACAACAACAACAACAACAACCCGGCCCCTTAAGAAGAAAGTTGCTTGGTTAAGCATTGAACCGACAGACATGACTGCGCTGCTATGTGTCAAAATGACTACTATATATTTTTAAAAACTTGAACTGAAATACGTACCGAGTAGTACATGATTGGATACAAATGCCATGTTGTGACCCTCAATAGACCAAACATTCAACGACGACCAGTGCAAGAGGTCTAACGGCTAGAAAGAGGCAATGGCTTATCGAAGTGCTTCTCTATGGACGTGAATCATGTGATTCGGTACAGTTGCATAAAGATTATTTGCAAGGGGGGAAGTCCCAGTTTATAGTTTTCTCGGAAAAAAATATTAAAAAATTAATTTAAATTTTAATTAAACCCCAATTGCGTTAGATCTAGACACGTGAGGACTCGGCAATTAACCCAACAAACCTATGATAATGTATACAGTTTTTAACAAATTGTATTCGCTTTGTGATCAACAGTTATCATCACTTAAAAATCTCCATCACCAAAACTGTACCCGAATACCAAAACCAAAAACAGAAATAATTTTCACTAGTTGGATAACGAGAAACGAAACGACTCGTCTTAGCAGTTCGGCGAAGACAAGATGTTCATAGGTAGGCAGTTACCGTTCCCTACGTAGGTTGCAGTAACGGTTCCCTTGATGGTGTTAGTTGAAGTCGTGGTTGTTCGGAAGATCTGCAGACCGAGCAGTCGACTTTTTCGAGACTGCGGCAGCTCGGTATCGATAGATGATTCAATAACGGGAGGTTCACTGCGTTAGAAACAAACTGTTAGTTTACAGTACACAGTATGTGAAGTGCTATTAGGCGAACCTGTGAGAGGTATCTCGTTTCCAGATATTGTTGCAGGCGGCAGTGGGTCTCGGCGAGATGACAGTCGGGTAAGCGGGATTGCACTTGACTGTTGAACCAACCTGGAGGTTCTGGCAGTCGGTACTGCAAATGGCTGGTGGAGGAAACTGCGGACAGTTGACGTTGGATGGGTTGAGAGCACAGTTCGGTGCAACCAGTGCGTTGTAAGTTCTGCAGTTGGGATCGCAGACTGAGAGCGTGGGTGGTGGAGGAACTAAGCAAGACAGTGGAGTAGCACCAGCAATAGCCGGGAATCCCGTGATTGAGATAGTCGTGCAGGATAACGCGTTCAGAGCAGTCAGGGCAGTGATACTAGTAACTGCAGCAGTGACGGATAGGGTGGTTAAGTAGACTCCGCCAGCTGCTGCACAGGTCTGAGCTCCTTGGAGACACGTACAGGCAACGCACAACGGAGGTGCTACGATAGTCTTGGACGCTGTGTCCGCTATGCGAAACGGATACAGTTTGGTGATTTGATCGTTCAGAGCTGATATCAGAAGCGAATCGTCAGCTTCTTTATGGCCTGTAACCAAACACGGAAGTCAGGTAAATGCTACTAGTATAACAGTAGTAACACTAGCTGTAGTAATAATAATGGTGTTGGTTATATTACTGGAGCTGATGGCTACCATTAGGCTAGCTAGCACTAGTAGGACTCAGTCGTAAGAAGTAGTAGTGATAACACTAGTGGTATTAGCACTAATAATACGAATGAAACTAATACTAGTAAAATACAAGCATTACCAACAGTAGTAACAACAAGTGCCGCGACGCTAGCGACAATAGTATAGTAGTAGTAACCTGTAGTTCTAATATATGCAGCAGTAGTATGCTAATAGTAGTAGAATGGTGCTAGAAGTAGTACTACTAGTAGCCTTACTGAATCGTATGAACAAGTACTAATAATTAAAACATAATTAGACTCTTGAAAAGTTGTGTTGTTGTCCACTTAAGCCTTCTTAAGTTAGAATTGAAAACAGAAAGCTTGCTAGTACCTTTCCGGATAAGTTTGCGGGACTCGCTATCAGGGTACTCCTCGAGCTCTGTAACATGAAGAATTAACATTATTAGACATCAGGATTGGCACGAAGTTATAGTTGTACGGTTTCTCTTTCACATGTCGTTGAAACAATGCAATGTGAACTTAAAATAAATTTTTATACCAAGATCTGTAGAGTTGTCGTTGTCGCTGATGACATCCGACAGTACCACGGGAGAGTGTTCGGTCTCGGCGTAGTAGCCTTCAATCTCCAGTACCCTTAAATAAAAAGTACAAATTTACATTAACAAAGAACATTAAATTACAATGTTTCATACCCTTTGCTGATTTTTGGCGGACTTCCCAAGAAGAAGTATCGCTCGGTCACTGAACGTCCCGTCAGCAGACTTAACGCAACAGTCAGAACTAAAAATTTCATCTGAAACTTCATTTCTGATCTAGGAAGAACAAAATTCTAGCACTCAGAATTGCGACTTAACTCAGTCGATGGCTCTTTCTTACTCGAAGCTTGGCTCGATGAGTTTTCGATACCTGCTTTCGTTTCATCCCGGCTTTTATACGCTTCCCGAAGTCCTTCGGGGTTAACGAACAGTGAAAATTAGCAGTTTCCCATTAAAAATTGCAAGTTCAGTAGCCGCGGAATTAGTCTAGTTTTTCTTCAACGGCACGCGTGTTCCGCAACAACTTTTTGCGTTTCAAATTCAACAAAGAATCTACGTTGGAATAATACAAAAAATTCCGCTCGATGGCGCTGCTCTTGTATCGTAAACGCCTTAGGAACCCTAGCGGTAGAATTACAAACTATAACCGGGAAAAGACAGATAGTTTATTTATTGTTTATGTTTACCGTCTCGAATGTTCTTGTAGCCAAGCTCGTGACCCTTGCAGCGTTGTCACGTATAACATTAAGCGTCTGAACTCGTCAGGTAAAAACAAATCCACTGTCATTTTTTTATTAAACTACGAAGTTTACGATTATCAACGCCATTTTCTTCGTTAATTTCTTGTATACACACAGTAAAAAGTCGCTGAAAAAACCAATGAAGAAAGTTGGGTTTCAATTAACTTAACCACAAGCAAAAACTAGAGTCCGGATGGACATACGGATTACTAGAAGGAAGCTTGTACAGTCAAGTGTGACCCTTTTTTCAAGGTCATTTTTCGGTTCTGGAACTTCAGCAATAATCGAAGTTAAAGAATGATTCTAATAATCAGTATCTTGTATAATCAGCACAGGCTGGAACGATTCTTGGCTAAGAGATACTAAACTAAGATCTAAAGAAAAACTTGTGCCGTTTTAGGGGGAAATTTTCTTACACAGAGTAGTAAAAGAAGAAATTTATGTTTTATGAACTTCCTAGAACGAACGTAGGACTACCTGGATAAATTATTAGTAAATTTTCATCTCCCGTTATTATTTCAGTATTTGCGAGTAAATAAGTCCATTTTCGCAAAGTAGCGCGTGACTCGGCTGAGTGCTTCAGCCATTATGGTCACAACATCTTTTACCAAATTTGCATAATTTTTGTGCTGGAAGATACTCTAAACATATAAGAGGTGCTAGAAATATTTGCTAACTTCTGTATCAAAGTGTTGACTCGGATGAAGTCATTTGCTACGTACTGAAGGCCAAAAGTGACACGTTTCATGCAATCATAGTGTATTAAATATCATTCTAGCCTGCGTTAAGTAGCGAATCCGACCAAATAAAGCATACTACGCCCTCCACCATTGAATCAAGGTAATCATAGTCCCGTTTCCCGAGTCCTCGGCCAAAACGCAGGCAGTGTTCAGAATATCTTCGATGCTTTTCAGCAGTTTGGTGCGTTAAGGAGATTGTTGGGCAGGCAGCTCGCTGAAGGAACATACGACACTGTGACAGCTCCGGGAACAACAGAGATTCTGGTTAAAGTAGTTTTGTAAACTTGGAACCCGAAGAAACGTCCGGTCCTAGTTTGCGGCTCGCTTTCAAACGATGAATCAATCACTGGGTAATCGCTAATAAAGAATGGGATGCGTTAATAATTAAAAAAAATAGTTTAGTGAATAGATTTCTACCTGCTTTCACGCTTTCGGATTGTGGAAGTGCACAGTGTAGTAGGCCGGGCTGATATGATATTAGGGTAAGCACTGTTACACCTCACAGTGGCTCCTACAGTAAGATTTCGACAGTCTGTATTACAAACACTAGGTACAGGACTCACAGGGGCGCATGAGGAAGCGGATGGCATAGTACGACATGTGGAGGTCTGGGGAGCATCGACGCAGCTAGAGTCACAAACGGAGAGGGTAGCAGGCGGAGTAATGAGACATGTAATGGTAGCTGCAGCAGTTCCTCCTACAGCTGGGTTGCAGGCCAAAGCGTTAGTAGGAAGAGCGGAGAGGGTAGAGGCAGGAGTCAGAGCAAAAGTAACAAGTGTTACTCCTCCAGCCGCAGCACAGGTCTGGGCTCCTTGCAAGCACTTGCAAGCAACACACATCGGAGGCTGGACGTTAGTAACTGTAACGCTATCGGTTACACGGAACGGGCTCAACAGCGGAGAAAGGGATGCGACGACTCCGTTATCGTAGGTGACGGACGGGATCAGGAATCGGGACTCGACGTCGTCGCTCTCTGATGAACTTGAAGTGTCGGGAACTGACTGTGAAAGTCTTCTGGACTGGGTATCGGGAAAACCTTTCAACGAATCGGATCAAAAAATACATTTTTAATTAATAATAAATGAAATAATTAATTTAATAAATTATAAAAATCAGATTTAATTTTTAGTACTTATTTCAGATTTTACCTGTTCGTTCTTCCTCGGGATGAGCGATATCGTTCGCGACAAGAACGGGGACCTTGGACGTGTCGGCATAGTAACCGTCAATCTCTACAACTCTGTGAATATAATTTCAATTAAATTTAATATAAGTAAAAATATTTCAGACAGTTAAGTTGTTACCCCCGTTGAAGTTTCGGGAAAGATGAGCCGGGGAAGAAGATTCGCTCGAGGGACGCAGTCCCCAACGAGCAGTACAGCATTACCAAGCGAAGCAGACCAGTTTTCATGATGTACGTCTAAACTCGTGTTGCAAAGATGTGCAAATTGTACTGATATGACTCCTTTTTATACGAGGTACGCATTTTGCAAGTCAGACCTCTCGAGCTTCTCGTATCAAGAGGTGACGCTACTCCTCTGCTCTTCACTAATGAAGATCCAGAATTCTACGAATTAATTCTTTTCTATATACTGCTGAAGCTACAACGCAAGAACCACTTGACTGGGGAAAATTTCAGTTCTGTAGTTGTGTAGGCATTGCTTAAACTAAGTATAAGCAAGTACAAAGCTCTTCTTCAGGTTCGCCTCTGTACTCAAAAGTACTCAAAACGTACCCTTGGTTGAGTACTTTCTGATTTTTTCGCAACTTTTTGGAAGTCAAGGGAACATGCCTTGGTTTACTTTAGCTGATTGCAGCTATTTGCACAATGTACGGATTTGGTAGCAAGATAAACTTTGCTCGTTTGTGCACAGCAGTTTCAAGTGTAAGGGGCTACAATAACTTGTGACTTTTCTTCGTTACTTTTTCACTTGCTAAAGCTAAATCCGGACACCTGTTGTACGTCAATGCAATTTTTATCTGCAGGAGTAGTTGACTTTCGTGACAAACACGCAGTCATTGCCATCACTGAAGGTCATTTAGTTGAGAATCATCAGTATGAACATGCTAGAGACTTGAATACAGAACAGTTCTTACAATTCAATGAATTTTCTATTGATACGGATTGAGTGAAGATTTCAGAGTTAAATTAAAGCCCAATTTCAGATTTTTCAGTTGCTGGAACCGTCACACATAGGCAAATATTTTTTAAATTTCAACGGTACGTGTTTTTACATGGATTTTCACATTTCCCGCCATTTACAGGTCTCGCTGATTGGTTCCCAAATGTCACGTGACTCCTTCGACAACCAGTCACATATGTCATGTAATCTGTCTAGCTTTAGTATTAATTTTACTATACAACACATTTTTCCTGTAACTGTGCAGTCATAAGTTGTGTATTCAGCAACAATTCAGAAAACTCGTAGAAAACTACACCCTCCACCATTGAAGTATAAAAAATTCGTTGTCCCCCGATGATTTTCCTCACAATTTTCAACACGAAGGTGCGTTAAGGAGATTGTTGGGAAGGCAGTTTGCCGAGGGAACGTAGGTAGCGGTAACGGCTCCCGAGATGGTACTGGTCCTGGTTACTGTATTCCGGTAAACTTGAAAACCGAAGAAACGCCCAGTTCTAGACTGCGTTCCAGTCTCGAACGAAGATTCAACCACTGGAGAACTGCTGTAAAACCAAAAGGTACCATAAGGTGTATTCCAAACGTCTGCCTCACTATAGCGGACACCGTTATTAAATCAACTTCAAGGAATTTTACAAATTTCTTTACGCCAACACTTTTCTTAGATTTTTCTGTGATTTTTAGAACCATTTTTCTGTTAATATTTTTCAGTTAACGTATTTTATACAGCTGACCGTTGTAGAGGGGAGCTTACTTTTCAAGTTTTCAGATTGTGATCCTCTATAGATACCTCTCCATAACGGACAAGGTAATTAAAATTAATTTCGAGGAATTTTAAAGACTTCCTTTACGCCAAAATGTATCTTGAATTTTTCTATGATTTTTTGAACCATTTCCAGTTAAGATTTTTGAATAAACGAATTTTATACAGCTGCCCGTAGAAAAGTGGAGCTCGCCTTTCGCGCTTTCAAACTGTGGCCGAGCACAGATGTCTCTCTATAGCGGACACCGTTATTAAATCAACTTTAAGGAATTTTAAACTTTCTTTACGCCAAAATGTTTCTTAGATTTTTCTGTGATTTTTAGAACCACTTTCTGTTAAGATTTTTCAGTGAACGCATTTTATACAGCTGCTCGTAGTAGAGGGGGCCTTACCTTTCGCGTTTACGAATTGTGTTCGAGCACTGATTAGTAGGTCTCGCTGACACAACGGTAGGGTAGGCATCGTTACACTTGACCGTGGATCCCACGACAAGATTCTGACAGTCCGTACCGCAGAAAGCAGGTAAAGAAGCGAGAGGTAGGCAATTTTCTTCAGACGGTTTTGACCGGCATAGCGGAGTCCAGGGAACATCGCGACAGCTTGGATCGCAGACGGAGAGGGTAGCAGGAGCGTTATAGATACAGGCAATAGTAGTATTAGCAGTTCCTCCTACAGCTGGGTTGCAGGCCAAGGCACCAGGAGGAAGAGCGGTAGGGGCAGCTGCAACAGGAATAGTGAAGAGTTGGACTCCTCCTCTCGCAGCACAGGTTTGTCCGCCTTGCAAGCACTTGCAAGCGACGCACAGCGGAGGCTGTACATTAGTGACTGTCACAGTATCAGTTACGCGGAAAGGCTTTGAGAATGGAGAGTATGCTGGGACTTGGGTATCGGTGGAACTGTAGGTCGGGATAAGAAATCGAGACTGGGCCTGGCCGCTACTGTCTGCTGTGCGAGAAGTATCGGAAAAAGTAGAGGATAGACCTCTTGACTCTGTGTCGGGAAAACCTGTCAGAAAATTATACTTTATCGAGATTTCATCAAATAGTTGAATTTACTGCCTTGGGTGTGGGTACTAGAGTAGTTTACTTTACCTGCATTCTCGTCCTTGTCAGCTGAGATGTCGTTTGCTAAGATCATTGGGACTTGAGAACCGTCAGCGTAGTAACCCTCTATCTCCATCACCCTAAAAACAGTTAACATCTACAATCAAAATATTCTATCTGAGCAAAATAGTTTTACACCGTGCAAAGCACTGTGGAAAGGCACCATTAAGTGTCTATTTATAGTTTCTCAGTTCTTTTTACAGTGGCTTTTTCACAGTAGCCTACGTCTTCGAACACACCCAAGTTTAAAACAAAATTTGGACTAAAAGGCACCGCAAAAGGCACTACAAAAGGCACCATCGCTATTTTATCGTAATTTTTTTCAGTGTTCTTATCCAGGTTGGAGTTTGGGGAAGCTGTTGCCGGGGAAGAAGATTCGCTGCGGGAACACAGTTCCCAGCAAGCAATACAAAACTACTAAATTAACGAAACGAGCAATCATTGCTAAGGATTCTTGTCTGCTGCTCTTCTAGCTGATCTGTCTGTTGTCTGTCAGACAATTGATATCCAACAGATCAGGATCGAACCTCTTTTATAGCCAACTCATCGAAGGTCACTTTCCGCGCCGTAGAACTTTGTTAAAACAGATGAGTCTTGGAAATGCTGTTTACAAATCGCTTGGATAATCAAATATTCCATAATATAATAAATAGCCAATTCAAAATAATTTTATGCAAACAGTATACCTTCACTTGTTTTTTTACAATTAATTCATGGATTTAGTAAATTTAGCTTAGAAAATCTAGCAGGTTAAAATAGTACAAATCTATCAATAGCATGCAGTAACCTGATCAGTCCTTTGATTATTATTGACGTATGCATTAGGTCTAATAGCTAAGTAAACTCTTTATATTGATATGGAATATTCACTGATAATATCGGCTCTTTTCTCCAAGAACTTTAAATGGACATCTCTACTGAGCAAATACATGACGTAGCTTATAAATTATTAGTATTATTCAATTAAATACAATCGTACGCTAAACTTGTATTATTACTTCAGCTGTTCGAACAGAAAGAGGGAAAAAGTGTCAACTAAAAACGAAAACTGCTCATAAAAATTCAAAAGTTAAAATACGAAAACAAAATCAAAATCGGGGGTTTGACAAAAACGGCAGACGACAGGGCGCGAAAAACCAGAAACAGATCTTCGTTTGCGACAAACAAGAAAAAATTTTAGCTGCTAATTAAAAAAAGAAAAAAAATTGATAAATTTTTCAAAAGAAAAATCGCAACATACAAAGCACACGACTAATATTCCGCCATATTAAGACATAGTACACACATACAAACATACGAAATCAGGCGCAAATAAGCTTTTCCACGTTTAACACCAGTTCATTATAAGATTGAAGGCCCTATATAATGCTTTTATACACTGAAAAAGTTGTAAAAGTTGACGAAAAAAATAAAAAAATTAAGCCCCGGAAGAGAATACATGTATAATATATATATATAAGCCATGATGAGGTATATCGGATTGTACAGCCCATACGTTTGTTTTTCTTTTTTGTAGTAATATTGAAATATATTGAAAAGTTTTAAAACATAACACTTTGCTTTCCAACTGTTTCTGCCATGTTTTACTTTCCTTATAATGGCTACGTATATGAAAAGCTACGTAACCCTTTCAATTAACTTTGAACTTGTACAGATTTACTGGAATCTTGTGTGCTGAGGGGAAAAATGTGGGGGAAAACCTGCTGTGTGGGTAAGAGTGGAGGGGAAAAAACAAATTTGTTGGGGAGTGGGGGTATAGTTCCGGGCCTGACTGTAAATCCCTGAGTCCTGGTTCTGTATTATAATAAAACTGCCTGTAGAAGAGTTGCTGTTGTAGAATTTCTTTGAGTTGCACAGTGTGTGGGGGGAAATGGTTCGGGGAAAACTACAATTGGACGTGAGCTAGCGATTATCAATGGGCTTTGTATAGTTTAAAAATAAGCGAGAAAAATGAAAAAACACTTGAAAATTTTACGAAAAAGGAACTAACTGTACACGCGACGAATAATTCACTCGAATTTTAATCCCCCCGCCCAAAAAAAAACAAATTCGCAAATTTTCGCAAATCTCTCGCAAAAACTAAATTTTCATTCAAAAAAAACGCTAATGTCTCATCTTTTTTTTGAATTTCATATTACGAGGCAGGTACAAAAGCTTAAAAATCTTCATTATCTTTCTCAACGGGAAAGTTTTATCAAAATCTACACTCGGTAATTTTCAGAGTTTGTTCTACTCTGTCAAGTTTTACATGCTCGATTCCCGCTGCTGCATCTGCAGTCCGGGGATCAGGGGTTCCGAGACGGGGGGGATTCGGATCGAGACCTGCCGCAGGAGCGTCGAGAGGCGCTCCAGGACGCAGGAGGCCGACAGACGCGCCTCGGCGTCCTGGTCCCAGCACTCCTCGATCGTGTGGCAGAGGACCTGGAGCCCCGGGTGCTGGCGCCACGTCTCCTTGAGGACGGGCCTTCGCTTCAAATGCACCACGCACTCCTGCATGTCTTCCAGCGTTGGGTGTTGTCCAACCTACCGCAACAAATCATTAATAAATAACAACATTAAATATGTATAATGTAATACGTATATGAATAGTATTGTGTCACTATCTCAATTTTCTATCGTTTTGCCTCTTAAAATTGATTCAAGTTTAAAAGTGTAGTAGACGAATTCGTAATATCGTTTACTCCCTACAGCCTGCTACATTTCTGCTAGTGCGGGGCGACAAACTTCTTCATTGGCTGTCTTGATCACGTGACCAGTGCCAACCAATCAGATCGTGCGCTCAATTTCCATCGCTGCACGTGCATTTTCAAACTTTAATCAATTTTAGCGGCCAAACGGTAGAAAATTGAGATCGGGACACTATACATATTCGGAATCAGCGTCAAAAGTCCTATATAACATATGTTTTCCAAGTTGTCCTGAGTAATTTTTTTGCTATTTTCTTATAATTCTACATTTTTTAATACTTTAGTTTTTTTTATTTTTCAAAGAATATTTAATTTAAATGCATTTTAATAAAATATATAGAAATTACTTCTTCTTCAAAGGGCAGCAAGTATTCAGGGACAGGTCCGTCCTGGGCTCGGCAGCGGGTGACGATTTCCCAGAGGACCAGGGCGCAGGCGTACATGTCGATCCTGAGGAAAGCGTCTCGGTTGAAGTTGATGGCGCCCTCCAGCACCTCCGGCGCCATGTAGCGTCGCGTGCCCACCTGTCCGTGCGTGTCGCCTACCGGTCGCCCCGGGTAGAAGATCAGCGCTAGGCCGAAGTCGGCCACGCAGGCGGTCAAGTCTGATTTCAGCAGGACGTTCTTGGACTTGAAATCGCGGTGGGCCACTGACGGTTTGCAACCTTCGGCTAAAATGACAAAATAATATGTCTCAATAATTATTATTATTATTTTAACATACTCAGCTACGATATTTAACAAATTATTTAGAAATGGCCATACAAGCATATCTTACATTAGACCTGAATATTTGAGTCTTATTAAAAGTACATTTTTATTGAGATATTCGGTTACAATACCACAATAATGCGTGTAAATAATGATAATAAAACTGATTAAATTACAACAAAGTAGCGTTAGGATATTTAATGAAATGTAGTGAAGTTTTACATTTGGTAGGCGGCATTTCTTCGTGGAGGTACGTCAGGCCCCTGGCCATACTCTCCGCAATGCGGCAAAGCTCGGGCCAGGTCACAGTATTCGACTAGAACGAAAAAGATATCAACATTTACATATTATTATATTATAAAATTATAATTCAGAATATTAAATAAGAAATTATTAGTTTATATGTTGATTCTCAATAATATTATTTATAATTTACTTTAACGCACTTACTTAAACTGTAATAGTGTATAACAGACTTGGGTAACAGACTTGGGTAGCAAACTTATAAAATCTTAAATCGTATACTTTGAGGTAGTCGCACAGGGACCCTTTCTCGTGGAAGGCAGTAATGAGCCAGAATTCCGTCTGCAGGTTATCCCCACGTTTCTCGGCACAAATAAAGTGCAGAATGTTGTCCACGTCCATCTGCGGCAGCTTGAACACCTCCTGCTCGGCCAGCCACGACTGCTTATCCTATTAATAAACAAGTAAACAGAAATAAAGTTAGGTTACTAATTAACCATGCGCTAGGAAGTAACGTATGATTGTTCATTCATCATTTATCATGGTTTATGATTAGTAATTTAGGATTTATTATCATACAGTATTAGTACTATCTATAATTAATATTTACTTATGATTAATCACTGTTTCTTGATGGTTTATTGTTACAGGGTTCCGAATGAAATATCTTATTCAAATTCCCTGATTTTTCCCAGATTTCCCTGACAATTTTCCCCTAACCTTTTAAACGCATTATACTTTCTAGGTGTTATTCACAAGAGGCTTGAGCAAAGGTTAGTTGAAACTGAGTGGAGTGGCAACTCAAATTCCCTGACCTTTTCCTTATTTAGTTGTAATTCCCTGATATTTCCCTGTATTCCCTGACTGAAATCTTGTTCCCTAACTTTTTCCTGATTTCCCGGTTTTCCAGGTCGGCGGGAACCCTGTCTTATGTATTACTATTTATTATCTATTCATTATTTATCGTTATTTCTTATAAGTAGTCATTATTTATTCGTCATTTAACAAAAATTATTTACTTGTAACTTAAATTACACATTTTATTCAATTTATTCTTCTTATTTCTGATTCTTTGTTCAGAGCCAAGTGGTGTTTAAAAAACTAAAATACCTGAAGCGGAAATATCTTCACGGCTACAGTTTCCTTCTTTAGCTGTCCCTTCCAGACGGCTCCGTAACGTCCCCTGGCTTTAATCTCAATCAGTTGAACAGGGGTAAGGGTCAGCATGGGGGAAGGGGGTTGTACTGTTAAAGGCTCGTTGGTTGGCAACTGCAAATGTAAGAAAATTATTGATAATATTCAAGGGGGTAAGTTAAAAAAAAACAAACGTAAATTAATTAATTAAATTTTACAAAATTAGGTGATACAGAAATTCAAATCTCAAAAAAGATTTAAGATTGCAAATGATAATGAATTTAAATTCACAATTTCAACTGCAATTAAATTTTAAAAATGATTAAAAAAAATAAAATAGATTGAAAATTAAAACAAAAATTAAATCGGGAAAAATACTTCGTTGAAAAAGGCCATTTTGTGTCTGCGATAAGCCCAGTACGCAGTAGCGGACATGACGACGATAGCCATGATCGGAACCAGCGTCCACATGAAAATGTTGAGTATGGGACGTTCCTGCGAGCTTTTCAATGCCGGAACTGAAGGGGGAAAAACATGATTTTAAGAAAAACGAAAATATTCCAAGTCCTACCGCTAACTACAGTCGCCTCGGTCGTGACGGGCTCCCACGAAAACTCTCGGTTGCAGAAATCGCCCACGCAGCAGCAGAAAAGCAAATTTTTCTTGGGCTCTTCCCTTGTCCCCACGCAGCGGGACATGTTGTAGCAGTCCATGCCATTGACAAAACAGCCCTACGATAATTAAAGAAAAACAAAATTAAACAACATGCAAACAAAACGCAAAAGTAGTGCTTACCTTGAGCTTGACCTGCGGCTGACCTGTACTGTTATTCTGCCACAAAACATAGCAATAGTTTCTCTCGTTGACTTCAGGTGCTTTGCAGAGCTGCGTGCCGTTACAGCCTTCGCCTGTCGCGGTGCACGAGGTGTGGTTGTAGAAATCGCATTCTGTCGTCATTAACGCAGCATCTAAACACATTTTACAATATTAATAATTAAACATAAAGATGTTTCAGGATTCAAGTACCTGTCATGGCGATACACACAACACCCATCATAACCAAAACACTGGTTAAAAACGACGAAAACATTTTCGCGAGTTTTAAACGCAAATTAAAACGTTCGTTCAAAAAATTTGAACAAGTTTTCAAAAGAAGACGAAAAGGAAGATTACTGAACAATTACAAGGTGTAATGACATTATTCAGTAACTGAAAACTTTTTTGAACTGTTTGTTTGTTTGTTGAAGGTACTTGGCCACACAGAGAAGGCAAGTCACTTTTTTACAATTTTCCTTGTAAAATAAAAATTTAATCGGCAGAATTTTTCTCGAGACGTAAACGCGAATGTCTTGCAAATATTTTTCTGTAAGAGTTGGCGCTTTTCTCAAAAGCCAAAGTTCGCAAAAGGTGAAACAATCCAAGCGCTTTGCATCAAAACAAATCCCACGCCATGTTTCCCAATCAATATGGCGGATTAGGACTTTGAGATGGAGGACGCGGATGCGCCGCAGGGCAAATAGCAAAACAAATGACGAACGCCGCCCGTAAGCTTCTCTATTAATTTCATTATTTCCCACTAAAATAACCTATTCAAGCGATATTTCTCAATGAAACGCTGTTTTACAAAATTGGGAATAATAAATTTATGCTTATACAGCGGTAATTAAAAAGAATTTTGCTTATTTTTCACGCTGTCAGTACGGTTTAATGTAGCGCTACAAATGGGTCAAGAAGTCGCGTGAAAGAATGCAGGACATACAATCCCAGATTTAAATTTTCCATTTTTTTTTTATTTTGGGTTCCAGAAGATGCGTCACTTGGATTTCTTCCTACTTGGCAAAAATCCCAAAGGAAAACTTATTCTTCGTCGAACAAGTAGCCGCCATTTTTGCGCGCGAAATTTGAATTGCGCGCAGACTTGTCCAGCGCGCCAATCCTCTTAACAAAAGTAACTTTTGAACTTTTAACGATAGATTTTAAATATTTTAGAATATTTTAATAGAATACAGAAATATTTACGAGTTTATTTTGTATCCCGCCCACTCTGATTTATGGACCAGAGAAAAAACTAAAGCGGAAAACGCCCTTTGAACTTCAAGGCCAAACTTTTTTTCAACTCTCAATTAACTCCAAGTCAAAAATTCTAAATTTGCTACAAAAAGTACTTGGAATAGAAAAACTTGACTGTGTAATAATAACTGAATCAAAGTAAAAAGTTATAATTTGAAGAAATCGGTGTGTGAAAGGCAAGTCAATCATGGCGCGAACCAAACCACAGTTTTGCGGGGAAAATGTATTCAGCAATTTGACTTTTTCTTGTGGGGATTTTTTTGTGATTGGTAGAAAATCAAGTTGTGTGTCCACTGAATGACGAATCGGTGTTTTTCTTTCACCTTAATAGTTTTTGTAAATATTTTTTTTTTACGGTTCTTCCTTTGTGTTTAGGATTATCAGCCGGAAGATTCCAAAGTGGACGTTTTTTCAAGTGGCGCGCCACGCCCTGACCTTCCTTCAAGCATAAGACACCACCGAACTGGATTTGATGGCTTATATAAATCTGTCGAATACGTGGACAGCCTTGAACTGTCTGCCAATAAGATTATACGACATGTGTCCACAGATTCGACAGATTCCATAGATTTACATTTTCAGACTTTGGATCTTCTGTTTTGCTTCAGAAAATAAATGAATATACAAATCTGTCGAATACGTGGACAGCCTTGAACTGACTGCCAATAAGATTATACGATATGTGTCCACAGATTCGACAGATTCCTCTAAAATCACATTACATATTCAGATTTTATTTCTTCTGTTTCGCTTAGGGAAGTGTATAGATACGAATCTGTCGAATACGTGGACAGCCTTGAATTGACTGCCTGGGAATGTGTATATGTCCACAGATTCGACAGATTCCATAAAGTTACATTTTCAGACTTTGGATCTTCTGTTTTGCTTCAGAAAATATATCAATATACAAATCTGTCGAATACGTGGACAGCCTTGAACTCTCTGCCAATAAGATTATACGATATGTGTCCACAGATTTCACAGATTCCATAAATTTGCATTTTCAGACTTTGGGTCTTCTGTTTTGCTTCAGAAAATATATTAATATACAAATCTGTCGAATACGTGGACAGCCTTGAACTGACTGCCTGGGAATGTATATATGTCCACAGATTCGACAGATTCCATAGATTTACATTTTCAGACTTTGGATCTTCTGTTTTGCTTCAGAAAATAAATTAATATACAAATCTGTCGAATACGTGGACAGCCTTGAACTGACTGCCTGGGAATGTATATATGTCCACAGATTCGACAGATTCCATAAAGTTACATTTTCAGACTTTGGATCTTCTGTTTTGCTTCAGAAAATAAATGAATATACAAATCTGTCGAATACGTGGACAGCCTTGAACTGACTGCCTGGGAATGTGTATACGTCCACAGATTCGACAGATTCCCAAATCGACATATTCAGACTTTGGATCTTCTGTTTTGCTTCAGAAAATAAATGAATATACAAATCTGTCGAATACGTGGACAGCCTTGAACTGTCTGCCTGCGATTCTATATATATCCACAGATTCGACAGATTCCTCAAATCGATATTTTCAGACTTTGGTTCATCTATTACGCGTCAGGAAACATGGATACATACAAATTTGTCGAATACGTGGACAGCCTTGAATAGACTGCCTGGGAGTCCATATCTGTCCACAGGTTCAGCAGATTCCGCTTATCAATATCTTTTGGCTTAGTTGTCCTGTTTTACCTCAGGAAATATAGAGGAACACAAATCTGTCGAATGCGTGGACATACTTGAACAGAATGCCTGGAACCGCCCTATCTGTCCACAGATTTGACAGATTCCTCAAATCTTTGATTATCAATTTCAGCTTGATGTTATCATAGTGTTATCACATTGTTATCGTATACTGAGAATCATGAATTTCAAGAATCATTCTAAGATTCTTTCAAGAATCTTAAATTTCTGGAAGTTCAGTTGCGAAATGTTGATGTCCAGGAAGAGTCTTCAGGGTCAGAGTTGAAATATTTTCAAGATTTTTTGTAAGAATCATGGAGATTTACGATAAGCTAAAGTCAAGATTCTTAAATTCAAGAATCTCAAGATTCTTAAATTCAAGAATCTCAAGATTCTTACAAGGATTCAAGAATCTCTAGGAATCAATCAAGGGGTCCGAAACTTGCAATAATCTTCGTACACAATAGGTCCTGTTATCGCTGTTATCAACCTGTTATCTATATGTTATGTCCGTGTCATCATATGTTATCAAATAATCTTCCTACACAATAGGTCCTGTTATCGCTGTTATCTCCATGTTATCTCCATGTTATCTCCGTGTTATCATATGTTATCAAATAATCTTCGTACACCTTGATCATGTTATCACTGTTATCAACCTGTTATCTATGTGTTATCTCCGTGTTATCATATGTTATCAAATAATCTTCCTACACAATAGGTCCTGTTATCGCTGTTATCTCCATGTTATCTATATGTTATCTCCGTGTTATCATATGTTATCAAATAATCTTCGTACACTTGGGTCATGTTATCGCTGTTATCAACCTGTTATCTATATGTTATCTCCGTGTTATCATATGTTATCAAATAATCTTCCTACACAATAGGTCCTGTTATCACTGTTATCAACCTGTTATCTATATGTTATCTCCGTGTTATCATATGTTATCAAATAATCTTCGTACACCTGGGTCATGTTATCACTGTTATCAACCCGTTATCTCCATGTTATCTCCGTGTCATCATATGTTATCAAATAATCTTCCTACACAATAGGTCCTGTTATCACTGTTATCAACCCGTTATCTCCATGTTATCTCCGTGTCATCATATGTTATCAAATAATCTTCGCACGCTTTACCTAGGAGTTTCGGACCCCCCTTGGAATCCATGAGGCCGAGAATCTTAAATTTTAGTTTAAGATTCTTGCATTTCACTCCAAGAATCTTAAATTTCATGAATCTTATTAACCAGGAATGTACTAGAAAGAAAAAAAAAGTAGTTCAGTAATCTTACTAGAAAGTTCATGAACAATTTTTTCGGCTTTCCGATTGACCGAAATCGGGAAAAAATTGAAAGTCTGATATAACAGTGTACTCCACATATTTAAATCGAAAAGAAAAAAAATTTCTATTTCACAGTTTATTCAATTATGTAGGCCGACTATTAATTATTAATTATTAATTATTCGTAATATTAATTAATAAAAGTGGCAACGCTGGGCGGATGTCCAGTCCCGCAACCAGCGCAGACGACAACGTTTCTACAAACAAACATTCATTATTTCAAACTGATCCAGTGCTTCCACTTTTAGGGGAAATTCCCTGTTTTCAGGGAAAAAGAGGGGAAGAGGGGAAAAACCAGGGAAACTGAAGAAATCTTAAAATCATTGCTAAATTTGACTTCTTTTCTATAGCGACATGTTACTGGACGCCATTTTTTTTTTCAAAAGTAAGTAAATTTCCCTTGGGAACTGCAAATTAACCACGAAATAAAGTTTACAAATCAATAACTGTATTTTCCATCCAATTATTATAAGTGGAAGGGAAGAACGAGGGGAAATGGGAAAATGAGAGGGGAAAGAAAAGGGGAAAATAGAGGATCCTACCAGGGAAAGCTCCAAAACTTGAAAATGGAAGTACTGATCTGAACTGTGAATTAATTCATAAAATTGAATTTAACGGGTATTGATTTTATAATAATAATAATAATAATAATAATAATAATACTAATAATAATAATAATATTAATAATAATAATAAATAATAATAATAAATAATAATAATAATAATGATAATAATAATGATGGTGATAATAATGATGATAATAATAATAATAATAATAATAATAATAATAATAATAATGATAATAATAATGATGATGATGATGATAATAATAATAATAATAATAATAAATAATAATAATAATTAATATATTTCGATTTAAAATGTGTAGAAGGTGATAGTCAAGGATAATATCAAAAGAAGCTTTTTATTCAAGTATATCCGACAGAGAATTCTCATATAGTATGTAGAATTTGGAACAGAGACTCAGTGAGATCTCAGTGAGAAAGCTCTAAAATTTGTGATAAGTAGAAGGGAAGAACAAGGGAAAACGGGAAAATGAGAGGGGAAAAAGGGGAAAATAGAGGAATATCTCAGTGATAAATATATATATCATTTATTATTATTATTATTTATTATTATTATTATTTATTATTATTATTATTTATTATTATTATTATTTATTATTATCATATTATATCTCAGTGAGAAAGCTTTAATAGTTGTGATAAGTAGAAGGGAAGAATGAGGGAAAACGGGAAAATGAGAGGGGGAAAAAAGGGGAAAATAGAGGAATATCTCAGTGATAAATATATATCTCATTATTATATATCATTTATTATTATTATTATTTATTATTATCATATTATATCTCAGTAAGAAAGCTCTAAAAGTTGTGAGATCTCACTGAGTCTCAGTTCCAAATTCTACATACTAAATGAGAATTCTTTGTCGGGTATAGTTTTCATAGATTTTCCAATGGACAGCACCGAGGGGACCGAAACTTCTAATAATTTTCGTACACCTAGGTCATGTTATCACTGTTATCGACCTGTTATCGACCTGTCATCTCCGTGTTATCATATGTTATCAAATAATCTTCGTACACCTAGGTCATGTTATCACTGTTATCGACCTGTTATCATCCTGTTATCTATGTATTATCATCTGTTATCGAATAATCTTCGTACATCTAGGTCATGTTATCACTGTTATCGACCTGTTATCGACCTGTTATCTCCGTGTTATCATATGTTATCAAATAATCTTCGTACACCTAGGTCATGTTATCACTGTTATCAACCTGTTACCTCCGTGTTATCATATGTTATCAAATCATCTTCGTACACCTTTCCTCAGAGTTTCGGACCCCCTTGGACAGCACCTAACGTTTCTATAATCAAAATTAGTTGTATCAACGTTATTTTGCAAGTTTATGAATAAAATTGACTACGATAGTTGATAGTAGATCAAGGGGTCCGAAACTCCGAGGAAAAGTATACGAAGATTGTTTGATAACATATGATAACACGGAGATAACACGGAGACAACAGGTCGATAACAGTGATAACACGGCCTAGGTGTACCAAGATTATTAGAAGTTTCGGACCCCTTGTAGTAGATGTAAAAGTGTAATTTTTCATATTTATATACAAGGGGTCCGAAACTCCGAGGATAGATGTACGAAGATTATTTGATAACAAGCGATAACACATAGATCATAAGGAGATAACAGACTGATAACAGTGATAACGCGACCTAGATGTACGAAGATTATTGGAAGTTTCGGACCCCCTGGTTATATAGATTAAACAGCTTTTTCTTTGACTAATTTATATAAATCTCTAAACCTGCCCAGCAGAAAATTAAGGATAGTTTCAGGTCCCTGAAAATATCCTGAAAAGGACATTTTCAGGATGCCAATCAGGACTCTGAATGCGGTGAAACTGGCCCGTTTCCAGGGTGTTCAGGACCCTGACACTGGAATGGCTGAATAATACATGTTCAGGGTACTTAACAGCGTCCTGAAAAAACGCTTTTCAGGATATTTAATGGTGTCCTCAATAATCAAGATTCACAATTCTCAATACAATATTTTTTCACTCATCCACGATCAGACGTGGTTCAGAATATTCAGGGTATGTTACGGATATCGTTCAGGATGTAGTCGACATCCTTAATTTTCCACTGGAACGCACAAGCTTACGAGAAATTTCACACTTTCGTATTTTAAAATCGATATTTTATAATTAATAAAATTAAATAAGTTTATGAAAACTTAAATAAGTTAAATTTATTTAAATTTATTTAAATTTATTTAAATTAAGTTAAATTAAGTTAATAATATTTAATTAAATGTATTTCAAACCAGTGTTTGTTCGTCTGCTAGAGGAAACCCCAACAGAAAAAGATGCCGTAGTCAAACGTCAGAATTACCCTCTGAATGCTGCATGATTACCACGGATTCAGCTAGACGACAGCGTGAAATTGGCCCACTTTCACACGGTTCGTACGTTTTGAATTTTTAAAGTACTCAAGTCATGCAGTATTCAATCCCTTATTCAGAGGGTTCAATTTTAACAACTATAAAGTAAGTTCAGCTACTATTCAGCTAGTGTTCATTGGGTTCTCAACCGTGCATGACTTTTCAATCGGGGACGAATGTTTTTTCCTAGCTTGTATAGAGTGAATTGGCAGTTTATAGTCCAATTGACAGTTTAATGATACTATTAAATGTAAAAAATTTCATATTTGGTTATGAAAGTGAAAGAACCAACTGTGTGAAATGGAGGAAATCGTGCACTGCATCGTTTGAACGAACAAGAGAAAAAAATAAAAACGTTGAATTCATTTACGGAGACTTTCGCTTTTTTTGTTACTAAACGCTTTTTAAAAGCAGGATTTCCCCTTCACAGTTTAACTAAGTTAGAATATAGGCCTAAGATTCATAGAGAATCTAAAGATTCTTGAGAGAATCTTGAGTTAGGAATCAAAGTTTAGATGAAATCGCCGACAAAACGGGGCTAGATTGGGCGAAAATGGAGTTGATACGGTGAATCTGTCGAATGTGTGGACAAGTGGGGAAAGTCTGTGGCGATATTGAATGGTGTCCACATATTCGGCAGATTTGTTATAAGTTGTAATGTGTTGTATCTAAGAAAAAAAAACGAAAAATAACGATTTGTTGAATCTGTCAAATGTGCGGACAAAGGGGGAAAGTCTATGGCGATGTTGAATGGTGTCCACATATTCGGCAGATTTGTTATAAGTTGTAATGTGTTGTATCTAGGAAAAAAACGAAAAAATAACGATTTGTTGAATCTGTCAAATGTGCGGACAAGTGGGGAAAGTACGTTGAAAGACTAAACTGCGTCCACATATTCGGCATATTTGTAATATGCTGTAATATGCTGGAACTATAGAAAAAAAATAATGTAGAAATACGATTTGTTGAATCCGTCAAATATGTTGACAGGTGGGGAAAGTCTATGGTCAGACTGAACTGTGTCCACAGATTCGGCGGGTTTGTTATGCGCTGTTAGAAAACACAGAATGGAAAAAGTAACTTGATTTGTCAAAACTGTGGAACGTGTGGACAAGCATAGAAAGTACGTTGAGAAAGTGAATGGTGTCCACAGATAAGGCAGATTGTATTACATGATGTAACTATATAGAGGAAAACAGACGAAAATAACTTGATTTGATGAATCTGTCGAATGCGTGGACAGCTTAGGAAAGTCTGTAGAGAGACTAAATTGTGTCCACATATTCGACAGATTATGCCAAATATAAAACTGAAGCAAAAACTCGGAAACGACGTGATTTATTTCATCTGTCGACCGTGTGGACACAATTCAGTCTCTCTACAGACTTTCCCCACTTGTCCACACATTCAGCAGATACATTCTGTACAGTAAAACAGCAAAGTTACAAGCTGATAACATTTGATAACACGTTGATAACACTGATAACACCTTGTTGGATGTGTGAAGACGAAATGAGAACTGTTGTTGTAATCGTCGAAAGCAGTGTTTCCACTTTTAAATTTTCCATTTTTCCCCTATTCCCTTATCTTTCCCCTTTTTCCCCCTCCATGCAAGAATATACAGGGTCTAGATTTTCCTCTTTACTCTCTTCTCTTCTTCTTCCCTTTTCAGACCCCATCTCCCCCCTTTTTCAGGGAGTTTTCCCTGCAAAAGTGGAAATACTGGTCGAAAGTGAATGGAGAGATTCACAAGAGTTTTATGGAAAGTTTTTACCAATATTTCTAAAGGCGATTTCCCTATTCATGAGATCCTTTCATGCAGAAAACGGTTCACAACAGTCGGGAGTTCTATTCATTTCCAGCAAAAGTCAGTTTGAAGTTCGAATTCACTTCCAGTAAAGTCCAATGCAAGTCTTAACCGGAAGCCGGAACTAATTTTATCGGAAGTAAAATCTGGAAGTGATTTTAAGACCCCTCTTGTCAGCTGTTATCAGCTGTTATCATCCTCAACAGTTAATTTTCTGGTAACTTATAGAAATTTCATGGGAAAATAGATTGGGCAACTTCAACGCTGGAATGGTGCACTAACCTCTCGAGGGCGAGAGGGCATTGGTTGACCTTTGACCCGCTCATCTTAGGGTTGTTCTTCGACTTCATTAACAGTCTCATTAAGTTTTGCATTCCGGAAAGCCAAAGATCAAACGGGCTATCTTCATACCCACAGACTCTTAACTCAAAGCAAAAGAATCTCAAGAATCTTCACCAAGAATCTTGGAAGAATCTTTAGTCTGAGCAGCTATTCGGATGTCTGAGAATCTCAGGAATCTTGACCAAGAATCTTGGAAGAATCACATGAATCTTAAACAAGAATCTCCGACACTGAACTCCATAGTACCAGAAACTTAAAAAATTTCAAGATTCTTAATTGTGAATGAACAGCAAGAATCTCGGACAAGAGTTTCAGAAGAATCCCCAGCACGGATCTTCAGCAAAAATCCCAGAATCACAAGAATCTTCAACGAGAATCTTCATCAAGAATCTTTACAGTAAGAATCGTGTAATGAAGAATGAGTCAAAGAAATCTGCTGTGATATAAGACATGTTCAAGGATAGCCTGGTTGGGGTTTAGCCCTAGCCGTTGGGCTGAGGGTTGCCCCCTCAAGGTCTTCAACCTGAAGCCTTACAAAACACAAAACCCAAGACAGAAATATCTCTTCACACAACTTACAAAGTCAACTTCAAGCCTAAGCATTACGAATCTAGAATCCTGGAAGATTGTGAATTGCATAGTATAGTGTACTAGTAAGGTTTGGGAGTTAGGAATCTTGATTCCTGACTTGGGTGAATCAAGAATCTTGAGAAAGAAAGGTAGGCAAGGCGGGCGGGACTCCGCCTTGTACGTCACTTGTGCCGAGTGAAGGGGAGACCAGAAGGCAGAGGCAACTTTCCATTGCACAGAACCGGTTGCTTTTTCACTCTGCTCAACAGTCTACCTCGAGAAGTGGCGGCTTGAACACACCAGCTCTCGCTTTTGCCTGGCTTTGTTATTTTTTTTTTACATTTTTATTGTCACAATCAGTTGACATCAATTGACGCTAACTTGTGTTCAGGAACGGAATGTGAAAGTGTCCGTGTCGTCCAGAAGAATTTTTTTAACGCAAAAGTTCGTGAATCATTTTTGTGACTAAACACGTCAGGATTTTGTAATCGAGGGATTCCTCTTCAGTTTTTCAAGGACATGAGCGCTTACAACAGGATCCGGCTCAAATCGTAGTGAAAATCAACACTCGACTTATCTATCTTCAGTCACTTGTTCAAACCGACTTCGAATTCAGTGATTTGAAAACCTGAAAAAAGACACAATGACTCTATCAAAGTTAATTATTGTTCTTGTGCTGATAAGTGCAGCCCGAGGACAGCAGCAGCAGCAGCAGCGGCAGCAACAGCAGCAATCAGCCGGTAAAGATTTCCTCTTTTGGGAAAAAGAGTCGAGTCTCCTAAAAGCCTTTTATCTTAAAAATTCAGTGTGGAAATGAGTAAGAAATGCGGTTTTATCAGACAATGGGTGTGAAAGAGGAAGATTTCTGGTACATGAGGAATTTTTTTTCCAAAGGGGAGATGAATATAAAAGAGAAAAGATGAGGTGCGGAAGTAGGTCAGTCCGCCATGGGCGCATAGGTCATGTGGGTCAGCAGCTTTCTTGGCCCCGGTATGAAAAATTCCGTTTCTTGCTCGTGACCTGCTACCCTCTGCAAAAACATGCTTTCAATATCCAACCCTTTCATTTCGATCCATCCACCCTTTTGAAGCGAAAAATACAGGATTCAACCTATTGTTATGGGCTGTAGGTCAATGGGAAGAGGCTGTTGTCAAGCGGCGCGATTTGCGGTACTTTAAGCTCAATTTTTTTGACAATTTGCAAATATTAGTTAACTTTAAATATATTTTGCAGTTGTTCTGTTAAAGTTTAAGACAGCTCTTAAACTACTTTTGTGGTATTTCAACTAGTTTAGTCAACATTCGTAGCAGTATTTTGACTTTAGTTGCTGCAGTCTTGAGAAAGTAAAGGTGGCCAGTAATTAAGCTGGAATTTTTCAGTTAATTAATTTAGATTAGTGAAACGAAAGTTAGCTAATACTAAACCGGCTCTTTGTCCATTTATAGAATAGCTCCATTTTTTTTTAGATAATACCTAAACGTGTAGTTTCGCATCGACAGGTTTCGACTATCGAACTAGAAAAGTGAAATCCCGTTTTAGATCAAGAAAACGAAAACGGTAAAACAAAAACTCGATTTTCAATTTTAGACTGGAGGCTCACAACGTCAGATGTTTGGCTTGTGACAAGAATGGGAAAATCTGAAAAATTCCACACGGCCTTGATGACCAGAATCCTAATAGACCGTAAAGAATCCGATTTGATGAAATTAACCACGCTTACAAGTTTTCTCTTTCACTGCGGTTTTTGATATTCGACGACGTAATGAAATTTTTTCAGTACTTTATGGATTTTAGAAATGCAATTATCGCACCTTAAGAGAAAGTGGCGCGCTTTTTATTGATTCTTCATAGAATTATGGTAATGCGAGAAAGGCATTCTGGTCCTGTGGTCAAAACTCCGCAAATGAAGTCTCCAGCGTTTCTCCCAACAGCAAAAAAACTGGGTACGTCGGATGGTAGAATCGTGCCATTGAGACGCATGCAGGTGAAGAGATCACCAGGTTCTTCCATGTGACCTAAAAAAATCCACTTCAGGCCCCATTTACGGAGCCGAAAACAGGGCCTCTGGTGTTATTTACACATTTATATCACTATTTATGGGCAGAAAGTTCTGGATATCCTACCCGAAAAAGTTCACAGAACCTCAGATTGTTCACTAAAATTAGTGTAACCATCTAGGGACTAGGACAACCGTGTAATTTGGTAGTCAGGATCGATGATGGGACCTAATGAAATTTCTGGGAAAGTCGCAAGGCCTCGTTTGTGGAATTTTTTTTGCTTTGGACGGTGTAGTCTCAAGGACATCGTCAGTACTTTTAATTGTTCCCATGAAAATCCCAAGGTCGTATCCTTGCAACAATTAGTGTTACTTAGCCCCAAACAACTCGGCCATCGGATCGAGGGAAACTTTCACCGAAGGCCAGGCGATAAGAGGCTCAACTTTTACAAAACAGGATCCTGAGGGTTTTGCAAGGAGGCCTTGAAAATGATAACAGTGAAAACCCAAGTGATAACAAAGTATCAGTAGTCCTATGTAAGCATCCTGAGAAGTTTCTCGGTAATAATTCATGATGATATGTTTTGGGCGGGTTTCTAATTATCTGGGCGTTTTTGCCAGCTCTTTAACTAGCATGAGATAACAAACTGATAACAGTGTTATCATCTTGTTTCGAAAAAAAGCAGTAAATATGAATTACTCGCTACCCATTTGATTCGCACAAGTAGTCAAGTATGGCGCTTGCTTCTGTAAACCTGTACTTAGCAAGCATAACAGCAATATTTATTGCTTTTTTCGCTAATCCTCACTGCAGGAAAAAAACTAACTGCTAAAACCTTGTGCAAAGATTCAAGGTAACAAGATTGTCTTTGTGTCTCTTTCATCAAAAACAAGTTTGTTTGCATTTAAGTCTACTTATGGTTTCCATCTCTGCGTTCATGTGTGTGAGTCAAGCGAAAGTAGGACAATGGTATAAATGGTTTTTTGCTCGTTAACTCGAATACTGGTTTTGATCCATATTTTTTTGGCTAAGTCCACTGTGGGAGGACTTGTTTATATGAAGATATGTGAGGCTTTAGTCACAGGATCCAGAGATTTTTCTGAGAGAAAGTGAAAAGGTTCTCTAGCGTACCCCGTGCTGAGAAATTAAAGCGTTCACTGAGCAAATATGCGAGTCACGTTTTCAGTCTCGTTTTTCACTTTTCCAGTACATGTTTTTAATTTGTAGGAGAAATTTTGATTAACATTCTTTTCTGTGTTACGTATTAACAGGAGGCGGAGAGCGACCGTTTGTGAGGTTCCAGACATTCCCTGTTCAGCAGCCTGCACCGCAGTCTTTTCAGCAGATCAATTTCTTTGCCCCTATTTCTCCTCAGCACCAGCAACAGCAAACTCGTCAGGAATTTCGTTTTCCCCCGCAATTTATTCAGCCCCCTAATGCGCGTCCCCAGCTGCCACCCCAGCCACAGCAACAGGATCCTGCGAAACAGCAGAAACCTATAGTGCAGTTCCAGTTGCTGCAGCACCAGTTCCAACCTCCTCAGAACTTCCCGTTCCAACCCTCGCAACAGTTCCAGCTGCAACCGCAGTTTGAACAGGGGCAACAGCAGAGAAGGCCTACCTTCCAACTGCAGTTTCCAGAACAGCAGCAATCACCTCCTCCAGCACAGACTGCTCAATTACCTCCTCAGCAGCCTCCCCCACCTCCACCACGTCCTGCTGTGCAGTCTCCGCAGCCTCCACAGCAGGCTAGTCGCGTCGAACCGAATCCAGCTGAGAGGCGTCCTTTCGTGGGGAGTCCCTTGATTTCTGTTGAACAGAAAGATCCTAACGAACGCAATCAGTTTCAGCCCGTGCCCATCAATTTGGGTCAACTACAATCCCTGAGCGATAATAATGATGAGAGTAATCCGAGGGACGGACGCCAGCTGAGCCGAAGGCCGTCGCGTCCTCAGAGTCCCGAAGGCAGTCTGACAGACTTTCAGAGTCCGCGACGAGTCCCTAATATCCGCCCTCAGGGAAATCGCAACTTCGTTCCGGTAGTTGAAGATACAACTACGATTGCAGCCCCCCTTTCTAGGGGTACTGCCCGGTTCACGTTACCGACAACCACAGAGGATCCCGAAGCCTTTGACTTTCCTCTAGATCCTAACTCGCCTCGCCTGAAAAATCCTATCTTCCCCGAACATCCTCAGACAACTACACCTCAGCCTGCACCTCGCAGACCTGTACGTCCTCTTGCGCAAAGCAAACCAAACGAAAACGTTTTCAGAGAAGTTCCCGTCAGGCAAAGGCCTAGAGATCCACAGGGCAAGCCTCAAATTCCGGTAGCAGTCAAGGAAGAACCCGTCAGACCTCCCCTGAGCACACCGCATGTTGAGGAGGTACACGTAAAGGATGAAGAGACCCAAACAGCTGATGAAGAATTCATTGACGCAGAAGAGGAAGACGTTGCTCACGAATTCCAAGGGACGCCTGAAATCGAACAAACCGAACCTAAAGTCCCTGATTCCCAACCCGTATCTGTGGTGGAGGTTGCGGATAACGTTAAGGAAGTAGTTTCAGAACTGGAGGCCGGTCACGTAACCAACCCTGAAGATGTTCCAGAAGTTTTAGAAGAAGAGCTGGAGGAAAACCTACCGGAAGAGGTTCATCCAGATCAAGCACTTCCCGAACAGAATGACACTCTTCAAACAACAGCGGAAGAACATGCAGTTCCTGAACACACTTCCGAACACGAATTCGTCCCACATGTTCCGCACTCTGATTCTACCGAGCCCGTTTCTCCGACCAGCATGAAATTGGACGATATCGAGCTAACCGAATCACCCGCAGAGGTTTCCGTGTCAGTGAGCATGTCCGTCACGTCAGTCACGCAGCCAGTACCGACTTCACGCAATCCCGAACCGCCGGTGACTGAAGCTCCAGTGTCTGAAGACGCACTTGAAAAGCCCAAGTTCGAAATCTTTAACCTAGGAAGCAATACATCGAAGTCTATCGATGTCTCAAAAGTGATCTTCCTGCCGAATCTCGATTTGCTACGTCCCACTCCTCGTTCTGCTGGTTTCGTGGTATCGTCCGTGCAAACCAGTCGTAGTGTGACCGCAGTTCAGGCGTCTCTAGAAGTTGCTACCGAAAGCTCTGCGAATCAAAAGAACACGGAAGAGTCGAACAGTACTTCGGACCGACAAAGCAAAGCCATTCTAAATGCTTCGCGAAAACAGCAAAATTTGGAAAGTCAGTTGCAAAATAAAGAGCCGGACGCTGAAAATCTCTCTCAGGAAGAGAAAACAGATACCACGGAGAGCATTATCGACAAACTGGACCGTGTCCAATCCAAATTGTCCGACGCTGTAGTAACTAACGGGTTTCGTACCGAACAATTGGCGAACGGTCCCAACCGGACCGTGGCCAACGAACAATCGCCTCGAGAACCACTGAAACCTTCCAACTCCCTTGCTGATCGCCCAAGAAGGCCATTCGACGTCCTTTCAAAACTCAGGGCTGGAACTACAACAATTTCTACTATAACAACTACTCCTACCACTACTACAGCAGCAACTGAAGCAGCAACTGAGGCTTCAAGCACGACTACAACAACTACAATAGTCCCTGAACGACCGTCACTTGCCCCGATTTCTGTGCTGGACAAACTTCTGTTCCGAGTTCATAAAACTGATGATATTTCGGCTTTCTTGCCCCCTGGTTTCACTCCCGAACCGGAGACTGCAGTTCCAACTACCACAACTACCCCTAGCACTACAACGCCTACTCCTGCTACTGAGAAAACAACTACCAAGTCCCTGTTTGACTCTCTTTTCAATTCTGCTAAACAGGATGACTTGTCTGCTTTCTTGCCTCCCGGCTTTAAGCTAACTCCAGAAGAACCTGCTGCTGTAGAAACAACGTCTACTACAACAACTACAACTACTACTACAACCGAACCAACGTCCACTACAACCGGCAAGAAGAAATCAGCTTTGGAGAGTCTCTTTGAAGCTGCTGTCTTTGACGATGTCAGTAGTTTCGTGCCATCAAACTTCAAGTTCAAACTACCTCCCGCTGGAACTACTTCCACTACAACACCGTCGTCTGCTGATGGATCTTCTTCGACAACATCGAAAGCTTCCGAAGAGGACTCCACCAAAAAATGGCTCGTCTTCCCGACTAGAGCTGGAGGGCCTGCACGAGTTACTACGGAGAAACCTAAACTCAAAGGACCACCTGGCTCTATAGTTACAATCAAATCAGGCTGGCCGGTTCGGTAATTATCAAATTCCTTGCTCTAAATTACCTAGCAGTCACTACAACCAAAAATTTATGATTTATCATTAATCGTGACTCGGCATTATTCATATGTGCGGACTGGGCGAAAGTTAGAGATAGTCAAAGAGATCGCCTCTTTTGCTCACGATATCACGTCGAGCTATTGTCGGAACCTTCCGATATTTCATTTTTCTATTGAAGAAAGGCAGGGCAGGTGTCGAAACGTTCTAAAAAGCTTTCAGTCCAGTCCAGTTACTTTCGCTTTCGATTCCAAACAACGCCCATGTGTCGGACAACACAATTCACCTTTTCAATCCCGACGAAACTAGGGCAGTCTCTGAATTGTGCCGCAGGGGACTAGCATTCTCTACATTTCACACTCTTACATCAGAAATAACTTTTATTTTCTACTTTTTCTCACTTCTCTACAACGATTCTTCGTCTGGCTTATTGACTGCGTGAGAGCCCTCTTAGCAATTTTTCATGCACGGCTACCTTAAAACATGTACGCTAATGGTGACGCAGTCTACTTAACAAAAGTGTTTTTTTTTTCTCAAAGACATACATTTCGAGGTTGGGCCTTTCTATTTTCTTTTCACTTTCCATTTCCCGAATTCACACATTTTATAATTTTTCAAGTTTCGCAGCAAATCGTGCAGATTATTTCACTTTCACTTTTCTTGCCTTAGTTTTCCAGGCGATTTCATGAAACAAATCTTAAAAGTTTTTGTCTGCTGTTTGTTAAAGGTCGACTACTGAGTTTACTGGATGGCCTTCGCCCGCAACTCCTGAATACAACCCAGCTGCCGTATCGACTCCCTCTACCGTCAAAACTACAACCTCTACAACCACAACAACAACAACCACGCTGCCGCCACGTGTGACTACACCAGGCGTATGTGGAAGCAACTGCCGTTTAGCAGCAACCATCCGACTGACAGACGGTATAACATGGGTACCAGAACTGTCCGATCACAATACGAGGGAATTCGCATACTGGGCAAACATTATCGAGAAGAGAGTAAGCTAAAATACTTTTAATATTTCAAAGATTTTTACAAACAATTTGATTTAAACAGCTGACCGAAGCTTACGAGCACGGCCCGCTCGCTCCCTGGTTCGCTGGACTGGAAATCGAGGCTTTCAGGTTTCAAACTATACTTCTTAAACATTATTAATTATTAATCTAATTTTAATTAACAGTCGTGGAAGTGTTCTGGTCGATTACTACCTCTTCCTCAACGGGACCGAGGCACTGGACACTGGAGATATCCGAAACTATTTCCACTTGTCGTTACACAAAGCCGAAGAGGGATTCCAGCTCGACGAGTTCACGATCGATCCCAGATCGACAGACTTCATTGGTAAGATCTCGTTTCTAATCTAATACAAGGAGGATTTTACTCTCGTCGATTAAGCATTACGTTCGTAACAAACTTGTTCTCCATTTTTTAACGTTACAATTTTTTATTTTTTCAGTGTCGAGTTTGCCTCAGCAGATTCAGACGGACCAGGAGAAAGTCGCAACAGGTGGAGTCAGCGACTGGGTGGTTGCCATCATAGTCATCGGAATGGCTTCTCTACTCTTCGTTATCGCTTTCGGAACCACAGTGGTAAAATATTAAATCAATAATTCAGGTCGTCACTCAATATTATCACTCTTCACAACTCGTTATTCAAAATCAATAATTCAATATATACCCAGCTGGACTAGACTAGTTCAAATTAATAAAAGACCATCAGAATTTTACAAATCCTAAGTTCTTAGTAGAACTGCTAGCATTCACGACCTTTTCTCTCTAATTGAATATGAATATTGGAATCAGCAAGCAGCAGCAGCTTATCTTCCTACTAATTATTTCTTCTTAAAATCCAGACTCTTGTGCATTTCTTTTCATTACAAGGATTTTATGAATCATATCCGTTCATTTGAATCTACTGGGAATTTCACTCAGTGATTCATTTTACTATTTCTCAACTACTAAACGATTAGTTATCCAGTCATTATCAGGGTTGCGCAGTATTTACGAGCTATTACGAATCGGAAATGCCATTACTAATGGCAAAGACTTGATACTTCTTGAAATCCAGATTTTTTCAAGCCTTTCTCTTAAAATTACAAGGATTGACCTGTAGACACTGCTATACCTAAACTTGCATAGACTCGAATCTCATACTGTAATTTGTTTAATTTGCAGTTGATGAAACGAAGACGCGACATTCAGAAACGCAACACGAGCGTCCCCCTGACCGAGGAAATGCTCAACGAGCTCAACAAGAACCACATGGGCGGAGTGGACAACCCCGGTAACGACTTCTACGACGTTGGCGACATTTGGGACAATAGAAGTTACACCAGGAAGCCCGTCAAGCCGGTAAGATCTGATATTACTATAATACCCTAAAGCTGGGTTCACACTAGGGCTGTTTTGGCCAAACCGTTTGGACAAACGAGTTGGAAAAAAAAAACATATATTAAGACTTCAGGACACACTAATGGATTTCCTGAGCAATGCCTGGGACCAAACAACCATTTTGCTTCTATTGCCTTGGGTTTTGAGTTTTATAGAAGCAAGAAAATCGTGTTTCTGTAGCCCGTTTGCCCAAACTGTTTGGCCGAAACAGCCCTAGTGTGAACCCGGCTTAATTAAAAAATTGTATACTCTTAGTATACTAATTTGGGACATAAAGTATGCTTCCAGTATATTGTCAGTGTACTTAAAGTATACTACAAATATTCTAAAAGTATTAAGTGAATGTCCCAAATTTAGTGTACTAGTAGAACTGTTATATTACCTGGAACGCTGTTCTATGGCTTAAACAAACGCTTTTTTGTATCATTCTACAGCCTTATCAGAGACCGGCTTCCGTAGCAGCCCTACGCACCTACGCTGGCTACAACAATTTCCGGCCTCCGCTACACGATAGCTGGAAATCTGAATGGAACGGATACATGTATAATTCGGATTACCAAGTCGGGGCCAACGGAACGGGCCCCCGTCCTAGTCGATACGGTCGACACAGTGCCGCAGCGTTTGGTCGTCCCCGGCCTTCCGCTTACGATTTCGATGATTTTTAATTAATTGTAATTCCTTTTATTAAAATTTAAATTTTCCTTCTATTTTTATAAGTGAACGTGTCATTTTTTTTTGCAAATTAATTTTGTAATTTTTGTGTGGACTGGTATCTTAAGGAAAAATTCTACTCTTTTATTTTGTAAGAAAATAGATGAAAATTTAGATGTATCTTGAAAGTGGGCTGTGATAGCTGTGGATATTAACCGGTTGTAAAAAGAGAAAAAGTTGTATTCACATCCACTGTATATCTACAAAAAGGCTATCTCGTGAAAAAGAGAACCGAATACAAGGGACAAACAAATTCATCTTTTTTCTTGTAACGATTTAAACTTGATCCAGTGAAACTTAACAGGATTTTCAGGTTTTTTAAGAACTTCTAGACCATTCATATAGGGTCTTAAGGCAGTGGGGATTATAACGTCTCCGTTAGCTTGCTGGTTCGTCTCAAGGATGGATATCAACATGCGAGGTACTGCGCAAGCAGTTCCGTTGATCGTGTGGACGAAACGTACTTCTCCGTTATCGTTGTAGCGGAGATTCAGTCTGCGGGATTGAAAATCGGTACAGTTGCTAGCGCTGGAGATTTCCCCGTACATTCCTCGTCCAGGCATCCAGGCCTCGATATCGAACTTGCGATACGCGGGAGCCCCCAGTTCGTGAGGCGGCATGTCGAGAACCTGAAAATGAAGTCCTAATCGAGAAAAGAGATCTTTCTGCAGGTTAACGAATTCCCGAAGCAAGAGCTCGCTTTTCTCTGTGTCCGACTCACAGATTCCGAACATTTCGACTTTCGTGAACTGATGTACTCTGTAAATGCCTCTCTCTTCTGCGATAGTCGAGGTCTCTGCTCGGTAACAGCGACTAACAGCAGCCATTTTGATGGGTAATTCCTTGACATTGGTGATTTCATTCATAAAGTAAGGGGCCAGGGCCATTTCCGCAGTGCCCGAGAGACACACCTCTCCATGAAGGCTCGGTTCAAGACTATAAACCTGGAGTTAAGGTTATAAAACAGTAACTTTATAAACAAAACTCATCAATACCTGTGTCCGTTCACCTTTAGTGCTCATTCCGCAACCCTCGATGATCTCTGGGGGCAGCAAGTCAGGCACAGAATGCAGCGTAAAACCGAGTTTCAGCAAATGATCAACTGTGTAGTTGATTAAAGCCTGTTCCATTTCCGCTAGCTCATTCAGAAAGTAGTACGAACGATGGCCTGTTAGAAGACCTAGGTTTTCGGTTCGCAAAAGTCCCAGATTTTTAGCGATTTCATGAAATTCGAGGGGAAGAAAGTCCCATGAAGGTTTTTTTCCGACTAATTCTTCAACTTTAGGGTCTTCGCCATAAGTTACGACTTCAGGATGCGTTTGATTAGGTACTTTTCTAGCCTCTTCGATAAGTTTCGAGTGAAGACTTTGACATTCTGCAGGACTTCTAGCATTTTCTTGGTCATTTAATAATTTCAAAACAGAATCAATGCATCCCAGACCTTTTCGTCTTTGAATATTTTGTCTAATATTCTCTGTATTTGCGGGATTTTTAAGGTATTCGAAATCTAGATCTGGTTCGGGAATCTGCGGGACGACTCGATTCGTGTTGGCAGCATAAAGAGATCTTGCGTAATTTGAAAATGATCTTGTATGAAATGATCCTGACTTTGTAGAAAAAAGTTTTAACAACAAGGAGGCTTTCATTTTATATTAAAAATTAATTTTACACCTGTGAATGTAAAAGTGCCCTTAGTATGGACCTTACATGCAAGCAGACGAAGGCAAGTGTTTATTTTTATAATTTATTTTTCTTAAAATAAATTTAAATATACATTTCACAATATTATTTGGTAATTATGTTACTTTATAAGTAGAAAGCAGTACTTAACGTAATTAATATTAATTAAATTCCACCATTAGTATGTTAATCGATTTATAAGTAATCGATACTTAAGGAATCGATACTTAAATGAGTAATGTATAAATAAAATAATACTATAACATAAATAATTCCATTTATAAATATGTTCAAATCATTTAAATATAATAGAAATGAATTAAAAAATTTATTAAATATTAAGTAATCAATATAAAAGTAATCGATTATTCACAGTAATCGATAGTAAGGAATTTTGTTTTCAGCGTTGTGGGTAACGAAGTCGGCTGCTTGCCTGTCCTCTGAACGAAATCATCCCTTCGTTCGTCATTTGAAACAAGGTAAATTTCTTTGAAATTCTCTATTAGGCCATGAAATTCAGTAAAAGAAACTTATTTGTAACATATTTATGTACTGTACACGATTGAAAAGTGAAATTCACATTTTCAACGTGTCTCTGAATGGGAAAAGGGCAAGGCCCTTGCCTCAGGTACCCGCGCCGCCTCTCTGAATTTTTTTAAAGATTTTTATCATTTCCTTTTACAACGAAACAAATGCTGAGAAATGCCGGTACCGTTATACGCCATATACGAAACATCTGCATATGGGAAAACGCACTAAACAGAAATTTCTCGAGGGAAAAATGCAGAACGAGTAGCGAACAAACTTCTCGAGGCCTCGACGATTTTTACCGATTCGAGCCTCGAAACACAAAGAAGCGGGTTCATTTCAACGCAGACGTAATATGTAACATTTACTTTGTAAATTTATTTCATTCGTTCGGACCCCTCGTCTCTCTCGAACTCGTATAAAGAACGTGGAAGAGTCGCCAGCCGCATACTAATGGCCGCGCACGCTCGAACGCTACGACTTGTTACTTCCGCGTACTCTCGATACATTCGCATATTGAAATGCATTTTAAAAAGACCAGTATTTGAATCGTATGGAGTTACCATAGCAACCTTCTTGGCTGCGGGAGTAAAGATTTTCGGTCACGTGATTTTGCATCTATTCTCCGAACACATTAGATTTATTCATAGACACAAAGGGAAAAAGACTGCCGTTTAATTAGTTGTTTTTCTTTTGCACACATTTCTTTCTTCTAGGGCTTCACACGTGATTTGTAAGGCTTGTAATGTATAATGAGGCAAATTAGTTATTTTTTTCTCCATTTAATTAGACTTTACTTGCAGTGTTTCCCACTTTTCAATTTTCCCCCTTTTTCCCCTCTCCCTTATCATTCCCGTTTTCCCCTCCTCCATGTTAGAATATATAGATTATAGATGTCACCGATACTCTCTTCCCTTCTTCTTCCCTTTTCAGACCCCGTTTCCCCCTCTTTTCAGGGAATTTCCCTATAAAAGTGGAAACACTATTTACTTGAGTTAGGAAAAATACATTAAATCGATTTTAATATAAGTATCGATTATTTATTTTATCCGAAGTTTGGTTGCGAATGAAATAATTAGAATAAATAATGAAAAAAGACGTAAATTAATAATAAAATAAATGAAAACACTTGCGTGGAAAATTCTCCATAAAGGCGTGTAATGTTCCAGGGCAATGTCCCGTGACGCTATAGTTTTCCCTCACCTGAACACTGAATTCCCTTACGACTTCCCTGATTTATCTACTGCGTTGGGACGAACCAAGAATACACTCAGGTCCGTTTGCTTCCACTTTTTGCGGGGAAATTCCCTGAAAAAAAGGGGAAAGACTGTGACTCAGTAGGGAAGAAGAGACATTTCGAAGGTCTAGTCTTCTCTTATAGCAAGGACGGGTGGGGGCAGGAAAAGGGGAAAATGAGGGGAAATTGGAAATGAATTCACTGACCTCTTATCATGGCGACCTGTTATCAGTGTGTTATCACCATGTTATCGCGTTTGTGCGTACGGGCAAGTCGCGGACCCTCGGTCGGAGGGAATATTTATGCGCGTCGCGAGGGACTGCGACACGTCGTTGCCGGAGAAACATGCGCGTGACGTCACGCGGCGCTGATTACTGATGATCCACCGACTGAAAAATCTCTTCATCTTCTTTTTTTAGAAAAAAAATAATGTTTATTTTGACAAAATTTTATTTTTAATTTTATTTCTCTATGAATTAGTTGAAAATGAACTTAAATTTTTATTATATTAAATTTAATACAAATACATAAGTAAGTATGTATAACATTTTGTGAATACGAAAATAATATTTAAATAATTATGAGGCGACGACGACGACGCGCGCGCGCGCCCCGGCGTGCGGAAGGACGCGCGTCGCTACCGAGCGTCGAGCCTCAGTCTCCTGTCGCCCTCTGTCGCGGTCGCACGCACTTCGCCGGTCCTCTGAAAATTTTTTAAAACCTTAGAAAATAAAATGTTTTAAATCGATTTTGAATAAAGTATCGATTATTAAAGCAACAGGTAAAGTATCGATTCTATTCTATTGGAATTTCTCATTTAAAAAATTCAATGGATTATTTTTAAAATTTTGCTTATAAATTTGCTTATTCGTAAATGTTGCTATTTCTATTAAGTTATTTATATATCTAATTTAGCGATTAATTGAATTAAATTATTTATTATTATTTAATTTGTGTATATGGTTATAACATAAGGTTTTGTGGTGAAGCTGTTGGTTTTTGGTTAAGTGTGAATGTACTTGGCAGTTTTCCTGTGCGGATGATAGCGAAGTTGGTAATCGGTCAGGATATCCTTGTACTCGAAGAGTAATCATGGAGTAATCGTTATTAATTGCAGAGTAATCAGAGAGCAAGTCGCGTAGTAATCGTGATTGATTACTCCTGATTGAAGAGTGGGCAGTCTTGGAGTAATCAAAAGAGTAATCGATAGATTTATTGCGGTAATGAAGAAAGTAATCAGAAAAGGTAATCCTGAAGGCGGGCACTGGGCCGTAGTGGGGTTTAAAAGTATACGTTCTTTTTACCTTCTTTCGTTACTGAAACAATAAAGATCGACGCGCTGTGAAACCCCTACTACGATGCAGTGCATGTCCTGCACTGGGCCGTAGTGGGGTTTAAAAATATACGTCCGTTTTACCTTCTTTCGTTACTGAAACAATAAAGATCGACGCGCTGTCAAAACCCCACTACGATATAGTACATGTCCCGCACTGGGCCGTAGTGGGTTTAAAATTATATGTACTTTATACCTTCTTTCGTTACTGAAGCTTTACTAAGATCGACCTGCTGTTAGACCCCACTACGGTCCAGCATAGCCGGTGCGGTTTTTTTTAATTCTTTTCGAAAAAAGGTGCACTGGGTCGTAGTGGGTTTTGGAAACCTGCCAAGAGGGAAAAGTTTAAAAGCAAAGTTGTGAAGCAGCCGCAGAAAAGAGGCTTTTGTGCGGTAATTGAATCACTAGACCCGCTCAACTTCAGAAGTCCAAATCCCCGACTTCATCAGAATACTTAAACTAATCTAAAACTATTTCAAATTAATTAAATTTTTTTATATTTTACAGTGATACCCTGACTGAAGCGAGCCATACCTTTCCCTCACACACCTCTGTGCTACCTAGCGCCGATATACCTTTGCTACCCTTCTGTTGCTACCCATTCAACTGCTACCCTGGAGCACCTAACTGACGTCGAAATGGCTTCTGTCGATTTCAAGGCCCTACCCCATGACGCACCTTCGGTGACGCTCACCATCCGACTACTTATGGCCGGAAAGGTAGTATTACTACTTACTTAAGCTAGATCTACTACTGGTTTACTATTAGTCTAGTTAGCACTTCAGCAAACTACGTAGTGAACAGTATTTCCACTTTCAGTTTTCCTTTTTTTCCCCTCTCTTCATAAACCTTCAATTTTCCCCTGTCGAGGATCCCGTTTCCCCTTTTTCAGGGAATTTCCCTGCGAAGTAAAAGTGCTGGTTAGCATTTCAGCAAATTGCGCAGTAAACAGAATTTCCACTTTCAGTTTTTCCTTTTTCCCCCCTCTCTTCATAAAACCTTCCTGTTTTCCCTTTTCTCTTAGTTTCCCCTTTCGAAGGGAATTTTACCTGCGAAGTGGACGTGCAACCCAACTTTGCTTTTCGTACTATTTTAATACTTCAGGGACGAGTCGCTTTGCTGAAAAGATAATAGCGGAAAAGTGTAGCGTTCAGGGGCGAGTCCCCGAGGGAGTGGGCGAGTTAGGGGCGAGTTGGGCGAGATGGGCGAGTTCGTGGAGAGTGGCTGTTTGGTCGGGAAGAGCTTAGTCGTGTACGTTGTCGCAGGATCGATTTGCTTAACAGCTCCGGAACAATTGTTTACAAGTTGACGCGAAACCCGCCGAGGATTTGCTACCTTTTAGACTCCCTACCTGCTGTTCTACCTCTCTGTACTGTTCTAGTATCATTAGTATATGTGCCAATCTGTCGAATACGTGGACAGCGTACAGTTTGCTAGGGATTTGTTGCCGCACTGTCTAAAGATACCATAGAACTTCCCATAGATGCACTAGTAATGATTTGGTTATCCTATACTTTTCAGCTGCCATTCATTCACTTTTCGTCCACTTTTCATTCACGTTTTCATCCAGTTGCTCATCTACTTCTCATGCACTTTTCGTCTGCTCTTTATTCACTTTTCATTCACCTTTCGACTACTTTTCATTTACTTTTCACCCACTGTTCATTCCCTTGTCCTCTATGCTTTCCGTCCACCTTTCAACCACTTTTTCATGTACCTTTCCTCCACTCTTCAGCTACCATTCATCCACTTTTTCTCTGCTTTTCAACTACGTTTCGCTCACTTTTCACTCACTTTTCATCCACTTTTTCTCTACTTGTTCCCTACTTTTAATCCACCCTTCCTCCACTCTTCAGCTACCATTCGTCCCCTTTTTCTCTGCTTTTCAACTACTTTTCGCTCACTTTTCACCCACTTTTCATCTACTTTTCATGCACCTTTCCACCACTTTTCATCAACTTTTCACCCGTTTTCCCCGTACTGTTCGTCTACTTTACCTCTACATTGTCTCTACTTTTCATCCACTTTTCATCAACTTTTCACCCGTCTTCCCCGTATTTTTCATCCACTTTTTCTCTACTTGTTCTCTACTTCTTCCATACTTTTCATCCACCTTTCATCGACTTTTCATCGACTTTTCACCCATTTTCCCCGTACTTTTCATCCACTTTTCCTCCACTCTTCTGTACGTTTCCTCTATTGTCTCTGGTCCTCAACTCCCCCTCGCCTGATTCTGTCGATACCGCACGTGTTGTAGGAGGGGGAAGGAGGAGGAAAGGTAATCTCGTTTGCAAGGTGATCGAGGAACCGTAAACGAATCCTTAGTCAAGCCCTTGTCCGCCCTGTCCGCCCTGTCCGCTGTCCGCGTCCCCAAAGTGCGAGGAAGTGAATTTCTAGAGCTTCTTCAGTCGTCTCCATAACAACCATCTGATAACAGTCGATAACACATGATAACTTATGATAACTCTATTTTTACTCTCCGGCTCGAAAAAGTTTAGTTCGGTTTCAGGTTTAGTGCTCGCTTTGAACGGTTACTCTTGTATTCGGTTACTGCGACACTCTACTATTCCGGAATAACTTTTAAGTCTAAAGTTTCAAGAGTTATGATAACATGTGATAACTTTTCCGGCTCGAAAAAGTTCAGTTCGGTTTTTAGACTTAGTACTCGTTTCGAATGATTACTGGAACGGTTACTCGAGAACGGTTACTCTTGTATTCGGTTACTGCGACACTCTACTATTCCGGAATAACTTTTAAGCCTATAGTTTCAAGAGTTTTGATAACATGTGATAACTTGTAGTTGCTCTCCGGCTCGAAAAAGTTCAGTTCGGTTTTAGATTTATTGCTCGCTCTGAATGATTACTGGAACGGTTACTGGGGACCTGTTACTCTTGTATTCAGTTACTACGACACTCTACTATTCCGGAATAACTTTTAAGTCAATAGTTTCAAGACTTGTGATAACATGTGATAACTTGTAGTTGCTCACCGGCTCGAAAAAGTTTAGTTCGGTTTTAGATTTATTGCTCGCTCTGAATGATTACTGGAACGGTTACTGGGGACCGGTTACTCTTGTATTCGGTTACTACGACACTCTATTAATCCGGAATAACTTTTAAGCCTATAGTTTCAAGAGTTGTGATAACATGTGATAACTTTTCCAGCTCGAAAAAGTTCAGTTCGGTTTTAGATTTATTACTCGTTTCGAATGATTACTGGAACGGTTACTCGAGAACGGTTACTCTTGTATTCGGGTACTACGACACTCTACTATTCCGGAATAACTTTTAAGTCAATAGTTTCAAGAGTATGATAACATGTGATAACTTGTAGTTGCTTTCCGGTTCGGAAAAGTTCAGTTCGGTTTTAGATTTAGTACTCGTTTTGAATGATTACTGGGGACCGGTTACTCTTGTATTCGGTTACTACGACACTCTACTATTCCGGAATAACTTTTAAGTTTAAAGTTTTAAAGAGTTAGAGTTGTAAAAAAAAGAGAGAGAATGGAAATGAAATAAGAAACGAAGGAGAAGACGGGCATGCTTGGCATACAGAAATACAGCCAAGAAATCGCGGTCACGCATTCCGTTTGCGCCAACAGAGACTCATTACACTTGATAACAGTTGATAACACGTGATAACAGTTGATAACAGTCGATGGCAGTTAGCCTAGATGTCTGGAATGCCGAAGAGAGTTGCCCAATATCCGCTGCAAGAAGTGTTAATAAGACGTGATAACATTGTTGAGATGGTGATAACAACTGATAACAAGTTGACTGCTCATCATTGCAAGGTCGTTGGTTGTTCTGTAGACCTGTTATCACTTGTTATCTGATGTTATCACTTGTTATCCGTGGTTGTCCATGTCCTTGAATGGTTGGGTGACCCGTTGAAAGCAAATCAATGCCGAACATGTCAGATGTGCTGCGAATACTAAACAACTGCCTTCTACTCTCTGACATTCCACAATCTGTTATCAACGTGTTATCAACTTGTTATCAAACGCTGGTTGCCAACCCCCCCTCTCGTTTCGTGCGATCCCTAGTAAGGACTACAAATCTGCCAATCAGTTGTCAGCTACATCACGTGACCCCCACCAGCAGCTTATCACATTTGTCCCCTCCCGATAACTAGGAAGCGATTTTCGCAGGGAACTTCCCTGGAAAAGGGAAAAACATGGGAAAAAGGGGAAATTAAAAGTGGAGACACACTGCGATTTACCAACCCTCGCACTTTGGCAGTGTTTCCCCTTCGCAGGGAAATTCTCTGGGGAAGGGGAAAAAAGGGAAATTAAAAGTGGAAACCACTACGATTTACACCCCCCCCATGTTATCGGAATGTTATCAAGCTGTTATCAAGTGTTATCAACGGTTACCACTTCATGTATCGTCCATTCAAGATCATGTGATTGAGTTTTTACTATTACACGTTATTGGATTTTCTCTTGTTTCCATGGTTTCAGTCGATGACTTGTCCATTCTGTTATCATGGGTTATCACGTAGTGTCACCTGTTATTGCATTATTTCGATTGAATCCTGTGCAGTAGTCCCTATTGTTATCCAGTGTAACAAAAGGTCCGGGGAACAAACTGAATGCTGTGCAGGACATCAATACAGAGAGTGGGGGGGAAATTATTATTCAGCAGTAAAAAAAGGGAGGGAAAACGAGATTTTTGAAGGACTCGTATGTGCAAGGTAAGGGAGGATTATGTGTCAGTTGACGTCAATTGACGCTATCCGGGGGTAGGGTGGAGGAGGTGGAGGAGGTGGGAAGGAGGCAAGAGGGTGGAAAAAATCGATGAGATATTATGTACTGGCGAATAGTTTGTGCGGAAACAGCTGCACCTCCTCCTCATCCTCCTCCTCCTCCTCCCCCAGTCTCTATTGACGTTGATGGGGATGGAAGAGAGAGATTGGGTTGCCATGACAACCGATTGGGAGGCGAGGAGGCGGGTCAAAGAGAAAGGGGGAGGAATGGGGAAGAAGGGGGAGGAAAGAGGGGAGATTATGGAAGATCTATGGCAACCAATCGATGTTCAACAAGCTTACCTCCTCCCTCTTCCTCCTCCCTCTTCCTCCTCCGCCCCCTCCTCCTCTATAGTCCAACCAAAAGAGGGTATTGTTATCAGATGTTATCAGTGTGTTATCAACGGTTATCAGGTGTTATCAGCAGTTGAGGGGGAAAAATTCGACAAGCTTACCTCCTCCTCCTCGTCCTCCTCTCCTATACTCCAACCCAAAGAGGTTGTTGTTATCAGATGTTATCAGTGTGTTATCAACTGTTATCAACGGTTATCAGGTGTTATCAGAAGTTGAGGGGAAAAAAATTAGAATTCCAGTATTGTGCGTTAAGGGCTATTTCGGGAATGTCTCCCAATCCTCGGTTGATCTCTTGCTGCGACAACTGTTTTTTATTTAAATTTTCTGTTTGTTTTTTTGAAATAAATTTAGCTGTTTTCCTATTGGATGGAGAAATAGGCATCTTTGATCTCATTGGTTGAAATTTTTGAATATTTCAATAGCTTTGTTGGTTGAAATTTTGGGTTTTCTGTAGGCAAGCCATTACTTTTTTCCCTACAGCTTTTTATGTAGTATTATTTAAATATATTTAGCTGTTTTCCTATTGGATAGGAACCTAAGGCTCTTAGATTTCATTGGCTGAATTTTTTTTTATTATTTAATCAATTTTATTGATATTTTTTGTGCAATAGGAAGTCGGCAGCATCATCGGCAAGAAAGGCGATATCGTCAAACGCTTTCGTGAAGAGGTATAGCTTTAATTAATTCTAATTAAAACAAAATTTTATTATTTGGATTCCATAATATTTTAATTGATTTTTTTTAATAGTCTGGAGCTCGGATAAATATTTCGGACGGCTCGTGTCCCGAGCGCATTGTCACCATTACAGGAACCACGGACGCCATTTTCAAAGCCTTCAATCTGGTCTGCAAGAAACTGGAAGAAGTAATTAAAATTAGAAATTCCTATTTTACAATAAATTCACATTTGTAATTCAAATTCAGTTCCAATTTGTAATTTTATTTAATGTTAATAGTTCAGTATTCTACCGCTAGATGGCGTTATAAATTAATGGCGCGATACCTATAAACGGATAACTGAATTACTTTTTACTTTAATTATGCAATAATTTGTAACAAATTTAGTTTTTTTTAGTGAAATAGATTGTTTGATTCAATTAAGTTTTCTTTTAAGCAGGTGCGACAAATACTTTCCAGTTGTGCCATTAGATGGCGCTGTAGTCGGCGCCAAGTTTAAGTTTAGAATATTAATTAACGCTTTTTTGTTTACATTTAACGTGATTTTTTAGATCTATTTTGCTTGAAAATTATCCGTTATCTTGTCGGGGATTTTTTTCCAAGTTTCTTTTGGAATTTTTTGTAAGTTTTTTTTTTGGTTTTTTAAATTAATTGGAACAAAGGTGGCATTGCATTGTGATGAAGACAGATTAGCAAAACAGACGGCCCATTTATCTTCTGCTGTTTTTAATTTCTCTTTTTCAGATTGAATTAAATTAAAATTAGATAAGATTTTTAAAATCTGTTGATTAATGTCGCCTTATTAGAATTCTGGACGTTTTCAATGAATGAGGCCCAATAATATATTATACAGCAAAGCATTATGTATTTAGCAGTGTATGTATTACCTATTATTATATTTTCTGTCACTATTTGTATTTATTACGTTATTTAAAATTTTTCTATTATACTTATCTAATACTATTTGTTGTATTATGGGATTTATTATCTATTTATATTTATCAAAATGATTTTAATTAGTTTTAATAATCAATTAATTTTTGATTATTATTTTTAGGAAGTAGGTGGGCCCCTGAGCGGAGCTGGAATCCCCAGGCCCCCATAACCCTGCGCCTGATCATGCCGGCTTCACAGTGCGGGTCACTCATCGGCAAGGGAGGGTCCAAGATCAAGGAGATCCGCGAGGTGACGGGGGCTTCGGTAGTTGTGGCCTCTGAAATGCTGCCCAACTCTACGGAACGGGCTGTCACCGTCTCGGGAACTAGCGACGCCATCACGCAGTGCATCTACCACATCTGCTGCGTCATGCTCGAGGTACTCATTTTCAGAACTAATTATAAAGAATAATAATATTAGTACTAGATTTCTCTAATTTTAATTTAATTAAATTAGTGGAAATGTATGATTTGGTTTTTTCTCATTTATCAGATTTTTATAAATTATCGATAACAAATAATGATAATAGTTTCTTTTAGTTTTAATTTCTCTAATTATGAAAATAAGTAAATTAATAAAAATGTATAATCTAATTTATTGTTATTCTTTCTCAGTTATCATATTTTTATAAATTAATATTTTAAAAAATAATAACAATACGTATGAAATGATAACGAAAAGTAATACTATGTTTTTGTAATTTATTTAATGGGATATGCTTGGGTTAAAAACTTGCTTAGTATCGGTAGATAAAACTAATCAGGACATATTTATTAAAATTTCCAATTTATTTGATGAATGATTTGTTGTTATGGGTATAGCTGTTGAAGAAAGCCCCCGGGAATGGCAATCATAAATATGTTTTTCACGGCTCGTTATGTCAGTTAGCAGCTTGCATCAAAGCCCTTATGACCGAGTCGTTTACACTCGTCTTTTACGGCCTGTTGCCCCCACAATGGGCCGTTTGTTACTCAAATGGCCGAGTTCAGGTGGAAGGGTTGCACGTAAAAGGCTAAAAATAATTGAGGAAAATATTAAATTAATAATAATAAATGTAAATGTAACAAATAGGAATAAAATAAATAATAATTATAATAATAATAAATGTAATAGTAACAGTGAAATAAAAATAGAATAAAATTTATGATTTATATACTATTATCACTGTTTGTGTTTCAACACATTCTTACTAAATTATTGTTATTAATTTTATTGTTAGTGCAACTTTGAATATACTTGTTGATGTTTTAATATTTTTACTATTGTTGTATGTTATTATTAATATAATATATTACTAAATAAATTATAGGTATCTTTCAAGTTTAAAAATCATAGTGGTATTTGTTATATTTATACTTCATAACGTTTTAAATATTTCACATGTAAATTCTCACATAAATTCTTAATATTTTATTTTCTTTTTCTAGTCTCCACCAAAGGGCGCTACCATCCCCTACCGCCCCAAGCCTCAGGTGGGAGGTCCCGTGATCCTGGCGGGAGGTCAGGCCTACACCATCCAGGGCAATTACGCCGTTCCAGCGGCCCCCGACGTAAGTACCACCCCCTTGTGGGGATGTCCACCCCACTCTCCAGGCTCCTCCTCTTCCTCCTGTTGTTCCGCCCCCTATACCAGCCCCCTCTGCTCCTGCGCACCAATCCCTGAAACGGCCTACTTCCCCGGCCCCGCCCCCTCGCGCAGGGATTGGCTGACCGGTTTTCATCAGGGCTTCCCGTTGGATGCTGGATTCGCGGCTCCGCCAATGGAGTTTGACGTAAGTTTCTGTAGGCCCCCGCCCACCGAAGTGAGTCAACCAGTCCCCATGTTTATTCCAGAATGCGACCGCCCCCCCCCCACCCCTACCCCCCGCCCCACTAACCAGTAAAAAAAAGGATAAAGGAGGAAGAGGATGGAGAGATCGATGAAAGATGTGGATAGATGATAGAATGATGATAATTGTTGAAATTTTTTCTGGAAATAGATTACCAAACTGGCCAGTAACCCATTGGCTAATCTTGCCGCCTTGGGATTGGGTGGACTGAGTGGAGCGGGAGGAGCCAGCGCCCTGAATCCTACAGGTATTAAATATATCAATTATTTAACTGATATCGATATTTGTGAACGTATGTCGATATGAGTATCGGGAGTATTGACATCACTTTAATACCATACACGGACAACCCTATGGAATAATGATGCAGTCGTTCGCTCATTCATTCAGTCATTCACTTATTTGTTCGTTCATTCATTATTCGTTATTCATACGTTCATTCATTCTTTCACACAATCCACTGAGTCATTCACTCGTTCATTCGTTTATTCATTCATTCGTTACTAGGCCTGTCATACGTTCATTTATTTATTCATTTATTCTTTCGGTCATTCAGTCATTCATACGTTCAGTCATTCTTTCATTCACTCATTCGTTCATTCATTCATTCATTCTTATCATCGACTGATTAATTAATAAATCAATTTCATTCGTTTAGCCCTTGCCGCACTGGCCGGCAGTCAGTTGCGGACTGGAGGAGGAGCTGCTGCCGGATCCCCACAGCAGACGCAGGAGATGACAGTTCCCAACGAACTGATCGGATGCATTATTGGCAAGGGCGGAACCAAAATCGCGGAAATCCGGTACTGTTTTATTGTATATTGTATATTTGTCATAATTTATTTAGTATTTTAATGACTAGTAGTAGTGTAACTATTTTTATTACCCATTATTATTTTCATTATTTGCTAAGGTATGATTATTTTACATAATTTTCATGATTTTATTATAATTTCGAGCGTTATTTTCTTGTTTCGTTCATTGGTTATTATTTTACTGTTTTGTATCTTGTTGTTATCAGTTTCTATAAAATTGAACATTTTTTATTGTATCAATATTTTATCCCGTAGCCAAATCAGCGGGGCAGTGATCCGCATCTCGAACAGTGAGGATCGGGAAAGCAATGCCGAGCGCACTATTACTATCACAGGAACTGCAGAATCAGTGGCTCTGGCCCAGTACCTCATCAACACCAGGTTAATACCCAATCAATTTATAAACATTAAATAATAAATTATTAATAAACTAATTAAGCTTTTATGCTTCTTAATGGCTTTTTTGTCTAGAAATTAATAATAATATTTTTTTTTGTTTTTTTCCTGTTCTTTTTTTGTGTCTGCCTATTCCTACTACGCCATTGGTCCATCCCCTGCACCTGGAACAACCAATGACACTCATCCAAAAATATCACCAATAAAAAAAATTAAAAAATCTGCTCCTGCCATCTTGTATACTCAACTGCGCCAACCCATCAACCAAATCAAAATCCTGCACAACCACAACTTGTATCGTATCGGACTTATGTCCAAAAAACTATTTAAATATTAATATATATAACATTATAATAAAAAAGCATGGAGTTACACAAAGCGAATTTGGAAAATCGCACTAACCCGGGAATGGGTACGAGCGAGGGTAGTAGTAGCGGGGTACCGCCAGTAGTTTCCGCAGCTTCGGCACTGGCTAACGCTCTGCCGCTGGCTCAGCTGCTTGCGAAGCCCGGCGCGCTATCGGCTCTGGGTCTCACGGGTCTCACGGCCCTGTCCTCGCTCTCCGAGATCCTCACCGGGGGGTCGGGCAGTCCGGCCATGCCGACCATTCAGACGACGGGCGTTCACCGTGGCCATCGCGGCTCGGGTTACGAACCGAAGCTGAGGTCGGCTGGCGGCTCGTCGTCCCCGTCGGGTGGGAACAAGAAAGAGAGAAATAAATTTGCACCTTACTGAAAGAAATCAAGAAAAATTTACCAATAATTATTATTCATACAGACAAAACAATATTAAGACGATTTTTTTGCCATTTTTTTGTTTAATTTTCTACAAGTTTTCCTTTTCTCCGTGTGTAGTAGTGATTGCCATCGTGCAATGTTCTGTTTTATTTTGATGTCAATTTTTGCTCATCGGAACCTTTTGAGAAAAATTAGTTCAAAAATAATAAAATCTACAAAAAAGAATGCTTTGTGTAACTCCATTTAGTTTGAATAGTGAAAGAAATCAAGTTTTATGCGATTTTCTTTTTTTGTGGTGGATTTTGTTTGGACAGGTTGGCCATGGAGACTGCGGCTATGGGGATGATGGGATATCAACTGCTGGCTCCGAGTCCGATCCTGAAAGCTACGATTCATTAATCGATTATTTTAGAAATCGATAATTTTTCTGCAAGGCAATACCGAGTCCTCTGCTCAATCATCCGAGGAAAAAAAGTTTGGTTTCTGCATTTTTCTATTTTTAAGATTTTTTTTTCCAGAAGTTTCTAGTCAGTGTAGAGTTGTGCCAACGAGCGTGGGAAAATGTGGGCTACCGTGGGAAAATTTGTCAGTTTTTGTTTGTTTCAGCCTTATTATCAAACAGGGTGACTTTCTGAAAGATGCAAAATTTCAGAAAAACAAGTCGAAATTTGAAAATTTATCATTTTTCTGTGTGTCTAGTCGTGAAAGTGTTTGTTTTTTCTTGAAAGTTTTCACCATATCGGAACAAAAAGCTAAAAAATAGTAAAGATATTGCGTGAAAGGGACAATCAGAAAAGGACAATTCAGCAAGAAAGAGAAAGGATTCCCTCGACTTTCATTTTTAAAAAAATTTCTGGAACATTTTGGAACACTTTCTGGAACAAAAATTTTCATTGAAAGTCTTTCGCACTTGCGCATATCGCCATTGAACAGTAAACTAAAATTTTAATGGAATTTATTCTAATTTTTTCACGTGTAATTTCTCTCAAGTCCGTATATAATAGATTTTTCATTGTTCGATATAATACTTTCTCTTTGAAGATTGTTGCTGTGCAATACTTTTTAACACTTTTTTCAGTTTTTTTAAATAGTAAGAGAGAAACGTAGAGGGAAAAGTGAAGAAATAATTCATAAAATTTCTCTGTTTTTTTTTTCTTAATTTTTGGGTTAAATACAATTGAAAAGTGTGTGCTGTATAAAACGAAGCGCAGCTTCCAGAGTTACTTTCTAAATTTTCCCCGTTTTTCCCCTAGAGTGGGGAAGTTTGCGGGGGAAAAGTTGTTTGTTGGGGGAAGAGATGATGTCAGTGGTTTAGTTGCGGCGAACCTGAGCGATTACGTCGGTCCAGAAGACGCGGTAGCTGTGGACCAGAGTTCCGCTAGAAGAAATAGAAAATGGAAAGTTATTTGTGGGTCAATTGACGTCAGTTGATGAGTGGTAAAAGCAAGAAAGTGACTGGTATTCATGCTAGTTTAAGTATTTTAAGTTAAAGCAGGGTCACTATTGTTATGAACACTGTAAGAACTAGTAGTTGAAGGTTAGCAGAGTTGTGTTAGCAGTAGCAACTATTTTTGCTGTAATAGTAGTTTTGGTCTAAGTAGATAAGCTACTCCTACTAGTTCTGCTACTTAAGTAGTTGGGTATTACTAGTAGTTTTGCTACTAGTGCTAGCAGTAGTAGCAGTAGTGCTACGTGCTAATGGAGTTACTGGCTCTGGTAGTGCTGTTACTAGTTAGGAGTGAGGTGCTACTAGAGTAGAGCTATGGTTTACTAGTATTTTTGCTAGTTACTGTTCTAGCATATCGGTATGTAGCAGTCTATTAGTAAAACTAGCTGCTTTGGTTAGTTAGCAGCTTATTACTACTTGAATCCCGTCCCAACTACTACTCTGTTTTCTACCGTTACTAGTTTATAGCTAAGCTACTTACGAGTAGAGTGAAATAGCTCGCAGCAAACTACTAAGGTCTACTAAGTTCGCTACCGGAACTATCATCACTATTATTAGTTAAGCTTACTATAAACTTACTATCATGCCAACACTAAAACTACAACCTACCTTACTACTACTTACTAACTATGTTAAACTACTAACTACTTATTACCGTTGTTTCAGTAATCAAGTTTCGTAACAGTAAACTAAAATAGCTAGCAACTTACCATTTGGTACGGTACTACTAGCGATAGTACTTGCTGACTAGTTACTAGCAGTTATCTGAACTAGTAAATAAGTTATCTATTAAGTTAGCTTACACAAAGTAAACTTTGCCGCTTCCATCACGTGGTGCACGCCATCTGAGAGTGACGGACTCTTTGGGTTCGTTGTTGGTGTGAGTAGCAGCCGAACATTCCTCGTAGGACTTGACTTCACTGGAAGCGTCGAAGGTACCGATCCATTCATCGGTCTCGGCGTCACGACCCTGGACGAAGAACCCCTTGAAAGTGTCTTCAGCTCCCGTGATTTTCACTAAAATAGAAACAAGACTTTGTGAGCTTAGAAAATAGCGTCTAAAAACGGATTAGGACCCTATCAATGTTATTTAGGACCTACAGTTTGCAAATAAAACCCCTCTTTCCTATCTACAACCTTGTCTTAGCGAAACAGGACCTTTGATTGTTTTAAGGTCCCAGACTTTTGCTTTACGACCTTAAGTTTACTAATAAGACCCTTAGCTCAGTCCTAATGTGACCCGGAAACTTTTAAGATTTCTATAACCTATAACCCTAGTTGGATAAACAGGACCTCTGACTGGTGCAGGGTCCTAGATGGATGCTCTAGGACCCTGTAAAAGGTAATTTAGGACCTTCAGTTTGCAAATAAGACCCGTATCTCAGTCTAATATAGTCTCGTAAACTTTTAGGACCTCTCTTTACAATCTAGAACCCTTATTTTAACTAAGCAGGACCTCTGATTGTTCCAGGGTTGTAGATACGATCCTCTAGGACCCCACGAAGGCAATTTAGAACCTCTCTCTCCTATCTAGAACCCTAGTTTAGCTTGAACAGGACCTACTTTTAGTTTTAGCTCATACATCTTGAGATACCTAGACCTCTACTCTATTCAGGACCCTAGTTTGGTCATTTAAGACCTATAGTTAAGCTTTAGGACCGTAAAACTTACCGGTGAGGACTTCACCGGGCCTGTAGGAACCAGAGGAAGCTTCCAGAACGTAGGGTAAACCGTCGAGAGGCTGAGGTTTGGATCCTCCGTGGTTGGGAGTGTTCTGCTTGACACAGGCGTCGATGGGTCCACCGTCGGGAAAGCCGAAAACAGCGTTGAACGAAGCGACAACTGCGAGGACTGCCAACACTTTAGCCATGTTTGTTAACCTAGAAAGATAATTCAGGTGTTAAAACTGGGATAAAGTTGTTTAATGTTAAGTAAGAACCTGTGTGTGCTCTGCACTCCTCAATGGCTGCCGATGAAGTGAACAGAGAAACTGTGGCTGCTTGAGGTTTTATCTAGCGGCCATGTCTCGCTTGGAAAGTTACATATCACTAAAAACTTTCTCCGTGGTATTTATTCTCATATTTTTAAGTTGAGCTCGGTTTCGGGACAGGAGGAAAATTATAAGCCGCCATCTTTGTCACGAAACGCCACGCGCAAAAACACAGGCGCGCAGTTCCGCGAACGTTGCCAAATTTGGTTTAAAAAAATCAAAGCGTACGCTCTGGATTTTTGATAAGAAATTTGAATGAATAAGACGAGAGGTTTGTGTTTTAGTGTAATTAGTGCGAAAACTGGAACAAGTGAAAGTTTTTCTAGACACACGCGATTATATGGAAACAAATGAATGAAAAAGAAAAGAAGTTAAAATTTTCGAGCGGTTTCTACGAACAATGGACGCTACGAAAAAATCAGATATTTTATAATAATGTCGTAAAAATGAATGGTAATTAAGATGTGAATGGTTTTTGCATGAAAGCAGGTTCTGGAAACTGTGAAATAAAAGATTTCGGTTCAGGGGAAAACCCAATACAAAAGCAATTAAACCACACCCATAAGAATGATCGGACAAATGCTGCAATTGAAGACGGTGGAACCGAAAGTTTATTTGCCCGCGAGTTATTCACGCATCTTTCTTATGGCGATGGGAAAAAAATATATTTTTTCGGTTTAATCTGTTTTGCTTCAATTGTTTCTAACTGTTCTGTGCTGTTAACCATCCAGCAAGTTCTTACGGTTGTCCGTTAACACGCCTAGTTAATGTCGTTCACTTCTTCGAGAAGAAGCGGTTTGAATATACGATGACTCAGCAGAAAAAAAAAATAGAACGAAGTACGTGAGAAAACAGCAATAATACATTTTAATTTATTTATTATTATTTATTTGTGTTTAGTTTATTAGTTGTATTAATTTTATGCATTATTTTTTAATTATTGGTGAGCTTTTTTTTGCGACGGAACGCCTTTTTGTTTAAATTTTAAAAAATTATACTTAATTTGCGTATTCATAAAAATATGAATATTTAATAATAATATAAATAATGAACTAAATAAATATATGTATATCAATATAATCTGTTGAAAAATAATTATTTTTAATTTTAAATAAATTTGGCAACGCCGCACGTAAACGTCCGATTTCATTACGAACACCTAGACAGACCGCGCGCAGTGTTTCCACAAATGGGGGAAATTCCCCCATTTGGGGGGAAAATTGACTTCTTGGAGGAGGAATGGGGGAAAAGCCACCTAACAGAGAGTCAAAAATGAGGTAAAACTAAGGAGATGGTTTGATGCGGAAAAATGGGGAAATTTGGGGTCCCCTAGCGGAAAGTAGAAAAACTGAAGTGGAAACACTGACCGCGCGTTGCGAAATTAAGATTCGTGTCAACAGCTTCGACCATTTAGCTAGATAGATGGAGCTTTAGGGTATCCCTTCGCTAGGAAGCCCTGAAGCAGTGTTGCCACTTTTCAATCTTCCCTTTTTCCCCTCTTCCCTTATCTTTCCCCCTTCCCTGCTAGAATATACAATGTCTAGATTTCCTCTTTACTCTCTTCCCTTCGTCTTCCCTTTTCAGACTCCATTTCCCCCTTTTTCAGGGAACTTCCCTGCAAAAGTGGAAACACTGCCCTGAAGCCGCGTTAAGAGAAATGGGAGGAGCTTTGGTCCAACGACGATTGGTCAGGGCGTCAAACTTGGAATTGTGGGCATGGCAATCTTCAGCGCCACCTAGCAGAGGTTTCTTATACTACGTGGTTCATTTCTTTGTTTCCAGCCGAGCTGAGCGGTTGTGAACTTTGTCCTCTCGGTTTCCAAAGCGAAACCCCTAGGGCTGAAAACAAAAAGATATCTGTGCTATTAAGCCGGGTTCACACTAGGGCTGTTTCGACCAAACCGTTTGGGCAAACGATTTGCAGAAAACATATCATAAGACTTCAGAGCATACTTGGTGGTTTTCCTAGCATTGTCTGGGACAAAACAATCATTTTTTACTTATTATCTTGCGTTTTGCGTTTAACAGAACCAAGAAAATCGGATTTCAGTAGACCGTTTGCCCAAACGGTTTGGCCAAAATAGGTCCAGTGTGAACCCGGCTTTACCGTATTTGAATTTGTGACCAAACAAGACCTGTATTCGCAAAACTTTCTTGATAACTTAAAAAGTGAGCCGTGACAATAAAACTAATTCAAAGCAAAAGTGCGACCACAGGTTGTGAAACGAAAGCGTGCAAGCGATCAAGTCTGAAGATCTTTTTTTTTTTTAAGATTTGTGTTTTTCATGATACATTTATAGAAAGCTGTTTGTCATTAGTCGACAGATGTTTTTTCCCCTCCTAATTTCCAAGGGATCCGAAACTTCCAATAATCTTCGTACAGCTGGGTCAAGTTATCACAGTTATCAACCTGTTATCCCCATGTTATCTCCGTGTTATCACGTGTTATCCAATAATCTTCGTACACTTTTCCTCGGACTTTCGGACCCCTTGCTAATTTCTGTGGAATGCAACGTTGAAATGTCGGATACAGTGCGTTTTAGTGATTCACGATGCCGTTCCATAACGCGTAATCTCACTTTTGCTTTGAAATGGTTTTATTAGATCGTCTGCACTAGATCGTTTGCACTAGACATTCCACGATATCAATTGTTTAATCTTTGATAGATACGAAAAACGTATAAAACATTTTTTTTTACACATACGATTCAGTAAGCTTCTTATTTACTTACGGAAAAGTTTTAATACTTTCCCGTAATTTTTTATGTAATGGAAAAAGAATGAGGCACGCCGCAGTCGATGAGGTGCCGGACGCAGTTACACCCCCCCCGTGGTAAACGGTAGCCCCTGACAAGGTAACGTCGCCAGCTTCGTTCACCGCAGACTGATACAAATCCGCATAGACTACAGGACTCAACACAAAGTCCGTTTCCAGTTCCTGCTGGTCAGGTCGAGGAGCTCCAACGGCTGCGAAATCACATTGCTTTTTTAATTACTCGAAGAACGATAAATAACGTACCGTTGATGTGAACCCACGGTTGCAGCGAACGCTTCGATAAAACGGGTTTGGTAGCGAACGTGGCTGTTACAATCACGTCATTCATAATTTCATAGAGATGAATACGAGAGATGTGCTGTAGTTCCAGGACCTGGGTATAACCCACGTGTAAGGCAACCGGAGCAAGACCCGATTATTTTGCATCTCCATCTGCTTTAGACGTTTCCGAGCAAAAAGATCCCCGCGTGTTTCCGTGACTACTGTTAGGCCTAGGCGCAGCGCTAGGCCTTGGTAAAGGACGTCCCAAAGGTCGCAATGGACGCAGTGTTTGAATGCCCTCACTCCTGTTTCCAAGTTGTTTTAGCTGTTCAAGTTTGACTTTTCCTCGCTTAGTCTTTCGGTAAACCGTTACATGCATTGCTGTACGAGTCCGAAATGCACATAGCTTCTCCAACATTTGCGAATTTTCTGAATGATTTTCGTACCTCAAACTTAAGTACTGTAATTTAACTTGTAATTTTCACCAAGTCTCTAAAGACGCAAAAGGGAAGCTGGATTCGGATCAACCGCTCGTCTTGTTTGAAAGCCACAATAGATTAGATGTTTCCATATATAATTTTCAAGTTTTTTTTCCGTAATAGTGGGATGCGTTTTGATCAATCTAAGGAAACAGTATTGAGCAATTTACTTGCTGGTTATCAGATAAACTGGATATAAAAACCCATCCAGATTACTGAAACATCTCATTCCAGAGTTCTAGTAGCACAGCACTGAACACTTCTGAAGCTGTACTTACCATGGCCGGAAAAGCAGTCATTTTCGCTTTTATGATAGTTTCGTCTATCGCTATGATGACGGGTAACTAAAAATTTTAATGAATAAATTAATTATACAAATTAAAATCAGATATCTGCAGTCCATTCCCAGGAAGATGTCTACGACATTCAACCAGTTGGTCGAGGACAGTATGCAGGTAAAACCAAACTTCCACTTGACATTATGGAAGTATATTCAAAATTTGGTTTGTCCCAGAGGCTGGGTACGAGCATCTGAGGCAGAGACAACCGGAAGAAGCCGTCGAGATCCCTGATTTCTCTGCGTCTCTGTCTCAGGCTAAATCGGATCAAGCCAGGGATGTTCGCTTTAGTGAATTCTGGAAAAAAATACGCCCCTTTGTTAAAACTGGTGCCAAATTCGTGGCTAAAGCTGCACCTTTGCTCCTCAATAGCTGCGGCAATAACCCAAGCCCTTCCGAATAGGAATCTATTCAGTGTACTCGGTTAACTAATGCAGGCTTTTGATGTTCTGTTGTTCATGTACTCCTCAAAACAGGCTTAAATACACACACTGCTTCTAAATAATGCGAGAATAAGATAGATACTCGGAAAAACTATACTGAATAGAAAAAATTAAACATTCTCCTCAAAATATTGGATTAATTAATTCTTAAATAGTTAATGTAATCGATCGATCAATTAGATGTAGGTATTCTTAGATACTTTTATTAAAAAATCATTGTCACATCTAGTGCAAACGATACCGTATAGGCAATGTGTAATATTGATTTGATATTATTATTATTATTATTGTTATTATACCAGATTATGTGTCACTTTAATGCATTTATAATTGCAGTACATTTATTATTACACTGTATTTACTATAATTGCAAACTCACAATGTGATAATTAATAATAATAAAACAGTAAATTCTTGGATAATGCATAAAATATTATCCTGACAAATATTATGTTACAATTATCTTTGATTTCCCGTCTTACGACAAATTAACTAACTGAATCAACGCACTGAAAAGGAAAACATAATGCATTAAATCTTTTTCCTGGAAACTGGAGAGGTTTATCTCAGTTTCCTGCGGTTTTCCTCCATTTCTCAGCACAGCAGAAACAAAAGCCGCATTCGCAATGATGACCGCGATAATCCGTTTATTTATTCTTGTTTTAATCAAAAATTTGGTCAACTTTGATCCGGTTCGAACTGCAGAATTGCAACGTCAGCCTCGAGCCGAGCCGAACCGTCGATATTCTTCCGTGAGCCGAAAGTAATCCAAAAACGGCTCCATTTTCGGCTCACAGGTTGATACTGCAATAAGTAATGCAGTGTGAACTTAATGTTACACCATTTGCTCACACTGCAGGACTTATTCCAGTATTAATGGCCAATGAGGGGTAAATCACACACTGAAAAGATAGGTTATTCCTGAAGGTATACCAGTATGGTATGTCGGTGTGAATATCGTGTAAGAAAACTTTGTGCTGGGCAACAGTCACGTGATCAGCCTGATCCTACCCGCAAATAATCAAGACAACTTGGTTTATTCCAGAAATCTGTCCTTTTTACTATTGAGGGACACTTTGATAGTTATTCGAGGATAAACCGAGAAATCCTCATTGCTCTCGAGTCCGCATTTTTAACCTGGAAAAAAACAAGTTGTCTGAAAGGTAAAAAAAAAGTCATCAGAAATCGTATTTGGCATTAGAATGTGCAAATCATTGTTCGATTTTCGCGCCAAAGAATTGAACCGAGCCGTGAGCCGAAATTGAGCCGTCCGAGTTGTAATCCGAACCGAACCGAGCCGTGCAGGTTTTCTAGTTAACCGGGTCGTGAGTCGAACCGCGCCCAAACTCAGTGATCCGAACCTTGTTAATCCGGCTCAAATTTTTCGGTGAACCGCCCAATGCAGTTACTGTATGTCACTTTTTAGATGTTCCACGAGCAATGCAAAAATGAATTTAAACATGAAGACTAATAACTGTGTATTTTCGTTTCTATCACGTCAGTGTCTCTGACACGGTCGTCGACCGTTTCACACACTCGAACAACAATGCCCGATTCTTGTAGTAAGTCCGCAGCTAGTTTTTCGCACCTTCCAGTCGATGGTTCCATAGATTCACGTGTGAAACGTTACGTTACTAAAGTACTCGAAGGCAAGGGGGAAATACTTAATACCTGTTTGAACAGGAACATCTTACAGCGCGATACAATGTGCGATTTGGCTCGAGTTCCTGAACCTAGCACTACGAGCACGTCCGTCCTGAGTGCGAGATGTTTTGGAGCCACGACCGACGCGGCTGCCGTCCTCATGGCTGTTGTGACTTCACCGTCAAGAATCTTTACTTTAATAAAACCAAAATAAGCCGTTTTGTACTAATTTAATTAACAATTTTGCTAAGCACCACTTTTAAGGTTCCCGTTTCATCGTCAATGAGCAATATATAATTGCTTGATGACTAGACAAATTTTTAGCTGCGTTTGATGGAAAAACGGAAACGAGTTTGCGCGCTAGAGCCTTTCTGGACGCCACATACGAAGCCATCGCTGAAAGAAAACTGTAACAAAGAGAATTAAAGCAGTAAACGTAACCTTCCATTAATTTTGCTTTACTCATTTTGCTCGCTGATAGTAGTCGTAGCTCGCAGCGGCTGTTCTATCCCGCCAGCTGGCACTAGCAAGAACTCTCCCAACGCCTTTTCGACAATTTGGACGAGCTGTTCGAAAGTAAGGCAAGCCCAGTGGAAAATTAAGGATGTCGGCTACATCCTGAACGATATCCGTAACATGTCCTGAATATCCTGAACCACGTCCGATCGTGGATGAGTAAAAAACATTGTGTTGAGAATTGTGAATCTTGATTATTGAGGGCACTATTAAGTATCCTGAAAAGCGTTTTTCCAGGACGCCGTTAAGTACCCTGAATATATATTATTCAGGCATTCCAATGTCAGGGTCCTGAACACCCTGGAAGTGGGCCATTTTCACTGCACTCAGAGTCCTGATTGGCATCCTGAAAATGCCCTTTTCAGGATACTTTCAGGGTCCTGAAACTATCCTTAGTTTTCTGCTGGGAGACTTTACCTAACTTTACCTCGTCCGCCCCTACGCACTTGACGTTATCCATAACCTAGAGAAATATTGTTTCCCATCAAATGTTAGGTCATAACTAAATATTTTCTTACGTGAAAGGTTGAAAGGCTTGTCGGTTGACTTTGGACCTCTTTTCAAAATAAAATTTGTAATGGAATAAATGCTACGGAAAATAAAATTGCTATGGAAACCGAGAGGGCAAGTTCACAACCGCTCAGCTCGGCTGTAAACCAGTGCTTCCACTTTGCGACTAAGACTCTGGCCCACTTGAGGACTCCTGTTTCCCCTTTTTCCCCTCATAATTGAAATGTACTTTTCCTCTTTTTTCCCCCCGAAAATAATAAGTTCCCCCACGTTTTCCTCCGAAAATGCGAAATTTTCTGTTGCTCCGAATTCACTTTGTTCAAAATTATTTTTTTTTCTTTTCCATAAAAAACATATTCTGAACGACAATTTCCCGAAGAAATATCTGAACTTCGGTCTAGATTCCCCAAGCTTCCCCTTGAAAATCTCAGTTTTCCCCTTTTTCCCCTTGCGGACGTCGGAGAAGTCGATTTTCCCCACAGAAGGGGAAAATCCCCACGAAGTGGAAGCACTGCTGTAAACAAAGAAATGAACCACGTAGTACAAGAAGCCCCTGCTAGGTGGCGCTGAAGATTGCCACGCCCTCAATTCCAAGTTCGAAGCCCTGACCAATCGTCGTTCGACAAGGCTCCTCCCATTTCCCTTAACGCGGCTTCAGCGAAACGGCCCAAAACTCCGTCTATCTAGTTAAATGGTCGAAGGTCGACAGTAAGTCCAAAAATATGTTATTAAAATAAAATAACCCTAAACAAATATTAATATCACTATAGGCTTTCAGAAAATAGCTTTTCCTGCTTAACTAATTTGTTCTTCGATGCCTCGACGAAATATCAGACCAAAATTTCAAACGTAGGTGAGTAAACAAACTGGAAACAAAAAATTCTTAAAATAATGTCTTTGATCTCGTATAACCTTAAGATATATATATATATCTAGACAGAGTAATTGCTACAGTTCCGTTACTTTAGAAGCTGGAAAAACCGAGAAAATTACAAAACGAAGATAATGAAGAGGTCGATACTCTATCGAGAGTTATCGTTCAGTTCGATGAACCACATCGACCATCGAAAAATCATCGCAGGCCCCTTAAGCAACACACAGCGTCATCGTGCATCATCATTCACTGTCGACGATGACCTTCGACCTTCAACGAGGAAAGTTCGGGAAACGGGCTCCTCGACTGCGGGCAACACCAAAAACCGCAGGTAATATTAACTCGATAGAGAAATGGTTTTCAATCAAATATATTAAAAATTACGAAAAAATTATTAATAATTTTCGTTATTTGACTCAAATACTCCACAAGAATATCAAATTTTCTATAAAAAATTAAAATCTTATTATAATATAATTACTCTACTTCCTTCAAATCTACAAACAATATTTAAATAGTGAAAATTATAGAACGCCATCTAGCGACTGAATTGAACACTAAAATCCGCGAATTTCTTCAATACTTTTATTTGAACGAATAGAACAGCGTTTACACATATAAATGACTAGAAATAAGTTTTGAAGTTATTGGGAAGTTGGCTAAAAACGTTGATTGGGTAAAAATTCCGCACATTTCAATGGAAGCGCGGGAAAAAAAAATTCAATTGCGTTTCCCGCGCATTCCAAGGAACGGACTCAATTTCCGGGATTCTAATTTTTTCCCGCGCATTCCCAAGAATCCTTCCCGCGGGATTTTTTTGCCCCTGAGGATCTGCAAACCCCTTTTGGCGGGAATTTCAAAATCCGAATCCTGGTCTTCTTCATAGTCGGAGTCTTCGTTGACGAGGTTCTTGACGAATCCGTACGATTCCTGGGAATCTTTTTTCCCGCGCATTCCCAAGAATCCCGCGGGATAAGGTCGATCCCCTGCACGTCGGAGAATCTTGCCAAGAATCTGGGAATCCTCGTAAGAATCTTGAAGGTCTGTTTCTATGGATTCCAGGGATCCCGCCAGTGAGAGCAGAATAGCTACGGCACACAAATAGCGAATCCTAGAAATCGATATATCGATTATTAACAAAAATTAAGGATGTCGGCTACATCCTGAACGATATCCGTAACATATCCTAAACATCTTGAACCACGTCCGTATAGTGGATGAGTAAAAAAAAATTGTGTTGAGAATTGTGAATATATGATTACCGAGGGCACCATTAAGTATCCTGAAAAGCATTTTTTCAGGACGCTAATTTAGTACCCTGAGCATGTATTCTTCAGGCATTTCAGTGTCAGGGTCCTGAACACCCCCGGAAGTGGGCCAATTTCGCTGCACTCAGAGTGCTGAATGGCATCCTGAAAATGACCTTTTCAGGATATTTTCAGGGTCCTGAAACTATCCTTAATTTTCTGCTGGGCAGCCTTACGTTGTGTGTAGTATATTGATTCAACTTGATCGCAATCTAGTTATCGCTTAAGTAAACAAGTACAACTAGTAGTAAACTACTACAACTACTAAAAGCTAGTAGGGCACCTGTAAATAGTTATAAAAATAGTAACAAGCCGTGTTTTATCAATAGTGGGCGGCTATATACCGGAAGGGGGTTCGAAACTTTCAATCAATGTGTAACGAGATGGTTGTTATCAGTGGTTATCAACCTGTTATCGAATAAATTACACACTCAGGTGATGCTATCAATTTTATGTACCTTTAATCAGTCTCTTATCCATTGTTATGAAGTGTTATCAGCGGTTATCCCCAGCAGAAAATTAAGGATAGTTTTAGGACCCTGAAAATATCCTGAAAAAGACATTTTCAGGATGCCAGTCAGCACTCTGAGTGCACTGAAATTGGCCCACTTCCAGGGTGTTCAGAACCCTGAAATTGGAGTGCCTGAATAATACATCTTCAGGGTACTTAACAGCGTCCTGAAAAAACGCTTTTCAGGATACTTAATGGTTTCCTCAATAATCAAGATTCACAATTCTCAACACATTTTTAAAAATCATCCACGATACGGACGTGGTTCAGGATATTCAGGATATGTTACGGATATCGCTCAGGATGTAGCCGACATCCTTAATTTTCCGCTGGGTCAGCCTGTTATAAATGTGTTATCACATGTTATCAAGCGAGTTTGTTGCCCCAAGATGGCAGTTATGTCTTGTAACCTGTTAACAATCACTTGTCCCATGTTATCCGATGTTATCAACGTTCGTCTACCTTTTATCTTACCTTATCAAATAAATCTTCATATTCGTAAGTCTATCTAGACCCTTTCTCGATCTGTTGTCAATCTCTTGTCCCATGTTATCCGATATTATCAAGGTGTTATCATCTATTATCATACACACCGATGTTATCAAGGCGTTATCACCTATTATCATACCTTATCAAATAAATCTTCCTATTCGCAAACCTATCTGGACCTTTTCTCGGTTCGTTGTCAGTCTCTTGTTCCATGTTATCCGATGTTATCAAGGTGTTATCACCTGTAATCATACCTTATCAAACAAATCTTCCTATTCGCAAACCTATCTAGACCATTTCTCGATCCGTTGTCAATCTCTTGTCCCATGTTATCCGATATTATCAAGGTGTTATCATCTATTATCATACATACCGATGTTATCAAGGCGTTTTCACCTATTATCATACCTTACCAAACAAATCTTCCTATTCGCAAATCTATCTAGACCGTTTCTCGATCCGTTGTCAATCTCTAGTCCCATGTTATCCGATGTTATCAAGGTGTTATCACCTGTTATCATACCTTATCAAATAAATCTTCCTATTCGCAAACCTATCTAGACCATTTCTCGATCCGTTGTCAATCTCTAGTCCCATGTTATCCGATGTTATCAAGGTGTTATCACCTGTTATCATACCTTATCAAATAAATCTTCCTATTCGCAAACCTATCTAGACCATTTCTCGATCCGTTGTCAATCTCTAGTCCCATGTTATCCGATGTTATCAAGGTGTTATCACCTGTTATCATACCTTATCAAATAAATCTTCCTATTCGCAAACTTATGTAGACCTTTTCTCGGTTCGTTGTCAATCTCTTGCCCCATGTTATCCGATGTTATCAAGCTGTTATCATACCTTATCAAATAAAACTTCCCGTGTCCTTAAATGTATAGACCATTCCTCTATTCATCTGTTTTCGAATAATCCTGACATTCTTAGGTCTTCAGAATTATAATTGATTTAATAGATTTCGTCAAATCTGCAATCAGTTTCCCACGTCCCCATATTATCCGTTGTTATCAACTGTTTATCAGGTGTTATCACCGGTCCAAAAAGTAGCGGATCCGGTCCATTTTGCCGGCCCCATTGTTAGGCCCTATCAAAACAATATCGTTTGTGTCACCCAAGATTTCCGCTGTAGCCAAACACGCACTTACATAGCGACCTGCCACGTGGGTACACAGTCGTTTATGACTCGGTCGTAAAAATCCATAGGAAAACGCATCGATTTGTGCATTTAGTGATTCTAGTGTATTTTTACCTATTTTCTTGGTATTAATATTACGTTTTCATATTTTCAGCATCTACCTGTATCTATATCAGTATCTATCTATCTATATGTCTATATCTGTATCTATCAGTATCTATCTGTATAGTATTTATCCTATTATTACATTTACTGACGTAAAACGTATACACTTACATTTACTCTGTTACTCTGTTCTGACATTCTCTTAGATTCCCAGCGGAAAATTAAGGATGTCGGCTACATCCTGAACGATATCCGTAACATATCCTGAATGTCCTGAACCACGTCCGATCGTGGATGATTAAAAAAAATTGTGTTGAGAATTGTGAATCTTGATTATTGGGGGCACCATTAAGTATCCTGAAAAGCGTTTTTTCAGGATGCTGTTAGTACCCTGAACATGTATTATTCAGGCATTCCAGTGTCAAGGTCCTGAACACCCTGTAAGTGGGCCAATTTCAGTGCCCTCAGAGCCCTGATTGGCATCCTGAAAATGTCCTTTTCAGAATATTTTCAGGGTCCTGAAACTATTCTTAATTTTCTGCTGGGTTTTTAATGCATTACTGCAAATTTTATTCAATGGGTCCGAAACTTTCAATAATCTTCGTACATCTAGGTCATGTTCTCACTGTTATCAACCTGTTATCTCCATGTTATCTCCGTGTTACCATACGTTATCAAATAGTTTTCGTACACTTTTCCTCGGAGTTTCGGACCCCTTAATTTTATTATATTACCATATATGATTTATTCAAGGGGTCCGAAACTTTCAATAATCTTCGTACGTCTAGGTCATGTTATCACTGTTATCAACCTGTTATCTCCATGTTATCTCCGTGTTACCGAATGTTATCAAATAATCTCGTACACTTTTCCTCGGAGTTTCGGACTTTTCGATTTATTACGTTTTAATTTATTGAATTATTACAAAATATTTGAATTATGACTAGATTGCTATATTATTTTGTATTGTTATACTGTACTAAATTATTATGCATTACTCTGCTTTTCTCAAGGGGTCCTGGGACCCCGAGGAAAATCGTACGAAGATTATTTGATAACATACGATAACACGAAGATAACATGGAGATAACAGACTGATAACAGTGATAACACGACCTAGGTATACGAAGATTATTGGAAGTTTCGGACCCCTCGGTATTATCAAATTGATCACTCTTATTTTAGTTGATTGTTATTATTATTCTTATGGAAATACCTTGACATGGTGCTAGACTGAGTAGAGGTGTGTCCTGGACAACAGACGAAGTGGAAATGAAGGTGAAGGACGTCGTGGACGTCGTTGATGTACGCGTCCTGGAACACAGCCTGGACAAAATGACGTCATCCGGCTTCTAACCAATCAGGGAGAAGCAAAATTTGAAATCTCTAACCAATCAGAGCGTGACAAAACTAAGTTTTCTGGCCAATTAGAGACAGAGGCAAAAGTCAAGGTTTGATGGAACCAATCAAAGACAAGCAAAATTTGTCATTTTTGACCAATCTGACAGAGCCTATATAGGTATAAGAATCTGAAAGGAATATTTAAGGATCCTGGAAGGAATCTTTGAGATCCTTAACGATTCTTATGGAGGATTTTGACTGTTATAATGTGTTATCAACTTGTTATCAAAGATTCTTGAGAGACTCTTGAAGGATTCTTAGACATTTATTCAAGATTCTTAGTGAGATTCTCTGTGATTCTTAAATCGTAACATTCGGTACTAAGATTCTCGCACAAGATTCTCTAGATTCTTCCAGGAATCATCCAAGAATCCTAAGATTCTTTCAAGATTCTTCCAGCATTCCCAAGATTCATAAAAAATCCTGAATTTCCCTTCAAGATTCTCAAGATTCTTCCAGATTCTTTCAAGAATCCTAAGAATTTTCGAAGATTCTTTCAAGAATCCCTATCCTAAGATTCTTCCAGATTCTTTCAAGAATCCTAAGAATTTTCCAAGATTCTTTCAAGAATCCCAATCCTAAAATTCTTTCATAATTCTCAAGAAACATCCAAGATTGATCTAAGATTCTTTTAAGATTCTTCCGAGATTCTTTCAAGAATCCCAAGTCTAAAACTCTCTCAAGATTCTCACAAATCTCCCAAAACTCATCTAAGATTCTTCCGAGATTCTTCCAAGATTCTTCCGAGATTCTTTCAAGATTCTTCCATGATTCTTAACTGTCTCCAGTTTACACTGCCATTTTGTAACGTAAACCGTGACAACGAACCGTGCTTAGGATTCTCACTTTTCACAAAGGATTCCTATTCACTTCCAAATAAGATTCTTGAAACTCTAAACGAAGGAATCTAAGAGTACGAGTTCCTGGGAAAAGATCCTCAATATCCTGTTTTCTTAGACTGTACCGTGTTATCACCTGTTATTACATGTGATCCTGGTGTTATCATGTGTTATCGTGTGTTATCATGTGTTATCACAAGTATTTACGTTCAAGACATTAAATGTATTTTGTACAGATGGCGCGAGTCTCTTGAAAGTGTGAACCATAGCATAGGATCACGGTTGCGGTTCAACTCGGTTCGGTTCACTTCGAACATAGAACCAACGAGGTTCCGGTTCATAAGATACATGGGTTCATATTTCCGGTTCAGAACCTGAACTTTAATTTAACCGGTTTATTCGGTTCAGGCTCAGCTCGGTTCGGTTCACTTCTAACACGAATAGTTCCCGACGAGGTTCTGGTTCATATTTCGGTTCAGAACCTGATCTTTAACTTAACCGGTTTATACGGTTCAGGGTCAGCTCGGTTCGGTTCACTTCTAACATGAACGGTTCCCGACGAGGTTCTGGTTCATAAGATACATGGGTTCATATTTCCGGTTCAGAACCTGATCTTTAACTTAACCGATATATACGGTTCAGGTTCAGCTCGGTTCGGTTCACTTCTAACATGAACGGTTCCCGACGATGTTCCGGTTCATAAGATACATGGGTTCATATTTCCGGTTCAGAACCTGAACTTTGATTTAACCGGTTTATATGGTCCAGGTTCAGCTCGGTTCGGTTCAATCCTAACAAGTACAGTTCCCAATCCGGCTCAGACTCTCGAGTTACATAGGTTCAAATTTCGGTTCAGAACCATATACATGAGGCAGGTTCGGTTCACGGTTCAGGTTCACAAACCAATGAACCGTCACTGAAAGGCTCACAAAAACGGTTCAGGTCCATGGGTGCAAATCTCGTTTCAGAACCTTTAACGTTGAAAAATCCGGTTCACAGGTTCATGGTTCACAAACTGGTGAACCGTTTCGTGAACCGCCCTTATCACTTTTACATTTATTATCTACATTATTACTCATTTATTTATATTATTCATATTATTTAGAATTCATACGAATGTACTACACTTTGTCTTCACAACAATATGCGCCAACACAGAATTACCTTATAAACAAGGTACCCAAAAAAAAGTGAACCGTGACCTTTTTGTGCGGTTCACGCAGTGTTTCCACTATTCAGTTTTCCCTTTTTCCCCTCTTCCCTTATCTTTCCCCTTTTTCTCCCTTCCCTGCTAGAATGTACAGTGTCTAGATTTCCTCTTTACTCTCTTCTCTTCATCTTCCCTTTTCAGACTCCATTTCCCCCCTTTTTTCAGGGAACTTCCCTGCAAAAGTGGAAACACTGTGTCTTCACAACAATGTGCGCCAACACAGAATTACCTTATAAACAAGGTACCCAAAAAAAAGTGAACCGTGACCTTTTTGTGCGGTTCACGATTGTCACGGAAGAGCATAAGGTGGAAGTTTATGGTTGTAGATACTCGAGGAGAATAACGTGATGGAGTGGCTCTTTCTCTCATGTGTGTTACATCACATTCACCAACCAACACAATTATTTTATTTCACCGCAATTAGTTTATTCCACATCAGTTACAATCCCCCCCGCGTCCAGTGTTATCAACGTGTTATCAGCGTGTTATCAAGTGTTATCACAAGTTAACAATAGTCTGGAGTCTATGTTTCTATAGCCATAATGTTTGTTGTAGTACGCTTTGGTATGGGCCTAAGCGGATGGTTATCAGTGTTATCAGGTGTTATCAGGTGTTATCAAGTGTTATCACAAGTTAACAATCGTCTGGGTTCTATGTTTCAGCCATAACGTTTGTTGTAGTACGCTTTAGTATGGGCCTAAGCGGATAGTTATCAGGTGTTATCAAGTGTTATCAGGTGTTATCAAGTGTTATCAGGTGTTATCAAGTGTTATCAGGTGTTATCAAGTGTTACCAGGTGTTGTCAAGTGTTATCACAAGTTAACAATAGTCTGGGTTCTATGTTTCTAGCCATAACGTTTGTTGTAGTACGCTTTGGTATGGGCCTAAGCGGATAGTTATCAGTGTTATCAAGTGTTATCAGGTGTTGTCAAGTGTTATCAAGTGTTATCAGTGTTATCAAGTATTATCAGCTATTATCAACGTGTTATCATTTGCCGTCAGTAGTCTATGGAGTCTAGAACCGACTTGCTAGCTACAGCTTTCGTTATAATTTGTTTTAGTAAGTTTAATCGGGTAGTCATCAGTGTTATCAACGTGTTATCAGCTGTTATCAGCGTGTTACCTGACCAACCAATCTTTTAACTTATAATTCTTCATACTGTGAACTTCTAGTGGCAATTGTCTTGATTGCCTAGTACCTGCACGTACTCTACCTATAACAAATCTTCACTAGGCAACTAAATAATAGGATTTTCTAGCTTGATTACCCAATTTGCTTCTTCTATTTTCTAGTGTTTCTACTTACAAAAACGCAATCTCAACTATCAGATTGGTGTTAATAAATCGATTATCAAATAGTGTATTTATCGATCGGCTCGCCATCTAGCGGTGAACTGAAGAACTAAATGCAGATAGTACGTTTCGGGGAAAATTCCCCCAAAAATGGAAATGAAGGGGAAAATAAGGGAAATAAGATAGTCTTGAAAGTATTGCTACAGGGGGAAAAATTAGGGGAAAAATTATGGGAAATAGGGAAGTAGAAACAACGCCATCTAGCGGTTAATTCTTAAACTATATACAGAGGTGGAAATAAAAACAAAAAAAGTTTCAAGAAGCGAATGATGAATGAAATGAAATGAGACTAGCTTGTTTGTAAATGGGTTTTCCTCTAGCTCGTTATTCAAGATAGCGGGGCAGCTTTTGCCATGACTCATTGTCAACGCCCTTAAATAATTACAGAAATCTAATTTTAAAATTTTGATACTGCAAGATTTTGTGTGTAAAATGCTGCGTAGTGCTAATGTTAACGAAGAGGAAAACGGGATGGTGCTATCTCCGGTCTGGAAATCCTATCGTTAGTATTTAAAATATATTATTGAATTAAGTCACCATGTTTTTGGTCTCTTATTGTAGTGTACCAGTTGCAGCAAGAAGCTCCGAAACCTTCAGCAGTTTTTCCTAACGAACCTATAAACGAAGACCTTAAACCTACATATTTCGGGAACGAATATCACGGGCAGTTATCGCATAACGAAGCAGTAAACTATCTTACAAACGACGGGCAGTATCTCGTAAGGGAGAGCGGGAAGAGTCGAGCCCACCACACGCTCAGTCTGCGTTTTAATAGCGAGATTAAGCACTATCGTTTGTACTACGACGGGCAGTTCTATGTTGGGGAGAAAAAATTTGACACTGTGGAAGACTTAGTTGCAGATGGATTGATAACGATGCATCTCGAGCTGAAGGCCGGCGAGTATATACACCTTATGTGTCGAGCGGCTCGCTATGAAGAGAGTCCCTACTTCACTCTGAACGAGCGAAAACGCAGGACGTTGAGTCTAAGCAGGCAGCGACACCATTTAGTCGGGAACACAGTTTCCAACGAACCTTATGAAAAGTCGCATAACTTCAAAGTTCAGAATTTCAAGGGACTGCACTGGTGCGATTTCTGCGGCAACTTCATGTGGGGACTCATAGCTCAGGGAGTGCGTTGCGAAGATTGCGGCTTCGTGGCTCACAAGAGGTGTTCGGAAAAAGTTCCTTCAGACTGCTGCCCTGACTTGAAACTTCTGCGGGGGGTCTTCGGAGTGGACCTGACGACAGTGACCAAAGCGCATGGGACTCGTCTTCCGTTTGTTGTCGAGATGTGCATCAAAGAAATCGAAGAGCGGGGTCTCACCTCAGAGGGAATTTACAGAGTTTCCGGACTGCGAGAAGAAGTCGAGGCCCTGCGTTTAGCTTTCGATCAAGATGGCGACAAAACAGACTTGAGTTCGAAGTCGTGGGAAGATATTAATGTTGTAGCGGGAGTCCTCAAACTGTATTTCAGACTTCTGCCTATTCCACTCATCGCTTTTCAAGCCTATCCTGCTATCGTGGCAGCTGCAAGTTAGTCTACTGACATTCACGTAATAATTGAAATTTAAAATCATTTTTTACAATTTTTAGAAGAACCAGATGAACGTAAACGTATCGAACGGACCAGAGATGCCGTTAAACTTCTACCTCCCGCTCATTACAACACATTGCGATATCTTGTTCATCATTTGCATCGGTATATTTCTACTTACCATACACGTTTTACTCATTTCTAACCTATTTAATGATTTGACAGGATATCGCAGAACAAGGAACAAAACAAAATGTCTTCACTAAACCTCAGCACAGTTCTGTGTCCAACACTTTTCCCGGGACCTGATCTTCAGGATTTGGGCAATTCTTGTGTCATACCAGACCTCCATGTTGAGGCCACGTCTTTAAATCTGATGATTCAACAGCCTATGCTTTTATTTCCTTAACTGTCAACGCAATTTTTTAACTAACCATGATTTTGTGATCTCCCTCCCCCCCTCCGTTTCAGTATTAATCCAAAACGATCAAATACAAACTTGCTCCAGCTATTCATTACATTTATTGTACAGAAAAAAAGCACAAAACTTCAGGTTAAAGAACAAAATTAAAAAGAAAAGCATCGGGATTTCCTTGGTAACTCCTGAAAAGGCAAACGAAGATTTATGAAGCGGGTAGTTTTGGCAAACCAAACTCGTCAACTTCCAGTCCGTCCTGCGATAAACCCAAAAATGATGAAAAACGTAAAATTTTTGCAATATTGAATCTTACCTTGACACTTTCAGCTCCTGGTTCGCGATCAGGAGCCGAGGGAGCCTTCATGGCTTCATCCAAATATGAAGTGTCCGTATCTGCGATCAAATCGTCCCCTAGAGCCTCCAGTTCAGCTTCTAGTTCGTCTTCGTCTATATCGGGGACGCCATAACTGCGACCCAGAGCCTCCTGGACTTCGTCAGCCTGTTCCAGCATGTCAGCCAGCTCGTCCTGAACATCCTCTATCTTATCGATGTTGATATTTTTGAATTCCTTCTTCATTTCCTTCATTCCGTACTGCATGGCTTGGATTGTCGTCTGCGTGTCCTTCAGCGTCTGGGTTGCGTAGTTCGCCTGTTCCATGTTGAATGACTGCTGTCGCAAGTTACCCGCCTGTTGCTCGTACCTTTTGAGATGAAAAACGTTCAGCAAAAAACGCAGGGTCTACTGGACAAGCACTTACTGTTTCCGCTGCTTCAAGACTCTCATCGCTTTTTGCTTTACTGCGTTTTTGGCGGGACCTTCTCTCATTTTGGCCATTTGGTCTTTATATTTCTTCAATTCGGCATCGAGTTGGGCTATTTTCTTTTCGATATTTTCCGCACGGCCATCAACCTATACACAGAAGGAAACCATCTCTTTCGAACTGTAATAAACATAAATTTCAAGCTAAACTTACTGAAGCAATAACATCAGTCATGTTTGCTGGCGGGGCTTTAGGTTTTCCACGTCCGAAAATGCGATTCATTTTTACGTTTAAAACCTTTTCGTGAACACGAAGCGACTTATGTGAATGAAGTAATAATGACTCACGAAACCTAGAAGCGAAAACATCAACAAAAGACGCCATCTAGCGGTGAAATATAGAACTAATTGCAAACTATGTTGTTGATCAATTCAACTTTATAGAACCTCATTTGACTTCCGTGCTTCCGGTTCATAAAAGAGTCGACAAGAAAGCATTGAATATAATGATCATGTATTTTTCCAAAGAAATTGAATATAATCAAAATAAGAAAACGATGTAGCGTTATACAAGCACGACAAAAAAGGAAAGAAAAACAACACAATATGCCACATGCAACAACACGATTTGAAAAATTTTCAGAAAGAAAAAGTAGCTCGATAGTTCTTGTTTCAAACGACTCGGTTAGAATTTTAGATATGATTTTTTTTGGGGGGGGATGGGGGTAGTAGGCTTTAGAAGAAAATAAGTTACTGGAATGCAAAATAGGATTCCTTCTTCTTTTGCTTTTTAGTTTGTGGAAAAGTTTAGGAAAATTAGATTTGGATAGCTTGACTAGCTTTCGCTGAAACTTAAAATTGTCAACAACAATCAATATTCAAGAGGGAGATGAAAAGAGAGACAGCGGGATATGTTGAATCATCTTTTAAGGTTTCTGTTGTGATAGAATGAAATCCTTTATTTTTTTTTTTAGCTAAGTAAGGCCACTATAAGATCTACAGAACAAATCAATAATTTTTTTGCAATTTTATTTCGTCTTTTTTTGGGTTACTTCATGCAGCAGCTCTTGTTGAAACTGAAAAGCCATAAACAGCCATTACGACGCCCAAAAAAGGGATTGTCTCGCAAAGAATCGTCGAAACAACACAAAACTAGCTCTGGAAAAAAAAAAAATGTTTTTCCCCAAATTTTTTCTGCAAAAATGGACGGATTATCAAGATTTTCCCATCTTCTACTTCGTCGATCTCTCGGGGGCAGCCACGTGTTTTGCACAATAATAATAACAAACCAAGAACGCCACCTTTGGGTCAGATCTTTAAGTACCAGATCATATCGAGAAAAGAAAAGCTATTGCTATATTATACTAATATAAATCGACATTTCTGCTTTAAACGCCTAGCTCTATAATTTCAATAATTTCTATATCGATAGACCTTTAAATCGATACCTAGTTGAAAAGCAAAATCTTTTCTTTTTCTTTGGGTCATAATAATTCATATTATTGCTACAAGTCCTGAAATGTGTCGTAAAACTCGCGCAAAACTCAGGACTTGAACCATTTTTTTTTTTCATTCGACAACCATAAATAGTTTTCTCTTTATATCCACCAGCGCCAATTCTCCCTATTCCAGCAACACTATTTATCTAATCCTGCATCCCGGAGAGCCACATTTGGTGTCCGTAGATACCGAGGGCTTGCAGAGGAGCCCCGTGAACAGCTTGCGACAGAGCTACTGAGAATTTCGCAGCTTCAGCCTCGGTAGGGGTCTTGTCCCCGCTGGACGAGGTGGGACTCGTCCCGGGGTCCGACATCTTGCTACGGGCGTACTCGATGCGGATTCCGCCACGGTCCGACGATAGCAGGTAACTGCCCTGTAGGGACAGCAGCGCATGGGCAGCGAAGCGGACATCCGCGTACTCGACAAAAGCCACGGGGGACCCGCCCTTGTTATGCATGCGTAGGCGGCAGTATCCGGGGATGCTAGAAAGAAAAACACAATTTGAATGTAAATAACATTGTCCAAGGAAATAAGCTGCCAGGGGTACGCCTATTACTGACCTAGCGAAGAGTTCCTTTAGCTCTTGTTCGGAAACGAACTGACCCAAGTTGGCGACAAAGAGCGTCGAGCAAGGGGCATTAGCACCTCCCATGATGGCAGTCGGGGGCGAGCTGGACACGTGTCCTACGGGAGCAGCAGCAGCAACAGGAGAAGTGGCCAGCATCTGAGGCAAAGTTCCGTGATGAGTTATCTACAAGAAGAGAATGAAAAAATTTAGCAAAGGCTTGTAATTTTGAAAGTCGCCAGCTAACGCAGCTTAAAAGTAGTTTGTGCAGCAGGACAACAGACAAGAATAGCGAGTAACTCCCAACTGAGAACTTAGAAAATTTTTGCAACTGTTTTGAGTGGAAATTTTTGACGAAACAGAGTGCGTAGCCAGTGCAGTGCGAAGCGCTACCTTAACTTAAAAAGAGAAGAGCACCAGAAAAACAGCCTGACATGAAACGAGAAAGTGCATCATGAAGTATGAATAGAGTTGGACTAGCACAGGTGGATCAATATGGGTAGTGCTACCACGAGTACTGTGGGAATGGTTAAAGAAGGTATCAAAATAGCAACTTCAGAGGCAGTTGCTTACGGCACAGAAAGCAAATTAGCTCAACAAAGTTTTGCTAAGAAACATAAATAGGGGGTATAGCTCGCGCTGCACAGGCTTCACACCTGATCATAGAACTGCTGCTGTTGCTCATTGTCCTGTTGCTGCTGCTGCTGGTGTTGCTGCTGAAAGGGAGACGATGCTGGCGGTATAAAGAGTCAAGGCAACTGCTGCTGTTGGCTGTGCAGCTGGTGAAAGAAACGTACAGGGAGTTGGTGATGCAGGGCCGGGTGAACCAGGGCCGCGTGCTGCAGGGCAGCACCGGGTAGCTCTGCGGCTGCGGCTGCAGCTGCTGCCGCGGCTGCTGAATACGCCAACGCCGGATGGGTTGTCCACATGTCGGATGCCGTTGGGAAAAACGCCTGGCTCAGGTCTTCTGTGAAAACAAAGAAAACAGAAATTGATGATTCGTGTTCTACACTCACACCTGCACTTCTTCCCAAAGAAACAGCGTAAACCATTCATAAAGAAAATTTCAGTAACCGACCTACTGAAGATTAAACCATTGCTTTTCTTGACCTTGGTGTGCTTGTTTTTCCTCAGCACGCTTTAATTAGTGATTAAAATGAGGGTGCTTATACTGGCTGATAGTTCTAGTATACCCTAAGGTGTGGTGGGAGCAAACATATTTTGGTGTTATGCGAGCCTTTTTTGTGTGCATTGTATAAGAAATCTTGACGCGTCATCCCATCAGGGAATACCATAACTAGTTGGTGTGTCATAGCCTATTTACTGTCCAAACTAATAATACTCGCCGGCGCACGTACCAAAAAAATCGATAGTGCCTCAACAAGACTCATAAACGAGTGACAAAACAAGTTTCTTGCAATGAGTGCTCGTGTAGAAGATCTACATTCGAAAAGGTTCGCAATCCCTTGGCATCCACCTTTTCAAGGAACTGCGAGAACCTTCATGTGTAACATTGGTTCTTTGTAGTCGATTCTGATCAAGTCCCAATGTGTTCTTTTTTTCTTGTGATTAAAGTAGTGTACTCACGGCCAGTGAGAGGGTGCAGCAACGTGGGGTGATGGGGGGCAGCAGCAGGGGGCGAATTCTGTTGTTTGGGTTTGCTGACCTTCGTGTTACTCTTGGCGAACTCCAAGCGAATCGTCTGTGGGATGTCCGGGTCGAATCGCACTCCCTTCATTACCACGCATTGAAAACAATTACCTTCAGTTATACACGTAAAGACTAATTCAATTCGTTACCTGCAAGTCTTGCTTAGCTGCTTCAGCTCCCGCTCTCGTAGTGAAAGTAACGAATCCTACCGGCTGAAAAGTGAAAGACGTGTTAAGACATGAGGCTTTTCGGTGCAGAAAAGACGTTCTTACGGATGTGGTTTTGCCGTTCTTGCTGGTCACTTTCAATTGAGAGTTTTCGTAACCTTCATAGGCCCGGAACAAAAGATAGAGCTCTCGAGGTTTGGCATCCATTGGCAGGCCGCTAACGAACAATGTCCGCACCTGACAAAACAGAAAAAAAACATAGTTCAATAAATGGAACGGACATGGTTAACAACTATCAAGGTATATAAACTTCACACTACACTGAGCATCGCAAGGCCATTCTCTACTAATGAACACCGCGAGTTCGAGATAATGGCTTAACTTGGCTGAACATCTAATACCGTGATGCCTGCCACAGTCCTGCATTAGTAAACACCTAGTGCTGGATAATTACTATTTCTCTGTTCAGAGGGTTCGCGGCTCATCAGAGCATGTATCACAACACACATCGTAAATCGATAATATTAAGTCTAAGTTCTAGAATAGATACCAAGGTTTTACAGTTTTGGTAGGAAGTTACATTTTCACTTGTCAAACTTTTTATTGCAAAGTTCTTGTCATTACTGTCACTTTTTAACACCCGTAACGTTGGCACAGGTTCCCTCTAATCACCGGTATAAATAACTTGTCGGAAGCTTAGGAAAAAAAATCAATTCAACAGTCTGGCTTTTCTTTTAAGAAAGCTTTCTAAAGAAAGGCGCACCCGTAGCTCGTTAGTAACGATACTCGGGCAAGGGAGCCTTGATGACAGGGTTGCCAGTTTGACGCTTAGCATCACCTAGTACAATTTAACGGCGTGTCAACTTCCTTGGGTATAATAATAGATTAGTTGCCCAGCAATGCCTGTGCAGCTTAGCTTAACCCCCTCACACACCGCCTGGACCCCGTGTTAAGTTTCCGCAAGATGGCGCACTTGTTTCCAGTCAAACAAAACAAGGTCTATTAACTTTCAAGAATGCTATTTGTTACGACTATAGCTTGCAAGGTTATCTTTTCTCTATCTGTTTGTTATTGTAGTTTGATTGCTTTGTTGAGAAAAGAATGTTTGCGTTACGTTTTGCGCCTGTTATCCTAAGGGTTGTTTAGGTTTTTGTCGAGGCTTTGGCGTCTCTATTGTAGTCGGAAATTTTTTCCCAGGATAAATAAATCTCGAGTCAACAGCTCATTGAAAAGTAAATCAACGAGCTAAAGCGCCGTGCAAACGACCGGGGTAAACATGTAAACCCAGACTTGATGCCCCTGCTTGTACACCAGCCGTTAAGAACCATAAAACGTTGTCGGCCCCTTACGTTGCCTTGTAAACGATCGTGACGCATTGCAGACAGATTGAAATATTCAAGAGTGGCTTTCTCCTGGAAATTGCCCTGATGCTTCCCTATACCCCAGAGGTATCGTACCACCTTGTGCACGCGATACCCCAGGGGTACATACACCTTTGTTTACCTTTTGCTACCTACACAACCGGAGATTAACTTTTTTCTACTGCCATAAAAATTGATTTCAACCTCTTGCCACACAATCGATAGAGCAGAAAAATTATCAACTATAAAGCTTCATCGCTTTCCTCGTTACCGAGAGCTTTTCTGTGAAAGCTCCAGAACAGGTGGTGCAGGTGCGTTTTTTTTTTACGCCACTACAAGTTTGGCTGGAGTTCAAACGCTGCACTTTTATCACTGAAAAGGACAGATATACCTCTCCGATTCTTTTGTTCAATCAGGGGAAACTTCATCGTCTTCTGTGCAAGACCGCCATCTTTGGAACAGTCTCGTGTATTATGTATTTATTATAATGGAAGTGTAGGAGGGAGAGGAGTACCTGTGACCTTCTCTTCAGCAGATTAAGTTACGCCTGATGATGTTTGTATGATATTCGCATGTCGCTTGAATGACGCTCTCTGCGGAAGCGACCCTCTCGCAAAAGGAAAGGGGGGAACAAGGGGCACGTAAATATACAGGGGGAGAAGGATAAAAAGGGAGCGTCAGGGGTATGTGTTTTTTGAAATTCCCAACACGGCCACGTCTCTATTGATCCGCCATGTTGATGGCGAGGAGGGGAAGGGAGAGCCGAGGAGGAAGCTAAGCAGTTTAACGTAGCGTCCGATTTACTCCTCTTGCCTTTCAACCTGACGCGACTTTTTCACCTCCAAAAGAAACCAACACAAAAACACACGACGGGGGGTCAAATGAAAGGGTTTAGGACATTTCAAAAGCATTTCAGAAGAAACTTCAGGCTCATGTAAGTAAGTAATTACTTTGTAAAGGGATGTTGATACGAGATGGATTGCTCGTGTACTCAAAGAGTAATACCCTCGTGGAATCGTACACGCTTGGGTCCACTTAAACTTTCAGCAAAAGATCTTGATAGTATGGAGAGCTCTATTCATCCTCTTCGAGTTTCTGGGAGCAGGATCCTCCCCACAAAATCCTATTGCGGTGGATCGTTTAAAAGTAAAGCTATGCTTGTATAATCAGATGAGGAGATCTCTCAAACAGCTTGGCATCAAGTGAGATTGCTCTGTACCTTTCACCTCAACGCTAAACAGATCCTCAAACCCTAGGATTCTTTCTAAATTTTGGAAGAATCTGAACTTTTCAGCGTTTGTTGGAAATCGCATATAATGATAAGGCACACATTCTCCCACTCCGGTAACAAGTCAATCTTCAACCTGACTTTGCATGTAGAATTTGTGTCCCCAGAAAAGCGAAATAAAAGTCACTTGAGCACGTCGAACAAGAATCGTTTCCCCCTCAACAAAAATCGTCACAAAAGTCCTCGACCCTCGCCGATTCTTTCAAAGCAAACGAATTGGACTAATGGGGACGCCCTCTCTTTCGTTTGACTTCCTATTCAAAGCCTCCCACATTCATCTTACGATAACACTCGATAACTAACGATAACACTCGATCGGTGAACCTGAACCATGAACCGTGAACTGCGAACTGGATCATCAGACCAAGATCATTCGAATCTGAATCGAAGCAAAATTTGATTCTAAACCAGAATCGAAACCTCTACTAGTTCGAAATGAAACCTGAACCGAGCTGAACCGCCTTGAACCGTGAACCTGGTTCGGTTCAGGTTCAAGCTCCATAATGGTTACATGAATGATTGAGTGCTGTGGTTACTTGGGCGCTATAGAGATAAATGGAGTAATGCTCC